>CM065398.1:17003333-17624166 GCA_033060915.1 Euryodendron excelsum
TCAGGCACGTCTTTTCAAAGACATAAGTCTCCTTTCCAATCCCTTCTCTCGAGTGGGTTTATTCCTCGAGACGGTTCCAAATCAGGCACGTCTGTTTTCCGAAGATGGTAAGTCCCCTTTCCAATCCCTCTCTCGAGACAGTTTATTCCTCGAGACGGTTCCAAATCAGGCACGTCTTTCCAAGATTGTAAGCCCCCTTTCCAATCCCTCTCTCGAGACAGTTTATTCCTCGAGACGGTTCCAAATCAGGCTCGTCTTTTCGAAGACGGATAAGTCCCTTTTCCAATCCCTCTCTCGAGATAGTTTTATTCCTCGAGACGGTTCCAAATCAGGCACGTCTTTTCGAAGACATAAGTCCCTTTTCCAAACCCTCTCTCGGGACAGTTTATTCCTCGAGACGGTTCCAAATCAGGCAAGTCTTTTCGAAGACATAAGTCCCCTTTTCAATCCCTCTCTCGAGACAATTTTTTCCTCGAGACGGTTCCAAATCAGGCACGTCTTTCTCAAGACGGTAAGTCTCCTTTCCAATTCGTCTCTCGAGACTGTTTATTCCTCGAGATTGTTCCAAATCGGGCACGTCTCTTCGAAGACAGTAAGTCCTCTTTCCTAAACCTCTCTCGAGGCAGTTTATTACTCGAGACGGTTCCAAATCAGGCAGGTCTTTCTCGAAGACATTAAGTTCCCTTTCCAAACCCTCTCTCGAGACAATTTATTCCTCGAGACGGCTTCAAATCAGGCATGTCTTTCCAAAGACGATAAGTCCCTTTTCCAGTCCCTCTCTCTAGACAGTTTATTCCTCGAGACGGTTCCAAATCGGGCACGTCCTTTCGACGACAGTAAGTCCCCTTTCCAATCCCTCTCTCGAGACGGTTTATCCCTCGACACGGTTCCAAATCTGGTATGTCTTTCCGAAGATGGTAAGTCTGCTTTCCAAACCCTCTCTCGTGACAGTTTATTCCTTGAGACTGTTCCAAATCAGGCAAGTCCCCTTTCCAATCCCTCTCTCGAGATAGTTTATTCCTCGAGACGGTTCCAAATAAGGCACGTCTTTCCAATGACGGTAAGCCCCTTTCCAATCCCTCACTCGAGACAGTTTTTTCCTCGTGACGGTTCCAAATCAGGCACGTCTTTAGGAAGACTTGAGTCCCTTTTCCAAACCCTCTCTCGAGACAGTTTATTCCTCGAGACGGTTCCAAATCAGGCACGTCTTTTCGAAGAGATAGGTCCCTTTTCCAATTCCTCTCTCGAGACGGTTTATTCCTCGAGACGGTTCCAAATCAGGCACGTCTTTTCGAAGACATAAGTCCCTTTTCCAAACCCTCTCTCGGGACAGTTTATTCCTCAAGACGGTTCCAAATCAGGCAAGTCTTTCCGAAGACGGTGAGTCCCCTTTCCAATCCCTCTCTCGAGACAATTTTTTCCTCGAGACGGTTCCAAATCAGGCACGTCTTTCTAAAGACGGTAAGTCCCCATCCCAATCCCTCTCTCGAGACAGTTTATTCCTCGAGACGGCTCCAAATCGGGCACGTCTTTTCGAAAACAGTAAGTCCTCTTTCCGAACCCACTCTCGAGGCGGTTTATTACTCGAGACGGTTCCAAATCAGGCAGGTCTTTCTGAAGACAGTAAGTTCGCTTTCCAAACCCTTTCTCGAGACAATTTATTCCTCGAGACGGCTCCAAATCAGGCACGTCTTTCCGAGGACGGTAAGTCCCTTTTCGAGTCCCTCTCTCTAGACAGTTTATTCCTCGAGACGGTTCCAAATCGGGCACGTCCTTGCGACGACAGTAAGTCCCTTTTCCAATCCCTCTCTGGAGACGGTTTATCCCTCGACACGGTTCCAAATCTGGTATGTCTTTCCGAAGATGGTAAGTCTACTTTCCAAACCCTCTCTCGTGACAGTTTATTCCTTGAGATAGTTCCGAATCAGGCACGTCTTTTCAAAGACATAAGTCTCCTTTCCAATCCTTCTCTCGAGTGGGTTTATTCCTCGAGAGGGTTCCAAATCAAGCATGTGTTTCCGAAGATGGTAAGTCCCCTTTCCAATACCTCTCTCGAGATAGTTTATTCCTCGAGATGGTTCCAAATCAGGCACGTCTTTCCAATGATTGTAAGCCCCCTTTCCAATCCCTCTCTTGAGACTGTTTTTTACTCGAGACGGTTCCAAATCAGGCTCGTCTTTTCGGAGAGATAAGTCCCTTTTCCAATCCCTCTCTCGAGACGGTTTATTCCTTGAGACGGTTCAAAATCAGGCACGTCTTTTCGAAGACATAAGTCCCTTTTCCAAACCCTCTCTCGGGACAGTTTATTCCTCGAGACGGTTCCAAATCGGGCAAGTCTTTGCGAAGACGGTAAGTGCCCTTTCCAATCCCTCTCTCGAGACAATTTTTTCCTCGAGACGGTTCCAAATCATGCACGTCTTTCTAAAGACGGTAAGTCCCCATCCCATTCGCTCTCTCGAGACAGTTTATTCCTCGAGACGGTTCCAAATCGGGCACGTCTTTTCGAAAGCAGTAAGTCCTCTTTCCGAACCCTCTCTCGAGGCGGTTTATTACTCGAGACGGTTCCAAATCAGGCAGGTCTTTCTCAAGACATTAAGTTCGCTTTCCAAACCCTCTCTCGAGACAATTTATTCCTCGACACGGCTCCAAATCAGGCACGTCTCTCCGAAGACGGTAAGTCCCTTTTCGAGTCCCTCTCTCTAGACAGTTTATTCCTCGAGACGGTTCCTAATCGGGCACGTCCTTGCGACGACAGTAAGTCCCTTTTCCAATCCCTCTCTAGAGACGGTTTATCCCTCGACACGGTTCCAAATCTGGTATGTCTTTCCGAAGATGGTAAGTCTGCTTTCCAAACCCTCTCTCGTGACAGTTTATTCCTTGAGACTGTACCAAATCAGGCACGTCTTTCCAATCCCTCTCTCGAGATAGTTTATTCCTCGAGACGGTTCCAAATAAGGCACGTCTTTCCAATGACGGTAAGCCCCTTTCCAATCCCTCACTCGAGACAGTTTTTTCCTCGTGACGGTTCCAAATCAGGCACGTCTTTTGGAAGACTTGAGTCCCTTTTCCAAACCCTCTCTCGAGACAGTTTATTCCTCGAGACGGTTCCAAATCAGGCACGTCTTTTCGAAGAGACAAGTCCCTTTTCCAATTCCTCTCTCGAGACGGTTTATTCCTCGAGACGGTTCCAAATCAGGCACGTCTTTTCGAAGACATAAGTCCCTTTTCCAAACCCTCTCTCGGGACAGTTTATTCCTCGAGACGGTTCCAAATCTGGCAAGTCTTTCCGAAGACGGTAAGTCCCCTTTCCAATCCCTCTCTCGAGACAATTTTTTCCTCGAGACGGTTCCAAATCAGGCACGTCTTTCTAAAGACGGTAAGTCCCCATCCCAATCCCTCTCTCGAGACAGTTTATTCCTCGAGACGGTTCCAAATCGGGCACGTCTTTTCGAAAACAGTAAGTCCTCTTTCCGAACCCACTCTCGAGGCGGTTTATTACTCGAGACGGTTCCAAATCAGGCAGGTCTTTCTGAAGACAGTAAGTTCGCTTTCCAAACCCTCTCTCGAGACAATTTATTCCTCGAGACTGCTCCAAATCAGGCACGTCTTTCCGAGGACGGTAAGTCCCTTTTCGAGTCCCTCTCTCAAGACAGTTTATTCCTCGAGACGGTTCCAAATCGGGCACGTCCTTGCGACGACAGTAAGTCCCTTTTCCAACCCCTCTCTGGAGGCGGTTTATCCCTCGACACGGTTCCAAATCTGGTATGTCTTTCCGAAGATGGTAAGTCTACTTTCCAAACAATCTCTCATGACAGTTTATTCCTTGAGACAGTTCCAAATCAGGCACGTCTTCTCAAAGACATAAGTCCCCTTTCCAATCCCTCTCTCGAGACGGTTTATTCCTCGAGAGGGTTCCAAATCAAGCATGCGTTACCGAAGACGGTAAGTCCCCTTTCCAATACCTCTCTCGAGATAGTTTATTCCTCGAGACGGTTCCAAATCAGGCACGTCTTTCCAATGACTGTAAGCCCCCTTTCCAATCCCTCTCTCGAGACAGTTTTTTCCTCGAGACGGTTCCAAATCAGGCACGTCTTTTGGAAGACTTGAGTCCCTTTTCCAAACCCTCTCTCGAAACAGTTTATTCCTCGAGACGGTTCCAAATCAGGCACGTCTTTTCGAAGAGATAAGTCCCTTTTCCAATCGCTCTCTCGAGACGGTTCCAAATCAGGCATGTGTTTTCGAAGACGGTAAGTCCCCTTTCCAATCTCTCTCTCAAGATAGTTTATTCCTCGAGACGGTTCCAAATCAGGCACGTCATTCCAATGACGGTAAGTCCCCTTTCCAATCCCTCTGTCGAGACTGTTTATTCCTCGAGACGGTTCGAAATCAAGCACGTCTTTTCAAAGACATAAGTCCCCTTTCCAATCCCTCTCTCGAGACGGTTTATTCCTCGAGAGGGTTCCAAATCAGGCATGTGTTTCCGAAGACGGTAAGTCCCCTTTCCAATCCCTCTCTCGAGATAGTTTATTCCTCGAGACGGTTCCAAATCAGGCACGTCTTTCCAATGACGGTAAGTCCCCTTTCCAATCCCTCTCTCGAGACAGTTTTTTCCTCGAGACGGTTCCAAATCAGGCACGTCTTTTGGAAGACTTAAGTCCCCTTTCCAACCCTCTCTCGAGACAGTTTATTCCTCGAGACGGTTCCAAATCAGGCACGTCTTTTCGAAGAGATAAGTCCCCTTTCCAATCCCTCTCTCGAGACAGTTTATTCCTCGAGACGGTTCAAATCAGGCACGTCTTTTCGAAGACGGTAAGTCCCCTTTCCAATCCCTCTCTCGAGATAGTTTATTCCTCGAGACGGTTCCAAATCAGGCACGTCTTTTCCAAGACGGTAAGTCCCCTTTTCCAATCCCTCTCTCGAGACTTTTATTCCTCGAGACGGTTCCAAATCAGCACGTCTTTTCAAGACGGTAAGTCCCCTTTCCAATCCCTCTTCGAGACGGTTTATTCCTCGAGACGGTTCCAAATCTGGCATGTCTTTCCGAAGATGGTAAGTCCCTTTCCAATCCCCTCTCTCGAGACAGTTTATTCCTTCGAGACGGTTCCAAATCAGGCACGTCTTTTTCGAAGACGGTTATAAGTCCCCTGTCCAATCCCTCTTTCTATACAGTTTAGTCGTCGAGACGGTTCCAAATCAGGCATGTCTTTTCGACGACAGTAATGCCCCTTTCCAATCCCTCTCTCGAGATAGTTTATTCCTCGAGACGGTTCCAAATCAGGCACGTCTTTCCAAGACGGTAAGTCCCCTTTCCAATCCCTCTCTCTCGAGACAGTTTATTCCTCGAGACGGTTCCAAATCAGGCACGTCTTTTCGAAGACATAAGTCCCTTTCCAATCCCTCTCTCGAGACAGTTTATCCCTCGAGACGGTTCCAAATCAGGCATGTCTTTCCGAGAACGGTAAGTCCCCTTTCCAATCCCTCTCTCGAGACAGTTTATTCCTCGAGACGGTTCCAAATCAGGCATGTCTTTTCGAAGATGGTAAGTCCCCTTTCCGAATCCCTCTCTCGAGACAGTTTATTCCTCGAGACAGTTCCAAATCAGGCACGTCTTTTCTTAAGACGGTAAGTCCCCTTTCCAATCCCTCTCACGAGACTAGTTTATTCCTCGAGACGGCTCCAAATCAGGCACGTCTTTCCGAAGACGATAAGTCCCTTTTCCAGTCCCTCTCTCTAGACAGTTTATTCCTCGAGACGGTTCCAAATCAGGCACGTCTTTCCGAAGACGGTAAGTCCCTTTTCCAATCCCTCTCTCGAGACAGTTTATTCCTCGAGACGGTTCCAAATCAGGCATGTCTTTTCCGAAGATGGTAAGTCCCTTTCCAAACCCTCTCTCGAGACAGTTTATTCCTCGAGACGGTTCCAAATCAGGGCACGTCTTTTGAGGAGACATAACTCCCCTTTCCAATCCCTCTCTCGAGACGGTTTATTCCTCGAGATGGTTCCAAATCAGGCATGTCTTTCCGAAGACGGCAAGTCCCCTTTCCAATCCCTCTCTCGAGATAGTTTATTCCTCGAGACGGTTCCAAATCAGGCACGTCTTTCCAAAGACGGTAAGACCCCTTTCCAATCCCTCTCTCGAGACAGTTTTTTCCTCGAGACGGTTCCAAATCAGGCACGTCTTTTGGAAGACGGTATGAGTCCCATTTCCAAACCCTCTCTCGAGACAGTTTATCCTCGAGAGACTGTTCCAATTCCCTTTTCCAATCCCTCTCTCGAGGTTTATTCCTCGAGACGGTTCCAAATCAGGCCGTCTTTTCCGAAGACGGTAAGTCCCCTTTCCAATCCCTCTCTCTCGAGACAGTTTATTCCTCGAGACGGTTCCAAATCAGGCACGTCTTTTCGAAGACGGTAAGTCCCTTTCCAATCCCTCTCTCGAGACAGTTTTTATTCCTCGAGACGGTTCCAAATCAGGCATGGTCTTTCGAAGACGGTAAGTAGTCCCCTTTCCAATCCCTCTCTCGAGATAGTTTATTCCTCGAGACGGTTCCAAATCAGGCACGTCTTTCCGAAGACGGTAAGTCCCCTTTCCAATCCCTCTCTCGAGACAGTTTATTCCTCGAGATGGTTCCAAATCAGGCACGTCTTTTCGAAGACATAAGTCCCCTTTCCAATCCCTCTCTCGAGACGGTTTATTCCTCGAGACGGTTCCAAATCAGGCATGGCTTTCCGAAGACGGTAAGTCCCCTTTCCAATCCCTCTCTCGAGATAGTTTATTCCTCGAGACGGTTCCAAATCAGGCACGTCTTTCCAATGACGGTAAGCCCCCTTTCCAATCCCTCTCTCGAGACAGTTTTTTCCTCGAGACGGTTCCAAATCAGGCACGTCTTTTGGAAGACTTGAGTCCCTTTTCCAAACCCTCTCTCGAGACAGTTTATTCCTTGAGACAGTTCCAAATCAGGCACGTCTTTTCAAAGTTATAAGTCCCCTTTCCAATCCCTCTCTCGAGATGGTTTATTCCTCGAGAGGGTTCGAAATCAGGCATGTGTTTTCGAAGACGGTAAGTCCCCTTTCCAATCCCTCTCTCGAGATAGTTTATTCCTCGAGACGGTTCCAAATCAGGCACGTCTTTCCAATGACGGTAAGTCCCCTTTCCAATCCCTCTGTCGAGACTGTTTATTCCTCGAGACGGTTCGAAATCAAGCACGTCTTTTCAAAGACATAAGTCCCCTTTCCAATCCCTCTCTCGAGACAGTTTATTCCTCGAGACGGTTCCAAATCAGGCACGTCTTTCCAATGACTGTAAGCCCCCTTTCCAATCCCTCTCTCGAGACAGTTTTTTCCTCGAGACGATTCCAAATCAGGCACGTCTTTTGGAAGACTTGAGTCCCTTTTCCAAACCCTCTCTCGAGACAGTTTATACCTCGAGACGATTCCAAAATAGGCACGTCTTTTCGAAGAGAGAAGTCCCTTTTCCAATCCCTCTCTCGAGACGGTTTATTCCTCGAGACGGTTCCAAATCAGGCATGGCTTTCCGAGGACGGTAAGTCCCCTTTCCAATCCCTCTCTCGTGATAGTTTATTCCTCGAGGCGGTTCCAAATCAGGCACGCCTCTTCAAAGACGGTAAGTCTCCTTTCCAATCCCTCTCTCGAGACAGTTTTTTCCTCGAGACGGTTCCTAATCAGGTATGTCTTTTGGAAGACATGAGTACCTTTTCCAAACCCTCTCTCGAGACAGTTTATTCCTCGAGACGGTTCAAAATCAGGCAAGTTTTTCCGAAGACGGTAAGTCCCCTTTCCAATCCCTCTCTCGAGACAGTTTATTCCTCGAGACGGTTCCAAATCAGGCACGTCTTTTCGAAGAGATAAGTCCCTTGTCCAATCCCTCTCTCGAGACGGTTTATTCCTCGAGACGGTTCCAAATCAGGCATGGCTTTCCGAAGACGGTAAGTCCCCTTTCCAATCCCTCTCTCGAGACAGTTTATTCCTTGAGACGGTTCCAAATCAGGCACGTCTTTCCAAAGACGGTAAGTCTCCTTTCCAATCCCTCTCTCGAGACAGTTTTTTCCTCGAGACGGTTCCAAATCAGGCAAGTCTTTTCGAAGACGTCCCTTTTCGAAGACGAGACGGTTCCACATAAGTCCCTTTTCCAAACCCTCTCTCGAGACAGTTTATTCCTCGAGACGGTTCCAAATCAGGCAAGTCTTTCCGAAGACGGTAAGTCCCCTTTCCGATCCCTCTCTCGAGATAATTTTTTCCTCGAGACGGTTCCAAATCAGGCACGTCTTTCTAAAGATGGTAAGTCCCCATTCCGATCCCTCTCTCGAGACAGTTTATTCCTCGAGACAGTTCCAAATCGGGCACGTCTTTTCGAAAACAGTAAGTCCTCTTTCCGAACCCTCTCTCGAGGCGGTTTATTACTCCAGACGGTTCCAAATCAGGCATCTCTTTCTGAAGACGGTAAGTTCGCTTTCCAAACCCTCTCTCGAGACAGTTTATTCCTCGAGACGGCTCCAAATCAGGCACGTCTTTCCGAAGACGATAAGTCCCTTTTCCAGTCCCTCTCTCTAGACAGTTTATTCCTCGAGACGGTTCCAAATCGGGCACGTCCTTGCAACGACAGTAAGTCCCTTTTCAAATCCCTCTCTAGAGATGGTTTATCCCTCAACACGGTTCCAAATCTGGTATGTCTTTCCGAAGATGGTAAGTCTGCTTTCCAAACCCTCTCTCGAGACAGTTTATTCCTTGAGACAGTTCCAAATCAGGCACATCTTTTCAAAGACATAAGTCCCCTTTCCAATCCCTCTCTCGAGACGGTTTATTCCTTGAGAGGGTTCCAAATCAGGCATGTGTTTCCGAAGACGGTAAGTCCCCTTTCCAATCCCTCTCTCGAGATAGTTTATTCCTCGAGACGGTTCCAAATCAGGCACGTCTTTCCAATGACGGTAAGCCCCCTTTCCAATCCCTCCCTCAAGATAGTTTTTTCCTCGAGACAGTTCCAAATCAGGCCCGTCTTTTGGAAGACTTGAGTCCATTTTCCAAACCCTCTCTCGAGACAGTTTATTCCCCGAGACGGTTCAAAATCAGGCACGTCTTTTGGAAAAGAAAAGTCCCTTTTGCAATCCCTTTCTCGAGACGGTTTATTCCTCGAGACGGTTCCAAATCAGGCATGGCTTTACGAAGACGGTAAGTCCCCTTTCCAATCCCTCTCGAGAGATAGTTTATTCCTCGAGACGGTTCCAAATCAGGCACGTCGTTCCAATGACGGTAAATCCCCTTTCCAATCCCTCTGTCGACACTGTTTATTCCTCGAGATGGTTCGAAATCAAGCACGTCTTTTCAAAGACATAAGTCCCCTTTCCAATCCCTCTCTCGAGACAGTTTATTCCTCGAGACGGTTCCAAATCAGGCACGTCTTTTCGAAGAGATAAGTCCCTTTTCCAATCCCTCTCTCGAGACGGTTTATTCCTCGAGACGGTTCCAAATCAGGCATGGGTTTCCGAAGACGGTAAGTCCCCTTTCCAATCCCTCTCTCGAGACAGTTTATTCCTTGAGACGGTTCCAAATCAGGCACGTCATTCCAAAGACGGTAAGTCTCCTTTCCAATCCCTCTCTCGAGACAGTTTTTTCCTCGAGACGGTTCCAAATCAGGCACGTCTTTTGGAAGACTTGAGTCCCTTTTCCAAACCCTCCCTCGAGACAGTTTATTCCTCGAGACGGTTCCAAATCAGGCACGTCTTTTCGAAGGGATAAGTCCCTTTTCCAATCCCTCCCTCAAGACGGTTTTTTCCGCGAGACGGTTCCAAATCAGGCATGGCTTTCCGAAGATGGTAAGTCCCCTTTCCAATCCCTCTCTCGAGATAGTTTATTCCTCGAGACGGTTCCAAATCAGGCACGTCTTTCCAATGACGGTAAATCCCTTTTCCAATCCCTCTGTCGAGACTGTTTATTCCTCGAGAGGGTTCCAAATCAGGCATGTGTTTCTGAAGACGGTAAGTCCCCTTTCCAATCCCTCTCTCGAGATAGTTTATTCCTCGATACGGTTCCAAATCAGGCACGTCTTTCCAATGATGGTAAGCCCCCTATCCAATCCCTCTCTCGAGACAGTTTTTTCCTCGAGACAGTTCCAAATCAGGCACGTCTTTTGGAAGACATGAGTCCCTTTTCCAAACCCTCTCTCGAGACAGTTTATTCCCCGAGACGGTTCGAAATCAGGCACGTCTTTTCGAAGAGATAATTCCCTTTTCCAAATCCTCTCTCGAGACGGTTTATTCCTCGACACGGTTCCAAATCAGGCATGGCTTTCCGAAGACGGTAAGTCCCCTTCCCAATCCCTCTCTCGTGATAGTTTATTCCTCGAGGCGGTTCCAAATCAGGCACGTCTCTTCAAAGACGGTAAGTCTCCTTTCCAATCCCTCTCACGAGATAGTTTTTTCCTCGAGACGGTTCCTAATCAGGTATGTCTTTTGGAAGACATGAGTTCCTTTTCCAAACCTTCTCTCGAAACAGTTTATTCCTCGAGACGCTTCAAAATCAGGAAAGTTTTTTCGAAGACGGTAAGTCCCCTTTCCAATCCCTCTCTCGAGACAGTTTATTCCTCGAGACGGTTCCAAATCAGGCACGTCTTTTCGAAGAGATAAGTCCCTTGTCCAATCCCTCTCTCGAGACGGTTTATTCCTCGAGACGGTTCCAAATCAGGCATGGCTTTCCGAAGACGGTAAGTCCCCTTTCCAGTCCCTCTTTCGAGACAGTTTATTCCTTGAGACGGTCCCAAATCAGGCACGTCTTTCCAAAGACGGTAAGTCTCCTTTCCAATCCCTCTCTCGAGACAGTTTTTTCCTCGAGACGGTTCCAAATCAGGCACGTCTTTTCGAAGACATAAGTCCCTTTTCCAAACTCTCTCTCGAGATAGTTTATTCCTCGAGACGGTTCCAAATCAGGCAAGTCTTTCCGAAGACGGTAAGTCCCCTTTCCAATCCCTCTCTCGAGACAATTTATTCCTCGAGACGGTTCCAAATCAGGCACGTCTTTCCGAAGACGAGAGGTCCCTTTTCGAGTCCGTCTCTCTAGACAGTTTACTCCTCGAGACGGTTCCAAATCGGGCACGTCCTTGCAAGACAGTAAGTCACTCCTTTCCAAATCAATAAGTCCCCTCTCTCTAGAGACGGTTTATCCCTCGACACGGTTCCAAATGTGGTATGTCTTTACGAAGATGGTAAGTCTGCTTTCCAAACCCTCTCTCGAGACAGTTTATTCCTTGAGACAGTTCCAAATCAGGCACATCTTTTCAAAGACATAAGTCCCCTTTCCAATCCCTCTCTCGAGACGGTTTATTCCTTGAGAGGGTTCCAAATCAGGCATGTGTTTCCGAAGACGGTAAGTCCCCTTTCCAATCCCTCTCTCGAGATAGTTTATTCCTCGAGACGGTTCCAAATCAGGCACGTCTTTCCAATGACGGTAAGCCCCCTTTCCAATCCCTCTCTCGAGACAGTTTTTTCCTCGAGACAGTTCCAAATCAGGCACGTCTTTTGGAAGACTTGAGTCCCTTTTCCAAACCCTCTCTCGAGACAGTTTATTCCCCGAGACGGTTCGAAATCAGGCACGTCTTTTCGAAGAGAAAAGTCCCTTTTCCAATCCCTCTCTCGAGACGGTTTATTCCTCGAGACGGTTCCAAATCAGGCATGGCTTTCCGAAGACGGTAAGTCCCCTTTCCAATCCCTCTCGAGAGATAGTTTATTCCTCGAGACGGTTCCAAATCAGGCACGTCGTTCCAATGACGGTAAATCCCCTTTCCAATCCCTCTGTCGACACTGTTTATTCCTCGAGATGGTTCGAAATCAAGCACGTCTTTTCAAAGACATAAGTCCCCTTTCCAATCCCTCTCTCGAGACAGTTTATTCCTTGAGACGGTTCCAAATCAGGCACGTCTTTTCGAAGAGATAAGTCCCTTTTCCAATCCCTCTCTCGAGACGGTTTATTCCTCGAGACGGTTCTAAATCAGGCATGGGTTTCCGAAGACGGTAAGTCCCCTTTCCAATCCCTCTCTCGAGATAGTTTATTCCTCGAGACGGTTCCAAATCAGGCACGTCTTTTGGAAGACTTGAGTCCCTTTTCCAAACCCTCCATCGAGACAGTTTATTCCTCGAGACGGTTCCAAATCAGGCACGTCTTTTCGAAGAGATAAGTCCCTTTTCCAATCCCTCCCTCAAGACGGTTTTTTCCGCGAGACGGTTCCAAATCAGGCATGGCTTTCCGAAGATGGTAAGTCCCCTTTCCAATCCCTCTCTCGAGATAGTTTATTCCTCGAGACGGTTCCAAATCAGGCACGTCTTTCCAATGACGGTAAATCCCTTTTCCAATCCCTCTGTCGAGACTGTTTATTCCTCGAGAGGGTTCCAAATCAAGCTCGTCTTGTCAAAGACATCAGTCCCCTTTCTAATCCCTCTCTCGTGACGGTTTATTCCTCGAGAGGGTTCTAAATCAGGCATGTGTTTTCGAAGACGGTAAGTCCCCTTTCCAATCCCTCTCTCGAGATACTTTTTTCCTCGAGACGGTTTCAAATCAGGCACGTCATTCAAAAGACGGTAAGTCCCCATTCCAATCCCTCTATCGAGATAGTTTATTCCTCGAGACGGTTCCAAATCGGGCACGTCTTTTCGAAAACAGTAAGTCCTCTTTCCGAACCCTCTCTCGAGGCGGTTTATTACTCGAGACGGTTCCAAATCAAGCATGTCTTTCTGAAGACAGTAAGTTCGCTTTCCAAACCCTCTCTCGAGACAATTTATTCCTCGAGACGGCTCCAAATCAGGCACGTCTTTCCGAAGACGATAAGTCCCTTTTCGAGTCCCTCTCTCTAGACAGTTTACTCCTCGAGACGGTTCCAAATCGGGCACGTCCTTGCGACAACAGTAAGTCCCATTTCCAATCCCTCTGTCGAGACTGTTTATTCCTTGAGACGGTTCGAAATCAAGCACGTCTTTTTAAAGACATAAGTCCTCTTTCCAATCCCTCTCTCGAGACGGTTTATTCCTCGAGAGGGTTCCAAATCAGGCATGTGTTTCCGAAGACGGTAAGTCCCCTTTCCAATCCCTCTCTCGAGATAGTTTATTCCTCGAGACGGTTCCAAATCAGGCATGTCTTTCCAATGACGGTAAGCCCCCTTTCCAATCCCTATCTCGAGACAGTTTTTTCCTCGAGACGGTTCCCAATCAGGCACGTCTTTTGGAAGACTTGAGTCCCTTTTCCAAACCCTCTCTCGAGACAGTTTATTCCTCCAGACGGTTCCAAATCAGCCACGTCTTTTCGAAGAGAGAAGTCCCTTTTCCAATCCCTCTCTCGAGACGGTTTATTCCTCGAGACGGTTCCAAATCAGGCATGGCTTTCTGAAGATGGTAAGTCCCCTTTCCAATCCCTCTCTCGTGATAGTTTATTCCTCGAGACGGTTCCAAATCAGGCACGTCTCTCCAAAGACGGTAAGTCTCCTTTCCAATCCCTCTCTCGAAACAGTTTTATTCTCGAGACGGTTCCAAATCAGGCATGTCTTTTGGAAGACATGAGTACTTTTTCCAAACCCACTCTCGAGACAGTTTATTCCTCGAGAGTGTTCCAAATCAGGCAAGTCTTTCCGAAGGCGGTAAGTCCCCTTTCCAAACCCTCTCTCGAGACAGTTTCTTCCTCGAGACGGTTCCAAATCAGGCACGTCTTCTCGAAGAGATAAGTCCCTTTTCCAATCCCTCTCTCGAGACGGTTTATTCCTCGAGAAGGTTCCAAATCAAGCATGGCTTTTCGAAGACGGTTAGTCCCCTTTCCAATCCCTCTCTCGAGATAGTTTATTCCCCGACACGGTTCCAAATCAGGCACATCTTTCCAAAGACGGTAAGTCTCCTTTCCAATCCCTCTCTCGAGACAGTTTTTTCCTCGAGACGGTTCCAAATTAGGCATGTCTTCTGCAAGACATGAGTACCTTTTCCAAACCCTCTCTCGAGACAGTTTATTCCTCGAGACGGTTCCAAATCGGGCAAGTCTTTCCGAAGACGGTAAGTCCCCTTTCCAATCCCTCTCTCGAGACAGTTTATTTCTCGAGACGGTTCCAAATCAGGCACGTCTTTTCAAAGAGATAAGTCCCTTTTCCAGTCCCTCTCTCGAGACGGTTTATTCCTCGAGACGGTTCCAAATCAGGCATGGCTTTTCGAAGACGGTAAGTCCCCTCTCCAATCTCTCTCTCGAGATAGTTTATTCCTCGAGACGGTTCCAAATCAGGCACGTCATTACAATGACGGTAGGTCCCCTTTCCAATCCCTCTGTCGAGACTGTTTATTCCTCGAGACGGTTACAAATCAGGCATGGCTTTCCGAAGACGGTAAGTCCCCTTTCCAATCCCTCTCTCGTGATAGTTTATTCCTCGAGGCGGTTCCAAATCAGGCACGTCTCTTCAAAGACGGTAAGTCTCCTTTCCAATCCCTCTCTCGAGACCGTTTATTCCTCGAGACGGTTCAAAATCAGGCAAGTTTTTCCGAAGACGGTAAGTCCCCTTTCCAATCCCTCTCTCGAGACTGTTTATTCCTCGAGACGGTTCCAAATCAGGCACGTCTTTTCGAAGAGATAAGTCCCTTGTCCAATCCCTCTCTCGAGACGGTTTATTCCTCGAGACGGTTCCAAATCAGGCATGGCTTTCCGAAGACGGTAAGTCCCCTTTCCAATCCCTCTTTCGAGACAGTTTATTCCTTGAGACGGTTCCAAATCAGGCACGTCTTTCCAAAGACGGTAAGTCTCCTTTCCAATCCCTCTCTCGAGACAGTTTTTTTCTCGAGACGGTTCCAAATCAGGCACGTCTTTTCGAAGACATAAGTCCCTTTTCCAAACTCTCTCTCGAGATAGTTTATTCCTCGAGACGGTTCCAAATCAGGCAAGTCTTTCCGAAGACGGTAAGTCCCCTTTCCAATCCCTCTCTCGAGACAGTTTATTCCTCGAGACGGTTCCAAATCAGGCACGTCTTTCTAAAGACGGTAAGTCCCCTTTCCAATCCCTCTCTCGAGACAGTTTATTCCTCGAGACGGTTCCAAATCGGGCACGTCTTTTCGAAAACAGTAAGTCCTCTTTCCGAACCCTCTCTCGAGGCGGTTTATTACTCGAGACGGTTCCAAATCAGGCATGTCTTTCTGAAGACGGTAAGTTCGCTTTCCAAACCCTCTCTCGAGACAATTTATTCCTCGAGACGGCTCCAAATCAGGCACGTCTTTCCGAAGACGAGAAGTCCCTTTTCGAGTCCCTCTCTCTAGACAGTTTACTCCTCGAGACGGTTCCAAATCGGGCACGTCCTTGCAACGACAGTAAGTCCCTTTTCCAATCCCTCTCTAGAGACGGTTTATCCCTCGACACGGTTCCAAATCTGGTATGTCTTTCCGAAGATGGTAAGTCTGCTTTCCAAACCCTCTCTCGAGACAGTTTATTCCCTGAGACAGTTCCAAATCAGGCACGTCTTTTCAAAGACATAAGTCCCCTTTCCAATCCTTCTGTCGAGACGGTTTATTCCTTGAGAGGGTTCCAAATCAGGCATGTGTTTCCGAAGACGGTAAGTCCCCTTTCCAATCCCTCTCTCAAGATAGTTTATTCCTCAAGACGGTTCCAAATCAGGCACGTCTTTCCAATGACGGTAAGCCCCCTTTCCAATCCCTCTCTCGAGACAGTTTTTTCCTCGAGACAGTTCCAAATCAGGCACGTCTTTTGGAAGACTTGAGTCCCTTTTCCAAACCCTCTCTCGAGACAGTTTATTCCCCGAGACGGTTCGAAACCAGGCACGTCTTTTCGAAGAGAAAAGTCCCTTTTCCAATCCCTCTCTTGAGACAGTTTATTCCCCGAGACGGTTCCAAATCGGGCACGTCTTTTCGAAGATAGTAAGTCCCCTTTTCGAACCCCCTCTCGAGGCGGTTTGTTCCTCGAGACGGTTCCAAATCAGGCATGTCTTTCCGAAGACGATAAGTCCGCTTTCCAATCCCTCACTCGAGACAGTTTATTCTTCGAGACGGTTCGAAATCACGCATGTCTTTTCGTTAACATAAGTCCCTTTTGCAATCCCTCTCTTGAGACGATTTATTCCTCAAGACGGTTCCAAATCAGGCATGTCTTTCCGAAGACGGTAAGTCCCCTTTCCAATCCCTCTCTCGAGACGGTTTATTCCTCGAGACGGTTCCAAATCAGGCACGTCTTTTCGAAGAGACGGTAAGTCCCCTTTCCAATCCCTCTCTCGAGACAGTTTATTTCCTCGAGACGGTTCCAAATCAGGCACGTCTTTCAAAAGACGGTAAGTCCCTTTCCAATCCCTCTCTCGAGACAGTTTTTTCCTCGAGACGGTTCCAAATTAGGCATGTCTTTTGGAAGACATGAGTACCTTTTACAAACCCTCTCTCGAGACAGTTTATTCCTCGAGACGGTTCCAAATCAGGCAAGTCTTTTCCGAAGACGGTAAGTCCCCTTTCCAATCCCTCTCTCGAGAGACAGTTTATTCCTCGAGACGGTTCCAAATCAGGCACGTCTTTTCAAAGAGATAAGTCCCTTTTCCAATCCCTCTCTCGAGACGGTTTATTCCTCGAGACGGTTCCAAATCAGGCATGGCTTTCCGAAGAGACGGTAAGTCCCCTTTCCAATCCCTCTCTCGAGACAGTTTATTCCTCGAGACGGTTCCAAATCAGGCACGTCTTTTCAAAGACGGTAAGTCCCCTTTCCAATCCCTCTTTCGAGACTGTTTATTCCTCGAGACGGTTCCAAATCAGGCACGTCTTTTCGAAGACAGTAAGTCCCCTTTCCAATCCCTCTCTCGAGATAGTTTATTCCTCGAGACGGTTCCAAATCAGGCACGTCTTTCCAATGACGGTAAGCCCCCTTTCCAATCCCTCTCTCGAGACAGTTTTTTCCTCGAGACGGTTCCAAATCAGGCACGTCTTTTGGAAAAGACTTGAGTCCCCTTTTCCAATCCCTCTCTCGAGACAGTTCATTCCTCGAGACGATTCCAAATCAGGCACGTCTTTTCGAAGAGAGAAGTCCCTTTTCCAATCCCTCTCTCGAGACGGTTTATTCCTCGAGACGGTTCCAAATCAGGCATGGCTTTCCGAGGACGGTAAGTCCCCTTTCCAATCCCTCTCTCGTGATAGTTTATTCCTCGAGGCGGTTCCAAATCAGGCACGCCTCTTCAAAGACGGTAAGTCTCCTTTCCAATCCCTCTCTCGAGACAGTTTTTTCCTCGAGACGGTTCCTAATCAGGTATGTCTTTTGGAAGATAAGAGTACCTTTTCCAAACCCTCTCTCGAGACAGTTTATTCCTCGAGACGGTTCAAAATCAGGCAAGTTTTTTCGAAGACGGTAAGTCCCCTTTCCAATCCCTCTTTCGAGACAGTTTATTCCTTGAGACGGTTCCAAATCAGGCACGTCTTTCCAAAGACGGTAAGTCTCCTTTCCAATCCCTCTCTCGAGACAGTTTTTTCCTCGAGACGGTTCCAAATCAGGCACGTCTTTTCGAAGACATAAGTCCCTTTTCCAAACTCTCTCTCGAGATAGTTTATTCCTCGAGACGGTTCCAAATCAGGCAAGTCTTTCCGAAGACGGTAAGTCCCCTTTCCAATCCCTCTCTCGAGATAATTTTTTCCTCGAGACGGTTCCAAATCAAGCAGGTCTTTCTGAAGACAGTAAGTCCCCATTCCAATCCCTCTCTCGTGACAGTTTATTCCTCGAGACGGTTCCAAATCGGGCACGTCTTTTCGAAAACAGTAAGTCCTCTTTCCGAACCCTCTCTCGAGGCGGTTTATTACTCGGGGACGGTTTCCAATCAGGCTCGGTCTTTCTGAAGACGGTAAGTTCGCTTTCCAAACCCACTCTCTCGAGACAGTTTATTCCGGAGAAGTTCCAAATCAGGCTCGTCTTTTCGAAGATGGTAAGTCACCTTTCCAATCCCTCTCTCTAGACAGTTTATTCCTCGAGAAGGTCCCAAAATCAGGCACGTCTTTCGGAAGACGGTAAGTCCCCTTTCCAAACCCTCTCTCCAGACAGTTTATTCCATGAGACGGTTCCAAATCAGGCACGTCTTTTTGAAGACGGTAAGTCACCTTTCCAATCCCTCTCTCATGACAATTTATTCCTCGAGACGGTTCCAAATCAGGCACGTCTTTCGGAGACGGTTAAGTCCCTTTTCCAATCCCTCTCTCGAGAGACGGTTTATTCCTCGAGACGGTTCCAAATCAGGCATGGTCTTTCGAAGACGGTAAGTCCCCCTTTCCAATCCCTCTCTCGAGACAGTTTATTCCTCGAGACGGTTCCAAATCAGGCATTGTCTTTCCGAAGACGGTAAGTCCCCTTTCCAATCCCTCTCTCGAGACAGTTTTATTCCTCGAGACGGTTCCAAATCAGGCACGTCTTTCGAAGACGGTAAGTCCCCCTTTCCAATCCCCCTCTCTCGAGACAGTTTTTTCCTCGAGACGGTTCCAAATCAGGCACGTCTTTTTGAAGACGGTAAGTCCCCTTTCCAATCCCTCTCTCGAGACAGTTTATTTCTCGAGACGGTTCCAAATCAGGCACGTCTTTTCGAAGAGATAAGTCCCCTTTCCAATCCCTCTCTCGAGACAGTTTATTCCTCGAGACGGTTCCAAATCAGGCACGTCTTTTCGAAGATGGTAAAGTCCCCTTTCCAATCCCTCTCTCGAGACATAGTTTATTCCTCGAGACGGTTCCCAAATCAGGCACGTCTTTCCAAAGACGGTAAGTCCCCTTTCCAATCCCCTCTCGAGACAGTTTATTCCTCGAGACGGTTCAAATCAGGCACGTCTTTTCGGTGAAGAGGAGGTAAGTCCCCTTTCCAATCCCTCTCTCGAGACAGTTTATTCCTCGAGACGGTTCCAAATCAGGCACGTCTTTCGAAGAAGGTAAGTCCCCCTTTCCAATCCCTCTCTCGAGACGGTTTATTCCTCGAGACGGTTCCAAATCAGGGCAATGTCTTTTTCGAAGACGGTAAGTCCCCTTTCCAATCCCTCTCTCGAGACAGTTTTTATTTCCTCGAGACGGTTCCAAATCAGGCACGTCTTTTCATCAAAGACGGTAAGTCAGGCAATTGTCTTTCCGAAGACGGTTCCCCTTTCCAATCCCTCTCTCGAGACAGTTTTTTCCTCGAGACGGTTCCAAATCAAAGGCACGTCTTTTCAAAGACGGTAAGTCCCATTTTCCAATTCTCTCGACGGTTCCGAAATTGGGACACTCTTTCGAAGACATAAGTCCCTTTTCCGAAACCCTCTCTCGGGGTGACAGTTTATTCCCTGAGACGGTTCCAAATCAGGCACGTCTTTTCGAAGACGTGATAAGTTCCCCTTTCCAATCCCTCTCTCGAGAACATGGGTTTATACCCGAGACGTTCCAAATCTAGGGCACGTCTTTCAGAAGACGATAAGTCCCCTTTCCAATCCCTCTCTCGAGACAGTTTATTCCTCGAACGGTTCCAAATCAACAGGCACGTCTTTCCAAAGACGGTAAGTCCCTTTCGAATCCCTTCCCGAGAATCTCTCGAGACAGTTTGGGCCACGTCATTTTTCCCTCGAGACGGGCGGTTCAAATCAGGCAACGTCTTTCCAAAGCTTAAGAGTGCTTTCCAATCCCTCTTTCGAGACAAGTTTATTCCCTATCCAAATCAGGCACGTCTTTTTCGATAAGTCCCTAGTTTATTCTCGGTATATTCCTCGAGACGGTTCCAAAATCCGAAGTTAAGGCACTTTCCAATCCCATCTTGAAGGAGAAGTTATCCCTAGAGTGTGGGATTCCAAATCCGATTATCTTCTCGAAGACGTGTAAGTCTGCTTTCCAAACCCCTCTCGAGAACAGTTTTTTCTCGAGGACGGTTCCAAATCAGGCATCGTCTTTACCTGAAAGACGGTAAGTCCCCTTTCCAATCCCTCTCTCTCGAGACCAGTTTATTCCTCGAGGACGGTTCCAAATCAGGCACGTCAAAGTCTTTTCGATGATGCTGTTAAGTTCCCATTTCCAATCCACTCGTCCGAGACAGTTTATTCCTCGGAGACGGCTTCCAAATCAGGCACGTGGTTTTCGAAAGACGATAAGTCCCCATTCTCCAATCCCTCTCTCGAGACAGTTTATTCACTCGATGACGATCACAAATCGAATTAGGAAGTGGGTCTTTCTCGAGGCGGGAATACTGAGACAGTTCCCATTTCCTGAAGACCTCTCTACTCGAGAACAGTTTATTCCTCGAGACGAAGGCATTCAAAAATCAGGACAAGTTTTTCGGAAAGACGTGGTAAAGTCCCCTTTCGAATTCGTCTCTCTCCCAGTACATTTAATTCCTCGAGATCTGGTTTCCTAAAATAAGGCACGTCTTTTCGAAAGAATCAGGTATCGTCCCTTCTTCTCCAATCCCTCTCTCGATACTTAAAGTTCTATTCCTCGAGAGAACGGTTTTCCAATGCAGGCACTTGGTCTTTCCGAAGATGGTAAGTGCTTTCCCATCCCAATTCGTTCTTGACAGTTATTATATCCTCGAGACCGGTTCAAAATCGGGGACGTATCGTTCCGAGAGTGGTAAGACCCACCTTTGCAATCCTATCTTCGAGACACGTTATTTCATCTCAAGACGTTCAAGACGCAAGTCTTTCTGAAATCAAAGCACTTTTCTTCGATAAAGACGGTAAGTCCCCTTTCCAATCCCTCTCTCGAGAAACAGTTTATGATTCTCGAGGACAGGTTCCACATCCAGGGCACGTTTCGATTCCGAATGAGGTAACGTATAGACCCCTTTCCAATCCTTCTCTCGTGAGACAGCATATTCCTCCGAGAAAGAGACGGTTCCAATCCAGGATTATCCGGCAGACCGAAATAGGACCCTTCCAATAAAAAACAGTTCTCTCGAGAGAGGATTGCCCATTCGCGGGACCGTTCCATACTCGAAGAGACCTGCCTGAAGAACAGACGGTATAAGCCCCTGTTCCGAGGATCTGGATTCCCGAAAGCCAGTACTTATTCTTTCTGAAGAGACGTTCCAATCCAGGCACATATTTTCGGTGTCTCACGAGTCGTTTTTATGTCCCGGATTATTTGCAAAGGCTCCCTTGGAACTGTTCGAGGACAGTTTTTATTCCTCGAAGAGGATTCCAAATGCTGGCTTACAGTGTTTCGAAGGAAGACTGAATTAATAAGTCCCCTTTCCAATCCCTCTTTCGAGGACAGTACTACCGTTTCCTCGAGAGTGACGGTTGGAAATCCAGGCCCACGTCTTTCTCGAAGATGGGTAAGTCCCTTTTCCAACCTCTCTCGAGGACAGTAAAATCATCTCAGAGACATGGGATTGGAAACTACAGGGAGCACTTATCGTCATCTCCCGAGGAGACGGACTGAAATAGAACCGTCTCGAGGATTCCAATCCCGTCTCGAGGAAGGATTAAGGGACTTTCATCTCGATAGAGAGTGCTGATTTGGAAATCGAGGAATACTATCTTTCGGAGAGAGGGATTGCAAGTCCGACTTCCAATCTCAACGAGGCGCTTGAGACAATTGGAACCCTTGAGGAAATCGGTTCACATAAACTATCTCGAGAGTGGGGGGGGGGGATTTCGAGACTATTAGGAGTCCCCTTTCCAATCGTCTCTTGAGATGGGAGGTTCCTCGAATAGAATCCGTCTCGAGGAATAAATGTCTTGATCAGGCAAGTATGGACTGAAGGCGACCGTTAATCTTCCGAAGAGAGTTGGCGAATTCCCCTCGTCTCGAGGAATAAACTAGTCCTCTTGAGAGTGGGATTGGAAAGGGGTCTTACCGTCTCCGGAGAGACGTGGCTGGATTGCAACCGTCCAAATGAATAAACTGTCTCTCGAATGGGATTGGAAAGGGGACTTAAAATCTCCGAAGAGACGCGCCTCGATGGGGACCGTCTTGAGGAATAAACTATCTCGATAGTCAGATTTGGAAAGGGGACTAATCGACAATGAAGAGACGTGCTTGGATTGGAACCGTCTCGACAAAATAAACTGTCTCGAGAGTGGGATTGGAAAGGGGACTTACCGTCTCCGAAGAGACGTGCCTGGATTGGAACCATCGCGAGGAATAAACTGTCTGGAGAGTCGGATTTGGAAAGGGGACATATCGTCTCTGAAGAGACGTGCTTGGATTAGAACCGTCACGAGGAATAAACAGTCTCGAGAGTGGGATTGGAAAGGGGTCTTACCTTCTCCGAAGAGACGTGCCTGGATTGGAACCGTCTCGAGGAATAAACTGTCTCGAGAGTGGGATTGGAAAGGGGACTTACCGTCTCCGAAGAGACGTGCCTGGATTGGAACCGTCTCGAGGAATAAACTGTCTCGAGAGTCGGATTTGGAAAGGGGACACATCGTCTCCGAAGAGACGTGCTTGGATTGGAACCGTCTCGAGGAATAAACAGTCTCGAGAGTTGGATTAGGAAAGGGGACTTATCGTCTCCGAAGAGACGTGCTTGGATTGGAACTGTCTCGAAGAATAAACTGTCTTGAGAGTGGGATTGGAAAGGGGACATACCGTCTCCGAAGAGACGTGCCTGGATTGGAACCGTCTCGAGAAATAAATGGTCTAGAGAGTGGGATTGCAAAGGGGACTTATCGTCTCCAAAGAGCCGTGCCTAGATTGGAACTGTCTCTTGGAATAAACTGTCCCGAGAGGGGGATTGGAAAGGGGTCTTACCTTCTCCGAAGAGACGTGCCTGGATTGGAACCGTCTCGAGGAATTTACTGTCTCGAGAGTGGGATTGGAAAGGGGTCTTACCGTCTCCGAAGAGACATACCTGGATTGAAACCGTCTCGAGAAATAAACTGTCTCAGGAGTAGGATTGGAAAGGGTTCTTACCGTCTCTGAAGAGACGTGCCTGGAATGGAACCGTCTCGGGGAATAAACTGTCTCGAGAGTGGGATTGGAAAGGGGACTTATCAACTCCGAAGAGACGCACCTAGTTTGGAACCGTCTCGAGGAATAAACTACCTCGAGAGTGGGATTTGGAAAGGGGATTTATCGACCCCGAAGAGACGTGCCTGGGTTGGAACCGTCTCGAGGAATTAACTGTCTCGAGAGTGGGATTGGAAAGGGGTCTTACCGTCTCCAAGGAGACGCGCCAGGATTGAAACCTGTCTCGAAGAGGCGCCCTGGATTGAAACCGTCTCGAGGAATAAATTGTCTCGAGAGTTGGATTGGAAAGGGTACTTACCGTCGCCGAAGAGACGTGCCTGCATCGAAGCCGTCTCGAAGAGGCAGTTGCGCTTGGATTGGAATTACCGTCTTGAGGAATAGAACTGTCTCGAGGAAACAGAGAGTGGGATTGGAAAGGGGTCTTACCGTCTCCGAAGAGACGTGCCTGGGTTGAAACCGTCTCGAAGAGGCGCTGCCTGGATTGGAACCGTCTCGAGGATTAAACTATCTCCAGAGTGGGATTTGGAATGGGGACTTTTTGACACCGAAGAACGTGCCTGGATTGGAACCGTCTCGAGGAATAAACTGTCTCGAGAGTGGTTTGGAAAGGGTCTGACCGTCTCCGAAGAGACGTGCCTGGATTGGAACCGTCTCGAGGAATAAACTATCTCGAGAGTTGGATTCGAAAGGGTACTTACCGTCGCCGAAGAGACGCGCTTGGATTGGAACCGTCTCGAGGATTAAACTGTCTCGAGAGTGGGATTGGAAAGGGGCCTTACCGTCTCTGAAGAGACGTGCCTGGATTGGAACCGTCTCGAGGAATAAACTGTCTCGAGAGTGGGATTGGAAAGGGGACTTAGCGTCTCCGAAGAGACGTGCCTGGATTGGAACCGTCTCGAGGAATTTACTGTCTCGAGAGTGGGATTGGAAAGGGGTCTTACCGTCTCCGAAGAGACATTCCTGGATTGAAACCGTCTCGAGAAATTAGCTGTCTCGGGAGTGGGATTGGAAAGGGGTCTTACCGTCTCTGAGGAGACGCGCCTGGAATGGAACCGTCTCGGGGAATAAACTGTCTCGAGAGTGGGATTGGAAAGGGGACTTAGCATCTCCGAAGAGAGGCACCTAGATTGGAACCGTCTCGAGGAATAATCTATCTCGAGAGTGGGATTTGGAAAGGGGATTTATCGACCCCGAAGAGACGTGCCTGGGTTGGAACCGTCTCGAGGAATTAACTGTCTCGAGAGTGGGATTGGAAAGGGGTCTTACCGTCTCCAAGGAGACGTGCCTAGATTGAAATCGTCTCGAAGAGGCGCGCCTGGATTGGAACCGTCTCGAGGAATAAACTGTCTCGAGAGTGGGATTGGAAAGGGGACTTACCGTCTCCGAAGAGACGTGCCTGGATCGAAGCCGTCTCGAAGAGGCGCGCTTGGATTGGAACCGTCTCGAGGAATAAACTGTCCCGAGAGTGAGATTGGAAAGGGGTCTTACCTTCTCCGAAGAGACGTGCCTGGGTTGAAACCGTCTCGAAGAGGCGCGCCTGGATTGGAACCGTCTCGAGGAATAAACTATCTCGAGAGTGGGATTTGGAAAGGGGACTTTTCGACACCGAAGAACGTGCCTGGATTGGAACCGTCTCGAGGAATAAACTGTCTCGACAGTGGGATTGGAAAGGCGTCTGACCGTCTCCGAAGAGACGTGCCTGGATTGGAACCGTCTCGAGGAATAAACTGTCTCGAGAGTTGGATTCGAAAGGGTACTTACCGTCGCCGAAGAGACGCGCTTGGATTGGAACCGTCTCGAGGATTAAACTGTCTCGAGAGTGGGATTGGAAAGGGGCCTTACCGTCTCTGAAGAGACGTGCCTGGATTGGAACCGTCTCGAGGAATAAACTGTCTCGAGAGTGGGATTGGAAAGGGGACTTAGAATCTCCGAAGAGACGTGCCTGGATTGGAACCGTCTCCAGGAATTTACAGTCTCGAGAGTGGGATTGGAAAGGGGACTTACCGTCTCCGAAGAGACATTCCTGGATTGAAACCGTCTCGAGAAATTAGCTGTCTCAGGAGTGGGATTGGAAAGGGGTCTTACCGTCTCTGAAGAGACGCGCCTGGAATGGAACCGTCTCGGGGAATAAACTGTCTCGAGAGTGGGATTGGAAAGGGGACTTAGCATCTCCGAAGAGACGCGCCTAGATTGGAACCGTCTCGAGGAATAAACTATCTCGAGAGTGGGATTTGGAAAGGGGATTTATCGACCCCGAAGAGACGTGCCTGGGTTGGAACCGTCTCGAGGAATTAACTGTCTCGAGAGTGGGATTGGAAAGGGGTCTTACCGTCTCCGAAGAGACGTGCCTGGATTGAAATCGTCTCGAAGAGACGCGCCTGGATTGGAACCGTCTCGAGGAATAAACTGTCTCGAGAGTGGGATTGGAAAGGGGACTTACCGTCTCCGAAGAGACGTGCCTGGATTGGAACCATCGCGAGGAATAAACTGTCTGGAGAGTCGGATTTGGAAAGGGGACATATCGTCTCTGAAGAGACGTGCTTGGATTAGAACCGTCACGAGGAATAAACAGTCTCGAGAGTGGGATTGGAAAGGGGTCTTACCTTCTCCGAAGAGACGTGCCTGGATTGGAACTGTCTCGAGGAATAAACTGTGTCTTGAGAGAGCGGGATTGGAAAGGGGACTTACCGTCTCCGAAGAGACGTGCCTGGATTGGAACCGTCTCGAGGAATAAACTGTCTCGAGAGTCGGATTTCGAAAGGGGAACTTACATCGTCTCCGAAGAGACGTTGCTTGGATTGGAACCCGTCTCGAGGAATAAACAGTCTCGAGAGTGGGATTAGGAAAAGGGGGACTTATCGTCTCTGAAGAGACGTGCCCTTGGATTGGAACCGTCTCGAAGAACAAAATGCTTGAGAGTGGGATTGGAAAGGGGACATACCGTCTCCGAAGAGACATGACTGGATTGGAACCGTCTCGAGAAATAAATGGTCTAGAGAGTGGGATTGCAAAGGGGACTTATCGTCTCCCAAGAGCCGTGCCTAGATTGGAACTGTATCTTGGAATAAACTGTCCCGAGAGGGGGATTGGAAAGGGGTCTTACCTTCTCCGAAGAGACATGCCTGGATTGGAACCGTCTCGAGGAATTTACAGTCTCGAGAGTGGGATTGGAAAGGGGTCTTACAGTCTCCGAAGAGACATACCTGGATTGAAACCGTCTCGAGAAATAAACTGTCTCAGGAGTAGGATTGGAAAGGGTTCTTACTGTCTCTGAAGAGACGTGCCTTGAATGGAACCGTCTCGGGGAACAAACTGTCTCGAGAGTGGGATTGGAAAGGGGACTTATCAACTCCGAAGAGACGCACCTAGATTGGAACCGTCTCGAGGAATAAACTACCTCGAGAGTGGGATTTGGAAAGGGGATTTATCGACCCCGAAGAGACGTGCCTGGGTTGGAACAGTGTCTCGAGGAACTTTAAACTGTTCTCGAGAGTGGGATTGGAAAAGGGGTCCTACCGTCTCCAAGGAGACGCACGCCAGGATTGAAACCGTCTCGAAGAGGCACCCTGGATTGGAACCATCTCGAGGAATAAACTGTCTCGAGAGTTGGATTGGAAAGGGGACTTACCGTCTCTGAAGAGACGTGCCTGGATTGGAACCGTCTCGAGGAATAAGCTGTCACTGAGAGTCTGGATTCGAAAAGTGGTACTTACCGTCGACGAAGAGTCTCCGCTTGGATTGGAAACCGTCTCGAGGATTATAACGTCTGTCTCGAGAGTGGGATTGGAAAGGGGCGGACCTGTTCCTCTGATGGAACCGTCTCTGAAGTTAGGAAGTAAACGTGCCTAGATTGGAACGTCTCGAGGCTGGAAATAAACTGTCTCGAGAGAGTGGGAATTGGGAAAGCGGAGACGGTTCCAGAAATCTCCGAAGAGAGACGTGCCTATCCGAGGGATTGGAATTGTCCGTTCCTCCAGGAATCCTCTGTGGGATTGAGAAACAGTTTACGTCCTGGAGATTGGAATCCAAATCTCGGGGACTAAAATCCGTCTCGAAGAGACGGTAAGTGGAACCTGGACTTTCCAATCCGAAGACTCGAGACTAAGGCGTTTATTCTCGACGGAAGCGTTCCATCGAATCAGGCAGGGCGATTTTTCCGTACTCCGAAGAGACCGTCCCCTTTTCCAAGTCCTTGTCTCGAGGAATTAAACAATTTATTCCTCGAAGAGTGGGATTGGAAAGTGGCACGTCTTTCCGAAGACGGTAAGTTCCCTTTCCCAATCCCTCTCTCGAGGATAAAGTTATGTCTCGAGAGTGGGATTGGAAATCAGGCACAGTCTTCCACCTCTGAAGACAGTAAGTGCCCGTTCCCATGGAACACGTCTATTTCATCGAGACAATAAGGCACTAGTCTCGAAGAGTATGGATTGGGAATCAGGACAGTTTATTCATTCGAATCGCAAGTTCCCATCAGGCATATCCGAACCGAAGTAATTCCCCGGTACCTAGATTTCAATTCCCTCTCTCGAGGACAGTTTATTCCTCGAGACTGGGTTTACAAATCAGGCACGTCTTTCCGAAGACGGTAAGTTTTCCCCTTTTCAATCCCTCTCTCGAGATGCGTTTATTCCTACAAGACGGTTTTAAATCAGGCACGTCTTTCCGAAGACGGTAAGCTCCCCTTTCACACTCGAGAGAGTATATCCGAGAAGGTTCCAAAACAGGCTCTTTCTGAAGACAGTAAGGTTCAATCCAATCCTTGCTCGAGACAGATTGTACTTCCACAAGACGTTCTCGAAGAGGCGCGCCTTCATTGCGAAGACAGTAAGTCCCTTTCCAATCCCTCTCTCGAGACAGTTTATTATCCTCGAGAAGGTTCCAAATCAGGCCCGTCTTTTCCGAAGAGTAAGTCCCTGAATTTGCAATCCCTCTCTCGAGACAATAACGGTAAGTCCCCTATTCTCAACACTCTCTTCGAGAGATTTTTATTCCTCGAGACGGTTTATTCAGAATCAGCACGTCTTTCCGAAGGACGGTATGTCCCCATTGCCAAATCCCTCTCTTGAGACATAGCTTTATATCCTCGAGGAGACGGTTTCCAAATCAGGCACGTCTTCCGGAAAGACGTAAGTCCTCCCTTTCCAAACCCTCTCTTCCTGAGACAGTTTACTTCTATCGAGACGCGGGTTCCAAATCAGGCACCGTCTTTCCGAAAGATCCGGTAAGTCCCCTTTGCAATCCCTCTCTCGAGACAGTTTGTCTCATCGAGACGGGGTGTCCCAATCAGGCACGTTCCAAGGACCGTAATAGTCCCCTTTCCAATCTGTTTCTTGAACCGTTCCAATCCCTCCATCGAGATAATTTATTCCTCGAGACAGTTTCAAATCAAGCACGACTTTCTGAAGACGGGAAGTCCCCTTTCCAATCCCCCTCTCGAGACAGTTTATTCCTCGAGACGGTTCCAAACCAGGCACGTCTTTCTGAAGACGGTAATTCCCCGTTCCAATCCCTCTGTCGAGACAATTTATTCCTCGAGATGGTTTCAGATCAGGCACGTCTTTCTGAAGATGGTAAGTCCCCTTTCCAATCCCTCTCTTGAGACAGTTTATTCCTCGAGACGATTCCAAATCAGTCAGGTCTTTCCAAAGACGGTAAGTCCCTTTTCCAATCCGTCTCTCGAGACAGTTTATTCCTCGAGACGATTCCAAATCAGGCACTTCTTTCCAATGATTGTAAGTCCTTTTTCCAATCCCTCTCTCGAGACAGTTTATTCCCTGAGATGGTTCCAAATCGGGCACGTCTTTTCGAACACAGTAAGTCCCCTTTCCGATCCCTCTCTCAAGGCAGTTTCTTCCTCAAGACGGTTCGAAATCAGGCATGTCTTTCCGAAGACGGTAAGTCCGCTTTCGAAACCCTCTCTTGAGATAGTTTATTCTTCGAGATAGTTCCGAATCAGGCACGTCTTTCCAAAAACGGTGAGTCCCCCTTCCAATCCCTCTTTGGAGACAGTTTATTCTTCAAGACGGTTCTAAATTAGGCACATCCTTCCGAAGACGGTAAGTCCCTTTTCAATCCCTCTCTCGAGACAGTTTAATCTTTGATATGGTTCCAAATCAGGCACGTCTTTCTGAAGACGGTAACTCCCCCTTCCCATCCCTCTCTGGTGACAGTTTGTTCCTCGAGACGGTTCCAAATCAGGCACGTCTTTCTGAAGACGGTAAGTCCCCTTTCCAATCCCTCTCTCGAGACAGTTTATTCCTCGAGACGGTTCCAAATCAGGCACGTCTTTCCGAAGACGGTAATTCCCCATTCCAATCCCTCTCTCAAGACAATTTATTCCTCGAGACGGTTTCAAATCAAGCACGTCTTTCCAAAGACGGTAAGTCCCCTTTCCAATCCCTCTTTTGAGACAGTTTATTCATCGAGACGGTTCCAAATCAGGCACGTCCTTCCGAAGACGGTAAGTGCCCTTTCCAATCCCACTCTTGAGACAGTTTATTCCTCGAGACGGTTCCAAATCAGGCACGTTTTTCCGAAGACATAAGTCCCCTTTCCAATCCCCCTTTCGAGACGGTTTATTCCTCGAGACTGTTCCTAATCAGGCATGTCTTTCCGAAGATGGTAAGTCCCCTTTCCAATCCCTCTCTGGAGACAATTTATTCCTCGAGACGGTTTCAAATCAGGCACGTCTTTCCGAAGACGGTAAGTCCCCTTTCCAATCCCTCTCTCGAGACAGTTTATCCTCGAGAAGGTTCCAAATCAGGCACGTCTTTCCGAAGACAGTAAGTCCCCGTTCCAATCCCTCGCTCGAGACAATTTATTCCTCGAGACGGTTTCAAATCAAGCACGTCTTTCTGAGGACGGTAGGTCCCCTTTCCAATCCCTCTCTCGAGACAGTTTATTCCTCGAGACGGGTACAAATCAGGCACGTCTTTCTGAACACATAAGTCCCCTTTTCAATCCCACTCTCGAGACGGTTTATTCCACGAGACAGTTCTGAATCAGGCATCTCTTTCCGAAGACGGTAAGTCCCCTTTCCAATCCCTCTCTCAAGAAAATTTATTCCTCGAGACGGTTTCAAATCAGGCACGTCTTTCCGAAGACGGTAAGTCCCCATTGCAATCCCTCTCTTGAGACAGTTAATCCTCGAGAAGGTTCCAAATCAGGCCCGTCATTGCGAAGACAGTAAGTCCCCTTTCCAATCCCTCTCTTGAGACAGTTATTTCCTCGAGACGGTTCCAAATCAGGCACGTCTTTCCAAAGACGGTAAGTCCCCTTTCCAATCCCTCTCTTGAGACAGTTTTTTCCTCGAGACGGATCCAAATCAAGCACGTCTTTCCAAAGACGGAAAGTCCCCTTTCCAATCCCTCTCTCGAGACAGTTTAGTCCTCGAGAGGGTTTATTCCTCGAGACAGTTTCATATCAGGCTTGTCTTTCCGAAGACTGTAAGTCCCCTTTCCAATACCTCTCTCGAGAAAATTTATTCCTCGAGACGGTTTCAAATTAGGCACGGCTTTCCGAAGACGGTAAGTCCCCATTGCAATCCCTCTCTTGAGACAGTTAATCCTCGAGAAGGTTCCAAATCAGGCCCCTCATTGCGAAGACAGTAAGTCCCCTTTCCAATCCCTCTCTTGAGATAGTTTTTTCCTCGAGATGGTTCCAAATCAGGCACGTCTTTCCAAAGACGGTAAGTCCCCTTTCCAATCCCTCTCTTGAGACAGTTTTTTCCTCGAGACGGTTCCAAATCAGGCACGCCTTTCCAAAGACGGTAAGTCCCCTTTCCAATCCCTCTCTCGAGAAAATTTATTCCTCGAGACGGTTTCAAATCAGACACGTCTTTCCGAAGACGGTAAGTCCCCATTGCAATCCCTCTCTTGAGACAGTTAATCCTCGAGAAGGTTCCAAATCAGGCCCCTCATTGCGAAGACAATAAGTCCCCTTTCCAATCCCTCTCTTGAGACAGTTATTTCCTCGAGACGGTTCCAAATCAGGCACGTCTTTCCAAAGACGGTAAGTCCCCTTTCCAATCCCTCTCTTGAGACAGTTTTTTCCTCGAGACGGATCCAAATCAAGCACGTCTTTCAAAAGACGGAAAGTCCCCTTTTCAATCCCTCTCTCGAGACAGTTTAGTCCTCGAGAGGGTTTATTCCTCGAGACAGTTTCATATCAGGCTTGTCTTTCCGAAGACTGTAAGTCCCCTTTCCAATACCTCTCTCGAGAAAATTTATTCCTCGAGACGGTTTCAAATTAGGCACGGCTTTCCGAAGACGGTAAGTCCCCATTGCAATCCCTCTCTTGAGACAGTTAATCCTCGAGAAGGTTCCAAATTAGGCCCCTCATTGCGAAGACAGTAAGTCCCCTTTCCAATCCCTCTCTTGAGATAGTTTTTTCCTCGAGATGGTTCCAAATCAGGCACGTCTTTCCAAAGACGGTAAGTCCCCTTTCCAATCCCTCTCTTGATACAGTTTTTTCCTCGAGACGGTTCCAAATCAGGCACGTCTTTCCAAAGACGGTAAGTCCCCTTTCCAACCCCTCTCTCGAGAAAATTTATTCCTCGAGACGGTTTCAAATCAGACACGTCTTTCCGAAGACGGTAAGTCCCCATTGCAATCCCTCTCTTGAGACAGTTAATCCTCGAGAAGGTTCCAAATCAGGCCCCTCATTGCGAAGACAGTAAGTCCCCTTTCCAATCCCTCTCTTGAGATAGTTTTTTCCTCGAGATGGTTCCAAATCAGGCACGTCTTTCCAAAGACGGTAAGTCCCCTTTCCAATCCCTCTCTTGAGACTGTTTTTTCCTCGACACGGATCCAAATCAAGCACGTCTTTCCAAAGACGGAAAGTCCCCTTTTCAATCCCTCTCTCGAGACAGTTTAGTCCTTGAGAGGGTTTATTCCTCGAGACAGTTCCAAATCAGGCATGTCTTTCCGAAGACTGTAAGTCCCCTTTCCAATACCTCTCTCCAGAAAATTTATTCCTCGAGACGGTTTCAAATTAGGCACGTCTTTCTGAAGATGGTAAGTCCCCATTGCAATCCCTCTCTTGAGACAGTTAATCCTCGAGAAGGTTCCAAATTAGGCACATCATTGCGAAGACAGTAATTCCCTTTCCAATCCCTCTCTTGAGACAGTTTTTTCCTTGAGACGGTTCCAAATAAGACACGTCTTTCCAAAGACGGTAAGTCCCCTTTCCAATCCCTCTCTTGAGACAGTTTCTTCCTCGAGACGGTTCCAAATCAGGCACGTCTTTCCAAAGACGGTAAGTCCCTATTCCAATCCCTCTCTTGAGATAGTTTATTCCTCGAGACGGTTCCAAATCAGGCACGTCTTTTTGAAGACAGTAAGGCCCCCATGCAATCCCTCTCTCGAGACAGTTTGTTCCTCGAGACGGTTCCAAATCTAGCACGTCTTTCTGAAGACGGTAAGTCCCCTTTCCAATCCGTCTCTCGAGACAGTTTATTCCTCGGGATGGTTCCAAATCAGGCACGTCTTTCCGAAGACGGTAATTCACCGTTCCAATCCCTCCATCGGGATAATTTATTCCACGAGACGGTTTCAAATCAAACACGTCTTTCTGAAGACGGTAAGTCCCCTTTCCAATCCCCCTCTCGAGACAATTTATTCCTCGAGACGGTTCCATACCAGGCACGTCTTTCTGAAGACGGTAATTCCCCGTTCCAATCCCTCTCTCGAGACAATTTATTCCTCGAGACGGTTCCATATCAGGAACGTCTTTCTGAAGACGGTAATTCCCCGTTCCAATCCCTCTCTCGAGATAATTTATTCCTCGAGACGGTTTCAGATTAGGCACGTCTTTCTGAAGACGGTAAGTCCCTTTTCCAATCCCTCTCTTGAGAGAGTTTATTACTCGAGACGATTCCAAATTAGGCACGTCTTTCCAAAGACGGTAAGTCCCCTTTCCAATCCGTCTCTCGAGACAGTTTATTCCTCGAGACGATTCCAAATCAGGCACTTCTTTCCAATGACGGTAAGTCCTGTTTCCAATCCCTCTCTCGAGACAGTTTATTCCCCGAGATTGTTCCAAATCGGCCACGGCTTTTCGAACACAGTATGTCCCCTTTCCGATCCCTCTCTCGAGGCTGTTTGTTCCTCGAGACGGTTCGAAATCAAGCATGTCTTTCCGAAGACGGTAAGTCCTCTTTCCAAACCCTCTCTTGAGACAGTTTATTCTTCGAGATGGTTCCAAATCAGGCACGTCTTTTCGAAAACGGTGAGTCCCCTTTCCAATCCCTCTCTGGAGACAGTTTATTCATCGAGACGGTTCTAAATCAGGCACATCCCTCCGAAGACGGTAAGTCCCCTTTCCAATCCCTCTCTCGAGACAGTTTAATCTTCGAGATGGTTCCAAATCAGGCACGTCTTTCTGAAGACGGTAACTCCCCCTTCCCATCCCTCTCTGGTGACAGTTTGTTCCTCGAGACGGTTCCAAATCAAGCACGTCTTTCAGAAGACGGTAAGTCCCCTTTCCAATCCCTCTCTCGAGACAGTTTATTCCTCGAGACGGTTCCAAATCAGGCACGTCTTTCCGAAGACGGTAATTCCCCATTCCAATCCCTCTCTCGAGACAATTTATTCCTCGAGACGGTTTCAAATCAAGCACGTCTTTTCAAAGACGGTAAGTCCCCTTTCCAATCCCTCTTTTGAGACAGTTTATTCATCGAGACGGTTCCAAATCAGGCATGTCCTTCCGAAGACGGTAAGTGCCCTTTCCAATCCCTCTCTTGAGAGAGTTTATTCCTCGAGACGGTTCCAAATCAGGCACGTTTTTCCGAAGACATAAGTCCCCTTTCCAATCCCCCTCTCGAGACGGTTTATTCCTCGAGACTGTTCCTAATCAGGCATGTCTTTCCGAATACGGTAAGTCCCCTTTCCAATCCCTCTCTGGAGACAATTTATTCCTCGAGACGGTTTCAAATCAGGCACGTCTTTCCAAAGACGGTAAGTCCCCTTTCCAATCCCTCTCTCGAGACAGTTTATCCTCGAGAAGGTTCCAAATCAAGAACGTCTTTCCGAAGACAATAAGTCCCCGTTCCAATCCCTCTCTCGAGACAATTTATTCCTCGAGACGGTTTCAAATCAAGCACGTCTTTCTGAGGACGGTAGGTCCCCTTTCCAATCCCTCTCTCGAGACAGTTTATTCCTCGAGACGGGTACAAATCAGGCACGTCTTTCTGAACACATAAGTCCCCTTTTCAATCCCACTCTCGAGACGGTTTATTCCACGAGACAGTTCCAAATCAGGCATGTCTTTCCGAAGACGGTAAGTCCCCTTTCCAATCCCTCTCTCGAGACAATTTATTCCTCGAGACGGTTTCAAATCAGGCACGTCTTTCCGAAGACGGTAAGTCCCCATTGCAATCCCTCTCTTGAGACAGTTAATCCTCGAGAAGGTTCCAAATCAGGCCCGTCATTGCGCAGACAGTAAGTTCCCTTACCAATCCCTCTCTTGAGACAGTTTTTTCCTCGAGACGGTTCCAAATCAGGCACGTCTTTCCAAAGACGGTAAGTCCCCTTTCCGATCCCTCTCTTGAGACAGTTTTTTCCTCGAGACGGATCCAAATCAAGCACGTCTTTCCAAAGACGAAAAGTCCCCTTTTCAATCCCTCTCTCGAGACAGTTTAGTCCTCGAGAGGGTTTATTCCTCGAGACAGTTTCAAATCAGGCATGTCTTTCCGAAGACTGTAAGTCCCCTTTCCAATACCTCTCTCGAGAAAATTTATTTCTCGAGACGGTTTCAAATTAGGCACGGCTTTCCGAAGACGGTAAGTCCCCATTGCAATCCCTCTCTTGAGACAGTTAATCCTCGAGAAGGTTCCAAATCAGGCACATCATTGCGAAGACAGTAAGTCCCCTTTCCAATCCCTCTCTTGAGACAGTTTTTTCCTCGAGACTGTTCCAAATCAGGCACGTCTTTCTAAAGACGGTAAGCCCCCTTTCCAATCCCTCTCTCGAGAAAATTTATTCCTCGAGACGGTTTCAAATCAGGCACGTCTTTCCAAAGACGGTAAGTCCCCATTGCAATCCCTCTCTTGAGACAATTAATCCTCGAGAAGGTTCCAAATCAGGCCCCTCATTGCGAAGACAGTAAGTCCCCTTTCCAATCCCTCTCTTGAGACAGTTTTTTTCCTCGAGATGGTTCCAAATCAGGCACGTCTTTCCAAAGACGGTAAGTCCCCTTTCCAATCCCTCTCTTGAGACAGTTTTTTCCTCGACACGGATCCAAATCAAGCACGTCTTTCCAAAGACGGAAAGTCCCTTTTCAATCCCTCTCTCGAGACAGTTTAGTCCTTGAGAGGGTTTATTCCTCGAGACAGTTCCAAATCAGGCATGTCTTTCCGAAGACTGTAAGTCCCCTTTCCAATACCTCTCTCAAGAAAATTTATTCCTCGAGACGGTTTCAAATTAGGCACGTCTTTCCGAAGACGGCAAGTCCCCATTGCAACCCCTCTCTTGAGACAGTTAATCCTCGAGAAGGTTCCAAATCAGGCACATCATTGCGAAGACAGTAAGTCCCCTTTCCAATCCCTCTCTTGAGATAGTTTTTTCCTCGAGACGGTTCCAAATATGGCACGTCTTTCCAAAGACGGTAAGTCCCCATTCCAATCCCTCTCTTGTGATAGTTTATTCCTCGAGACGGTTCCAAATCAGGCACGTCTTTCTGAAGACAGTAAGTCCCCCTTGCAATCCCTCTCTCGAGACAGTTTGTTCCTCGAGACGGTTCCAAATTTGGCACGTCTTTCTGAAGACGGTAAGTCCCCTTTCCACTCCCTCTCTCGAGACAGTTTATTCCTCGGGATGGTTCCAAATCAGGCACGTCTTTCCGAAGACGGTAATTCACCGTTCCAATCCCTCCATCGGGATAATTTATTCCTCGAGACGGTTTCAAATCAAACACGTCTTTCTGAAGACGGTAAGTCCCCTTTCCAATCCCCCTCTCGAGACAGTTTATTCCACGAGACGGTTCCATACCAGGCACGTCTTTCTGAAGACGGTAATTCCCCGTTCCAATCCCTCTCTCGAGACAATTTATTCCTCGAGACGGTTCCATATCAGGCACGTCTTTCTGAAGACGGTAATTCCCCGTTTCAATCCCTCTCTCGAGATAATTTATTCCTCGAGACGGTTTCAGATTAGGCACGTCTTTCTGAAGACGGTAAGTCCCCTTTCCAATCCCTCTCTTGAGAGAGTTTATTCCTCGAGACGATTCCAAATCAGGCACGTCTTTCCAAAGACGGTAAGTCCCCTTTCCAATCCCTCTCTCGAGACAGTTTGTTCCTCGAGACGGTTCCAAATCAGGCACTTCTTTCCAATGACGGTAAGTCCTCTTTCCAATCTCTCTTTCGAGATAGTTTGTTCCCCGAGATGGTTCCAATTCGGGCACGTCTTTTCGAACACAGTAAGTCCCCTTTCCGAGCCCTCTCTCGAGGCTGTTTGTTCCTCGAGACGGTTCAAAATCAGGCATGTCTTTCCGAAGACGGTAAGTCCGCTTTCCAAACCCTCTCTTAAGACAGTTTATTCTTCGAGATGGTTCCAAATCAGGCACGTCTTGTCGAAAACGGTGAGTCCCCTTTCCAATCCCTCTCTGGAGACAGTTTATTCAACGAGACGGTTCTAAATCAGGCACATCCTTCCGAAGACGGTAAGTCCCCTTTCCAATCCCTCTCTCGAGACAGTTTAATCTTCGAGATGGTTCCAAATCAGGCACGTCTTTCTGAAGACGGTAACTCCCCCCTCCCATCCCTCTCTGTTGACAGTTTGTTCCTCGAGACGGTTCCAAATCAAGCACGTCTTTTTTAAGACGGTAAGTCCCCTTTCCAATCCCTCTCTCGAGACAGTTTATTCCTCGAGACGGTTCCAAATGAGGCACGTCTTTCCGATGACGGTGATTCCCCATTCCAATCCCTCTCCCGAGACAATTTATTTCTCGAGACGGTTTCAAATCAAGTATGTCTTTCCAAAGACGGTAAGTCCCCTTTCCATTCCCTCTCTTGAGATAGTTTATTCATCGAGACGGTTCTCAATCAGGCACGTCCTTCTGAAGACGGTAAGTCCCCTTTCCAATCCCTCTATTGAGACAGTTTATTCCTCAAGACGGTTCCAAATCAGGCACGTCTTTCCGAAGACAAAAGTCCACTTTCCAATCCCTCTCTCGAGACGGTTTACTCCACGAGACAGTTCCAAATCAGGCATGTCTTTCCAAAGACAGTAAGTCCCCTTTCCAATCCCTCACTCGAGACAGTTTGTTCCTGGAGACGGTTCCAAATCAAGCACGACTTTCTAAAGATGGTAAGTCCCCTTTCTAATCCCTCTCTCGAGACAGTTTATTCCTCGAGATGGTTCCAAATCAGGCACGTCTTTCTGAAGACGATAAGTCCCCTTTCTAATCCTTCTCTTGAGGTAGTTTTTCATCGAGACGGTTCCAAATCAGGCACGTCCTTCCGAAGACGGAAAGTGCCCTTTCCTATCCCTCCCTCGAGGCAGTTTATTCTTCAACATGGTTCCAAATCAGGCACGTCAATCTGAAGGCAGTAAGTCCCCCGTCCAATCCCTCTCTCTAGACATTTTATTTTTGGAGACGGTTCCAAATCAGGCACGTCTTTTTGAAGACGGTAAGTCCCCTTCCCAATCCCTCTCTTGAGACAGTTTATTCCTCGTGACTGTTCCAAATCAAGCACGTCATTCCAAAGACGCTAAGTCCCCTTTCCAATCCCTCTCTCAAGACAGTTTATTGCTCGAGACGGTTCCAAATCAGGCACGTCTTTTTGAAGACAGTAAGTCCCCTTTCCAATCCCTCTCTCGAGACGGTTCCAAATCAGGCATGTCTTTCCGAAAACATAAGTCCCCTTTCCAATCCCTCTCTCGAGACAGTTTATTCCTCGAGACTGTTCCAAATCAGGTATGTCTTTCCGAAGATGGTAAGTCCCCTTTCCAACCCCTCTCTGGAGATAGTTTATTCCTTGAAACTGTTCCAAATCAAGCACGTCATTCCAAAGACTCTAAGTCCCCTTTCCAATCCCTCTCTCAAGACAATTTATTGCTCAAGACGGTTCCAAATCAGGCACGTCTTTTTGAAGACAGTAAGTCCCCTTTCCAATCCCTCTCTCGAGACGGTTTACTCCTCGAGACGGTTCCAAATCAGGCAAGTCTTCCCGAAGACAGTAAGTCCGCTTTCCAAACCATCTCTCGAGGCCGTTTATTCCTTGACACGGTTCCAAGTCAGGCACGTCCTTTCGGAGACGGTAAGCCACCTTACCAATCCCTCTCTCAAGACAGTTTATTCCTCGAGACGGTTCCAAATCAAGCACGTCTTTCCGAAGACGGCAAACCCCCTTTCCAATCCCTCTCTCGAGATAGTTCATTCCTCGAGATGGTCCCAAATCAGGCACGTCTTTCCGAAGACGGTAAAACCCCTTTCCAAACCCTCTCCCGAGACAGTTTATTCCTCAAGACGGTTCCAAATCAGGCACGTCTTTCTAAAGACGGTAAGTCCCCTTTCCAATCCCTCTCTCGAGACAATTTATTCCTCGAGAAAGTTTGAAATCAGGCACGTCTTTCTGAAGACGGTAAGTCCCCTTTCCAATCCCTCCCTCGAGACAGTTTATTCCTCGAGAAGGTCACAAATCAGGCACGTCTTTCCAAGGGCGGTAAGTGCCCTTTCCAATCCCTCTCTTGAGACAGTTTATTCCACAAGACGGTTCCAAAATAGGCACGTCTTCCTGGAAATCGTAAGTCCCCTTTCCAATCCCTCTCTCGAGACCGTTTATTCCTCGCGACGGCTCCAAATCAGGCACGTCTTTCCGAAGATGGTAAATCCCATTTCCAGTCCCTCTCCCGAGATAGTTTATTCCTCGAGACGGTTCCAAATCAGGCACGTCTTTTCGAAGACATAAGTCCCCTTTCCAATCCCTCTCTCGAGACGGTTCCAAATCAGGCAGGTCTTTCTGAAGACGTAAAGCTCGCTTTCCAATCCCTCCCTCGAGACTGTTTATTCCTCGAGACTCTTCCAAATCAGCCACGTCTTTCCGAAGACGGTAAGTCCCCTTTCCAATCCCTCTCTCGAGACAGTTTACTCCTCGAGGCGGTTCCAAATCAGGCACGTCTATACGAAGAAGGCAAGTCCCCTTTCCAATCCCTCTCTCGAGACAATTTATTCCTCGATACTGTTCGAAATCAGGCACGTCTTTTCAAAGACATAAGTCCTTTTTCCAATCCCTCTCTAGAGACAGTTTATTCCTCGAGACGGTTCCAAATCGGGCACAACTTTCCAAAGACTGTAAGTCCCCTTTCCAAACCCTCTCTCGAGACAGGTTATTCCTCAAGACGGTTCCAAATCAGGCACGCCCTTCCGAAGACGGTAAGTCCCCTTTTCAATCCCTCTCTCGAGGCAGTTTATTCTTCGAGATGGTTCCAAATCAGGCACGTCATTCTGGAGAAAATAAGTCCCCCTTCCAATCCCTCTCTCTAGACAGTTTATTCTTCGAGACGGTTCCAAATCTGGCATGTCCTTCCGAGGACGGTAAGTCCCCTATCCAATCCCTCTCTTGAGACAGTTTATTCCTCGAGACGGTTCCAAATTAGGCACGTCTTTCTGAAGACATAAGTCCCCTATCCAATCCCTCTCTCAAGACGGTTTATTTCTCGAGACAGTTCCAAATCAAGCATGTCTTTCTGAAGACGGTAAGTCCCCTATCCAATCCCTCTCTCGAGACAGTTTATTCCTCGAGACGGTTTCAAATCAAGCACGTCATCCCAAAGACGGCAAGTCCCCTTTCCAATCCCTCTCTCGAGACAGTTTATTGCTTGAGACAGTTCCAAATCAGGCACGCCTTTTCAAAGACAGCAAGTCCCCTTTCCAATTCCTCTCTCGAGATAGTTTATTCCTCGAGAAGGTGCCAAATCAAGCACGTCTTTCCGAAGACGGTAAGTCCCCTTTCCAATCCCTTCCTAGAGACAGTTTATTCCTCAAGACGGTTCCAAATCAGGCTCGTCTTTCTGAAGACGATAAGTCCCCTTTCCAATCCCTCTCTCAAGACAATTTATTCCTCGAGACGGTTTCAAATCAGGCACGTCTTTCCGAAGACGGTAAGTCCTCTTTCCAATCCCTCTCTCGAGACAGTTTATTACTCGAGACGGTTCCAAATCAGGCTCGTCTTTTCGAAGACAGTAAGTCCCCTTTCCAATCCTTCTCTCGAGATGGTTTATTCCTCGAGACAGTTCCAAATCAGGCATGTCTTTCCGAACACAGCAAGTCCCCTTTCCAATTTCTCCTTCAAGACAGTTTATTCCTCGAGACGGTTCGAAATCAGGCACGTCTTTCGGAAGATGGCAAGTCCCATTTTCAATCCCTCTCTCGAGACGGTTTATTCCTCGAGACGGTTTCAAAACAGGCACGTCTTTCCGATCACGGTAAGTCCCCTTTCCAATCCCTCTCTCGAGAGCGTTCATTCCTCGAGATGGTCCCAAATTAGGCACGTCTTTCCGCAGATGGTATGTCCCATTTCCAATCCCTTTCTCGAGACAGTTTATTCCTCGAGACGGTTCCAAATCAGGCACGTCTTTCCGAAGACGGTAAGTCCCCTTTCCAATCCCTCTCTCGAGACAGTTTATTCCTCGAGACGGTTCCAAATTAGGCACGTTTTTCGAAGACATAAGTCCCCTTTCCAATCGCCCTCTCGAGACAGTTCGAAATCAGGCAGGTCTTTCTGAAGACGGTAAGTCCCTTTTCCAATCCCTCTCTCGAGACAGTTTATTCCTTGAGACTGTTCCAAATCAGCCACGTTTTCCGAAGACGGTAAGTCCCCATTCCAATCCATCTCTTGAGATAGTTTACTCCTCGAGGTGGTTCCAAATCAGGTACGTCCTTTCGATGACGATAAGTCCCCTTTCCAATCCCTCTCTCGAGGCAGTTTATTCATCGAGATAGTTCCAAATCAGGCACGTCTTTCTGAAGACGGTAAGTCCTCCGTCCAATCCGTCTCTCGAGACAGTTTGTTCCTCGAGACGGTTCCAAATCAGGCACGTCTTTCCGAAGACGGTAAGTCCCCTTTCCTGTCCCTCCCTAGAGACAGTTTATTCCTCGAGACGGTTCCAAATCAGGCACGTCTTTCTGAAGATGGTAAGTCCCCTTTCCAATCCCTCTCTCGAGATAGTTTATTCCTCGAGAAGGTCCCAAATCAGGCACGTCTTTCCGAACACGGTAAGTCCCCTTTCCAATCCCTTCCTAGAGACAGTTTATTCCTCGAGATGGTTCCAAATCAGGCACGTCTTTCTAAAGACGGTAAGTCCCCATTCCAATCCCTCTCTTGAGACAGTTTATTCCTCAGGAAGGTCCCAATATCAGGCACGTCTTTCCGAAGACAGTAAGTCTCCTTTCCAATCCCTCTCTCAAGACAGTTTAATTTCCTCGAGGCGGTTCCAAATCAGGCACGTCTTTTTGAAGACGGTAAACCCCCTTTCCAATCCCTCTCTCGAGACAGTTTATTCCTCGAGACGGTTCCAAATCAAGCACGTCATTCCAAAGACGGTAAGTTCCCTTTCCTATCCCTCTCTCGAGACAGTTTATTGCTCGAGACGGTTCCAAATCAGGGTCGTCTTTTCGAAGACTGTAAGTCCCCTTTCCAATCCTACTCTCGAGATGGTTTATTCCTCGAGACGGTTGCAATTCAGGCATGTCTTTCCGAAGACGGTAAGTCCGCTTTCCAAACCCTCTCTCGAGACAGTTTATTCCTTGAGACAATTCCAAATCAGGCACGTCTTTTCGAAGACAGTAAGTCACCTTTCCAATCGCTCTCTCAAGACAGTTATTCCTTGAGACGGTTCCAAATCAGGCATGTCTTTTCAAAGACGGTAATCACCTTTCCAATCGCTCTATCAAGACAGTTTATTCCTCGAGACGGTTCCAAATCAGGCACGTCTTTCCGAAGACGGTAAGTCCCCTTTCCTGTCCCTCCCTAGAGACAGTTTATTCCTCGAGACGGTTCCAAATCAGGCACGTCTTTCTGAAGACGGTAAGTCCCCTTTCCAATCCCTCTCTTAAGACAATTTATTCCTCGAGACAGTTTCAAATCTGGCACGTCTTTCCGAAGACGGTAAGTCCTCTTTCCAATCCCTCTCTCGAGACAGTTTATTACTCAAGACGGTTCCAAATCAGGCTCGTCTTTCCGTAGACGGTAAGTCCCCTTTCCAATTCCTCTCTCGAGATAGTTTATTCCTCGAGATGGTCCCAAATCAGGCACCTCTTTCCGAAGACGGTAAGTCCCCTTTCCAATCCCTCTCTCGAGATAGTTTATTCCTCGAGAAGGTCCCAAATCAGGCACGTCTTTCCGAAGACGGTAAGTCCCCTTTCCAATCCCTTCCTAGAGACAGTTTATTCCTCAAGACGGTTCCAAATCAGGCACGTCTTTCTGAAGATGGTAAGTCCCCTTTCCAATCCCTCTCTCAAGACAATTTATTCCTCGAGACGGTTTCAAATCAGGCACATCTTTCCGAAGATGGTAAGTCCTTTTTCCAATCCCTCTCTCGAGACAGTTTATTACTCGAGACGGTTCTAAATCAGGCTCGTCTTTTCGAAGACAGTAAGTCCCCTTTCCAATCCTTCTCTCGAGATGGTTTATTCCTCGAGACAGTTCCAAATCAGGCATGTCTTTCCGAACACAGTAAGCCCGCTTTCCAAACCCTCTCTCGAGACAGTTAATTCCTTGAGACGATTCCAAATCAGGCACGTCTTTTCGAAGATGGTAAGTCACCTTTCCAATTTCTCTCTCAAGACGGTTTATTCCTCGAGACGGTTCGAAATCAGGTACGACTTTCAGAAGAAGGCAAGTCCCCTTTCCAATCCCTCTCTCGAGACGGTTTATTCCTCGAGATGGTTTCAAAACCGGCACGTCTTTCCGAACACCGTAAGTCCCCTTTCCATTCCCTCTCTCGAGAGCGTTTATTCCACGAGAAGGTCCCAAATTAGGCACGTCTTTCTGAAGATGATATGTCGCATTTCCAATCCCTTTCTCGAGACAGTTTATTCCTCGAGACGGTTCCAAATCAGGCACGTCCTTCCGAAGACGGTAAGTCCCCGTTCCAATCCCTCTCTAAAGACAGTTTACTCCTCGAGACGGTTCCACATCAGGCACGTCTTTCCAAAGACGGTAAGTCCCCTTTCGAATCCCTCTCTCGACACAGTTTATTCCTCGAGACGGTTCCAAATCAGGCACGTTTTTCGAAGACATAAGTCCCCTTTCCAATCGCTCTCTCGAGACGATTCAAAATCAGGCAGTTCTTTCTGAATACGGTAAGTCCCATTTCTAATCCCACTCTCAAGACAGTTTATTCCTCGAGACTGTTCCAAATCAGGCACGTCTTTCCGAAGACGATAAGTCCCCATTCCAATCCCTCTCTCGAGATAGTTTACTCCTCGAGACGGTTCCAAATCAGGCACGTCTTTCCAAAGACGGTAAGTCCCCTTTCCAATCCCTCTCTCGAGACAGTTTATTACTCGAGACGGTTCCAAATCAGGCACGTCTTTTCGGAGACATAAAGTTTTCCAATCCCTCTCTCGAGACAGTTTATTCTCGAGACGGTTCCAAATCAGGCACGTCTTTCGAAGAGACGGTAAGTCCCCTTTCCAATCCCACTCTCGAGACAGTTTATTCCTCGAGACGGTTCCAATCCAGGCACGTCTTTCGGAGACGGTAAGTCCCCTTTTCCAATCCCTCTCTCGAGACAGTTTATTCCTCGAGACGGTTCCAAATCCAGGCACGTCTTTTCGAAGACGGTAAGTCCCCTTTCCAATCCCTCTCTCGAGAGACAGTTTATTCCTCGAGACGGTTCCAATCAGGCACGTCTTTTCAAGACGGTAAGTCCCCTTTCCAATCCCTCTCTCGAGACAGTTTATTCCTCGAGACGGTTCCAAATCAGGCACGTGTCTTTTCGAAGAACGGTAAGTCCCCTTTCCAATCCCTCTCTCGAGACAGTTTATTTTCCTCGAGACGGTTCCAAATCAGGCACGTGTTTCTTCGGAAGATGGTAAGTCCCCCTTTCCAATCCCTCTCTCGAGACAGTTTATTCCTCGAGACGGTTCCAATCAGGCACGTCTTTTCGAAGACGGTAAGTCCCCTTTCCAATCCCTCTCTCGAGACAGTTTATTCCTTCCTCGAGACGGTTCCAAATCAGGCACGTCTTTTCGAAAGACGGTAAGTCCCCTTTCCAATCCCTCTCTCGAGACAGTTTATTCCTCGAGACGGTTCCAATCAGGCACGTCTTTCGAAGACGGTAAGTCCCCCTTTCCAATCCCACTCTCGAGACAGTTTATTCCTCGAGACGGTTCCAAATCAGGCACGTCTCTTTCGAAGACGGTAAGTCCCCTTTCCAATCCCTCTCTCGAGACAGTTTATTCCTCGAGACGGTTCCAAATCAGGGCACGTCTTTCGAAGACGGTAAGTCCCCTTTCCAATCCCTCTCTGAGACAGTTTTATTCCTCGAGACGGTTCCAAATCAGGCACGTCTTTCGAAGACGGTAAGTCCCCTTTCCAATCCCTCTCTCGAGACAGTTTATTCCTCGAGACGGTTCCAATCAGGCACGTCTCTTCGGAGACGGTAAGTCCCCTTTCCAATCCCTCTCTCGAGACAGTTTATTCCTCGAGACGGTTCCAAATCCAGGCACGTCTCTTTCGAAGACGGTAAGTCCCCTTTCCAATCCCTCTCTCTAGAGACAGTTTATTCCTCGAGACGGTTTCCAAATCCAGGCACGTCTTTTCGAAGACGGTAAGTCCCCTTTCCAATCCCACTCTCGAGACAGTTTATTCCTCGAGACGGTTCCAATCAGGCACGTCTTTCTTCGAAGACGGTAAGTCCCCTTTCCAATCCCCTCTCTCGAGACAGTTTATTCCTCGAGACGGTTCAAAATCAGGCACGTCTTTTCGGAGACGGTAAGTCCCCTTTCCAATCCCTCTCTCTCGAGACAGTTTATTCCTCGAGACGGTTCCAAATCAGGCACGTCTTTTCGGAGACGGTAAGTCCCCTTTCCAATCCCTCTCTCGAGACAGTTTTATTCCTCGAGACGGTTTCCAATCCAGGGCACGTCTCTTTCGAAGACGGTAAGTCCCCTTTCCAATCCCCTCTCTCGAGACAGTTTATTCCTCGAGACGGTTCCAAATCAGGCACGTCTTTCGAAGACGGTAAGTCCCCTTTCCAATCCCACTCTCGAGACAGTTTATTCCTCGAGACGGTTCCAAATCAGGCACGTCTTTTCGAAGACGGTAAGTCCCCTTTCCAATCCCTCTCTCGAGACAGTTTATTCCTCGAGACGGTTCCAAATCAGGCACGTCTTTTCAAAGAAGACGGTAAGTCCCCTTTCCAATCCCTCTCTCGAGACAGTTTTATTTCCTCGAGACGGTTCCAAATCAGGCACGTCTTTTCAAAGACGGTAAGTCCCCTTTCCAATCCCTCTCTCGAGACAGTTTATTCTCGAGACGGTTCCAAATCAGGCACGTCTTTTCGGAAGACGTAAGTCCCCTTTCCAAAATCCCTCTCTCGAGACAGTTTATTCCTCGAGACGGTTCCAAATCAGGCACGTCTTTTTCGAAGACGGTAAGTCCCCTTTCCAATCCCTCTCTCGAGACAGTTTATTTTCCTCGAGACGGTTCCAAATCAGGCACGTCTTTTCGAAGACGGTAAGTCCCCTTTCCAATCCCTCTCTCGAGACAGTTTATTCCTCGAGACGGTTCCAAATCAGGCACGTCTTTTCGAAGACGGTAAGTCCCCTTTCCAATCCCTCTCTCGAGACAGTTTATTCCTCGAGACGGTTCCAAATCCAGGCACGTCTTTCGAAGACGGTAAGTCCCCTTTCCAATCCCTCTCTCGAGACAGTTTATTCCTCGAGACGGTTCCAAATCAGGCACGTTCTTTTCGAAGACGGTAAGTCCCCTTTCCAATCCCTCTCTCGAGATTTATTCCTCGAGACGGTTTCCAAATCAGGCACGTCTTTTCGAAGACGGTAAGTCCCCTTTCCAATCCCTCTCTCGAGACAGTTTATTCCTCGAGACGGTTCCAAATCCAGGCACGTCTTTCGAGACGGTAAGTCCCCAATTTCCAATCCCTCTCTCGAGACAGTTTATTCCTCGAGACGGTTCCAAATCAGGCACGTTCTTTCGGAGAGGGGTAAGTCCCCTTTCCAATCCCTCTCTCGAGACAGTTTATTCCTCGAGACGGTTCCAAATCAGGCACGTCTTTCAAAGACGGTAAGTCCCTTTCCTTTCCAATCCCTCTCTAGAGACAGTTTATTCCTCGAGACGGTTCCAAATCAGGCACGTTTTTTCCAAAGACGGAAAGTCCCCTTTCCAATCCCTCTCTCGAGACAGTTTATTCCTCGAGACTGTTCCAAATCAGCCACGTCTTTCCGAAGACGGTAAGTCCCCATTCCAATCCCTCTCTCGAGATAGTTTACTTCTCGAGGCGGTTCCAAATCAGGCACGTCAATCCAAAGACGGTAAGTCCCCTTTCCAATCCCTCTCTAGAGACAGTTTATTCCTTGAGACGGTTCCAAATCAGGCACGTCTTTCCAAAGACTGTAAGTCACCTTTCCAATCCCTCTCTCGAGACAGTTTATTCCTCGAGACGGTTCCAAATTAGGCACGTTTTTCAAGGACATAAGTCCCCGTTCCAATCCTCTCGAGACAGTTTATTCCTCGAGACGGTTCCAAATCAGGCACGTCTTTCGAAGACGGTAAGTCCCCTTTCCAATCCCCTCTCTCGAGACAGTTTATTCCTCGAGACGCTTCAAAATCAGCCACGTCTATCCGAAGACGGTAAGTCCCCTTTCCAATCCCTCTCAAGACACAGTTTGTTCCCCGAGACGATTCGAAATCAGGCACGTCTATTCAAAGACATAAGTCCCCTTTCCAATCCCTCTCTCGAGACGGTTTATTCCTCGAGACGGTTCCGAATCAGGCATGTGTTTCCGAAAACGGTAAGTCCCCTTTCCAATCGCTCTCTCGAGACAGGTTATTCCTCAAGACAGTTCCCAATAAGGCACGTGTTTCCCAAGACGGTAAGTCCCCTTTCCAATCCCTCTCTTGAGACTGTTTATTCATCGAGACGATTCCAAATCAGGCACGTCCTTTCGAAGATGGTAAGTCCCCTTTCCAACCCCTCTCTCGAGGCAGTTTATTCTTCGAGACGGTTCCAAATCAGGCACGTCTTTCTGAAGACGGTAAGTCCACCTTCCAATCCCTCTCTCGAGACAGTTTGTTCCTCGAGGCGGTTCCAAATCAGGCACGTCTTTCTGAAGACGATAAGTCCCCTTTCCAATCCCTCTCTCGAGACAGTTTATTCCTCGAAACGGTTCCAAATCAGGTGCGTCTTTCTGAAGACAGTGACTCCCCTTTCCAATCCCTCTCTCAAGAGAATTTATTCCTCAAGACGGTTTCGAATCAGGGACGTCTTTCCGAAGACGGTAAGTCCCCTTTCCAATCTCTCTCTTGAGACAATTTATTCTTCGAGATGGTTCCAAATCAGGCACGTCATTCTGAAGTTGGTAAGTCCCCCTTCCAATCCGTCTCTCTATACAGTTTATTCTTCGTGGCGGTTCCAAATTAGGCACGTCTTTCCGAAGACGGTAAGTCCCCTTTCCAATCCCTCCCTTGACACGGTTTATTCCTCGAGACGGTTCCAAATCAGGCACGTCTTTCCGAAGACATAAGTCCCCTTTTCAATCCCGCTCTCGAGACGGTTTATTCACCGAGATAGTTCCAAATCAGGCATGTCTTGCCGAAGACGGTAAGTCCACTATCCAATCCTTCTCTCGAGACAGTTTATTCCTCGAGAAGGTCCCATTATCAGGCACGTCTTTCCGAAGACAGTAAGTCCCCTTTCCAATCCCTCTCTCAAGACAGTTTAATTTCCTCGAGGTGGTTCCAAATCAGCCACGTCTTTTCGAAGACGGTAAACCCGCTTTCCAATCCCTCTCTCGAGACAGTTTATTCCTCGAGACGGTTCCTAATCAAGCACGTCATTCCAAAGACGGTAAGTCCCCTTTCCTATCCCTCTCTCGAGACAGTTTATTGCTCGAGACGGTTCCAAATCAGGGTCGTCTTTTCGAAGACAGTAAGTCCCCTTTCCAATCCTTCTCTCGAGATGGTTTATTCCTCGAGACGGTTGCAAATCAAGCATGTCTTTCCGAAGACAGTAAGTCCGCTTTCCAAACCCTCTCTCGACACAGTTTATTCCATGAGACGGTTCCAAATCAGGCACATCTTTTCGAAGACGGTAAGTCACCTTTCCAATCGCTCTCTCAAGACAGTTTATTCCTTAAGACGGTTCCAAATCAGGCATGTCTTTTCGAAGACGGTAAGTCACCTTTCCAATCGCTCTCCTAAGACAGTTTATTCCTCGAGACGGTTCCAAATCAGGCTCCTCTTTCCGAAGACGGTAAGTCCCCCTTCCAATCCCTCTCTCGAGACAGTTTATTCCTCGAGAAGGTCCCAAATCCGGCACGTCTTTCCGATGACGGTAAGTCCCCTTTCTAATCCCTCTCTAGAGACATTTTACTCCTCGACACGGTTCCTAATCAGGCACGTCTTTCTAAAAATGGTAAGTCCCCTTTCCAATCCCTCTCTCAAGACAATTTCTTCCTCGAGACGGTTTCAAATCAGGCACGTCTTTTTGAAGACGGTAAGTCTCCTTTCCAATCCCTCTCTCGAGACAGTTTATTCCTCGACAAGGTCCCAAATCCGGCACGTCTTGTCGAAGACAGTAAGTCCCCTTTCCAATCCCACTCTTGAGACAGTTTATTCATCGAGACGGTTCCAAATCAGGCACTTCCTTCCGAAGACGGTAAATCCCCTTTCCAATCCCTCTCTAGTGGCAGTTTATTTTTTGAGATGGTTCCTAATCAGGCACGTCTTTCTGAAGACGGTAAGTCCCCCTTCCTATCCCTCTCTTGAGACAATTTGTTCCTTGAGACGGTTCCAAATCAGGCACGTCTTTCCGAAGATGGTTAGTCCCCTTCCCAAACCATCTCTTGAGATAGTTTATTCCTCGAGACAGTTCCAAATCAGGCACGTCTTTCCGAAGACAATAAGTCCCCTTTCCATTCCCTCTCTCTAGACAGTTTATTCCTCGAGATGGTTCAATATCTGGCACGACTTTTCGACGGACGTAAGTCCCCTTTCCAATCCCTCTCTCGAGACGGTTTAATCCTCGAGACGGTTCCAAATCAGGCATGTCTTTCCGAAGTCAGTTAGTCCACTTTCCAAACCCTCTCTCGAGACAGTTTATTCCTTGAGACTGTTCCAAATTAGGCACGTCTTTCTGAAGACGATAAGTCCCCCTTCCAATCCCTCTCTTGAGACAGTTTATTCCTTGAGACGGTTCCAAATCAGGAACGTGTTTCCAAAGACGATAAGTCCCCTTTCCAATCCCTCTCTCTAGACAGTTTATTCCTTGAGACGACTCCAAATCTGGCACGTCTTTTCGACGACACCAAGTCCCCTTTCCAGTCCCTCTCTCGAGATGCTTTATTCCTCGAGACGGTTCCAAATCAGGCATGTCTTCCGAAGACGGTAAGTCCTCTTTCCAATCCCTCTCTTGAGAGAGTTTATTCCTCGAGACGGTTCTGAATCATGCACGTCTTTCAGAAGACGGTAAGTCCCTTACCCAATCCCCCTCTCGAGACAGTTTATTCCCCGAGACGGTTCCAAATCAGGCACGTCATTCCGAAGACAGTTAGTCCCCTTTCCAAACCCTCCCTCGAGACAGTTTATTCCTTGAAACGGTTCCAAATCAGGCACATCTTCGCTAAGACGGTATGTCCGCTTTCCAATCCCTCTTTCGAGACAGTTTATTCCTCGAGACAGTTCCAAATCAGGCACATCTTTCCAAAGACGGTAAGTCCCCTTTCCAATCCCTCTCTTGAGACAGTTTATTCCTCGAGATGGTTCTGAATCGGGCACGTCTTTCTGAAGCCGGTAAGTCCCTTATCCAATCCCTCTCTCGAGACGGTTTATTCCTCGAGACGGTTCCAAATCAGGCACGTCTTTCCGAAGACGGATAAGCCCCCTTTCCAAACCCTCTCTCGAGACAGTTTATTCCTCGAGACGGTTTCCAATCAGGCACGTCTTTCGCTAAGACGGTAAGTCCCCTTTCCAATCCCTCTCTCGAGACAGTTTATTCCTCGAGACGGTTCCAAATCAGGCACGTCTCTTTCCAAAGATGGTAAGTCCCCCTTTCCAATCCCTCTCTCGAGACAGTTTATTCCTCGAGACGGTTCCAAATCAGGCACGTCTTTCGAAGACAATAAGTCCCCTTTCCAATCCCTCTCTCGAGATAGTTTATTCCTCGAGACGGTTCCAAATCCCCACGCCTTTTCGAGACGGTAAGTCCCCCTTTCCAATCCCACTCTCGAGACATGGTTTATTCCTCGAGACGGTTCCAAATCAGGCACGTCTTTTCGAAGACGGTAAGTCCCCTTTCCAATCCCCTCTCGAGACAGTTTATTCCTCGAGACGGTTCCAAATCCAGGCACGTCTTTCTGAGACGATAAGTCCCCTTTCCAATCCCACTCTTGAGACAGTTTATTCCTCGAGACGGTTCCAAATCAGGCACGTGTTCTTCGAAGACGATAAGTCCCCTTTCCAATCCCTCTCTCGAGACAGTTTATTCCTCGAGACGGTTCCAAATCAGGCACGTCTTTTCGAGACGGTAAGTCCCCTTTCCAATCCCTCTCTCGAGACAGTTTATTCCTCGAGACGGTTTCCAAATCAGGCACGTCTTTTCGAAGACGGTAAGTCCCCCTTTCCAATCCCTCTCTGAGAGAGTTTATTCCTCGAGACGGTTCCAAATCAGGCACGTCTTTCTGAAGACGGTAAGACCCCTTTCCAATCCCTCTCTCGAGACAGTTTATTCCCCGAGACGGTTCCAAATCAGGCACTACGTCTTTCCGAAGACAGTAAGTCCCCTTTCCAATCCCACCCTCGAGACAGTTTTTATTCCTCGAGACGGTTCCAATCAGGCACATCTTCTTTAAGACGGTATGTCCCCTTTCCAATCCCTCTTTCGAGACAGTTTATTCCTCGAGACAGTTCCAAATCAGGCACGTCTTTCCGAGACGGTAAGTCCCCTTTCCAATCCCCCTCTCGAGACAGTTTATTCCTCGAGACGGTTCCAATCAGGCACGTCTTTTTGAAGCCGGTAAGTCCCCCTTTCCAATCCCTCTCTCGAGACGGTTTATTCCTCGAGACGGTTCCAAATCAGGCACGTCTTTCCGAAGACGGATAGCCCCCTTTCCAAACCCTCCCTCGAGACAGTTTATTCCTTAAGACGGTTCCACATCAGGCACGTCTTCGCTAAGACGGTATGTCCGCTTTCCAATCCCTCTCTCGAGACAGTTTATTTCTCGAGACAGTTCCAAATCAGGCACATCTTTCCAAAGATGGTAAGTCCCCTTTCCAATCCCTCTCTTGAGACAGTTTATTCCTCGAGACGGTTCCAAATCAGGCACGTCTTTCCGAAGACAATAAGTCCCCTTTCCAATCCCTCTCTCTAGATAGTTTATTCCTCGAGACGGTTCCAAATCTGCCACGCCTTTTCGACGACACTAAGTCCCCTTTCCAATCCCTCTCTTGAGATGGTTTATTCCTCGAGACGGTTCCAAATCAGGCATGTCTTTTCGAAGACGGTAAGTCCACTTTCCAAACCCTCTCTCGAGACAGTTTATTCCTTGAGAAAGTTCTGAATCAGGCACGTTTTCCCGAAGACGATAAGTCACCTTTCCAAAACCTCTCTCTAGATAGTTTATTCTTCGAGACGGTTCCAACTCAAGCACGTATTTCCAAAAACGATAAGTTCCCCTTTCCAATCCCTCTCTTGAGACAGTTTATTACTCGAGACGGTTCCAAATCAGGCACGTCTTTCTGAAGACGTAAGCCCCCTTTCCAAACCCTCTCTCGAGACGATTTATTCCTCGAGACGGTTCCAAATCTGACAAGTCTTTCCGAAGACGGTAAGTTCGCATTCCAAACCCTCTCTCGAGACAGTTTATTCCTTGAGACAGTTTCAAATCAGGCTCGTCTTTTCGAATATGGTTTGTCACCTTTCCAATCCCTCTCTCTAGATAGTTTATTCCTCGAGAAGGTCCCAATTCAGGCACGTCTTTCGGAAGACGATAAGTCCTCTTACCAATCCCTCTCTAGAGTCATTTTATTCCTCGAGACGGTTCCAAATCAGGCACGTCTTTCTGAAGACGGTAAGTCCCCTTTCCAATCCCTCTCTGAAGACACTTTATTCCTCGAGACGGTTTCAAATCAGGCACGTCTTTCCAAACACGGTAAGTCCCCTGTCCAATCCCTCTCTCGAGACAGTTTATTCCTCGAGAAGGTCCCAATATCAGGCACGTCTTTCCGAAGACAATAAGGCCCCTTTCCAATCCCTCTCTCAAGACAGTTTAATTTCCTCGAGGCGGTTCCAAATCAGGCACATGTTTTCGAAGACGGTAAACCCCCTTTCCAATACCTCTCTCGAGACAGTTTGTTCCTTGAGACGGTTCCTAATCAAGCACGTCATTCCAAAGACGGTAAGTCCCCTTTCCTATCCCTCTTTCGAGACTGTTTATTGCTCCAGACGGTTCCAAATCAGGGTCGTCTTTTGCAAGACAGTAAGTCCCCTTTCCAATCCTTCTCTCGAGATGGTTTATTCCTCGAGACAGTTGCAAATCAGGCATGTCTTTCCGAAGACGGTAAGTCCGCTTTCCAAACCCTCCCTCGACACAGTTTATTCCTTGAGACGGTTCCAAATTAGGCACGTCTTTTCGAAGTCGGTAAGTCCCTTTTCCAATCCCTCTCGAGAGAGAGTTAATTCCTCGAGACGGTTCCAAATCAGGCACGTCTTCGCTAAGACAGTATGTCCGCTTTCCAATCCCTCTTTCGTGACAGTTTATTCCTCGAGACAGTTCCAAATCAGGCACATCTTTCCAAAGACGGTAAGTCCCCTTTCCAATCCCTCTCTTGAGACAGTTTATTCCTCGAGACGGTTCTGAATCAGGCACGTCTTTCTGAAGCCGGTAAGTCCCTTTTCCAATCCCTCTCTCGAGACGGTTTATTCCTCGAGACGGTTCCAAATCAGGCACGTCTTACCAAAGACGGATAGCCCCCTTTCCAAACCCTCCCTCGAGACAGTTTATTCCTTGAGACGGTTCCACATCAGGCACGTCTTCGCTAAGACGGTATGTCCGCTTTCCAATCCCTCTCTCGAGACAGTTTATTTCTCGAGACAGTTCCAAATCAGGCACATCATTCCAAAGATGGTAAGTCCCCTTTCCAATCCCTCTCTTGAGACAGTTTATTCCTCGAGACGGTTCCAAATCAGGCACGTCTTTCCGAAGACGATAAGTCCCCTTTCCAATCCCTCTCTCTAGACAGTTTATTCCTCGAGACGGTTCCAAATCTGCCACGTCTTTTCGACGACACTAAGTCCCCTTTCCAATCCCTCTCTTGAGATGGTTTATTCCTCGAGACGGTTCCAAATCAGGCATGTCTTTTCGAAGACGGTAAGTCCACTTTCCAATCCCTCTCACGAGACAGTTTATTCCTTGAGACAGTTCTGAATCAGGCACGTTTTTCCGAAGACGATAAGTCACCTTTCCAATACCTCTCTCTAGACAGTTTACTCTTCGAGACGGTTCCAAATCAGGCACGTCTTTCCAAAAACGGTAAGTTCCCCTTTCCAATCCCTCTCTTGAGACAGTTTATTCCTCGACACGGTTCCACATCAGGCACGTCTTTCTGAAGACGTAAGTCCCCTTTCCAATCCCTCTCTCGAGACGGTTTATTCCTCGAGACGGTTCCAAATCTGACAGGTCTTTCCGAAGACGGTAAGTTCGTATTCCAAACCCTCTCTCGAGACAGTTTATTCCTTGAGACGGTTTCAAATCGGGCTCGTCTTTTCGAAGATGGTAAGTCACCTTTCCAATCCCTCTCTCTAGAAAGTTTATTCCTCGAGAAGGTCCCAAATCAGGCACGTCTTTCGGAAGTCGGTAAGTCCTCTTCCCAAACCCCCTCTAGGGACATTTTATTCCTCGAGACAGTTCTAAATCAGGCACGTCCTTCTGAAGACGGTAAGTCCCCTTTCCAATCCCTCTCTCAAGACACTTTATTCCTCGAGACAGTTTCAAATCAGACACGTCTTTCCGAACACGGTAAGTCCCCTTTCCAATCCCTCTCTCGAGACAGTTTATTCCTCGAGAAGGTCCCAATATCAGGCACGTCTTTCCGAAGACAGTAAGTCCCCTTTCCAATCCCTCTCTCAAGACAGTTTAATTTCCTCGAGGCGGTTCCAAATCAGGCACGTCTTTTCGAAGACGGTAAACCCCCTTTCCAATCCCTCTCTCGAGACAGTTTATTCCTCGAGATGGTTCCAAATCAAGCACGTCATTCCAAAGACGGTAAGTCCCCTTTCGTATCCCTCTCTCGAGACAGTTTATTGCTCGAGACGATTCCAAATCAGGGTCGTCTTTTAAAACACAGTAAGTCATCTCTTGAGATGGTTTATTCCTCGAGACGGTTGCAAATCAGGCATGTCTTTCCGAAGACGGTAAGTCCACTTTCCAAACCCTCTCTCGACACAGTTTATTCCTTGAGACGGTTCCAAATCAGGCACATCTTTTCGAAGACGGTAAGTCACCTTTCCAATCGCTCTCTCAAGACAGTTTATACCTTAAGACGGTTCCAAATCAGGCACGTCTTTTCGAAGACGGTAAGTCACCTTTCCAATCGCTCTCTCAAGACAGTTTATTCCTCGAGACGGTTCCAAATCAGGCACCTCTTTCCGAAGATGGTAAATCCCCCATCCAATCCCTCTCTCGAGATAGTTTATTCCTCGAGAAGGTCCCAAATCAGGCACGTCTTTCCGAAGATGGTAAGTCCCCTTTCCAATCCCTCCCTAGAGACAGTTTGTTCCTCGAGACGGTTCCAAATCAGGCACGTCTTTCTGAAGACGGTAAGTCCCCTTTCCAATCCCTCTCTCAAGACAATTTATTCCTCGAGACGGTTCAAATTCAGGCACGTCTTTCGAAGACGGTAAAATCCCCTTTTCCAATCCCTCTCTCGAGACAGTTTATTCCTCGACGGTTTCAAATCGGGCACGTCTTTTCGAAGACAGTAAGTCCCCTTTTCAATCCCTCTCTCAAGACAGTTTATTTTCCTCGAGACGGTTCCAAATCAGGCACGTCTTTCCGAAGACGGTAAGTCCCCTTTCCAATCCCTCTCTCGAGACAGTTTATTCCACGAGACGGTTCCAAATCAGGCACGTCTCTTCAAAGACGGTAAGTCCCCTTTCCAATCCCCTCTCTTGAGACAGTTTATTCCTCGAGACGGTTCCAAATCAGGCACGTCTTTTCGATGAAGACGGTAAGTCCCCTTTCCAATCCCTCTCTCGAGACAGTTTATTCCTCGAGACGGTTCCAAATCAGCACGCAATTCTTTCGAAGACGGTAAATCCCCTTTCCAATCCCTCTCTCGAGATAGTTTTATTCCTCGAGACGGTTTCAAATCAGGCACGTCTTTTCGAAGACGGTAAGTCCCCTTTCCAATCCCTCTCTCAAGACAGTTTATTCCTCGAGACGGTTCCAAATCAGGCACGTCTCTTCGAAGACGGTAAGTCCCCTTTCCAATCCCTCTCTCGAGACAGTTTATTCCTCGAGAAGGTCCCAAATCAGGCACGTCTTTTCAAAGACGGTAAGTCCCCTTTTCCAATCCTTCTCTAGAGACATTTTATTCCTCGAGAGGGTTCCAAATCAGGCACGTCTTTCTTAAAACGGTAAGTCCCCTTTCCAATCCCTCTCTCAAGACAATTTCTTCCTCGAGACGGTTTCGAATCTGGCACGTCTTTCGAAGACGTAAGTCCCCTTTCCAATCCCTCTCTCGAGACAGTTTATTCCTCGAGACGGTTCCAAATCAGCACGTCTCTTTCGAAGACGGTAAGTCCCCCTTTCCAATCCCTCTCTCGAGACAGTTTATTCCCTTGAGACGGTTTCCAAATCAGGCACGTCTTTTCGAAGATGGTAAGTCCCCTTTCCAATCCCTCTCTCGAGACAGTTTATTCCTCGAGACGGACCAAAATCAGGCACGTCTTTCGGAAGACGGTAAGTCCCCTTTCCAATCCCCCTCTCTCGAGACAGTTTATTCCTCGAGACGGTTCCAAATCAGGCACGTCTTTCGAAGACGGTAAGTCACCTTTCCAATCCCTCTCTCATGACAATTTATTCCTCGAGACGGTACCAAATCTGGCACGTCTTTGCGAAGACGGTAAGTCCCCTTTCCAGTCCCTCTCGAGACAATTTACTCCTCGAGACGGTTCCAAATCAGGCATGACTTTCCGAAGACGATAAGTCCCCTTTCCAATCCCTCTCTCCAGACAGTTTATTCCTAGAGACAGTTCCAAATCAGGCGCGTCTTTCTGAAGACGGTAAATCCCCTTTCCAACCCCTCTCTCGAGACGATTTATTCCTCGAGACGGTTCCAAATCAAGCACGTCTTTCCGAAGATGGTAAGCCCCCTTTCCAATCCCTATCTCAAGACAGTTTATTCCTCGAGACGGTTCCAAATCAGGCAAGTCTTTCCGAAGACGGCAAGTCCCATTTCCAATCCCTCTCGAGAGAGAGTTTATTCCTCGAGTAGGTTCCAAATCAGGCACGTCTTTCCGAAGACATAAGTCCCCTATCCAATCCCTCTCTCGAGACGGTTTATTTCTCGAGACAGTTCCAAATCAAGCATGTCTTTCTAAAGACGGTAAGTCCCCTATCCAATCCCTCTCTCGAGACAGTATATTCCTCGAGACGGTTCCAAATCAAGCACGTCATCCCAAAGACGGTAAGTCCCCTTTCCAGTCCCTCTCTCGAGACAGTTAATTGGTCGAGACGGTTCCAAATCAGGCACGCCTTTTCAAAGACAGCAAGTCCCCTTTCCAATCCCTCTCTCCAGGCGGTTTATTCCTCGAGACGGTTCCAAATTAAGCATGTCTTTCCGAAGATGGTAAGTCCGCTTTCCAAACCCTCTCCCGTGATAGTTTATTCCTTGAGACGGTTCCAAATCAGGCACGTCTTTTCGAAGACGGTAAGTCACCATTCCAATTTCTCCCTCAAGACAATTTATTCCTCGAGACGGTCCGAAATCAGGCACGTCTTTCAGAAGATGGCAAGTCCCACTTTCAATCCCTCTCTCGAGACGGTTTATTCCTCGAGACGGTTTCAAAACAGGCACGTCTTTCCGATCACGGTAAGTCCCCTTTCCAATCCCTCTCTCGAGAGCGTTCATTGCTCGAGATGGTCCCAAATTAGGCACGTCTTTCCAAAGATGGTATGTCCCATTTCCAATCCCTTTCTCGAGACAGTTTAATCCTCGAGACGGTTCCAAATCAGGCACGTTTTTCCGTAGAAGGTAAGTCCCCTTTCCAATCCCTCTCTAGAGAAAGTTTATTCCTCGAGACGGTTCCAAAGCAGGCACGTCTTTCCAAAGACGGTAAGTCCCCTTTCCAATCCCTCTCTCGAGACAGTTTATTCCTTGAGACGGTTCCAAATAAGGCACGTTTTTCGAAGACATAAGTCCCCTTTCCAATCGCTCTCTCGACACGAATCGAAATCAGGAAGGTCTTTCTGAAGACGGTAAGTCCCCTTTCCAATCCCCCTCTCGAGACAGTTTATTCCTCGAGACTATTCCAAATCAGCCACGTCTTTCCGAAGACGGTAAGTCCCCATTCCAATCCCTCCCTCGTGATAGTTTACTCCTCGAGGCAGTTCCAAAACAGGTACGTCCTTTCGAAGACGGTAAGTCCCCTTTCCAATCCCTCTCACGGGGCAGTTTCTTCTTCGAGATGGTTCCAAATCAGGCACGTCTTTCTGAAGACGGTAAGTCCTCCTTCCAATCCCTTTGTCGAGACAGTTTGTCCCCCGAGACGGTTCCAAATCAGGCACGTCTTTCCGTAGACGGTAAGTCCCCATTCCAATCCCTCTTTAGAGACAATTTATTCCTCGAGACGGTTCCAAATCAGGCATGTCTTTCCGAACACGGTAAGTCTACTTTCCAAACCCTCTCTCGAGACAATTTATTCCTAGAGACGATTCCAAATCAGGCACGTCTTTTCGAAGACGGTAAGTCACCTTTCCAATTTCACTCTCAAGACAGTTTATTCCTCGAGACGGTTCGAAATCAGGCACGTCTTTCAGAAGATGGCAAGTCACCTTTCCAATCGCTCTCTCAAGACAGCTATTCCTTGAGACGGTTCCAAATTAGGCACGTCTTTCCAAAGACGGTAAGTCACCATTCCAATCGCTCTCTCAAAACAATTTATTCCTCGAGACGGTTCCAAATCAGGCACGTCTTTCCGTAGACGGTATGTCCCCTTTCCAATCCCTCTCTCGAGATAGTTTATTCCTCGAGAAGGTCCCAAATCAGGCACGTCTTTCCGAAGATGTTAAGTCCCCTTTCCAATCCCTCCCTGGAGACAGTTTATTCCTCGAGACGGTTCATAATCAGGCACGTCTTTTCGAAGACAGTAAGTCACCTTTCCAATCCTCTCTCAAGACAGTTTATTCCTCGAGACGGTTCATAATCAGGCACGTCTTTTCAAAGACGGTAAGTCACCTTTCCAATCCTCTCTCAAGACAGTTTATTCCTCAGGACGGTTCCAAATCAAACACGTCTTTCCGTAGATGATAAGTCCCCTTTCCAATCCCTCTCTCGAGATAGTTTATTCCTCGAGAAGGTCCCAAATCAGGCACGTCTTTCCGAATATGTTAAGTCCCCTTTCCAATCCCTCCCTAGAGACAGTTTATTCCTTGAGACGGTTCATAATCAGGCATGTCTTTCTGAAGACGGTAAGTCCCCTTTCCAATCCCTCTCTCAAGACAATTTATTCCTCGAGACGGTTTGAAATCAGGCACGTCTTTCCGAAGACCGTAAGTCCTCTTTCCAATCCCTCTCTCGAGACAGTTTATTACTCGAGACAGTTCCAAATCAGGCTCGTCTTTCCGTAGATGGTAAGTCCCCTTCCCAATCCCTCTCTCGAGATAGTTTACTCCTCGAGAAGGTCCCAAATCAGGCACGTCTTTCCGAAGACGGTAAGTCCCCTTTCCAATCCCTCCCTAGAGACAATTTACTCCTCGAGACGGTTCCAAATTAGGCACGTCTTTCTGAAGACGGTAAGTCCCCTTTCCAATCCCTCTCTCAAGACAATTTATTCCTCAAGACGATTTGAAATCAGGCACGTCTATCCGAAGACGGTAAGTCCTCTTTCCAATCCCTCTCTCGAGACAGTTTATTACTCGAGACGGTTCCAAATCAGGCTCGTCTTTTCGAAGACAGTAGGTCCCCTTTCCAATCCTTCTCTCGAGATGGTTTATTCCTCGAGACGGTTCCAAATCAGGCATGTCTTTCCGAACACGGTAAGTCTGCTTTCCAAACCCTCTCTCGAGACAATTTATTCCTTGAGACGATTCCAAATCAGGCACGTCTTTTCGAAGACGGTAAGTCACCTTTCCAATTTCACTCTCAAGACAGTTTATTCCTCGAGACGGTTCGAAATCAGGCACGTCTTTCGGAAGATGGCAAGTCACCTTTCCAATCGCTCTCTCAAGACAGCTATTCCTTGAGACGGTTCCAAATCAGGCACGTCTTTCCAAAGACGGTAAGTCACCATTCCAATCGCTCTCTCAAAACAATTTATTCCTCGAGACGGTTCCAAATCAGGCACGTCTTTCCGTAGACGGTATGTCCCCTTTCCAATCCCTCTCTCGAGATAGTTTATTCCTCGAGAAGGTCCCAAATCAGGCACGTCTTTCCGAAGATGTTAAGTCCCCTTTCCAATCCCTCCCTGGAGACAGTTTATTCCTCGAGACGGTTCATAATCAGGCACGTCTTTTCGAAGACAGTAAGTCACCTTTCCAATCGCTCTCTCAAGACAGCTATTCCTTGAGACGGTTCCAAATCAGGCACGTCTTTTCAAAGACGGTAAGTCACCTTTCCAATCGCTCTCTCAAGACTGTTTATTCCTCAGGACGGTTCCAAATCAGGCACGTCTTTCCGTAGACGGTAAGTCCCATTTCCAAGCCCTCTCTCGAGATAGTTTATTCCTCAAGAAGGTCCCAAATCAGGCACGTCTTTCCGAAGATGGTAAGTCCCCTTTCCAATCCCTCCCTAGAGACAGTTTATTCCTCGAGACGGTTCACAATCAGGAACGTCTTTCTGAAGACGGTAAGTCCCCTTTCCAATCCCTCTCTCAAGACAATTTATTCCTCGAGACGGTTTGAAATCAGGCACGTCTTTCCGATGACGGTAAGTCCTCTTTCCAATCCCTCTCTCGAGTCAGTTTATTACTCGAGACAGTTCCAAATCAGGCTCGTCTTTCCGTAGACGGTAAGTCCCCTTTCCAATCCTTCTCTCGAGATAGTTTACTCCTCGAGAAGGTCCCAAATCAGGCACGTCTTTCCGAAGACGGTAAGTCCCCTTTCCAATCCCTCTCTCGAAATAGTTTATTCCTCGAGAAGGTCCCAAATCAGGCACGTCTTTCCGAAGACGGTAAGTCCCCTTTCCAATCCCTCCCTAGAGACAGTTTATTCCTCGAGACGGTTCCAAATCAGGCACGTCTTTCTGAAGACGGTAAGTCCCCTTTCCAATCCCTCTCTCCAGACAATTTATTCCTCGAGACGGTTTGAAATCAGGCACGTCTTTCCGAAGACGGTAAGTCCTCTTTCCAATCCCTCTCTCGAGACAGTTAATTACTCGAGACGGATCCAAATCAGGCTCGTCATTTCGAAGACAGTAGGTCCCCTTTCCAATCCTTCTCTCGAGATGGTTTATTCCTCGAGGCGGTTCCAAATCAGGCATGTCTTTCCGAACACGGTAAGTCTGCTTTCCAAACCCTCTCTCGAGACAGTTTATTCCTTGAGACGATTCCAATTCTGGCACGTCTTTTCGAAGACGGTAAGTCACCTTTCCAATTTCTCTCTCAAGACAGTTTATTCCTCGAGACGGTTCGAAATCAGGCACGTCTTTCAGAAGATGGCAAGTCCCCTTTCCAATCCCTCTCTCGAGATGGTTTATTCCTCGAGACAGTTTCAAAACTGGGACGTTTTTCCGAAGACGGTAAATCCCCTTTCCAATCCCTCTCTTGAGACAGGTTATTCCTCCAGACAGTTCCCAATAAGGCACGTCTTTCCGAAGACGGTAAGTCCCCTTTCCAATCCCCTCTCTCGAGACAGTTTGTTCCTCGAGACGGTTCCAAATCAGGCACGTCTTTCCGAAGACGGTAAGTCCCCTTTCCAATCCCTCTCTAGAGACAGTTTATTCCTCGAGACGGTTCCAAATCAGGCACGTTTTTTCCAAAGACGGTAAGTCCCCTTTCCAATCCCTCTCTCAAGACAGTTTATTCCTCGAGACGGTTCCAAATCAGGCACGTCTTTTCGAAGACGGTAAGTCCCCTTTCCAATCCCTCTCTCATTCTCTCGATCGGTTCGAAATCAGGCAGGTCTTTCTGAAGACGGTAAGTCCCCTTTCCAATCCCACTCTCGAGACAATTTATTCCTCGACACTGTTCCAAATCAGCCACGTCTTTCCGAAGACGGTAAGTCCCCATTCCAATCCCTCACCCGAGATAATTTACTCCTCAAGGCGGTTCCAAATCAGGCACGTTTATCCGAAGACGGTAAGTACCCTTTCCAATCGCTCTCAAGACACAGTTTGTTCCTCGAGACGATTCGAAATCAGGCACGTCTACTCAAAGACATAAGTCCCCTTTCCAATCCCTCTCTCGAGACGGTTTATTCCTCGAGACGGTTCCAAATCAGGCATGTGTTTCCGAAGACGGTAAGTCCCCTTTCCAATCCCTCTCTCGAGACAGGTTATTCCTCCAAACAGTTCCCAATAAGGCACGTGTTTCCCAAGACGGTAATTCCCCTTTCCAATCCCTCTCTTGAGACAGTTTATTCATCGAGACGATTCCAAATCAGGTACGTCCTTTCGAAGACGGTAAGTCCCCTTTCCAATCCCTCTCTCGAGGCAGTTTATTCTTCGAGATGGTTCCAAATCAGGCACGTCTTTCTGAAGACGGTAAGTCCTCCTTCCAATCCCTCTCTCGAGACAGTTTGTTCCTCGAGACGGTTCCAAATCAGGCACGTCTTTCCAAAGATGGTAAGTCCCCTTTCCAATCCCTCTCTAGAGACAGTTTATTCCACGAGACAGTTTCAAATCAGCCACGTCTTTTCGAAGACGGTAAGTCCCCATTCCAATCCCTCTCTCGAGATAGTTTACTCCTCATGGCGGTTCCAAATCAGGCACGTCTATCCAAAGACGGTAAGTCCCCTTTCCAATCCCTCTCTAGAGACAGTTTATTCCTCGAGACGGTTCCAAATCAGGCACGTCTTTCCAAAGACGGTAAGTCACCTTTCCAATCCCTCTCTCGAGACAGTTTATTCCTCGAGACGGTTCCAAATTAGGCACGTTTTTCGAAGTCATAAGTCCCCTTTCCAATCGCTCTCTCGAGACGGTTCGAAATCAGGCAGGTCTTTCTGAAGACGGTAAGTCCCCTTTCCAATCCCTCTCTCGAGACAGTTTAATCCTCGAGACTCTTCCAAATCAGCCACGTCTATCCGATGACGGTAAGTCCCCTTTCCAATCCCTCTCAAGACACAGTTTGTTCCTCGAGACGATTCGAAATCAGGCACGTCTATTCAAAGACATAAGTCCCCTTTCCAATCCCTCCCTCGAGACGGTTTATTCCTCGAGACGGTTCCAAATCAGGCATGTGTTTCCGGAGACGGTAAGTCCCCTTTCCAATTGCTCTCTCGAGACAGGTTATTCCTCAAGACAGTTCCCAATAAGGCACGTGTTTCCCAAGACGGTAAGTCCCCTTTCCAATCCCTCTCTCGAGACAGTTTGTTCCTCGAGGCGGTTCCAAATCAGGCACGTCTTTCTGAAGACGATAAGTCCCTTTCCAATCCCGCTCTCGAGACAGTTTATTCCTCGAGACGGTTCCAAATCAGGTGCGTCTTTCTGAAGACAGTAACTCCCCTTTCCAATCCCTCTCTCAAGAGAATTTATTCCTCAAGACGGTTTCGAATCAGGGACGTTTTTCCGAAGATGATAAGTCCCCTTTCCAATCTCTCTCTCGAGGCAATTTATTTTCGAGATGGTTCCAAATGAGGCACGTCATTCTGAAGACGGTAAGTCCCCCTTCCAATCCCTCTCTCCATACAGTTTATTCTTCGAGGCGGTTCCAAATCAGTCACGTCTTTCCGAAGACGGTAAGTCCCCTTTCCAGTCCCTCTCTTGAGACGGTTTATTCCTCGAGACGGTTCCAAATCAAGCACGTCTTTCCGATGACATAAGTCCCCTTTCCAATCCCGCTCTCGAGACGGTTTATTCCCCGAGACAGTTCCAAATCAGGCATGTCTTTCCGAAGACGGTAAGTCCACTTTCCAATCCTTCTCTCGAGACAGTTTATTCCTCGAGAAGGTCGCATTATCAAGCACGTCTTTCCGTAGACAGTAAGTCTCCGTCCAAATCCCTCTCTCAAGACAGTTTAATTTCCTCGAGGCGGTTCCAAATCAGGCACATCTCTTCGAAGACGGTAAACCCCCTTTCCAACCCCTCTCTCGAGACAGTTTATTCCTCGAGACGGTTCCTAATCTAGCACGTCATTCCCAAGACGGTAAGACCCCTTTCCTATCCCTTTCTCGAGACAGTTTATCGCTCGAGATGGTTCCAAATTAGGGTCGTCTTTTCGAAGACAGTAAGTCCCCTTTCCAATCCTTCACTCGAGATGGTTTATTCCTCGAGATGGTTGCAAATCGGGCATGTCTTTCCAAAGATGGTAAGTCCGCTTTCCAAACCCTCTCTCGACAGAGTTTATTCCTTGAGACGGTTCCAAATCAGGCACGTCTTTTCGAAGACGGTAAGTCACCTTTCCAATCGCTCTCTCAAGATAGTTTATTGCTTAAGAAGGTTCCAAATCAGGCATGTCTTTTCGAAGACGGTAAGTCACCTTTCCAATCGCTCTCTCAAGACAGTTTATTCCTCGAGACGGCTCCAAATCAGGCACCTCTTTCTGAAGACGGTAAGGCCCCCTTCCAATCCCTCTCTCGAGACAGTTTATTCCTCGAGAAGGTCCCAAATCAGGCACGTCTTTCCGAAGACGGTAAGTCCCCTTTCCAATCCCTCTCTAGAGACATTTTATTCCTCGAGACGGTTCCTAATCAGGCATGTCTTTCTGAAAACGGTAAGTCCCCTTTCCAATCCCTCTCTCAAGACAATTTCTTCGTCAAGACGGTTTCAAATCAGGCACGTCTTTCCGAAGACGGTAAGTCCCCTTTCCAATCCCTCTCTCGAGACAGTTTATTCCTCGACAAGGTCCCAAATCCGGCATGTCTTCCGGAAGACAGTAAGTCCCCTTTCCAATCCCACTCTTGAGACAGTTTATTCATCGAGACGGTTCCAAATCAGGCACTTCCTTCCGAAGACGGTAAATCCCCTTTCCAATCCCTCTCTCGAGGCAGTTTATTTTTCGAGATGGTTCCTAATCAGGCACGTCTTTCTGAAGACGGTAAGTCCCCCTTCCAATCCTTCTCTTGAGACAATTTGTTCCTTGAGACGGTTCCAAATCAGGCACGTCTTTCCGAAGACGGTTAGTCCCCATCCCAGACCCTCTCTCGAGACAGTTTATTCCTCGAGACAGTTCAAAATCAAGCACGTCTTTCCGAAGACAATAAGTCCCCTTTCCATTCCCTCTCTCTAGACAGTTTATTCTTTGAGATGGTTCAATATCTGGCACGACTTTTCGACGGCAGTAAGTCCCCTTTCCAATCCCACTCTCGAGCGGTTTAATCCTCGAGACGGTTCGAAATCAGGCATGTCTTTCCGAAGACGGTAAGTCTACTTTCCAAACCCTCTCTCGAGACAGTTTATTCCTTGAGACAGTTCCAAATCAGGCACGGCTTTCTGAAAACGATATGTCCCCCTTCCAATCCCTCTCTCGAGACAGTTTATTCCTCGAGACGGTTCCAAATCTGGCACCTGTTTCCGAAGACGATAAGTCCCCTTTCCAATCCCTCTCTCTAGACAGTTTATTCCTCGAGACGGCTCCAAATCTGGCACGTCTTTTCGACGACACTAAGTCCCCTTTCCAGTCCCTCTCTCGTGATGGTTTACTCCTCGAGACGGTTCCAAATCAGGCATGTCTTTCCGAAGACGGTATGTCCCCTTTCCAATCCCTCTCTTGAGAGAGTTTATTCCTCGAGACAGTTCAAAATCAGGCACGTCATTCCGAAGACGGTTACTCCCCTTGCCAAACCCTTGCTCGAGACAGTTTATTCCTTGAAACGGTTCCAAATCAGGCACGTCTTCGCTAAGACGGTATGTCCGCTTTCCAATCCCTCTTTCGAGACAGTTTATTCCTCGAGACAGTTCCAAATCAGGCACATCTTTCCAAAGACGGTAAGTCCCCTTTCCAATCCCTCTCTTGAGACAGTTTATTCCTCGAGATGGTTTTGAATCGGGCACGTCTTTCTGAAGCAGGTAAGTCCCTTATCCAATCCCTCTCTCGAGACGGTTTATTCCTCGAGACGGTTTCAAATCAGGCACGTTTTCCGAAGTCGGATAGCCCCCTTTCCAAACCCTCCCTCGAGACAGTTTATTCCTTGAGACGGTTCCACATCAGGCACGTCTTCGCTAAGACGGTATGTCCGCTTTCCAATCCCTCTCTCGAGACAGTTTATTCTTCGAGACAGTTCCAAATCAGGCACATCTTTTCAAGGACGGCAAGTCCCCTTTCCAATCCCTCTCTTGAGACAGTTTATTCCTCGAGACGGTTCCAAATCAGGCACGTCTTTTCGAAGACGATAAGTCCCCTTTCCAATCCCTCTCTCTAGACAGTTTATTCCTCGAGACGGTTCCAAATCTGCCACGTCTTTTCAACGACACTAAGTCCCCTTTCCAATCCCTCTCTTGAGATGGTTTATTCCTCGAGACGGTTCCAAATCAGGCATGTCTTTTCGAAGACGGTAAGTCCAATTTCCAAACCCTCTCTCGAGACAGTTTATTCCTTGAGACAGTTCTAAATCAGGCACGTTTTTCCGAAGACGATAAGTCACCTTTCCAATACCTCTCTCTAGATTGTTTATTCGTCGAGACGGTTCCAAATCAGGCACGTCTTTCCAAAAATGGTAAGTTCCCCTTTCCAATCCCACTCTTGAGACAGTTTATTCCTCGAGACGGTTCCAAATCAGGCACGTCTTTCTGAAGTCGTAAGTCCCATTTCCAATCCCTCTCTCGAGACGGTTTATTCCTCGAGACGGTTCCAAATCTGACACGTCTTTCGGAAGACGGTAAGTCTTCTTTCCAATCCCTCTCTAGAGACATTTTATTCCTAGAGACGGTTCCAAATCAGGCACGTCTTTCTGAAGACGGTAAGTCCCCTTTCCAATCCCTCTCTCAAGACACATTATTCCTCGAGACGGTTTCAAATCAGACACGTCTTTCCGAACACGGTAAGTCCCCTTTCCAACCCCTCTCTCGAGACAGTTTATTCCTCGAGAAGGTCCCAGTATCAGTCACGTCTTTCCGAAGACAGTAAGTCCCCTTTCCAATCCCTCTCTCAAGACAGTTTAATTTCCTCGAGGCGGTTCCAAATCAGGCAGTTTATTCCAGAGACGGTTGACCCCCTTTCCAATCCCTCTCTCGAGACAGTTTATTCCTTGAGACGGTTTCAAATCAGGCTCGTCTTTTCGAAGATGGAAAGTCACCTTTCCAATCCCTCTCTCTAGACAGTTTATTCCTCGAGAAGGTCCCAAATCAGGCACGTCTTTCAAAAGACGGTAAGTCCTCTTTCCAATCCCTCTCTAAAGACATTTTATTCCTCGAGACGGTTCCAAATCAGGCACGTCTTTCTGAAGACGGTAAGTCCCCTTTCCAATCCCTCTTTCGAGACAGTTTATTCCTCGAGAAGGTCCCAATATCAAGCACGTCTTTCCAAAGACAGTAAGTCCCCTTTCCAATCCCTCTCTCAAGACAGTTTAATTTCCTCGAGGCGGTTCCAAATCAGGCACGTCTTTTCGAAGACGGTTGACCCCCTTTCCAATCCCTCTCTCGAGACAGTTTATTCCTCGAGACGGTTCCTAATCAAGCACGTCATTCTAAAGACGGGAAGTCCTCTTTCCTATCCCTCTCTCGAGACAGTTTATTCCTCGAGACGGTTCCTAATCAAGCACGTCATTCCAAAGACGGGAAGTCCCCTTTCCTATCCCTCTCTCGAGACAATTTATTGCTCGAGACGGTTCCAAATCAGGGTCGTCTTTTCGAAGACAGTAAGTCCCCTTTCCAATCCTTCTCTCGAGATGGTTTATTCCTCGAGACGGTTGCAAATCAGGCATGTCATTCCGAAGACGGTAAGTCCGCTTTCCAAACCCTCTCCCGACACTGTTTATTCCTTGAGACGGTTCCAAATCAGGCACGTCTTTTCGAAGACGGTAAGTCACCTTTCCAATCACTCTCTCGTGACAGTTTATACCTTAAGACGGTTCCAAATCAGGCACGTCTTTTCAAAGACGGTAAGTCACCTTTCCAATCGCTCTCTCAAGACAGTTTATTCCTCGAGACGGTTCCAAATCAGGCACCTCTTGCCGAAGACGGTAAGTCCCCCTTCCACTCCCTCTCTCGAGATAGTTTATTCCTCGAGAAGGTCCCAAATCAGGCACGTCTTTCCGAAGACGGTAAGTCCCCTTTCCAATCCCTCCCTAGAGACAGTTTATTCCTCGAAACGGTTCCAAATCAGGCACGTCTTTCTGAAGACGGTAAGTCCCCTTTCCAATCCCTCTCTCAAGACAATTTATTCCTCGAGACGGTTTCAAAACAGGCACGTCTTTCCGAAGACGGTATGTCCCGTTTCCAATCCCTCTCTCGAGACAGTTTATTGCTCATGACGGTTCCAAATCAGGCACGTCTTTCCGAAGACAGTAAGTCCCCTTTCCAATCCCTCTCTCAAGACAGTTTATTTTCCATGAGGCGATTCCAAATCAGGCACGTCTTTCCGAAGATGGTAAACCCCCTTTCCAATCCCTCTCCCGAGACAGTTTATTCCTCGAGACGGTTTCAAATCAAGCACGTCATTCCAAAGACGGTAACTCCCCTTTCCTATCCCCCTCTTGAGACAGTTTACTGCTCGAGACTGTTCCAAATCAAGCACGTCTTTTCGAAGATAGTAAGTCCCCTTTCCAATCCCTCTCTCGAGACGGTTTATTCCTCGAGACGAGTCCAAATCAGACAATTCTATCCGAAGTCGGTAAATCTGCTTTCCAAACCCTCTCTCGAGATAGTTTATTCCTTAAGACGGTTTCAAATCAGGCACGTCTTTTCGATGACGGTAAGTCACCTTTCCAATCCCTCTCTCAAGACAGTTTATTCCTCGAGATTGTTCCAAATCAAGTATGCCCTTCTGAAAACGGCAAGTCCCCTTTCCAATCCCTCTCTCGAGACAGTTTATTCCTCGAGAAGGTCCCAAATCAGGCACGTCTTTTCAAAGACGGTAAGTCCCCTTTTCCAATCCTTCTCTAGAGACATTTTATTCCTCGAGAGGGTTCCAAATCAGGCACGTCTTTCTGAAAACGGTAAGTCCCCTTTCCAATCCCTCTCTCAAGACAATTTCTTCCTCGAGACGGTTTCAAATCAGGCACGTCTTTCCGAAGACGTAAGTCCCCTTTCCAATCCCTCTCTCGAGACGGTTTATTCCTCGAGACGGTTCCAAATCTGACAGGTCTTTCCAAAGACCGTAAGTTCGCTGTCCAAACCCTCTCTCGAGACAGTTTATTCCATGAGACGGTTTCAAATCAGGCTCGTCTTGTCGTAGATGGTAAGTCACCTTTCCAATCCCTCTCTCTAGACAGTTTATTCCTCGAGAAGGTCCCAAATCAGGCACGTCTTTCGGAAGACGGAAAGTCCTCTTTCCAATCCCTCTCTAGAGACATTTTATTCCTCGAGACGGTTCCAAATGAGGCACGTCTTTCTGAAGACGGTAAGTCCCCTTTCCAATCCCTCTCTCAAGACACATTATTCCTCGAGACGGTTTCAAATCAGGCACGTCTTTCCGAACACGGAAAGTCCCCTTTCCAATCCCTCTCTCGTGACAGTTTATTCCTCGAGAAGGTCCCAATATCAGGCACATCTTTCCGAAGACAGTAAGTCCCCTTTCCAATCCCTCTCTCAAGACTGTTTGATTTCCTCGAGGCAGTTCCAAATCAGGCACGTCTTTTCGAAGACGGTAAACCCCCTTTCCAATCCCTCTCTCGAGGCAATTTATTCCTCGAGACGGTTCCTAATCAAGCACGTCATTCCAAAGACGGTAAGTCCCCTTTCCTATCCCTCACTCGAGACAGTTTATTGCTCGAGACGGTTCCTAATCAGGGTCGCCTTTTCGAAGACAGTAAGTCCCCTTTCCAATCCTTCTCTCGAGATGGTTTATTCCTCGAGACAGTTGCAAATCAGGCATGTCTTTCCGAAGACGGTAAGTCCGCTTTCCAAACCCTCTCTCGACACAGTTTATTCCTTGAGACGGTTCCAAATCAGGCACGTCTTTTCGAAGACGGTAACTCACCTTTCCAATCGTTCTCTCATGACAGTTTATTCCTTAAGACGGTTCCAAGTCAGGCACGTCTTTTCGAAGACGGTAAGTCACCATTCCAATCGCTCTCTTAAGACAGTTTATTCCTGGAGACGGTTCCAAATCAGGCACCTCTTTCCGAAGACGGTAAGTCCCCCTTCCAATCCCTCTCTCGAGATAGTTTATTCCTCGAGAAGGTCCCAAATCAGGCACGTCTTTCCGAAGACGGTAAGTCCCCTTTCCAATCCCTCCCTAGAGACAGTTTATTCCTCGAGACGGTTCCAAATCAGGCACGTCTTTCTGAAGATGGTATGTCCCCTTTACAATCCCTCTCTGAGGACAATTTATTCCTCGAGACGGTTTCAAATCAGGCACGTCTTTCCGAAGACAGTAAGTCCCGTTTCCAATCCTTCTCTCAAGACAGTTTCTTTTCCTTGAGGCGGTTCCAAATCAGGCACGTCTTTCCGAAGACTGTAAACCCCCTTTCCAATCCCTCTCTCGAGACAGTTTATTTCAAATCAGGCACGTCATTCCAAAGATGGTAAGTCCCCTTTTCCATCGCTCGCTCGAGACAGTTTACTGCTCGAGACGGTTCCAAATCAGGCACGTCTTTTCGAAGATAGTAAGTCCCCTTTCCAATCCCTCTCTCGAGATGGTTTATTCCTCGAGCCGACTCCAAATCAGACAAGTCTTTCCGAAGACGGTAAGTCCGCTTTCCAAACCCTCTCTCGAGACAGTTTATTCCTTAAGACGGTTTCAAATCAGGCACGTCTTTTCGAAGACGGTAAGTTACCTCTCCAATCCCTCCCTCAAGACAGTTTATTCCTCGAGACGGTTCCAAATTAGGCACGTTTTTCCGAAGACGGTAAGTCCCCTTTCCAATCCCTCTCTAGAGACATTTTATTCCTGGAGAGGGTTCCAAATCAGGCACGTCTTTCTGAGAACAGTAAGTCCCCTTTCCAATCCCTCTCTCAAGACAATTTCTTCCTCGAGACGGTTTCAAATCTGGCACGTCTTTCCGAAGACGTAAGTCCCCTTTCCAATCCCTATCTCGAGACGGTTTCTTCCTCGAGACGGTTCCAAATCTGACAGGTCTTTCCGAAGACGGTAAGTTTGCATTCCAAACCCTCTCTCGAGACAGTTTATTCCTTGAGACGGTTTCAAATCAGGCTCTTCTTTTCGAAGATGGTAAGTCACCTTTCCAATGCCTCTCTCTAGACAGTTTATTCCTCGAGAAGGTCCCAAATCAGGCACGTCTTTTGGAGGACGGTAAGTCCTCTTTCCAATCCCTCACTAGAGACATTTTATTCCTCGAGACGGTTCTAAATCAGGCACGTCTTTCCGAAAAAATAAGTCCCCTTTCCAATCCCTCTCTCGAGACGGTTTATTCCTCGAGACAATTCCAAATCAGGCATATCTTTCTGAAGACGGTAAGTCCCCTTTCCAATGACGGTAAGTCCCCTTTCCAATCCCTCTCTCGAGACAGTTTTTTCCTCGAGACGGTTCCAAATCAAGCACGTCATTCCAAAGACGTTAAGTCCCCTTTCCAATCCCTCTCTCGAGATAGTTTATTGCTCGAGACGGTTCCAAATCAGGCACATCTTTTTGAAGACAGTAAGTCCCCTTTCCAATCCCTCTCTCGAGACGGTTTATTCCTCGAGACGGTTCCAAATCAGGCATGTCTTTCCGAAGACGGCAAGCCCGCTTTCCAAACCCTCTCTCCAGACAGTTTATTCCATGAGACGGTTCCAAATCAGGCACATCTTTTTGAAGACGGTTAGTCACCTTTCCAAACCCTCTCTCAAGACAGTTTATTCCTCGAGACGGTACCAAATCTGGCACGTCTTTGCGAAGACGGTAAGTCCCCTTTCCAGTCCCTCTCAAGACAATTCACTCCTCGAGACGGTTCCAAATCAGGTATGTCTTTCCGAAGACGATAAGTCCCCTTTCCAATCCCTCCCTCCAGACAGTTTATTCCTCGTGACAGTTCCAAATCAGGCGCGTCTTTCCAAAGATGGTAAGTGCCCTTTCCAATCCCTCTCTCGAGACGATTTATTCCTCGAGACGGTTCCAAATCAAACACGTCTTTCTGAAGACGGTAAGCCCCCTTTCCAATCCCTCTCTCGAGACGGTTTATTCCTCGAGACAATTCCAAATCAGGCATGTCTTTCTGAAGACGGTAAGTCCCCTTTCCAATCCCTCTCTCGAGATAGTTTTTTCCTCGAGACGGATCCAAATCAAGCACGTCATTCCAAAGACGTTAGGTCCCCTTTCTAATCCCTCTCTCGAGATAGTTTATTGCTCGAGACGGTTCTAAATCAGGCACATCTTTTCGAAGACAGTATGTCCCCTTTCTAATCCCTCTCTCGAGACGGTTTATTCCTCGAGACGGTTCCAAATCAGACATGTCTTTCCGAAGACGGTAAGTCCGCTTTCCAAACCCTCTCTCCAGACAGTTTATTCCATGAGACGGTTCCAAATCAGGCACATCTTTTTGAAGACGGTAAGTCACCTTTCCAATCCCTCTCTCAAGACAGTTTATTACTTGAGTCGGTGCCAAATCTGGCACGTGTTTCCGAAGACGGTAAGTCCCCTTTCCAATCCCTCTCGAGACAATTTACTCCTCGAGGCGGTTCCAAATCAGGCATGTCTTTCCGAAGACGATAAGTCCCCTTTCCAATCCCTCTCTCTGGACAGTTTATTCCTCGAGACAGTTCCAAATCAGGCGTGTCTTTCCAAAGACGGTAAGTCCCCTTTCCTATCCCTCTCTCGAGAGGGTTTATTCCTCGAGACGGTTCCAAATCAGGCACGTCTTTCTGAAGACGGTAAGTCCCCTATGCAATCCCTCTCTCGAGACAGTTTATTCCTCGAGACGGTTCCAAATCAGGCACGTCTTTTCGAAGACATAAGTCCCCGTTCCAATCCCTCTCTCGAGACGGTTTAGTCCACGAGACGGTTCCAAATCAGGCATGTCTTTCCGAAGACGGTAAGTCCCTTTTCCAATCCCTCTCCCGAGAAAGTTTATTCCTTGAGACGGTTCCAAATCAGGCACGTCCTTCCAAAGACCGTAAGTCCCCTTTCCAATCACCCTCTCAAGACTGTTTATTCCTCGAGACTATTTCAAATCGGGCACGTCTTTTCAAAGGCAGTAAGTCCCCTTTCCAATCCCTCTCTCGAGACGGTTTATTCTTCGAGACAGTTCCAAATCTGGCATGTCTTCCCGAAGATGGTAAGTCCGCTTTCCAAACCCTCTCTCGAGACAGTTTATTACTTGAGACGGTTCCAAATCAGACACGTCTTTCCGAAAACGATAAGTCCATTTCCAATCCCTCTCTCTAGACAGTTTATTACTCGAGACGGTTCCAAATCAGGCACGTCTTTCCGAAGATAGTAAGTCCCCTTTCCAATCCCTCTCCTGAGACGGTTTATTCTTCGAGACGGTTCCAAATCAGGCACGTCTTTCCGAAGACGATTAGTCCCCTTTCTACACCCTCTCTCAAGACAGTTTATTCCTTGAGACAGTTCCAAATCAGGCACATCTTTGCGAAGACGGTAAGTCCCCTTTCCAATCCCTCTCGAGACAATTTACTCCTCGAGACAATTCCAAATCAGGCACGTCTTTCCAAAGACGATAAGTCCCATTTCCAATCCCTCTCACCAAACAGTTTATTTCTCGAGACGGTTCCAAATCAAGCACATCTTTCCGAAGACAGTAAGTTCCCTTTCCAATCCCTCTCTCGAGACAGGATATTCCTCGAGAAGGTTCCAAATCAGGCACGTTTTTTTGAAGACATAAGTCCGCTTTCCCATCCCTCTCTCGCGACGGTAAGTCCCCTTTCCAATCCCTCTCTCTAGACAGTTTATTCCTCGAGACGGTTCAAAATCACGCACGTCTTTCCAAAGACGATAAGTCCCCTTTCCAATCCTTTTCTCAGGACAGTTTATTCCTCGGGATGGTTCCAAATCGGGCACGTCTTTTCGAAGACAGTGAGTCCCCTTTAGAATCCCTCTCTCGAGACGGTTTATTCCTCGAGACAGTTCCAAATCTGGCATGTCTTTCCAAAGACGGTAAGTCCGCTTTCCAAACCCTCTCTCGAGATAGTTTATTCCACAAGACGGTTCCAAATCAGGCATGTCTTTCCGATGACGAGAAGTCCCCTTTCCAATCCCTCTCTCTAGACAATTTATTTCTCGAGACGGTTCCAAATTAGGCACGTCTTTTCAACGATAGTAAGTCCCCTTTCCAATCCCTCTCTCAAGACGGTTTATTCCTCGAGACAGTTTCAAATCAGGCATGTCGTTCCGAAGATGGTAAGTCCCCTTTCCAAACCCTCTCTCGAGACAGTTTATTCCTTGAGACAGTTCCAAATCAAGCACGTCTTTTTGAAGACGATAAGTCCCCTTTCCAATCCCTCTCTCTAGATAGTTCATTCATTGAGACGGTTCCAAATCAGGCACGTCTTTTCGAAGACAGTTAGTCCCCTTTCCAATCACTCTCTGGAGACAGTTTATTCCTCGAGACGGTTCCAAATCAGGCACGTCTTTTCGAAAACATAAGTCCCCTTTCCAATCCCACTCTCGAGACGGTTTATTCCCCGAGACGGTTCCAAATCAGGCAAGTCTTTCCGAAGACAGTAAGTTCCCTTTCCAATCCCTCTATCCAGATAGTTTATTCCTTGAGATAGTTCCTAGTCAGGCACATCTTCCCAAAGACGGTAAGTGCCCTTCCCAATGCCACTCTCGAGACAGTTTATTCCTTGAGACGGCTCCAAATCAGGCACGTCTTTTCGAAGACAATAAGTCCCCTTTCCAATCCCTCTCTCGAGACGGTTTATTCCTCTAGACGGTTCCAAATCAGGCATGTCTTTCCTAAGACGGTAAGTCCGCTTTCCAAACCCTCTCTCGAGACAGTTTATTCCTTGAGACGGTTCCAAATTAGGCACGTCTTTTCGAAGACGGTAAGTCACCTTTCCAATCCCTCTCTCCAGACAGTTTATTCCTCGAGACGGTTCCAAATCAGGCACGTCTTTCCGAAGACGATAAGTCCCGTTTCCAATCCCTCTCTCGAGACAGTTTAGTCCTCGAGATGGTCCCAAATCAGGCACGTCTATCCAAAGACGGTAAGTCCCCTTTGCAATCCCTCAGCAAAGACAGTTTATTCCTCGAGACGGGTCCAAATCAGGCACCTCTTTCTGAAGGCGGTAAGTCCCCTTTCCAATCCCTCTCTCAAGACAATTTATTCCTCGAGACGGTTTCGAATCAGGCACATCTTTCCAAAGACGGTAAGTACCCTTTCCAATCCCTCTCTCGAGACAGTTTATTCCTCGAGAAGCTCCCAAATCGGGCACATCTTTCCGAAGACAGTAAATCCCCTTTCCAATCCCTCCCTTGAGACAGTTTATTCATCAAGACGGTTCCAAATCAGGCACTTCCTTTCGAAGACGGTAAGTCCCCGTTCCAATCCCTCTCTCGATGTAGTTTATTCTTCGAGATGGTTCCTAATCAGGCACGTCTTTCTGAAGCCGGTAAGTCCCCCTTATAATCCCTCTCTCCAGACAATTTGTTCCTTGAGACGGTTCCAAATCAGGCACGTCTATTCAAAGACATAAGTCCCCTTTCCAATCCCTCTGTCGAGACGGTTTATTCCTCGAGAGGGTTCCAAATCAAGCATGTGTTTCCGAAGACGGGAAGTCCCCTTTCCAATCACTCTCTCGAGACAGGTTATTCCTCAAGACAGTTCCCAATAGGGCACGTGTTTCCCAACACGGTAAGTCGCCTTTCCAATCCCTCTCTTGAGACAGTTTATTCATCGAGACGGTTTCAAATCAGGCACGTCTTTCCGAACACGGTAAGTCCCCTTTCCATTCCCTCTCTTGAGACAGTTTATTCCTTGAGAAGGTCCACATATCAGGCACGTCTTTCCGAAGACGGTAAGTCCCCTTTCCAATCCCTCCCTAGAGATAGTTTATTACTCGAGACGTTCCAAATCAGGCACGTCTTTCTGAAGACGGTAAGTCCCCTTTTCAATCCCTCTCTCAAGAAAGTTTATTCCTCGAGACGGTTTCAAATCAGGCATGTCTTTCTGAAGACGGTAAGTCCTCTTTCCAATCCCTCTCTCGAGACAGTTTATTACTCGAGACGGTTCCAAATCAGGCTCGTCTTTTCGAAGACAGTAAGTCCCCTTTCCAATCTTTCCCTCGAGATGGTCTATTCCTAGAGACTGTTCCAAATCAGGCATGTCTTTCCGAAGACGGTAAGTCCGCTTTCCAAACCCTCTCTTGAGACAGTTTATTCCTTGAGAAATGTTCCAAATCAGGCACGTCTTTTCGAAGACGGTAAGTCACCTTTCCAATCCCTCTCTCATGACAGTTTATTCCTCGGGACGATTCCAAATCAGGCACGTCTTTCCGAAGATGGTAAGTCCCCTTTCCAATCCCTCTCTCGAGACAGTTTATTCCTCGAGAAGGTCCCAAATCAGGCACGTCTTTCCGAAGACGGTAAGTCCCCTTTCCAATCCCTCCCTAGAGACAGTTTATTCCTCAAGGCGGTTCCAAATCAGGCACGTCTTTCTTCAGACAGTAAGTCCCCTTTCTAATCCCTCTCTCAAGACAATTTATTCCTCGAGACGGTTTCAAATCAGGCACGTCTTTCCAAAAAACGGTAAGTCCCCTTTCCAGTCCCTCTCTCGAGACAGTTTACTCCTCCGAGAAGGTCCCAAATTAGGCACGTCTTTCCGAAGACGGTAAGTCCCCTTTCCAATCCCTCCCTAGAGACAGTTTATTCCTCAAGACGGTTCCAAATCAGGCACGTCTTTCTTCAGACAGTAAGTCCCCTTTCTAATCCCTCTCTCAAGACAATTTATTCCTCGAGACGGTTTCAAATCAGGCACGTCTTTCCAAAAACGGTAAGTCCCCTTTCCAGTCCCTCTCTCGAGACAGTTTACTCCTCGAGAAGGTCCCAAATTAGGCACGTCTTTCCGAAGACGGTAAGTCCCCTTTCCAATCCCTCCCTAGAGACAGTTTATTCCTCAAGACGGTTCCAAATCAGGCACGTCTTTCTTCAGACGGTAAGTCCCCTTTCCAATCCCTCTCTCAAGACAATTTATTCCTCATGACGGTTTCAAATCAGGCACGTCTTTCCGAAAACGGTAAGTCCCCTTTCCAATCCCTCTCTCGAGACAGTTTATTCCTCGAGAAGGTCCCAAATCAGGCACGTCTTTCCGAAGATGGTAAGTCCCCTTTCCAATCCCTCTGTAGAGACATTTTATTTCTCGAGACGGTTCCAAATCTGGCACGTCTTTGCGAAGACGGTAAGTCCCCTTTCTAGTCCCTCTCGAGACAATTTACTCCTCGAGATGGTTCCAAATCAGGCACTTCCTTTCGAAGACGGTGAGTCCCCTTTCCAATCCCTCCCTCGAGGCAATTTATTCTTCGAGATGGTTCCTAATCAGGCACGTCTTTCTAAAGACGGTAAGTCCCCCTTCCAATCCCTCTCTCCAGACAATTTGTTCCTTGAGACGGTTCCAAATCAGGCACGTCTATTCGAAGACATAAGTCCCCTTTCCAATCCCTCTCTCAAGACGGTTTATTCCTCAAGACGGTTCCAAATCAGGCATGTGTTTCGGAAGACGGTAAGTCCCCTTTCCAATCCCTCTCTCGAGACAGGTTATTCCCCACGACAGTTCCCAATAGGGCACGTGTTTCCCAACACGGTAAGTCCCCTTTCCAATCCCTCTCTTGAGACAGTTTATTCATCGAGACGGTTCCAAATCAGGCACGTCTTTTCGAAGACGGTAAGTCCCCTTTCCAATCCCTCTCTCAAGGCAGTTCATTCTTTGAGATGGTTCCAAATCAAGCACGTCTTTCTGAAGACGGTAAGTCCTTCTTCCAATCCCTCTCTCGAGACAGTTTGTTACTCGAGACGGTTCCAAATCAGGCACGTCTTTCTGAAGACGATAAGTCCCCTTTCCAATCCCTCTCTCGAGACAGTTTATTCCTCGAGAAGGTTCCAAATCAGGCGCGTCTTTCGGAAGACGGTAACTCCCCTTTCCAATCCCTCTCTCAAGAGAATTTACTCCTCGAGACGGTTTCAAATCAGGGACGTCTTTCCGAAGACGGTAAGTCCCCTTTCCAATCCCTCTCTCGATGCAGTTTATTCTTCGAGATGGTTCCAAATCAGGCACGTCATTCTGAAGACGGTAAGTCCCCCTTCCAATCCCTCTCCTTATACAATTTATTCCTCGAGACGGTTCCAAATCAGGCACGTCTTTCCGAAGACATAAGTCCCCTTTCCAATCCCGCTCTCGAGACGGTTTATTCCCCGAGACAGTTCCAAATCTGGCACGTCTTTCCAAAGACGGTAATCCACTTTCCAATCCCTCTCATGAGAGAGTTTGTTCCGAGAGACGGTTCCAAATCAAGCACGTCATTCCAAAGACAGTAAGTCCCATTTCCAATCCCTCTCTTTAGACAGTTTATTCTTCGAGACGGTTCCAAATCAGGCACATCTTTCCGAAGACGGTAAGTCCTCTTTCCAATCCCTCACCTGAGACAATTTCTTCCTAGAGATGGTTCAAAATCAGGCACGTCTTCCTAAGTCAGTAAGTGCCCCTTCAAATCCCTCTCGAGAGAGAGTTTATTCCTCGAGAAGGTTCTAAATCAGGCACGTCTTTCCGAAGACAGTAAGTCCCCTTTTCAATCCCTCTCTTGAGACAGTTTATTTTCCTCGAGGCGGTTCCAAATCAGGCTCGTCTTTTCGAAGACGGTAAACCCCCTTTCCAATCCCTCTCTCGAGACAGTTTACTCCTCGAGACGATTCCAAATCAAGCACGTCATTCCAAAGGCGATAAGTCCCCTTTCCTATCCCTCTCTCGAGACAGTTTATTCCTCGAGACGGTTCCAAATCAGGCACGCCTTTTCGAAGACAGTAAGTCCCCTATCCAATCCCACTCTCGAGACGGTTTATTCCTCGAGACGGTTCCAAATCTGGCAGGACTTTTCGAAGACAGTAAGTTCGCTTTCCAAACCCTCTCTCGAGACAGTTTATTCCTTGAGACGGTTTCAAATCAGGCTCGTCTTTTCGAAAACGGTAAGTCACCTTTCCAATCCCTCTCTCAAGACAGTTTATTCCTTGAGAAGGTCCGAAATCAAGCACGTCTTTCCGAAGACGGTAAGTCCCATTTCCAATCCCTCTCTAGAGACATTTTATTCCTCGAGACGGTTCCAAATCAGGCACGTCTTTCTGAAGACGGTAGGTCCCCTTTCCAATCCCTCTCTAAAGACACTTTATTCCTTAAGACGGTTTCAAATCAGGCACGTCTTTCCGAAGACGGTAAGTCCCCTTTCCAATCCCTCTCTCGAGACTATTTATTCCTCGCGAAGGTCCCAATATCAGGCACGTGTTTCCGAAGACAGTAAGTCCCCTTTCCAATCCCTCTCTCAAGACAGTTTAATTTCCTCGAGGCGGTTCCAAATCAGGCACGTCTTTTCGAAGACGGTAAACCCCCTTTCCAATCCCTCTCTCGAGACAGTTTATTCCTCGAGACGGTTCCAATTCAAGCACGTCATTCCAAAGACGGTAAGTCCCCTTTCCTATCCCTCTCTCGAGGCAGTTTATTGCTCGAAACGGTTCCAAATCAGGGTTGTCTTTTCGAAGACTATAAGTCCCCTTTCCAATCCCTTTCTCGAGACAGTTTATTCCTCGAGATGGTTCCAAATTGGGCACGTCTTTTTGAAGACAGTAAGCCCCTTTCCAATCCATCTCTCGAGACGGTTTATTCCTCGAGATGGTTCCAAATCAGGCACGTCTTTTCGAAGATGGTAGGTCCGCTTTCCAAACCCTCTCTCGAGACTGTTTACTCCTCGAGACGATTCCAAATCAGGCACGTCTTTCCGAAGACAATAACTCCCCTTTCCATTCCCTCTCTCTAGATAGTTTATTCCTCGAGACGGTTTCAAATCTGGCACGTCTTTTCGACGGCCGTAAGTCCCCTTTCCAATCCCTCTATCGAGACGGTTTAATCCTAGAGACGATTCCAAATCAGGCACGTCTTTCCGAAGACGGTAAGTCCACTTTCCAAACCCTCTCTCGAGACAGTTTATTCCTTGAGACAGTTACAAATCAGGCACCTCTTTCCGAAGACGATAAGTCCCCATTCCAATCCCTCTCTCGACACAGTTTATTCCTCGAGACGGTTCCAAATCAGACACGTGTTTCCGAAGACGATAAGTCCCCTTTCCAATCCCTCTCTCTCGACAGTTTATTCCTCGAGACGGTTCCAAATCTGGCACGTCTTTTCGACAACACTAAGTCCCCTTTCCAGTCCCTCTTTTGAGATGGTTTATTCCTTGAGACCGTTCCAAATCAGGCATATCATTCCGAAGACAGTACGTCCCCTTTCCAATCCCTCTCTCGAGACAGTTTATTCCTCGTGAAGGTCGCAAATCAGGCACGTCTTTCCAAAGACGGTAAGTCCCCATTCCAATCCCTCCCTAGAGACCGTTTCTTCCTCAAGACGGTTCCAAATCAGGCACGTTTTTCTTCAGACGGTAAGTCCCCTTTCCAATCCCTCTCTCCAGGCAGTTTATTTCTCAAGACGGTTCCATATCACGCACGTCTTTCCGAAGACGGTAAGTCCCCCTTCCAATCCCTCTCTCGAGACAGGTTATTCCTCGAGACGGTTCCAAATCAGGCACGTCTTTTCGAAGACGGTAAGTCCCCTTTCCAATCCCTCTCTAGAGACATTTTATTCCTCGAGACGGTTCCAAATTAGGCACGTCTTTCTGAAAACGATAAGTCCCCTTTCCAATCCACTCTCAAGACAATTTATTCCTCAAGACGGTTTCAAATCAGGCACGTCTTTCCGAGGACAGCAAGTCCCCTTTCCAATCCCTCTCTCGAGACAGTTTATTCCTCGACAAGGTCCCAAATCAGGCACGTCTTCCCGAAGACAGTAAGTCCCCTTTCCAATCCCACTCTTGAGACAGTTTATTCATCGAGACGGTTCCAAATCAGGAACTTCCTTCCGAAGACGGTAAATCCCCTTTCCAATCCCTCTCTCGAGGCAGTTTATTCTTCGAGATAGTTCCTAATCAGGCACGTCTTTCTGAAGACGGTAAGTCCCCCTTCTAATCCCTCTCTCGAGACAATTTGTTCCTTGGGACGGTTCCAAATCAGGCACGTCTTTCCGAAGACAGTTAGTCCCCTTTCCAAACCCTCTCTCTCGAGAGTTTATTCCTTCAGACGGTTCCAAATCAGGCACGTCTTTGCGAAGACGGTAAGTCCGCTTTCCAATCCCTCTCTCGAGACAATTTATTCCTCGAGACGGTTCCAAATCAGGCACATCTTTCCAAAGACGGTAAGTCCCCTTTCCAATCCATTTCTCGAGACAGTTTATTCCTCGAGATGCTTCCAAATTGGGCACGTCTTTTCAAAGACAATAAGCCTCTGTCCAATCCCTCTCTTGAGACGGTTTATTCCTCGAGATGGTTCCAAATCAGGCACGTCTTTCCGAAAATGGTAGGTCCGCTTTCCAAACCCTCTCTCGAGACTGTTTATTCCTCGAGACGGTTCCAAATCAGGCACGTCTTTTCGAAGACAATAAGTCCCCTTTCCATTCCCTCTCTCTTGAAAGTTTATTCCTCCAGACGGTTCCAAATCTGGCACGTCTTTTCGACGGCAGTAAGTCCCCTTTCGAATCCCTCTATCGAGACGGTTTAATCCTCGGGACGGTTCCAAATCAGGCATGTCTTTCCGAAGACGGTAAGTCCACTTTCCAAACCCTCTCTCGGCACAGTTTATTCCTTGAGACAGTTCCAAATCAGGCACCTCTTTCCGAAGACGATAAGTCCCATTTCCAATCCCTCTCTCGAGACAGTTTATTCCTCGAGACGGTTCCAAATCAGGCACGTGTTTCCGAAGACGATAAGTCCCCCTTCCAATCTCTCTCTCCAGACAGTTTATATCTCAAGATGGTTCCAAATCAGGCACGTCTTACCGAAGACGGTAAGTCCCCCTTCCAATCCCTCTCTCGAGACAGTTTATTCCTCGAGACGGTTCCAAAATCAGGCACGTCTTTTCGAAGACAAAAGTCCCCTTTCCAATCCCTCTCTCAAGACGGTTTATTCCTCATGACGGTTCTAAATCAGATATGTCTTTCCGAAGACGGTAAGTCCCCTTTCCAATTCCTCTCTCCGGACAGTTTATTCCTCGAGACGGTTCCAAATCAGGCACATCTTTTCAACGATAGTAAGTCCCGTTTCTAATCCCTCTCTTGAGACGGTTTATTCCTCGAGACGGTTCGAAATCGGGCACGTCTTTTCGAAGACAGTAAGTCCCCTTTCCAATCCCTCTCTCGAGACGGTTTGTTCCTCGAGACAGTTCCAAATCAGGCATGTCTTTCCGAAGACGGTAAGTCCGCTTTCCAAACCCTCTCTCGAGACAGTTTATTCCTCGAGACGGTTCTAAATCAGGCACGTCTTTCTGAAGACGATGAGTCCCCTTTCCAATCCTTCTCTCAAGACAGTTTGTTCCTCGAGACGGTTCCAAATCAGGCACATCTTTTCGACGACAGTAACCCCCCTTTCTAATCCCTCTGTCGAGACGGTTTATTCCTCGAGACGGTTCCAAATCAGGCATGTCTTTCCGAAGACAGTAAGTCCGCTTTCCAACCCTCTCTCGAGCTAGTACGTTCCTTGAGACAGTTCCACATCAGGCATGTCTTTCCGAAGACGATAAGTCTCCTTTCCAATCCCTCTCTCTAGACAGTTTTTTCTCGAGATGGTTCCCAACCAGGCACGTCTTTTCGAAGATAGTAAGTCCCCTTTCCAATCCCTCTCTGGAGACAGTTTATTCCTCGAGACGGTTCCAAATCAGGCACGTCTTTTCGAAGACATAAGTCCCCTTTGCAATCCCTCTCTCGAGACGGTTTATTCCTCGAGACGGTTCCAAATCAGGCAAGTCTTTCCGAAGACGGTAAGTCCCCGTTCCAATCCCTCTCTCGAGACGGTTTATTCCTCGAGACGGTTCCAAATCAGGCATATCTTTTCGAAAACGGTAAGTCCCCTTTCCAATCCCTCTCTCCAGACAATTTATTCCTCGAGAATGTTCCAAATCAGACACGTCTTTCCAAAGACGGTAAGTCCCCTTCCCAATCCCTCTCTCGAGACAGTTTTTTCCTCGACATGGTTCCAATTCGGGCTCGTCTTTTCGAAGAAAGTAAGTCCCCTTTCCAATCCCTCTCTCGAGACGGTTTATTCCTCGAGACAGTTCCAAATCAGGCATGTCTTTCCGAAGACGGTAAGTCCGCTTTCCAAACCCTCTCTCGAGACAGTTTATTCCTTGAGACGGTTCCAAATCAGGCACGTCTTTTCGAAGACGATAAGTCCCCTTTCCAATCCCTCTCTTTAGACAGTTTATTCCTCGAGACGGTTCCAAATCAGGCACGTCTTTTCGACGACAGTAAGTCCCCTTTCCAATCCCCCTCTTGAGACGGTTTATTCCTCGAGACGGTTCCAAATCAGGCATGTCTTTCCGAAGACGGTAAGTCCAATTTCCAAACCCTCTCTCGAGACAGTATATTCCTTGAGACAGTTCCAAATCTGGCACGTCTTTCCGAAGATGATAAGTCCCCTTTCCAATCCCTCTCTCTAGACAGTTTATTCCTCGAGACGGTTCCAAATCAGGCACATCTTTTCGAAGACAGTAAGTCTCCTTTCCAATCCCTCTCTGGAGACAGTTTATTCCTCGAGATGGTTCCAAATCAGGCACGTCTTTTTGAAGACATAAGTCCCCTTTCCAATCCCTCTATCGAGACGGTTTCTTCCTCGAGATGGTTCCAAATCAGGCACGGCTTTCCGAAGACGGTAAGTCCCCTTTCCAATCCCTCTCTCTAGACAGTTTATTGCTCGAGATGGTTCCAAATCAGGCACGTCTTTCCAAAAACAGTAAGTCCCCTTTCCAATCCCTCTCTCGAGACAGTTTATTTCTCGAGACGGTTCCAAATCAGGCACGTCTTTTCGAGGACAGTAAGTCCCCTTTCCAATCCGGCTCTCGAGACGGTTTATTCCTCAAGACGGTTCCAAATCAGGCATGTCTTTCCGAAGACGGTAAGTCCGCTTTCCAAACCCTCTCTCGAGACAGTTTATTCCTTGAGACGGTTCCGAATCAGGCATGCCATTTTGAAGACGGTAAGTCACCTTTCCAATCCCTCTCTCAAGACAGTTTATTCCTCGAGACGGTTCCAAATCCGACACGTCTTTCTGAAGACGGTAAGCCCCCTTTCCAATCCCTCTCTCGAGACAGTTTATTCCTCGAGGTGGTTCCAAATTGGGCACATCTTTTCGAAGACTGTAAGTCCCATTTCCAATCCCGCTCTCGAGACGGTTTATTCCTCAAGACCTTTCCAAATCAGGCATGTCTTTCCGAAGACGGTAAGTCTGCTTTCCAAACCTTCTCTCGAGACAGTTTATTCCTTGAGACGGTTCCGAATCAGGCTCGCCATTTTGAAGACGGTAAGTCACCTTTCCAATCCCTCTCTCGAGACAGTTTATTCCTCGAGACGGTTCCAAATCCGACACGTCTTTCTGAAGACAGTAAGCCCCCTTTCCAATCCCTCTCTCGAGACAGTTTATTCCTCGAGGTGGTTCCAATTCAGGCACGTCTTTTCAAAGACGGTAGTCCCCTTTCCAATCCCTCTCTCGAGACAGTTTATTTCTCGCGACGGTTCCAAATCAGGCACGTCTTTCCGAAGACGGTAAGTCCCCTTTCCAATCCCTCTCTCGAGACAGTTTGTTTCTCGAGATGGTTTGAAATCAGGCACGTCTTTTCGAAGACATAGGTCCCCTTTCCAATCCCTCTCTCGAGACGGTTTGTTCCTTAAGACGGTTCCAAATCAGGCAGGTCTTTCTGAAGACGTTAAGTCCCCTTTCCAATCCCTCTCTCGAGACAGTTCCAAATCTGGCACGTCTTTCCGAAGACAGTAAGTCCCCTTTCCAATCCCTCTCTCGAGACACTTTATTCCTCCAGACGGTTCCAAATCTGGCACGTCTTTCCGAAGACGGTAAGTCACCTTTCCAATCCCTCTCTCGAGACAGTTTATTCCTCCAGACTGTTTTAAATCAGGCACGTCTTTCCGAAGACGATAAGACCCCTTTCCAATTTCAATCTCTCTCTCGAGACAGTTTATTCCTCGAGGCGGTCCGGGTAGCAGAAATACTCGCAAACATCACAACCGTCCGAGTAGCGGAAATACTCGTAAACAAGTCGATATAGGGAATTGCCAACAAACCCTTGTGTCACGACGACAGCCGTCAGAGTGGCAGAAACACTCAAAACCTAGGTCAACGCCAGTGCCTGCTAGCCCACTTCGGTGAAAAATGGCCAAACTGCCCCTTGGGCCTTTTCTGAGACTTTCCGATCAAGATGACCATTCTGCCCCTTGGCATCCAAATGCCCCTGGAACCACACCGGCTCTGGGTATCAAACTGGTAACCTTCTGAGAGTGCTTCTTATAGTATTCTCAACCTTCCTCTACCTTTCCGGATCATTCCGAGGCAGTTCTGGCAAACCCGGTGCAAAATAACCGTTTTGCCCCTAGAGGGTTGGTCACCTTTTCCGACCACACCGACTCTGGGTATCAAACCGATAACTTCCTGAGAATACTTTTTATAGTGTCCTCAAACCTTTCATTTTCCTTTCGAATCGTTTCGAGTCAGTTCCGGCAAACTCGGTGCAAAATGACCGTTTTGCCCCTGATGGGTCGGTCACCTTTTCCGACCACACCGGCTCTGGGTATCAAACCGGCAACCTTTGAAAACATTCTGAATAATATTTCCAAATCTTAAGTCTTCTTCCGGGACATTCCGAGTCCGTCCCGGCAGCTTCCCAATTCGATTAACCGTTTTACCCTTCCCACATATCCTATCCTCATTTTTCTAGTAAAATTTCCCTAGGACACTATTTTAAGTGTTCCTGCTCTTTTCTAGTCTTTCGGGCCATTCCCGGTCCCTTAAATCATTCTCGGACTTTCCGGAGTCACTCCTAGTGAAGCCAAGCTCAAAATTGCATGGTAGTCACTAGTACAGGCGCCCAAATCTAGTCAAAGATATGTTGCTTGCCGACCTTAAACATTTCCTAAATGCCTAGCGCCACCACAAGCCAAAAAATGGCCTGGCACCACTAGGAGTAAGTTTTGGCCTGGTGCCACTGCAACAGGCGCCAATGCATTCCCCTCTCTATAAATACAGAGCCTCTTCCAGCGTGAAAGGGGTCCGCAAACTCAGTCTAAAAATCATATATTTCGATATACAGAGCTCGTGCACTCCCTAAACCCTAGCCACTATACACTAAACCCTAGCATTCTATACACTCATACACACCCCCATACACTTATACGCTAGCCTCCAACCCTCCTTTGAAGACTTGAAGAGCTGCGATCTAAAGTTGGAAGATTGAAAACAACTCTTGAAGATTGAAGACAAAGATCAAGACGAAGACCAAAGAAAGCAAGGCGCGCAAAATAAACAAGATACAAGGTAGGTTTTCTATTTAAATTTTTGCACTCCCCCCTCTCTCTTCTCTCTCCTAACCCACTTGGGTTTTCTCTATTTTAATCTCCCATCTCTTTCCCCCCCCTTTCTTTGCATGCTTGAAACAAGGGGACTCCCGGTCCATGTGTAGGATTAGACTATCGGAGGGTCACCGTGTCGGGGGCTTTCCTTTAGGCTAACTGGAGACCACATGGGTTCGACCCTCTTGATTATGTGGTGAAACCTTAATCTTGTATGTTCACGACCCCAAACTTGCATTGTGCATATCATGATTCTTACATTCTTCCAAAAGTTGTTTTCAAAGTTGTTTTCAAAATCGTTTTCAAACTTGTTTTCAAAATTGTATCAAAATCTCTTTTTCAAAACATGTTTTCAAAATCACAATCCTAGGGTGATTCTAGCCTTTCCATGGCTAGGATTGCTTTAGGAAAGTGTTACATTAAAAGTGACTTTTATGGTCCATATTTTCAAAACCTTGTTGTTTTCAAAACCACTTTCTTAAAGTGGTTCTAGCCTTCTTATGGTTAGAATCGCTTTAGGAAAGTGAGACGTTTTTATACTTTCCAAAAAACTCTCTTTTCAAAACTCTCTTCCTAAAAATTTCTTTTTCAACATACTTTTCTAAAACTCTCCTTTCCAAAGTTGTTTTCAAAAACTCCCTCCAAAAATCTATTTTTCAAAACTTCCTTTTTTTCAACTTCTTCCAAAATCCTCTCCCCAAAATCTACTTTCCAAAAATGTTTCCTAGGTCTCTTTCCTAGAAAAACTCTCTCCAAAAATCTTTTTAAAAAACTCTATTTCCAAAATCTTCCCTCTAGAAACTCCTTTCTAGGGTTTTTTTTCCCAAAAACTTGTTTCTAAAAAACACAATTTCCAAAAACTCTTTCCTTAGAGCCCAAGTCAAACCCTAGAACTAACAATTAAGAAACCCTAATTTTCTTTCCAAAAACATGGTTTTCAAACTTACCTTAAAACCTAGGTTTCCAAAATCTCTTGTTTTCTACAACAAAACTATACCTATTTACAAAAAACCTATTTCCTACGTCAAAACTATACGCTTCTAAATCTAGGGTTTCTAAAACTCTATTTTCCAAATCCTTGTCAAATCATACCTTCCCTTTAGGAAACCAAATCCAATCTCCCCGTTTAGGAAACTAGATCTAATCCTCCGTTTTTGGAAACAAAATCAAATCTTCTCCTTTAGAAACAAAATCCAATCCCTTTCTAATCCAAATCTTTCCTAATTCAACTCCTTCCTAATCTTTCACTTTCCTAAATCTTAAGTTTCCAAAACTTGAACATAAAAATATTTCCTAAATTTTAAAACTCAAAATCTAAACCTTTCTTAAACTAAACTTTTCCTAATTCAAAACATTTCTAAATTCAACATTTTCCTATTTCAAAACCCTTCTTAAAACGAAACTTTTTAATTTCAAAACTTTCATAAACCTAAAACTTTCTTAAATTGAAACTTCCTTAATTCAAAACTTTCCTAAGTTGAAACTTTCTTAATTCAAAACTTCCCTATTTAAAAACATTCCAAATTCTAAACTTTCTAACTTTCCAAACTTCCTAATTTCAAAACCTTTCCTAAAATGAAAACTTTCCCAATTCGAACACTTTCCTAAATTAAAACTTTCCTAAAACGAAACTTTCCAAAAATTAAACTTTCCTAATTCGAAACTTTTCTAAATCCAATCCTTTCCTAAATCCTCCAAGTCTAACATTCGAGTCAAATCTTTCTAAACCTCTAGTCTTTCCTAATTCTCTCTTTCCTAAGTCTAGGTTTTCTAAAACCAAGTTTTCCAAAGTCAAGTCTTTTCAAATCTTCCAATCAAAGTTCAATCTCTCAATCTTCCAATTCAAGTTCCAATTCAATCTCCTTCTTCAAATCAACTCTTTTATTCTCAATTGGACTCTTGTCCGAATTACGACTAACCTGATTCCTCCAAAAGGATACGCAGGCAACCCTCGTGGGTGCGGTCACCACATTTTTCAAATCCCAAATTCCACCACATTTTTTAAATTTCTATTTCCACAACATTTTTCAAATTTCTATTTCCACAACATTTTTCAAATCTCAAATTTCATGACATTTTTCAAATTCCTCCACATTTTTCAAATCTCAAATTCCATAACTGCTTTCCAATTTCCAATTCTATGTTCTATTTTCAATTTCCAAAAAATCTATTTTCAAATCTCAATTTCCAATTTTTGAAACTTTTCAATTTCAATTCTATATTTTCAAATCTCTTCTAAAATCAAATCAAATTCTTCTTTTCAAATTTCTTTCCAAATCTATTTTCTAACTTCTCTTATCTTACACTTGCATATGATGCATCATATCTTTTTAAACGTTGTTTTATAAAGTGGATAGGATTGAACATTAGTTAGTTGAAGACTCTCATAGATGAATCTAGGATAGATTGATATGTAGGTACTGAAAGGGCGGGGTAGGGTGATGGCTTAGTGCATCTTCCCTACATGTAACCAACCTCCGTACCTAAAATCACTGATTTCAAAGACCAAAATGGAGTTATTTTCTAAAAAGGGCTAAATGTTTTCCAAAGGTTGCCAAACAACCTGTTTTCCTAAAAGCCCTCTCTTGAGGAGCCATTTTCAAAATCCTTTTTCAAAACCCTAAGTATAGTTTTCGGATTATGCTTAGTTTTTAGGTGACCTAACTCACCTTAATCAAGTTAGGTGGCGACTCTAAATCTTTTCCAAAAGCCCTTTATTCAAATCTATCTTCAATTCAAACCTAGTCGCACTCATTCTTTTAGGAAGGTGAGTTCTAACGAGAAAGTACAGTATTTTTTTCGCTTGTGTGTGTATTCCTCGAGTGCGAAAAATCTATGCGCGACAAGTATTTTGTAGTCTTTTAGATAAAAGAGAGAGCAAACTCACATGGAAAGAAAGGAGTCTTCATTGATTGGAGCACACCCACATGGGCAAACATCCATTTTCCAACAACTCCACCAAAACAAGCAACCCATGGTATTGCTTTTGGTTAAAAAAAAGAGAGCAAACTCACATGGAAACATGGCAATTGACATGAAAAGATAGCAATTGACATGGAAAGACGGTCATTCACATGACTATTGACATGGAAAAAACACAATTCACATAGAAAGAAGGAAGGCAACTCACATGGCAATTGACATGGAAAGATGGCAACTGGCATAGAAAGAAAACAATTGACATGGAAAGATGACAAAGGAAGAAATTAATAATTAAAGAAAGGAATAATGCATCATTGTAAGGAATGGATGGCTTCATCTTGTGAGTCTATAAATAGCAACACTAAGACCAAGGAAATGGAGGAAGAGGCAAGGGAGTGAGAGCTAGGGGGAGAGTCCGTCCTTTGGCCAAGACTTCTCTCCCTGAGGTTTATTTCTGGGGGTGGGTTTATTTCTCTTCCATTTATGTATGCTGTTTTGTATTAAACCTTTTTATTTATAAATTTTTTTTCTTTCATGTCTAGACTTTTCAATATTAGTAGCTAGTTTTATTCTTGGAGCTAATTGGTTAGATCGCTTGACCGAATTTGGATAATCAATTAATGTTTGTCTTTTCATTCTAGATTCATTTGAAAACTTAGTGTTTTTTAACACGTTCGGTATATTGCATGCTTGGACAGGTAGACGTATATTTTATGCACGTAATGGTTTCATGTGAATTTGGACTAAATTAAGTTTAGGAGTAGTGTAAAAGTAAAGTAGATGTTACTCTATAGTTTTTGGAGGCTTGTATATTTTATGCAGATACTTTGTCCGGTATGTTTTTATGTCAAAATTCTAGTAAGGACCTAAGGCCTTAATCCTAATTCGAAATAGATAGAGTTATATTCATGAATAATTGACGTTGAGTTCCTTTTAATAACTTAGACTTTTAATTGTGTTTGTAATACCTTCTATCTTGACAAAAAGCAGCCGGTATATACAAATTGATGGTGAGGGTCTTCGATTTTAATTAAATAAGTTTCTAAGCCAGAACATTTAAAAACATGTGCCTTTAATTATACTTGTTACACTTATGCCCTGACAAAACATTGCCAAGTATTTACGAGTCGATGGTAAGGCTTTCATGATTATAACGTCATATTCTAGTGATTGATTATTTTGAATATACCCATTTGCTAATTTATGAGATTCGAGTAGGTTAAACGATTGGCAGTTGGTAAATCTGTATTGATCATTCCCAACTAAGTCAAGTAATTGAATAAATTGAATTCAAGACTATTTTATTTTGTTACGTTTATGTTAATGTCTTGTTTAGCAACCCACATCTCAAAACTACAAAAAGATTTTTTTTTTTTTTTTTGTTTGTTACGTTTGACATCTAGTTTTAACTACTACATCCGTTCTCTGTGGTTCGACCCTGATCTTTCCAAATAATTTTTATTATATACTAAATTGCCGCACTTACTCTTGGGTGTGTTAAGTAGATCACATATTTTTTATGACGTTGCCAGGAAACGTTGGTAAGAAGTTAAAATTGTGAAAAAAATAATAATAAAAAAATTCAAAAATTTTTAAAAAATATTAAAAAATTAAAAATTATAAGATATAAAAAATTATAAAATTATAAAAAATAATAGTAGTAATTATAATAATAATAAAACAAGACCGTTGCGGTTGACTCAAGGAGAACAATTGAACTTCAAATCTTATACCTTTGTTGTGGAGTAAGGACATGACTATTTGTTGTTTCCCTACCTTGACGAATGAGTTGGATTGTATATATATATGTATATATTTAACTATCTAACATTTTTCTTTTCTTTAAGTGGATAACCCTGAGATGATAATCCCTTGGGTTACCATTGCTAACAATTTATTTTATGCACTTTAAGTTCAGTCTTATACATTAACTTATTTTTCTTTTTGTAATTCATCTCTCGGGTTGATCCACCGCCTTTATAGGCCGGTGCCCTCGACAAGGTGACCACTAATAACATATTTCCTAACTCTAACGTTGTTTCTTATTGTTGTTTCCATTTAGAGTGCAGGTTTTGTTTCTTTTTATTTCTATTGTAATTTCATTTCATTTCTTTTCTTTTTTTAGTGTTTTGTTATTTTCTTTTGTCAAGGCATGTTAGTGTCATCATATCCTCTAGTGTGTCTAAAGGTCAAGAGAAAAGACTTGTGGAATTTTGAAGACCTAAAGAAAAGCCTAAGGTTGGACCATAGCTGACTTACACGGTATTAGTCATATTATTTGCTCACAACGTTTATATCTTGAAAATAGTCTAAACCGGTACATCCAATGCAAAAACTCTTCAACCTGCACATATGAAAAAGGTTTTTGAGAGGATGAGTACTGAAACTTTTTGATAGGGTATCACATACTCTATCTTGAATTTAAAGTGGGTTAGTCCAATCTAAGTGGTTCCTAAAAAGTAAAGACTTATGGTAAGCTACAAGGATGAGACTGAATGAGCAGACTCAACACCTGATTCATTCTAACAATTAAATTGTTAGTTTGTCTTTAGCTAGGGGGTACCCATCCTTTTTTGTTAGTTTTCATTATTAATTATTTGTTTTATTTTGAGAATTTTTGTGACTAACAGACATCAAAAGGAGCCATGTATTAATGTCATTGAATCAAGTGGTTTATCTAGATATTATTAAAGAATAAGTAAATACTGAGACATTAAGACATCTTGCAATTATCAAAACAGTAAATTATCTTAACATTAGTAGTTGAATAAACTAAAGTCTCTGACGATACTAAGGCTAAGGATGAAATAGTTTATTCAATCCACTAAAAAGTTCAATTTTTGTCTTTAAAGACCCAAATATTAAATCACTAATGCTCTACAATTCGCAGCCCATTAAATTTTGCAAGTTTTAATCTTTTAAGACTCGAAATTACAAGGCATTAATATGACAAATGGATTACTCAAATGCAATTGAACCAAAGTGGTAAAACAAATCACCCGTGTGACCGTATCACCCATCTTTGATTATGGTAATCTATGGGTTAGATTTGCAAACACCCCTCCATGTGGCTCCATGACCTGTGGTCTGACACAATAAACAGAGACTTGGTTCTGATTCGGATTGGTCACAGTATTATCATTACTTGTGAATGAGCGCAGTTAATATTATTTTTAGAATTACAGTAAACTTGATTTCTATTTAGATTTTTTCTCGATTTGGATACCTAGGCACCCCATTCAACTAATATTGTCACTACCTTTTTGAACTCAGAAGTTCACTCAAATTAAAATTTTCTAAATACACTTCAACCCTAAGAAATAAAAAAAATATATTACTTTCAAAATTAAGGTTAACTTGATTCCATTTGAGACTTATTCCAAATTTAAATTGATAGATAACCCACCCAAATATGGATATACTTACAGCCTTTGTATACTCAAATGTTCAGTTAAATTAACTTTTTTAAATAAAATCTACCCCAAAATAATAAATATTATTCTTGCAATTACAATTGATTTTATTCGTCCGAGCTTGTGCCCGGCTCAAATACACATGCAACCCATTTAACTAGCTATAATCATAACCTTTGTGAACCCCAAAGGTCGCCGAATCAAGGAAAATATGAAAGTAAAATTTAATTTCGTGGGTTCATTTACCCATCAAACCCCCCCAAAAGAAACTAGATTTGCAACGAAAAGAAATTTGTGGGCAAAATAATGGATAATCCTCTCAGTTATCCTTTTTTCTCTAGTAAGTGCAAAACTTTTTCTTTTCAGTGATCACCTAACTATTTGCTGACTGCAAGATATTAGACGATGAATTGGATTTTTGTCGCAAAAGATCCTTAAGACAATGTGAAGCGACAATCTTGTGCCGACGACCTAACAACGATTTCAATTTCATCATAAAAAGTTCTTGCACCGAATTTTTAATTTTCAACTACAACTTTGTTCGTCAGGAAAAAACGGCATTTGTTTTGTAGTAAATAGTAGCCTCCGTGGGAAAACATCAATATTATCAGTAACATTCGCAGATAAATCCTCACCACAGTAGCCATTTTCGGGAACAAGGCTCTAATTACCCTTGTGTAATGAATTATGCACAATAAGGCATGAACAATAGTTTGCAAAATATTTGTCCTTACCATAATCATGCAAACATGGTTAGCGTAGACTTCTATGAGCACATTTGACTAACAACACCTAAAACGGAAGTTAGTATCTTGATCAGATTAGGAATCGCTGGCAAAAAGGTTTGTCAAGCTTGTTTTGGTTTGCAGTATGGTAACATAATACCTGGAGTGACTTTCCGCCCCTCCCCGCCCTCCCTAAATGCTAATAGTGCAAATACTACAATGAACCAATATATGATGTCTCATGTATATATATTACACCTCCTTTTTTTTGAAAATTCAAGTGTGTAAACCCATTATCCTTATAGCAAGGCTACACTTCCGTACAAGGGCAAGAATACCATCAATTCTACCACCCAAAATTATCACCAACAAAAAACCAAAAAAAAAAAATTTGTTTAGACACTTAATAAGGGTTCAAGTCTTTCATAACTTCCTTGCATCTCAAATGCATGGGCATGGGCTTCTTCTCTAGTGGGTGAAGGAACGTCTTCCGGGTCCCTTTCAGGTTTAACCCACCTGCCATGAGCATTGCATGCTAAACCCTTGTTTTCCAATTGGAACCAACAAGGAGGAATCCTCAACTCATCCACAAGCATGTCACAAGCCTTGTTCACCAAGCCAACGTCCCTTCGAGCATTGGACCGAAATGTCGAGGTTGTGCTAAGGAACCCATCAACAAGATGAAGGTAGGTCTCAAGCATATGAAACCCTAGAACATTGAATCCGCGCTTGAGGTAAGGGGAAGATCTCACGTCGAGCTTCAATTCAGCTCCAACGTGCGTATAAACCCACTCTAGGGTTCCGGTGAAATCATCAAACTTCTGTAAGCTTTCGTTGAAAACGATCCCCGGCATCCTAGGGACTATGTCTTGCTTTGCCACAACCCTCAATGTCTTGACCCCCATTTGATAAATCTCGTCTCGGAAGGCAATGTTCCCAACCCTTGGTGCGCCAAATGATATGACACTAATGGGGAGGGCAGGAATAGAGGCTGCAGCTTCATAGGCATTTAGAAGAGCCAATGCACCACCTAAGCTATGTCCAGTGATTGTAAGGCTCACTTCTTCTCCTCTCCCCTTGTAAAATTGCACTAGCCTCTTAACTTCTTTCATGACTTGTTCTGAGGCACTTGACTTGTTATACCTAGTAACATCATTCTTAGACTTGTAAATGCTAAGAAACCCATGTTCCACTTTAGCTTCTCCGCGCCCGATAGGCTCCAACTTCCTCTGCAGATCCTCGTACCACTCGGATGGCGCCACCGTGCCACGCCATGCCACGACTATATCTCTCCTCCCTATTCGAAGCGACTCTTCATCTTCGCTCACCGCCACAAATCCCATCCAGTTGGAGTCTTTACTCCATGTTTCTACTATGTGCGACCTCTCGAGCCACCGGGGCACATCCATGTGGGACATGGCATAAATGTACTTGCTCACCTTGTAGCCATGCTTGGTAAGGCCTAACTTGTCAAAAAGCTTGTTCCGGTTGAATCTACAACTCCCACAATACTCCGAAAAGGAATCAAAGTCGAAAGCATCATACGTTGCTTGCGCGAATTCACCGTACTTGATAATCTCTCGCCTCAGCCAAGGGTGAAGTGGGTCAAGAAGATTTTCCCAATCACAAGCACCGTTGATTTCGCGCCATTTTTCCGATATATCTTCCTTAGGAGACATAGTTGGTTTGCTGTGCTTGTCCTCATCAAACTGTAAATTCCAATTGGAGTGTTGCACATTTTTTTGGGCCGGTGATTCCATATGGAGGTGGAGGAGGTTTGAGAGCGATTCGGCTAGACGGGTGGATCGATTTGGTATTTTGAGATTCGGGTGTGGATCAGTTGCAAGGTGTTGATAGGCATGAACTTTTGGAAGTTGATTGGTGGCGCCGGGGCGGTGAAGGGTGGGGATGTGGTGGTGGATGGTGGAGTATATGGCTTCCATAGTGGTGGTCTAATTCCTATGCAACTTTGGTTGATGAATGTTGAGTGTGAGAGAGGGATTGAAGAGAGTTTATATAGAAACATGAATGTGTATAGTAGTTGGAATTGGAAAGTTTGACTTCAACTCCTGAGAGCTTCAACATAGCTTTTGATTCTTTCATTCCGCGTTGTACGGGTCGTAGGGCTAGTGGAGCACGAAACCTCGATGTTGAAGCAGGTTGTAATGTAGCCATGTACTTTGAAACATTTTCGAAATTGCCACTTGGATGACGATACGCCGATAGCACGTCAAAAAGTTAGTTCATTAATCATTAATTTTATTTTACTTCTACATTTTCTCCTTTGGTGCATGAGATCGTTTGGATGTAGTTTTAACTCCCTTTATAATTTTTCAGTTCACTCAAGGTCAATAAAAAAAATATAAGTTAAAGTCAAAATTTGGTACAAAAAACTACCTCGTTATAAATTGTTTTGAAAATTTTATTTGTTTTTATTCTAATCAAATAAAAGAAATGTGTCATGTCATCATTTTCAAGCTTCTTTAATATAAGATAAAAGTATCCAAACTACCGTATCATTCCCAAAGCTATGCGTGAACAAGTGGAAAATTTGCCAACTAAATTTGGCTTCAGCGTGGTTACTCATTTTATTTGTGTATGAATCTGATTAAGGTAAGCCTGTAAAGTTTTTTTGAAAACCATATTACCTTTACTCCAAACACCTGCAGAAAAAGGGTGAAAACAAAGAAAATCAAGAACAATTATATCTTACAACTTTTGAGACAAACAAGAATATCAATTATCATCACAAATGAGAGAAATTAGGGTATGAACCATAGTTATCAAGAAAGTATTTTTGAAAGAAAAAACTTACTTCTAAAACGGAGACGAAACTCTTATGAAATTTTAAGAAAAACTTTCAAAAAATAATTCTGAGACTTTTAGAAACTCTAATGTAATTTATAGAAAACTTGTCAGAAACTCTTTAAAAAATCACAAAAACTCCTAATAAACTCGTTTTTCATAATTTTTAATATTTTTTATGCTCTCAAATCTTATTATTTAACAATAATATAATTTATTTTTAATACAAGTATATAGATAGTGTGTAGCATTAGTATTTTACTTGATCATTAAACTATTTTAAATCATTTATATTACTTTTTTTTAGGGATTTTAATATATTTTTTATAAAGATTTTATTTAATTTTATATTACTTAACATTTTTATTTCTCATAATATTTTTAGGTCACATTTCATGCTTCTACTTTTCATATCGTTTTCACTTTCATTTTCCTTTCTAGTAACTATGGTTTGAACATTAAACATCTTGTCTTGGGGCCTACCTCTTTTACCAACTCAAATAGAACCTTTCTTTCCAACTTTATTATGAGGTATGAAAAAAGAAAGGTTGAATAAGAAGAATCTCTTAATTTCTTACAAAAAAAAACTAGATGAGATTATATAATATGTTACAAAAATTATGTTGCTTTATATTAAAATTTAGTTTTTTATATAACCACAAGCTCATTTATTTTTAAATCAGTTTAAGTCAACACATCTTATTTTTTTATTAATTTTTATTTTGATTGACATGTCCACTTATTAATCAATGGAATTGGAAAAATCCTAATCCACTTTTATAATGGTACGATAGGCTTTGTAAATTGCAAGCCGATTAACTTTGTGGAATTTTGGAAGGAATGAAGCTGACTGACCGCAACATAAAGTGAACGGTATTTTTGTAGTATTAGCTAGAGAACAGAGTTACTATTGTACTTTCAGAAGTTGTCTTTAACCTTTTGCCCAGTTCTTGTCAACAAACCTGCGTATTTCCTGCACATTTCCAAGGATTTCATATTAAAATATTAGACGACAGAGCAGACATAAAAAGAAGAATTGCTTACCCTTGACTTTCAACACGAAAACTGCTGACCTTGCTCGTACGTGCAACTTCAAAATAAACTTTACCCAAAAATGGGATGACGTGTGATGGTATTTTCATAATTTTAAAATAAATAATTTTTATTTAATGACGCAAAACTAATTGTGTAATGTACATTTGGGTGCCAAAAAAACAAAAAATCTCACAAACCCGGTCTTTGATTGGGTTTTCTGGTACGTAGTCACAAAATTTGCTTTTTTAAGGAATTGGGTAATGTTAAACAACTAAAAACTTTAAACAAAATTCATACATATAATGATGTTATTAAATTAGAGTTATTGACTTTAAAACAAAACAGTAATCATAAATATCGTGATTACAAAAATATTATTGTCACATTTTCTAATAAAATTTTTGATACAAATTTTTAAAAAGCTTTAAAAATTAATAACAAAGTAATAGAGGACGAAAACCCCATATTTTACTTTGAACACCTAAACTTCTTAAGTTGCTCTCATTTACAAGTTTAAATAATGCTTACCCTCTTTTGCTTGTTATGTAGTTCACGCTCTGATGTATAAAAGAATCGAATAACTAGTGTACCAATTAATTTGGTATTTATGTGTTAGGCTGGTTTGATTATAATGGAAGTTCGGCTTGATTTTGACTCTAAAAATTTTAAAACCAATCAAATCAATTTAGTTCTCGCATTGGTGGTCGGGTAACTCGAACTAGCTCATAATTTAACCTCCTGTATATTCTTCTTACAAAATTTTATAAATTGTATTGTCAATTAACAGATCTCAATGTTATTGGTTATGCCTATCTTATGTAAACAATTCTACTGATAATCTTTATACATAATAGGTATATCATTTTGCATTATTGTGTTAGTAAAAGAAACGAAAAATCAGGAATAAGTCAGACTTTAAGCAGTTAGATCTACGGACTAAACGAAAACTATCTGAATTTTTCGGGTTGGATTGGTTTGGTTGTACACGTTATTTGAATTATTCTGAGTGTGGTTCTAACATGACCAAACTGTCTCGTATAAACTCCTAGTTCACACTGTGTTTGAAAAATGCATTATGTGTGTGTGGATATATATATATATATATATATGTATAATTACAATTAAAAATATGCAGTATGTGAGGGCTATTGGGGTCTGCTTTCCAAAACTAGTGTTGCATGTCAAGTCCGTGATATATAATAAAGTAACTCAGTTTTTTGAAATATCTATGAGATACATTTGGTTACTAATGGTTGAGATTTACTTTTATTTTAATTGAATAGTCCAATTCAGAACAACATTCACCTCATCTCGCCCAAAAACTTAAACGTCAATATCAGTGAACTAGCCCAATGTCCCACACGGGGGGTTGGTGAGAGCAATAAATGCTCTAGTCATCTCAGAAGTAGTCTAATGTGGCTTTGAACATCTCTCTCTTACGAATGCATTGAAACTCTTGATCGTTTCTAACCTTCTCTTTGTATTGTTTAAGATAGCTATTACTCTCACTTTCTGATACGGGTGAAATGGTGGGACGGGAAATTTCTCTTTTTTAGCCGGTTATATTTTTATTTTGTTTTTTTTAACATTAATTTGTTATTTTTGTTTTGTTTTTTATTTTTTATTTTATTTTGATTAATTTAATTTTTTTTTTTTTAAATAAGGGTCACATTAGTGAGTGAAATTATCAAAGGATATGAGATCAGAGATTTTATGTTCAGATAAAATTGTCTGTTCAGATATACCTTCCCCTATTTATATGAAAAGCACTTCTCCAGATTTTTTCATCTTCTTCATACCTTCACTCCCTTTACTATCACTTCTTCAATTTATATCAAGATTTGGTTAACATCTTTTTTCTCATAATCCATAGATAGAGCACAATGGCTGACTCAATTTCAGACTCAGAGTCAAACAATTTGTGCTCGAGATGACTAGCAGTACCAAATCTCGTGAAATTCTCAGTGTCCTCAAAGAAAGAGACCCTTCAAGCATCACGGGGATTCAAAGCGTTTACAATACCATCTATAACTATAAAGAAGCCAAACGTGGCCGTCTAAATCCTATCCAGCATGTTTTGGATCAATTAATTAGCAAAAGATACCTCCATACTTTTATGACAAATCCAAAGACGAACGAAAATACAAATATTCTCTAGGTTCATCCTAAAAGCCTGGAGCCATATATCAACTTTCTCACCATGCTAATCATTGATGCAATGTATAATACCAATGAGTATCACATACCATTGTTGGAGGTTGTGGGTATCACATCCACACTGCTAACATACTCACTTATTTTCTCATGTCTTGTTAATGAAAAGTCAGATCGGTTGACATGGGCCTTAGGTACCTTAAAGAACTTGATGCTTGGAAAGGGAGTATTTATGCCATCGGTGCTTGTTTTAGATGAGGATTTGGCACTTATGAAGGCCATTGAAACATGTTTCCCCATAGCACATCACATCATTTGTATTTGGCATATAAACCAAAACGTGGTGAAGTACTGTAGCCCTATTCTTGGTCCGGAGATGAAACGATTTCTCATGTCATGACACTCGCTAATTATGTCATTGACACCAGAGTCTTGCCAACCGCAAGGGCACACCCTTTTCGAAGAGTTTAAATCCTACCCGCCTGCAATAAAATACCTCTAGGAGACATGGTTAAGGCCGTACAAAGAGCGGTTTGTAGCGGCGTGAATAAATACTTGCACACACCTTAGAAGCAATTCAAGTCAAAGGTATAACGATTTCATTACAAACTACTTTTTGTAACTTTCTGATTTAAACATTGTGCATTTTTCTATTACAGGGCAGAGTCTGTCGATGCCAAGATAAAGCTGTATCTGGGAAATACCATGTCATTGCTAGATACATCCTTTGCGAAAATTTACAAGATACTGAAAATTCAATTCGGCGACATTTAGAAGTCATTCGAGAGATCTCTCGACATTCCACACCACAAACAAATGAATGACTACATTTTTAGTGGCATAATATGTCAAATTTCGTTAGAGTCGTTGGAGTTGATCAATGAACGGCAACAATATGTTGATACCGCCTCCCCCTTCATGGTCGGCTATTGCGACTATATAATCAAAGTAACGCACAGAGTGTCATGCATGCACAACCTTGCTAATTACCGTTCGCTTTGTATTCTAATTATGCTGACGGATATTGATGCTCATTAAACTAGGTTATGTATGCATGGAGACTGCTCTAATGATGATGGACCACGATCTAACAGGATATCTGAGCTTCTTGAACTGTTACAAGGGATGGATCCATCTACGCGAGATAATATGATAAACAGGATTATCGATATGACGGATCTATCTCATAGTACAATTCGAGCCCCAGTGTACAACACGAAACACAAAAGTCGACCTGCAGGCAGAGATGAGCAAAGTAGATGCCACATAAAGAGTATTCTAGAGGTTTCTAATTCAGGATCTATGGGGGCATCTAACTCAACTACAAATGCACCAGTCACTCAACTGACTACAACCTCGAGAATTCACAACACTCAACCTCTAGCTCCACCTGTCCTCAATCCCTTCATCTAGCAATTACTTGAGGCTTATCAAGATTTTATTAGTTACACTATTGACGTCCGAGCTGATGGTCATTGTGGATTCAGGGCGATAGCTGCGCAAGTCGGGTATGGCGAAGATGATTGGGCACGGCTACGGATGGACCTAACTGAAGAGATTCAGTAAAACATAGACTTATACAATGTGCTTTATCCAGAGCACAATTATGCAAACACTCTTGTACATTCACTTGTTTGGTTTTAGCCTACAACACTAGAGGTATATTGGATGGACTCTATGGCTTTGGGAGTTATTATCGCATCAAGGTACAACCTTATACTGCACACGTTTGACATATATCATTCGGGTTATTTTACTCACTTGCCGTTGAGATCCCCCCCCTCCCCTGGGGTTCCGGTCCAGGAGCGTCGGGAAATAGCTATTGCACGTGTCGGCGGCAATCACTCTAATTTGGTGGCAGCAACATGTATCAATCGAAGCTAGAGAATGGGTTGATAGTTATATAGTACAAATGAATTTGTGGTCAGAAATAATAGGTGGAGGACCGGGTGCCCCTAGAGGAGAGTTTGGAGGAGATATTGATTAGAAGTTCTATTTTTATGTATTATTGAATTTACCACTGTATTGATATGTTAAAAGTTATTAGTTTTTGTATGAGTTTTTATGACAAATCAAACTAGTAAAAAATGCTTTATTAATTTCCAAGGGTAGTCTCAAGAAATAAATCTAAATTCTTTTACTTTAGTGTTTTCACAAAAAATTTATGTTAATTAGTTTTACATTAAATTTTTTAAATAGAGAGAAATTTTAAAAAAATTTTGATCAAAATTTATTTCTTTTATAAAAAAAATTAGAGGTGAGAGTAAAAGAAATTATAAAATTTGATCATAAAAATTTTTTTTTATATAAAAATTCAGGAGGTGAGAATAAAAAAAATTAAAAAATTTTGATCAAATTTTTTTTAATAAAAAATTAAAAAGTGGGGGTAAAAGAAAAAAATAAATTTTTTTTTAATAATAACCAGAGCAAGTGATGGGTGAGAAATTAGAATAAAGAGACGGAATTATGAGTAAAATAAAAAAAATAAAAAATTTTAATTATCACATCAGAGATGAGTGTGGGGGCTGGGAGTGAGTTTTTCATTGTTTAAACTCTCTCTCTCTCTCTCTCATCTGTTGGCAACAGTTAATGGCATCAAATGCTCCATTTCAGTCCATTTGACCATTGCAGAACCTCAACAGTCATTATTCCTTCATTTCTTTCTCTTCTTTTTCTCCTCTCTTCTCCTACCTCTCCACATTCTTCACTAACAGCTATAGCGAGACCATGGCCATCCACCTTCTCCTCTTTCCTCAGCTACAGCCACCATCACCCTCTCTCACACACACCGCAACACCACAATCAACACCTTCCTCCTCCTCCCTGATTAGCCGAAGCCCACTCCCAACTCACATACCTCTCGGCCAGCCCTTACAACCGAAGCCCACCCTTTCTCACCCAAGCTCCGCCTGTTTCTCCCTCACCTACAGCAGCTTCTTGCACGGGTATCACTGGAGACCCACAGCCGAGCCACCACTCCACCCATGGCATCCACCTCGTTCTTACTTTCTCTCTCTAAAACTCTACACTCCTTTTTTCTCTCTAAGAACCAACGCACGAACCCACCAGGGCCACAAGTTGTGTGTATGGGGTCAAGGGGTAGAGTGTGTCTATAGAGAGAAAGCAGGGGTTCTTTTCGATGGAACGAGGTGGTGAGAAGACTATTGTCAAAAAATTAAAGGAAAGAAGTCAGCAGGCGGGCTAGGTCTCTGGTTTGGGTCTATTGCGGCGGAGGAGACGTGGTGGCCACCATATGGCTCTGTTGGGGGCGTTGATTTCTAGATCATGGATCTTGAAACTGACTAAGGCTATCACCAGCGATGGAGGATTGTACATTCTCACAATCTATTTTAATAAAACACTAACTACATATGATTGTTGATTGCTGCTCATATAGAGTTGATTAATAACTGATCTATACACATTTTTATGGCTTTTGTTTTCATACTTGAAGTTTTCACAATGTTTATGCTTTTTTCTCGTTTCTATCTATTTTTAGGTTTTCATGCTTACCTTTTAGGTATTTTTGTTTAAGCTCATAAATTTTGCTATGCTCAATGATCTTTCCCTGTGATGTGTTGAACTGAAATGCTTAAACTTCTTTGTTTGGATGCTCAGACCATATATATGTTCGTCAATGTGTTATGTATGGATCACTTTGTATGAATTCTATTAGTGAGAAAAAGTGTACTTTTGCTCTTTGCAATACGTGGTTGTTAATTTAACTGAATTTGAGCTATGGAAAACATAAAAGTTAGGACACCAATTTGATGACTTCTTTCCTTATGGATCGAGTTTCTATAGGAGCTAGGAAGGGACATAAAATTGCCATAATGTTGTTTACAGAACTATTTTGAGCATCTTAAAGGAGTTTTCTGCAGTGTTGCACTTAATTTCACTTATTATTATGTAACATGTTATTTTCTATAGCAAACTATACCTGAAAATTAGGTTTTGGATTTCATATATATATAGATTTTGTTATGTTTAACCAACCATGAATGTCCTTTACCATGGAAAGTTTTTGGGGCTATTTCATTTTTTTGATGACCATGAATTTCATCTTCTTATATTTGCAAATTGCATTTATTACATGTTTAAACAATTTCAAGCAAGATCTTCATAATATTGAGTCCGGGAACTAAGGCAAGGGGGTGGAACACTTCAATTAGAGCTTTGGTGTTGTTGGATCATTAGTTATTTGGTCATATAAATAATTTATGCTTGCTATAACTGACTATCATATGTAAATGCTAAATCAAAGACACCAAAATAACCGTACAATTGTTTGGTTGTTGTTTGAGAATATCAAACCATTAGTATAATTCGTGACCTGGAGGAACTTTATTTGTAATATTTAATTATTGGAATTCTTTAATATTAGTACGAGAGTTGTTTCAACTTTTACATATATTTTGTAAAATTTTTAAGAGAAGTGATAGGAGTTTTTCTTACCATTGTTGTTTTAATTTATTTTCATTTGGTTTTGTTGGGAGCACGGTAGGCACGGTTATCCTAGTATACATATATGAAAGAGTTCAAATCATGTACGTATAGACTCTTGCAAATTCGCAATATGCCAAAGAAAAGGTCAACACCAACTACTCATTTTGTTGTTTAAAATGTTTGGAGGTACAAACGATAATGAAAGCCATACTTTCGATACTAATAAAATGAATTAAAAGTCTTTCTCTATTCTGTTGGGTAAACCCGTTGTGAGATTATAGTGAGTATTCACGGAAATCATACTACCAATATGAAACATTTTACTTGTGACAACAATTCAACTTCTTTATTTGTCTTCTTTTGGTTTATTTCTTGGTACATAAATAGATATGCTATTTGATAGTAAGTATTAGCACTCCGCACTACACAGTTATCTTCAAAAAATTCCACCGTATTTACGTTGAGGCCGAAATTTAACTCTCACGGCATGTTCTGGGGGAGCTAAGAGTATGTTTAGTTCTATCGAGCCGTTATGGAGACTCAAACTCATTGCGTATGAAATTCTGATTTCTTACCTACTGAACCAACCACTCGACCCCAAGTCTTCTTTTTTGTCTACTTCATTGAGGATACTGTTCTTTAAAATTTAGGAACTGCTAGAGGAAAATATAATATTGGCCATGTGATTTGCACATCTTCTGCAAATTTAAGTTTATAGTAAATAATCATTTTATTCTTTAATTTTATATTAGATTTTAATGTCATCACTAAATTTTTATTAGTTCTATTAAAGTTGTTCGACTTTGAAAAGTAAGCTAATTTAGTCTAACATTTTAAATTAGGTGAGAAAAATTAACGATTACTTATGCTTAACCCTTAAACTATGACTTAATATCACTTTACTTAATAAACTAGGAATCATTATATTTTCTCCCTCTAAACATTTGTTTGGTATCTATTTGTAAATAAATAAAAAATTCATGTTCTTACAAAACAAAACAAAACAACAAAAACAATGGGAAAAACACTATTGTTTTTATATCCATTTCATCTACATATATAAACGATTTTTTCAGAAACCGAAAAAGTATTTTTTTCTATTGTTTAGAGAATGAAACTAATAAACAAGAACCAAACCGCAACCTTACCTGACCTTGCCATTCAAGTTAGGAACTTGTTTGGTCAAAAATAATTTTTTTTATATTGTATTAGATTATAAAGGTTAACAATTTCAATTTCTTTCTTCTATTAACAATGTCTACATAGACTTCAAATTCAAAATAATTTACAAGTGAGAATTTAATGATTTTTTATTTAGTATGTAATAATGATATTAATGTTTGTTAATGGGTCAATAAGTAATTAACGTAAATTTTCTCATATATCATGTTTAATTATATTTAGTTAGCTATTTTAAAAGAAAACTCATACCTAATTTTTAAAATTTTCTTTTAATTTAAATATTTTTGTACATAGATACTGGATTTAGCTAAACATTTTTATATAAACTACTTTATCTAAAGGAATAGTACTACTAGCATTTTGCTTTTGTTTTCCTGATTTGTCAATATTTAACAGACCCCCCTCCCCAAAAGAAAATAAAATAAAAAGAAAAGAAAACTTTCTGGTTTTGTCCCTGATACTAGGCATGTTTACGACTTTTCAACAATGTGTATATATATTTTACATCATCTAATTTTTCCCATATGAACAACCATAATTTTGGACTACCTCTTTCTTTCATTTTTTTTTTTTTTTTATATACGTGACTACATCTTACTTTCCCTGAAGTGCCTTCCCATTTTTTGCAACTAAGGCGATATATTTTGAAAATGTATTACTATATATCATTAATTTATTGTTTAAATGGCTAATATTTGGGTGGTCGTATAATCATCCAATTAAGTAGATTAAGCCAGTATTGAGAATTCATACAAATTCTTTTTTATGTTCCAGAAAGGAAAGAAACAAGAAAAAAAAAGTGAAGAAATTGTTTGCTAAACTAATTAATAATCTGAAGAAAAAAAGGAAAAAGATGATGTCAACCATTAGAACTGGGGGTTCAATATCTGCTAAATATAAAAGTAAAACGTAAATGAATTGTAAAAAATTGTGTACCATATGCAAGTCACCAATGTTTAGTTCATAGCATTGTTAGAGCTCAAATTGCTCAGGTGATTAACAGTGCAGGATCTGGATGAGAGACAAGGTATTTCAACTACGCTTGCTAAATTAATGAGTCATTTTGAATTCACAAAATAAAAAATTAAACATTTGTCAAAATTGCTGCATGATTCACTCCCACAAGTGCGTTGTGGTGAAATAGTTTAACGCAATTAGGAATTGTATATCGTATTCTTTCTCGGGAGTAGGGGTCCAACATAGACCAATAGCTCAACAAGCACAAATTCTACTCAAAATGCTTACAACTAATGGAGAACTTCTATAAGAAAGAAAAATGAAAAAATTGTTTGGGATTTTGGATTTAGTTTGATCAACCAAGCAATGCAATTGAAATTGATATTAAAACGATTTAAAAGATATTTGGATTCAATTGATTCAAATACCCAAGTGATTCAAGAATCTTAATGAAGATTTATAACTCAAATAACTAACCACAATCAAGGGTAATGATTTGGAGAATTTAGCTTTAACAAAATATGAATTCTACCTTAATTGATATTAGATTTGTGGGCAATTACAGAGCCATAGGCTAATACCATCGATTTGATCAATCACAACCCATAATTGCTAAATCATAAATTGAAATTGTCAAACATAATCAATAACCTAAGAGTTCTTAGGAATCTCACATTCAATTGGATAGAATTAATAATCTAAAGAGATAAGTCAATGAAATTATGGGATACCTTCAATGAAGAACTTGAATCCCTTGAGTATTCTTCACAATTGAACTCAAATGGAGACTTAGCTACTTATGCTCATATTGAAATTGAAGAATTGAAGTTGAAAACAATTGGAATTGAAATCTAAGAAAGTAATTAAAAAGAAATTAGAGTGCAATTATAATAGAAATTAAGCTAATACAAGGCCTAAAACTACTTTCTAAAACCATAAATATGTACAAACAACTATCTAAAATTGTAGATCCCCAAATGTACTCTCAAAAACTGATTTATAGTTGCAAAACAAAATGAGGGTGTCATAGATCGTGCACACAGTTGGCTGACCATGCGCATGGTCATCGGTCAATGCTTCAAATGACCTTTAGACAATATAAACAAGCCTCTGAATCTTGCATACAGTTCTGCAAAGCTTGATTTTGGCCTATGAACCTGCAAAAGCGTGCGCATGCCCTAGTTGACCTTGCGCACGGTCAAAAGACCATTCTGCCCTCTAAAGTTCTATTTTTATCCTTTTAAGCTTTGGACCTACAAATTAGCTATAAAATAATATTAGGATCATAAAAAACTAGAAGTAAATAAATACTACTTTACGTAGACTAACATTATCTATTTACGGGCTAATGATTATACTTTTAGAGTGTAATCCCCACCTCCCACCTACCTTTTGCTAATCCCTAGCAAAATACTAAATAAGAGATAAAAAATAATCTCCGCTTTCGTAGGAGCTACGGATGCATTTAATCTATGCATCAAGCCTCTAAGCCCCTAGATTACCCTTAGTGGACAAGTGGTATCTCATAAGGGCTTACAGTAATGACACTCACAAATATCAATCTATGATCAACAATTTAAGATTTAGAACAATATAAGAGTAATGCATAGTTATATCCAAGCAATCTCAAAAAGACGTCCCTTCTCCTAATGCATGAAAGAATTCATCAATAAGGACACTAAAATGAGGTTCGAGTGAGTGTGCGGGAAAATCATGAAATATAGCTCAAATATGCATACTCACATATTCAAAAACCTTGGAGCCTCAATCCAAATCCTCACTGGTCATATACCCTCAAACAATTGTCGCGCCCAAATTTTTCGCACTCGAGGAATACACACACAAGTGAGAAAAACACTGTACTCACTCGTTAGAACTCACCCTCCTAAAAGAATGAGTGTGACTAGGTTTGAATTGAAAATAGATTTGAATAAAGGGCTTTTGAAAAAGATTCGGAGTCCCCACCTAACTTGATTAAGGTGAGTTAGGTCGCCTAAAAACTAAGAATAATCCGAAGACTACACTTAGGGTTTTTGAAAAACGATTTTGAAAATATCTCCTCAAGAGAGGGTTTTTAAGAAAAACAGGTTGTTTGGCAACCTTTGGAAAACATTTAGCCCTTTTTGAAAAATAACTCCTTTGGTCTTTGAAATCAGTGATTCTAGGTTCGGAGGTTGGTTACGTGTAAGGAAGACGTACTAAGCTATCACCCTACCCCGCCCTTTCAGTACCTATATGTCAATCTACCCTAGATTCACCTATGAGAGTCTTTAACTAACTGGTGTTCAATCTTATTCACTTTGAAAAACAATTTTGAAAATAAACTAACATGATGCCTGATGTGCAAGTGTAATAGAAAGGAATTGAAAAATAGATTTGAAAAGAGATTGATTTGAAAATATACTTGAAGAGATGGAATTGAAATTGGAAAGTTTGAAAATTGAAAGTAGAAATTTGGAAATAGAAATTTTAAAATTGGAATTTTGAAAATAGATTGGAATTTGAGATTTGGAAAGATTTTGGAAACCACACCCATGAGGGTGGAATTGAAAGTTTGAAAAGTGTTGTGACCGCGCCTATGAAGGTTGTCTACGTATCCCTTTAGGGGAATCAGGTCAGTCGTAGTTTGGACCGGAGTCCGATTGAAAATAGATTGATTTGAAGAGAGAGATTGGATTGGAAGAAAGAGATTGAATTGAAAATTGGATTTGATTTGAGATTAGAAGAGGAGATTGGAAATTGAAATTGAGAAGATTGGACTTGCTTTGGAAAGATTAATTTTGGAAAGACTTGGTTTTAGGAAAGATGGAGATTTAGGAAACCTAGACTTAGGAAAGATAGGAGACCTAGGAAAGACTTGAGATTAAGAAAAATTAGATTGGAATGTTGGCTTTGGAAAGATCTTGAAAGATTTGGAAACTTGAAATTTAGGAAAGATTTAGATTAGGAAAGTTTCGAATTAGGAAAGTGTTATTTTTGAAAAGTTTCGAAATTAGGAAAGTTTTAGGTTTAGGAAAGTTTTGAAATTAGGAAAGTTCTGAATTTAAGAAAGTTTAAAAATTGGAAAGTTTTGAAATAGGGAAGTTTTGAAATTAGGAAATATTTCGAATTAGGAAATGTTTGAATTAAGAAAAGTTTCAACTTAAGAAAGTCTTGAATTAAGAAAGTTTTGAGTTTAGAAAAGTTTTAGATTTGAAAAGATTTGAAATTTAGAAAGTTTAGAATTTAGAATGATTTAGGGTTTTAGGAAATCTTGAGATTAGGAAAAGTTTGAGTTTAGAAAAAGTTTGAAAAATTAGATTTGGAAAGTTGAGATTTGGAAAAGGGGTAGGATTAGGAAAGGGTTGAATTAGGAAAGATTTTTATGTTCAAGTTTTGGAAACTTAAGATTTAGGGAAGTGGAGGATTAGGAAGGATTTGAATTAGGAAAGATTTGGATTTGGAAGGGATTGGATTTTGTTTCTAAAAGAGAAGGTTTGATTTTGTTTCCAAAAACGGAGGACGGGATCTAGTTTCCTAAACGGGAGAATTGGATTTGGCTTCCTAAGCGGGGAGATTTGATTTGGTTTCCTAAAGGGAAAATAGGATTTGGCAAGGATTTGGAAAGGGAGATTCTAGAAACCCTAGTTTTGAAAGTGCGAAATTTTAATGTAGAAAAGAGGTTTTGGAAACGTATATCGTTTGGATGTGAAAACAAGAGATTTTAGAAACCTAGGTTTAGGGGCAAAGTTTGAAAACCATGTTTTTGGGAAGAAAATTTAGGGTTTCCTAATTGTGGGTTCTAGGGCTTGACTTGGGCTCTAACGAAAGAGTTTTTGGAAAGTGCGTTTTTGAAAACGAAGGTTTTCTAGAAGGGAATACTAGGGAGGAGTTTTTGGAAAGTGAATTTGAAGAGGGAGTTTTTGGAAAAAGATTTTAAAGAGAAGGAGTTTTGGAAAGTGTGTTTTTGGAAACATAGATTTTTGGAGGAAAAATCCTAGAGGAGAGTTTTTAGAAGGAAGATTTTGGAAAGAGAGTTTTTTAGAAAGCTTTTTGGAAGGAGATTGTTGGAGAGAATTTTTTAGGAAAGTGAATTTAGGGAGTGTTTTTAGAAAATGAATTTTGAGGGGAAAGAGTTTCGGAAAGGAGTTGAAAAAGGAAGCTTTGAAAAATAGATTTTGGAAGGGAATTTTTGAAAACAATTTTGGAGAGGAGAGTTTTAGGAAAGTATGTTGAAAAAGAGATTATTAGGAAGAGGGATTTGGGAAAAAGAGTTTTTAGAAGGAGTAAAAACGTCTCACTTTCCTAAAGCGATCCTAACCATAAAAAGGCTAGAACCACTTTAGGAAAGCGGTTTTGAAAAACAATACGATTTGAAAATATAGACCATAAAAGTCAATTTTAATGTAACACTTTCCTAAAGCAACCCTAGCCATGGAAAGGCTAGAATCACCCAAGAATTGTGATTTTGAAAACAAGTTTTTGAAAAACAACTTCGAAAACGGTTTTTGGAAGATGCAAGATCATGATATGCACAATGCAGTTTTGGGGTCGTGAACATACAAGGCTAAGGTTTCACCACATAATCAAGGGGGCCGAACCCACGTGGTCATTGGTTAGGCTAGAAGAAAGTCCCCGACACAGTGACTCTCCAATAGCCCAATCCTACACATGGACCGGGAATCCCCTTGTTTCAAGCATGCAAAGAAAGGGGGGGGGGGAAGAGATGGGGGATTAAAATAGAGAAAACCCAAGTGGGTTAGGAGAGAGAAGAGAGAGGGTGTCGCGCCCAGATTTTTCACACTCGAGGAATACTCTCACAAGCGAAAAAAATGCTGTACTCTCTCATTAGAACTCACCCTCCTAGAAGAATGAGTGCGACTAGGTTTGAATTGAAAATAGAATTGAATAAAGGGCTTTTGAAAAAGATTCAGAGTTGTCACCTAACTTGATTAAGGTGAGTTAGGTCACCTAAAAACTAAGAATAATCCGAAGACTACACTTAGGGTTTTTGAAAAACAATTTTGAAAATATCTCCTCAAGAGAGGGTTTTAAAGAAAACAGGTTGTTTGGCAACCTTTGGAAAATATTTAGCCCTTTTTAGAAAAATAACTCCTTTTTGGTCTTTGAAATCAGTAATCCTAGGTTCGGAGGTTGGTTACGTGTAGGGAAGACGCACTAAGCTATCACCCTACCTCGCCTTTTCGGTACCTACATGTCAATCTACCCTAGATTCACCTATGAGAGTCTTTAACTAACTAATGGCCAATCCTATCCACTTTGAAAAACAATGCTTGAAAAGAAATTAATATGATGCATGATATGCAAATGTAAGGAAAAAGAAGTGAAAAATAAATTTGGAAAGAGATTGATTTGAAATTGATTTGATTTGAAAATAGATTTGAAGAGATGGAATTGAAATTGGAAAGTTTAAAAATTTGAAAATAGAAATTTGAAAATAGAAATTTTGAAATTGGAATTTTGAAAGTAGATTGGAATTTGAGATTTGAAAAGATTTTGAAAACCACACCCATGAGGGTGGAATTGAAAGTTTGAAAAGTATTGTGACCGCACCTATGAAGGTTGCCTACGTATCCCTTTGAGGGAATCAGGTCAGTCGTAGTTCGGACCGGAGTCCGTTTGAAAAGAGGTGAGTTGATTTGAAGAAAGAGATTGAATTGAAAATTGGATTTGATTTGAGATTAGAAGAGGAGATTGGAAATTGAAATTGAAAAGATTGGACTTGCTTTGGAAAGATTGATTTTGAAAAGACTTGATTTTAGGAATCCTAGACTTAGAAAAGAGAAGAGACTTAGAAAATATTTGACTTGACTTGGACGGCTTAGGAAATTAGGGAAGATTGGATTTAGGAAATGTTTGAATTAGGAAAGGCTCGATTTAGGCAGGTTTTAAAATTAGGAAAGTTTCAACTTAGGAAAGCTTTGAATTTGGAATGTTTCAACTTTAGGAAAGTTTTGAATTAAGAAAGTTTCGAATTAGGAAAGTTTTCAAATTAGGAAATTTTCGAAATTTGGAAAGTTTTGAATTAAGAAAGTTTCAACTTAGGAAAGTTTTGAATTAGGAAAGTTTCATTTTAAGAAAGGTTTTGAAAGAGGAAAGGTTAAAAAAGTTTTGAAAATAAGAAAGTTTTGAATTTAGAAAGTTTTAGGTTTTGGAAAGACTTGAAGTTTTGGAAAGTTTAGAATTTGGAGAGATTTAGGTTTAGAAAGATTTAACTTGAGAAAGTTTTGAATTTGGAAAGATTTGAAATTTAGAAAGTCTTAAGATTTAGAAAGTTTTAGATTTTTAGAAAATCTTGAGATTAGGAAAGGTTTGAGTTTAGGAAGAGTTTAAAAGTTTAGGTTTGAAAAGTTAAGATTTGAAAGGAGGGTAGAATTAGGAAAGGGTTGAATTAGGAAAGATTTGAAAGTTGAATTTTAAAATTTTAGGGAAGATTTTTATGTTCAAGTTTTGGAAACTTAAGATTTAGGAAAGTGGAAGTTTAGGAAGGATTTGAATCAAGAAAGAGTTGGATTAGGAAGGGATTGAATTTGGTTTCTAAAAAAGAAAGTTTGATTTTATTTCCAAAAACGGAGGATTGGATTTGGCTTCCTAAACAGGAAGATTAGATTTAGTTTCCTAAAGGGAAGATAGGATTTGGCACGGATTTGGAAAAGGAGGTTCTAGAAACCCTAGGTTTGAAAAATTATAGTTTTGACGTAGAAAAGAGGTTTTGGAAACATGTATAGTTTGGATGTGAAAACAAGAGATCTTGGAAACCTAGGTTTGGGGCAAAGTTTGAAAATCATGTTTTTGAAAAGAAAATTAGGGTTTCCTAATTGTGGGCTCTAAGGCTTGACTTGGGCTCTAAGGAAAGAGTTTTTAGAAAGTGCGTTTTTAGAAACGAAGGTTTTCTAGAAGGGAAATCCTATGGAGGAGTTTTTGGAAAGATTTTTGGAAAGAAGGAGTTTTTGGAAAGTGTGTTTTTAGAAACGAAGATTTTAGAAGGAAAATCCTAGAGAGGAAATTTCTAGAAGGAAGATTTTGGAAAGAGAGTTTTTAGAAGGTGTAAAAACATCTCACTTTTCTAAAGCGATTCTAGCCATAAGAGGGCTAGAACCACTTTAAGAAAGTGGTTTTGGAAAACAATAAGATTTGAAAATATAGACCAAAAAGGTCACTTTTAATGTAACACTTTCTTAAGGCAACCCTAGCCATGGAAAGGCTAGAATCACCCTAGAATTGTGGTTTTGAAAACAAGTTTTTGAAAAAGAGATTTTGATGCAATTTTGAAAATAAGTTTGAAAACGTTTTGAAAAACAACTTTGAAAACGGTTTTTGGAAGATGCAAGGCTATGATATGCATAATGCAATTTGGGGCCGTGAACATACAAGGTTAAGGCTTCACCACATAATCAAGGGGGCCGGACCCACGTGGTCTTTGGTTAGACTAGAAGAAAGCCCCTGACACGGTGACTCTCCAATAGCTTAATCCTACACATGGACCGGGAATCCCCTTGTTTCAAGCATGCAAAGAAAGGGGGGGAAAGAGATGGGGGATTAAAATAGAGAAAACCGAAGTGGGTTAGGAGAGAGAAGAGAGAGGGGGGAAGTGCAAAAATTTAAATAGGAAACCTACCGTATGTCTTGTTTATTTTGCGCGTCATGCTGTCTTCAATCTTCGGTCTTCGTCTTGATCTTCTTCTTCAACCTTCAAGAGTTGTCTTCAAGCTTTGGATTGCAGCTCTTCAAGTCTTCAAAGGATGGTTGAAGGCTAGTGTATGAGTGTATGGGGGTGTGTATGAGTGTATAGGAGGCTAGGGTTTGTGTAGGGTGGCTAGGGTTTGGAGAACCTAAGGATACTAGGGTTTTGGAGGTGCTCGAGCTCTGTATATCGAAATATATGATTTTTAGGTTAAGTTTGCAGACCCTTTTCACGTTGAATGAGGCTCTATATTTATAGAGGTTGGACAAACCTGGTGCCTGTTGTAGTGGCGCCAGGGCAAAATTGCTCTTGGCGCCACTCCAGGCCAATTCTTGGCTTGGCGCCACTACTAGTGGCGCCAGCCACTTAGGAAACTTTATAAGTCGGCAAACAACGTATCTTTGACTAGATTTGGGCGCCTGTACTAGTGACTACCATGCAACTTTTAGCCTGGCTTCACTAGGAGTGACTCCGGAAAGTCTGGGAATGATTTGAAGGAGCCAGGAATGACCCGGAAGGCCAGAAAGGAGCAGGACTACTTAAAATAGTGTCCTGGAGGTATTTGACTTGAAAAGTAAGGATAAGATGTGTCAAAAAGGTTGACCGGGCCCTTAGGGGCAAAACGGTCAATCGGACTAAGAAGCTGCCGGGGCGAACTCAGATTGTCCCGGAAGAAGACTTGGGATCTGGAAACATTATTCAGAATGTTCCCGAAGGTTATCGGTTTGATTCCCAAAGCCGGCGTGGTCGGAAAAGGAGACTGGCCCACCAGGGGCAAAACGGTCATTTCGCACCGGGTTAGCTGGAACTGACTCGGAATTATCTGGAAAGGTAAGGGGAGGTTGAGAACACTATAAAAATTAGTCTCAGGAGGTTACCAATTTGATACCCAGAGCCGGTGTGGTCGAAAAAGGAGACCGGCCCACTAGGGGCAAAACGGTCATTTTGTACTGAGTTGGCCGGAACTGACTCGGAATGATCCGGAAAGATAAAGGAAGGTTGAGAATACTATAAACATTAGTCTCAGGAGGTTACCGGTTTGATACCCAGAGCCGGTGTGGTTCCCGGGGTGTTCGGATGCCTAGGGGCAAAATGGTCATCTTGACCGGAAAGTCTCGGAAAAGGTCCAAAGGACAGTTTGGTCATTTTTCACCAAAGTGGGCTAACAGACACTGGTGTTGACATGGGTTTTGAGTGTTTCTGCCACTCTAACGGCGGTCGTCGTGACACAGGGGTTTGGTACCAATTCCCTATATCGACCTATTTGTGAGTATTTCCGCTACTCTAACGGTTTTGTGAGTAGTTTCGCTACTTGGACCGTCTCGAGGAATAAACTGTCTCGAGAGAGGGATTGGAAAGGGGTCTTACTGTCTCCGAAGAGATGTGCCTAGATTGGAACCGTCTCGAGAGAAAAACTGTCTCGAGAGTGGGATTGGAAAAGGGACTTATTGTCTCCGAAGAGACGTGCCTGGATTGGAACCGTCTCGAGGAATAAACTGTCTCAAGAGTGGGATTGGAAAGGGGTCTTACCGTCTCCGAAGAGACGTGCCTGGATTGGAACTGTCTCGAGGAATAAACTGTCTTGAGAGTGGGATTGGAAAAGGGACTTATTGTCTTCGAAGAAACGTGCCTAGATTGGAATCGTCTCGAGGAATAAACTGTCTCGAGAGAGGGATTGGAATTGGAAAGGAAAGGACAATGCCCTTAAGGGCATTTTGGTCATTTTGCCTCTATTTGGGCTTGACAGGCCCGCGAAGCGATGGACAGACGGAATTTCGACCTAGAGAATTGGATTCGATAGGAATATGCCCACAATGACTTGAAAAGAAGTCTGGATGGAGTGTAGACTGCCGAGCGGTCAAAAATGGGGTGCTTACAGAGAAGGGAAGTGCGAAAATTTAAATAGGGAGCCTACTGTATGTCTCTTGTTTATTTTGCGCGTCGTGCAGTCTTCGGTCTTCGGTCTTCGTCTTGATCTTCGTCTTCAATCTTCAAGAGTTGTCTTCAAGCTTTAGATGGCAGCTCTTTAAGTCTTTGAAGGAGGGTTGAAGGCTAGTGTATAAATGTATGGGGGTGTGTATGAGTGTATAGGAGACGAGGGTTTGTGTAGGGTGGCTAGGGTTTGGAAAACCTAAGGTGGCTAGGGTTTTTGAGGTGCTCGAGCTCTGTATATCGAATTATATGATTTTTAGGTTAAGTTTGCGGATCCTTTTCACGTTGAATGAGGCTCTGTATTTATAGAGGGAGGAATACACTAGCACCTGTTGCAATGGCGCCAAGCCAAATATTGGCTTGGCGCCACTACTAGTGGCGCTAGCCAATTAGGAAACTATTAAGGTCGGCAAGCAATGTATCTTTGACTAGATTTGAGTGCCTGTACTAGTGACTACCATGCAATTTTTAGCCTGGCTTCACTAGGAGTGGCTCCGGAAAGTCCGAGAATGATTTGGAGGAGCCGGGAATGACCCGGAAGGCCGGAAAAGAGTAGGAACACCTAAAATAGTATCCTAGAGGTATTTGGCTTGAAAAGTGAGGATAGGATGTGTCAGAAGGGTTGACCGGGCCTTTAGGGGCAAAACGGTCAATCGGATCAGAAAACTGCCGAGACAGACTCGGGCTATCTCGGAAGAAGAATTGGGATCTGGAAACATTATTCAGAATGTTCCTAGAGATTGCCGGTTTGATTCCCAGAGCCGGCGTGGTCGGAAAAAGAGACCGGCCCACCAGGGGCAAAACGGTCATTTTGTACCGGGTTGGCCAGAACTGACTCGGAATGATCCGGAAAGGTAAAGGGAGGTTGAGAACACTATAAAAAGTAGTCTCAGGACATTACCGATTTGATACCCAGAGCCGGTGTGGTTGGAAAAGGTGACCGGCCCACTAGGGGCAAAACGGTCATTTTATACCGGGTTGGCCGGAACTGACTCGGAATGATCCGAAAAGGTAAAGGAAGGTTGAGAATACTATAAGAAGTAATCTCAGAGGGTTACCAGTTTGATACCTAGAGCCGGTGTGCTTCCCGGGGCGTTTGGATGCCTAGAGGCAAAATAGTCATCTTGACTAGAAAGTCTCGGAAAAGGTACAAAGGGCAGTTTGGTCATTTTTCACTGAAGTGGGCTAACAGACACTGGTGTTGACCTGGGTTTTGAGTGTTTCCGCCACTCTAACGGTTTCGTGAGTAGTTTCGCTACTCGGACCGTCTTGAGGAATAAACTGTCTCGAGAGAGGGATTGGAAAGGGGACTTATCGTCTCTAAAGAGGCGTGCTTGGATTGGAACTGTCTCGAGGAATAAACTGTCCCGAGAGTGGGATTGGAAAGGGCTCTTACTGTCTCCGAAAAGAAGTGCCTAGATTGGAACCGTCTCGAGGAATAAACTGTCTCGAGAGTGGGATTGGAAAGGGGTCTTATCGTCTCCGAAGAGATGTGCCTGGATTGGAACCGTCTCGAAGAATAAACTGTCTCGAGAGTGGGATTGGAAAGGGGTCTTACCGTCTCCGAAGAGACGTGCCTGGATTGGAACCGTCTCGAGGAATAAACTGTCTCGAGAGTTGGATTGGAAAGGGGTCTTACCGTCTCCAAAGAGACGTGCCTGGATTGGAACCGTCTCGAGGAATAAACTGTCTCGAGAGTGGGATTGGAAAGGGGTCTTACCATCTCCGAAGAGACATGCCTGGATTGGAACCGTCTCGAAGAATAAACTGTCTCGAGAGTGGGATTGGAAAGGGGTCTTACCGTCTCCGAAGAGACGTGCCTGGATTGGAACCGTCTCGAGGAATAAACTGTCTTGAGAGTAGGATTGGAAAGGGGTCTTACCGTCTCCGAAGAGACGTGCTTGGATTGGAACCGTCTCGAGGAATAAACTGTCTCGAGAGTGGGATTGGAAGGGAAAGGACAATGCCCCTAAGGGCATTTTGGTCATTTTGCCTCTATTTGGGCTTGACAGGCCCGCGAAGCGATGGACAGACGAGATTTGGACCTAGAGAATTGGTTTCGATTGGAATATGCCCATAATGACTTGAAAACAAGTCTGGACGGAGTGTAGACTGCCGAGCGGTGAAAAATGGGGTGCTTACAGCTGCCCCTCTTTTTCTGTCTTTGTTTGTCAAAGACAGAAAACGATAAGAGTAAGAGTTCTATGTTGACCCCGAGGCAGTCGGAGGGACGGACATTGAAAACCTTTCGACAACGGGGGTCGAAAACGGATAACGAGTCAAAAAGGCCTTCGAAAATGAGTTTTGGCACAAAAATGCGCAAAACTGCCTAGAATTTATAACTGGCGCCACTAGTGGCAGAAATTGCCTGGCGCCTCTGCTAGTGGCCCCAGGTTTGAAGTTAAAACCAGAAAATTCTAGTTCGAACGCTTACGGGATTTTGGAGAGTTTTCGCAAATTTGTGAGGCATTGCAAGGAATCCGTCTTGGACATTGAAGGAGCACTCCTTGGGGACCACGGGTGATTGCCAGAAGGAGACCACGTCGCCGGAAGAGAAGATTTCGCCGGAGAACTTCCAAAAGGTGAGTTTTCAAATTTTGTTGATTTTGATGTGTAGAACTTCGTTTGAATCATGTGAATAGTGAAAATTAATGTTTTGACATGTTTTGAACGCTTTGGTGATGTTGTTTTTGCATTTTGATGGTTGTTTGATTGAATTTGGATGATTTTTCATGATTATGCGAAGAGGGCTTTCTGCAGGAATAGGGGATTTGCTCCTACAGGCATGGGTATTGGGTTTTCTGGCTATGTTTTTGTGCAATGTGCCTTAGAAAAATGTGTTTAACAAACGTATGAAGTTTCGTGATTTTTTGAAAACTCGGTGAATTTTTGATTTTTTAAAAAATAAAAAAATATTTAGAAAATTAGAAAAAACTAGAAAATTCAAGAAATTGATGAAATTTTTAAAGTTTGAAATTTGGAAAAAGATTGGAATATTTTTTAAAACAATTGAGGTGATTTTGAAAAATTTTGGGAGCCTTTTGAAAAGCATTGATTTATTTGAAAGATAAAACATGTGTTTTGAAAATTTTGAAAAATTGAAAAATGTGCACGGATGCCATTGTCATGTGATTATTGCGTTGGAAAGTGCATATTTCGTATTTTGTGTTGATATCATAGGTGTTGTAGGGGCCATTTTTAAACAGGACTCTGTCGAAATTTTTTAGAAATTAGGGAAAGAGTTGGTTAAAGTTTTAGAAATAAAATCTTTTTTGAAGGAAAAAGGCAGAGAACCCTTGAGATGTGATTTAAAGTTGGAAAATCAAGATGTGCATGTAGGAAATTTGTTTTGACTTATCATTTGAAGTCTTTTATTTGTTTTGTTTGTGTTAGTTGTTTATTTTATTTTACTGTTATTTAAACTGCATGGGTGGTATATTAACATCACTTACCTTGGCTTACCTTTTCAAGATGGCAGATGCAGGTGATGACAGTTCTGAGAGGAGGCGCCGCTCGGGGAAGGCAGCCCAGACAGATTCTGCTGGCGGCTCTAGTCGATCTAGAGGTAGTCGACGATCTACCAGACGATCTTCATCCAGCCAGAGCGGGCAGGGGAGTAGACTACCTGTCGACCCTTTTCCTCCGATTGAGCATGCTTTTGTCGAGGAGGAGTTACTGGGCCCTGGGGATTAGGTGACCGGCTATGGGAGAGCTTCTTCCAGGCATAGGCAGACAGACGCCGACTTGGGAGATCTGCAGATACCGGATGTCCCACCACTCGAGGATCTGGCCTATCATCCTAGTGTATACTCCAGACAGCATTTGCCACCTCCGCAGGTACATACAACTTTCCGAGGGGCTGTTCATCAGGTTTTTGTGACCATGCAGCGGGCTGCCCTATCATACCACGCCTTCTTGGCAGAGATCGGGTTTGGCGCCTTTATGGGATTACAGGCTAATCGCCTGAACCGGCATTTGGTACTAGCACTTGTTGAGAGGTGGTTTAGGGAGACTGGGACCTTCCATTTTGTCGGCTTCGAGTTAGGTCCTACTCCTTTAGATTGGGCGATTATTATAGGACTCTCCTTTGTCGGTCGGCGAATCACCCTGCACCTAGTGAGCAGGGACGAGGCCTGTTTGCTGTTGGACTTGCCTTATCTTGAGCATTCTGCCTTCCTAGTCTCTTGGATTAGTCAGGGTGAGCGTACTTTTGCTACTGAGCCATTGCCTGCCAGGCGGGATATCATGAAACGGCGACTTGTGTTGTATATCATCTTTAGCTGCTTCTACAACAACAACAAGTCACTCGTGCAGTGCCGTTTGGTGAGTATAGTAGCCGATCTGGGAGCTTTGTTTGAGTTGGACTGGGGATCCTTTTCTTTTGGCTGCTTTCTTCGATCGATGTGGGTTCAGACTTCTTCTCGTTGGGGCAGCATGACTAGCTTTTGGCCCTTCCTTGTCTGGTGGAGTTACGAGTACCTGTCGGTGCGTCGCCCTGCAGTTGTTGAGGATGATCTCTATCCTCGCGCTTTGAGATGGGCTCGTGACCGGGTAGCCCAGCAATCGGAGATTACTGACTTTGTGACGCTCCAGGCTAACCTGGAGCTGATTGAGGCGAGGGATGTGACTTGGCAGCCCTTCATTGGATCAGTCCATTACGAGACAATCCTATACCTTGTCCTGTTGTTCTTGTCGAGAGCTGCTTTTCTCAGTGATGACACCTGGGAGTCCTATCTTGGAGAGCGACACTGGCGGCAGTTTCATGAGGAGTTCCGATCAGCAGGAGCTCCACTAGGGTATATGTTTGGAGTCCTGGTGGCGAGAGTGCCTATCCCTTATCAGGAGCGTCAACCGGGTGCCGAGTTCTTGCTTCCTCCAGATACAGATTATGCTGCGCACTTTGGGGCTCATTCGGTTGGTGCCTTCACCCGGTTTGAGGTAGTAGTCGGCGGGTACACTATTGGCCAGGAGGTGGTTGACTTGTGGCGCCGAGCCGGAGGATATGTGCCCCAGGCCGAGTTTACTGCTGTGAGAGACCAGAGAGACCAGTACTAGATGGAGCGGGACCAATACCAAGCCGAGGTAGCTTCCCTGACGGCTCGGTTATCTCAGATGGGTGGTGGGGGGGGGGGGGGGTAAGTTATTCTTTCTTTGCTCTTTATTGCTCTGTTGTTGCTTAGCTCCTTTTGCTTGCGGCCGATTTTGGTTCTATCTTCCCTGCAGGATGGTGGTGCTTCGAGTAGTTATCCACCTCCTCCGATGCTGGGCTTCGGGGATTTTGATCCAGATGATATCGACTTCGACCTGTGATTGATGCCCCTTGTGGAGACTCTGATCCTCTTTTGCCCCTGATCCCTGAGTTGTATTTATGTTAGACAGTTTTATTATGATATTTTGTACAAAAATGAATATTTATGGTACTTAGATGCATGGATAGACAGATACATTTATGATCTTTACAGCTAGGCATATGATCAGATGCATGTGATGTATGATGATGTTAGATATTTATTACATGAGTTGATGTTGGTGACTTCTATTTCTACAGGGAGTTATATCCTAGGTGCAAAGGCCATGCCGATTTTTTTTTTTCAACATATGCATAGGTTAGAAATATGTTAATAGAATGACACAGGGTATTGTTAGCCTTGTAGTCCTGGGAATGGTAACTCCCTCCTCCTCGGGTATTTAGCCTCTCCTCTGGCTCAACCTTACCTCGATTGGATGATAGCATTTCATACTTTACTCAACCTCTTGATCGCCCCCAACTCTTTATCTTAGGGTTAGTGTATAGGGTTATTGGGCTGAGACTCTCGACTCTCGGGGTCTTAGCAACAACTTACCTGACCTTTGGCAGAGCGATAAGTGGCCAGTCATTTCAATCCGAGAAGACTTTGTTTAGGACCGTAATGTAGGCTAGGTTATGGGGTTTTAGAAACAACGGGATATGTAGGCTCAAATTCAATGTTGTTTTCAGCAAGGTTTAGATCCAAACTGTCCCTAACCGTTTTTTCAGTAGGATTAGCATCTTTTTTTTTTTTTTTTTTTTTTTTTTTAGCTTTGGCAGCGTATCTAACTCATTTAGATCAAGCAATCTGCTTTCAATCAGAGGGGACTTTAATAGGGTTGTAATGTAGGCCATGGTTTCGGAGTTTTGCAAGAAAGGGTAAAGGCTCAAACTTAGTGTACCTACTGGGTTTCCTTGTAACCTAGGATCACCTTTAAATTTTCTTCTTGCTTTTGACTATATATTTCTCAAGGTGAAAATAATCTTGTTCTTTCACCCTTTTCTATATGCCTTTTTGAGATAGACATAACTTTCTTCTCATTTGCTCTTCTTATATGCTTTTGAAGATAACTCATTCATAATTTTCTTCAGGCCTTTCCTTAAAGGATTTTTTTTTTTGTTTTTTTTTTGTTTTTTTTTTTTTTTGGCCTCTTGCCCCTTGGCAACTCCTTTCTTTTGCTTTTCCTTTCTATTTCTTTTCTTTTCTTTTATGAAACGAAACAATTCTTTAATCCTTTTCCCTTAAACCTTTTTCCTTGATAGCTCAATATACCCAGTGTGGGCGGTGATCCCTAGGTTGGGGTTTTGTTAAGAAAGGATGAGTGGCTCAACGGGTTTGGCAAGGGGTTACTTTTGACTGTATGAGAAATGAAATGAGGGCCTCTCTTCACTTTGAATCAGATTGCTTGATCTATAGAGCTGTCAGCACTATCCTAGTATGATAGAGGTGGACACCACTCCTAGAATTCTCAACTATTGTCTGCCCCAGTGTGGAGAGGACAGTCTTGGACCAGGGTTGACGAAGAAGATTTTCGCTTTTCGCGAGGCTCTAGGGGTTAAACAAAGGGAATATGAGCACATTTGTTCATTTATTTAATTATTTATTCTTTATATGTTGGGGAATGAAAGATGGCTCCTCTTCCTCTTGATAAACTGGCCACACATCGCTTAGCCTCAGAGTCTTGCAAGTGCTGCCTTTGGGTAGCATCCTCACTCATCCTTATCCTCTCTCTCTGGAAAGTTGACCATTTGGTGAGTGGTTAACTCATGCTATCATCCCTTCAAGTTGGATCATTCCATAAGATAAACCATGCCCCTTGCGTAGAAAGTAGTCACTACTTCCCAGGGAAGACAAGAAAACAACAATGGAATAAAAAACTGTCATTTGATTATTATTATTATTATTACGAAAAGCATAAAGTTCTTCGGCAATAAAAAGATGTAAGCATTAACAGAAAGTAAAAGGGATAGAAAGAAAGTGGATGAGAACACCTCTCTCTTGTACGCTTGTGCAAGGAACCCATTTTTAGTACGGCTTTGGGACAATTCCCACATTTTTGATGCTCCATTCGCGACCCAGATCCTTGGCTAAGGGGAGACAAGCAAAGGCTTCTCCTAGAGCTCCACAGACGTTGACACTGTTGATGCGGTTGTCAGCCTCCTTCTTGTTCTGTGTAACGGGTTCTTCTGTAAATAGGGTGACAAGCTCACCCCCTTCCAATTCGAATGGCTCTGCTTGTGCTCTTGGCTTCTCTATCCTCCAGCTCATTTCTTCATAGTTGTACTCATTTGTGGGCCAATGACTCTCTAGCAAATGACGTTCGGCCGCGGCATATTTCGGATGCAGAAACTCAGCACCCCATCCATCAGCAACCATGTTTTCAGTAGTCTCATCTCCCAGGAACATCGGCTCTTCAACGGGCCAGTCGGAAGCATCTGGCACTTCATCAGGGTTATGGAGATAGATTGGGCATAATGGGAGATCCTCCTCCCAGTCATCTTCTTCCTCGGTCTCCCAATCGTCCTCATAGTCCTCGGCCTCAGGCTCGTCAAACACTCCCTCGCCCTCCATTTCTACTAGTATCATATTGACGGTGTGATCTGGCAGAGGGTTAGCAGTCACATTGGGAGTGGGAGCAGGTTTTACCGGCTGCAGATCGATGGTCTTATTGTCAATCAGGTCCTGGATCTTGTGCTTGAGAGCAAAGCAGCTTTTGGTGTCATGCCCCTGGCCACCTGAATGATATTCACATGTAAGAGCAGCATTAAAGGTCGGGGGCAGAGGGCTTGGTAACGGGCGAGCAGGTACAGGCTTCAAGATGTTGTTTTTCAAAAGGCTATGGTACGCCTCAGTTTGGGTGCAGGCTAAGGCGTCGAAGGTACGGGTACGTCGAGCAGGTCTATTGAAGTTGGGTCGTGCCCCAGCGGGACCATAGTTCGGGGTTGGAGCAGGCATGGTCAAGGTGGGTAAGGGCAGGACCTGGGGTGATTGGAGCGGAGGTCGGTATTGAGGTGGTTGGCTAGGCAGAATAGCAGACACTTCATTTTCCTTCCTGATCATGCCCCTTGTAGTAGCCACCTTCTTGGCCATGTTGGCAGTATTTTCTCCAGTCTTGGCATAGGGATCTGTAATTCTTCCTGTCTTGAGGCCATTTTCTATCATCTCTCCCTGCATGATGAGCTCGGAAAAGCTTTTTCCCACGCTTGTGCAGAGTTTCTCATAGAATATACCTTGAAAAGTATGTACAAACAGTTATACATACTCCTTCTCCTCCAATGGGGGATTAACTTGTGCAGCGGCCTCCCTCCATCTTAGGGCATATGCTTTAAAGCTCTCCTTCTCACCCTTGCTCATCGTCATCAAGGACCATCGATCAGAAGTGAGGTCGATGTTATGACGGTATTGGGCTTTAAACGCATTGACTAGCTCCATCCAGGTTGTGATCTTCCTTAAGTCCAAACGAGCGAACCATTGCAGAGCCGACCCTGTGAGGCTGTGTTGGAATAACTGCATAAGGAGCTTTGGGTCGTTGCCATGTCCACTAAGCGCTCCAACATATAGATGAAGATGAGCAACAGGGTTACCGGTACCGTCGTACTTCTGGAAGTTAGGCATTTTAAATTTAGCAGGTCTCGGATGGTTGGGGAAGAAACATAGTTCATCATAAGAAGTGAATCCGTAAGCATCATGGCCATGGAGACTTCGTAATGAATCTTCCAACCCTTGGATTTTCAGACTGAGAGGGTCTAGAGGGGCCTTCTTTATGACGGGTGAAAGCAATATGGTCTCTTCTTCTTTAGTATTGACCCTTTTGGCATCTTCCTTAGTTTTCCCAGCATTGTCAGACTGAAGCAAGATCCTTGAATTAGCGGGCTCCGGGTCCTTGGATGAAGTCATAGATGATGATGGGACTGCAGTGGCATCCTTCATGGCCAGAGTTTGAATGAGTTTGAGCATCTCATCCATCTTAATCCTCATTTCGTTGACCTCTTCTCGTAAGACCTGAGAGGATTCTTCAGGGTTAGCAGCCATCAATGATACTCTTTGCTGGGTGATAATAGGATCCCTTGGTGGATGTTGCCCCTTTTTGGGAGCAATGTTGACTCAGTGCAAGGTGACTTCTGTAAATAAAAATAAAAAGGAAGAAAGAAAAAGACAAAAACACAAGTCACAAGTTAGTTTTTGGTTTTTAGAGAACTTTATGCAATGTATGTCCTAGGGTGCCCCTTTTTTAAGAGGAAAACTAGTAATGATGTATTGGCTCACTTTTGGAGATAGGGAGGTTTGCCCCTGTATACAGATACCTTACCGTCAGGTAGGGACCTTCAATCAGCTATGCATTCATTCATAAAAATAAAGAAGTACATTAAATTTTGTGTTTGAGATACAAAAGAATTGAAATACATTTTAATAGGGGGAGGGGGAACATTTTCCTTTGGGCTTCCACCTATCTACTTTTACAAAGGAAAACCTTATATTGCTCTTGAGTCTTCGGATTTGCCTTCGTTGGATTTGATGTCGAGGAGGTCGCTGAGAGACCTTGTTGATTGATTGCCCATTGTCTTCTTGGCAACCCTATCTCCATGAGCATAGAGGGATTGGAACCCCTCTTATGGAATGAATCGAGATGTATGCAATGAGTCCTTAGGGTTACGCGGGAACTCTTAAGGTTTGGGTAGGTTCAATGCAAGGGAGAGTAACGTTGTCGCGCCCAGATTTTTCGCATTCGAGGAATACTCACACAAGCGGGAAAAATGTTGTACTCTCTCATTAGGACTCACCCTCCTAAAAGAATGAGTGCAACTGGGTTTGAATTGAAAAATTGGTTTGAATAAAGGGCTTTTGAAAAATATTCGGAGTCGCCACCTAACTTGATTAAGGTGAGTTAGGTCACCTAAAAACTAAGAGTAATCCGAAGACTACACTTAGGGTTTTTGAAAAAAGGTTTTGAAAATATCTCCTCAAGAGAGGGTTTTTAGGAAAACAGGTTGTTTGGCAACCTTTGGAAACCATTTAGCCCTTTTTGAAAATTAACTTTGTTTGGTATTTGAAAACAGTGATTCTAAGTTCGGAGGTTGGTTACGTGTAGGGAAGACGCACTAAGCTATCACCCTACCCCGCCCTTTCGGTACCTACATGTCAATCTACCCTAGATTCACCTATGAGAGTTTTTAACTAACTATAGCTTAACCCTATTCACTTTGAAAAACAATGTTTAGAAAACATGATGCATGATATGCAAGTGCAAGAAAAGAGAATGAAAAAAAATAGATTTGAAAAGAGATTGATTTGAAAATTGATTTGAAAAGATAGAATTGAAATTGGAAAGTTTGAAAATTGAAAGTAAAAATTTGAAAATAGAAATTTTGAAATTGGAATTTTGAAAATAGATTAGAATTTGAGATTTGGAAAGATTTTTGGAAACTGCACCCATGAGGGTGGAATTGAAAGTTTGAAAAGTATTGTGACCGCACCTATGAAGGTTGCCTACGTGTCCCTTTGGGGGAATCAGGTCAGTCGTAGTTCGGACCGGAGTCCGGTTGAAAAGAGATTGATTTGAAGAGATAGATTGGATTGGAAGAAAGAGATTGAATTGAAAATTGGATTTGATTTGATATTAGAAGAGGAGATTGGAAATTGAAATTGAGAAGATTGGACTTGCTTTGGAAAGATTGATTTTGGAAAGACTTGGTTTTAGGAAAGCTAGACTTAGGAAAGAGAAGAGACTTAGAAAATATTTGACTTGACTTGGAAGGTTTAGGAAATTAGGGAAGATTGGATTTAGGAAATGTTTGAATTAGGAAAGGTTCGATTTAGGAAGGTTTTAGAATTAGGAAAGTTTCAACTTAGGAAAGCTTTGAATTTGGAATGTTTCAACTTTAGGAAAGTTTTGAATTAAGAAAGTTTCAAATTAGGAAAGTTTTCAAATTAGGAAATTTTTTGAAATAGGGAAGTTTAGAAAGTTGGAAAGTTTCAAGTTTAGAAAGTTTTCGAAAAAGGAAAGGTTTTAAGATTAGGAAAGTTCCCAAATTAGGAAAGTTTTGAAAGTCGGAAAGTTTTGAATTTAGAAATATTTTGAAAACAAGGAAGTTTTGAAAAAGGTTTAGAATTTGGAAAGTTTTGAAAACAAGGAAGTTTTGAAAATAAGAAAGTTTCGTTTTGGGAAAGGTTTGAAAAAGGAAAGTTTTCAGTTTAGAAAAGTCTTAGATTTGAAAAGATTTTAAAGTTTTGGAAAGTTTAGAATTTAGAAAGATTTGAAATTTAGAAAGTTTAAGATTTAGAAAGTTTTAGAATTTTAGAAAAATCTTGAGATTAGGAAAGGTTTGAGTTTAGAAAGAGTTTGAAAACTTAGGTTTGAAAAGTTAAGATTTGAAAGGAGGGTAGAATTAGGAAAGGGTTGAATTAGGAAAGATTTGAATTTTGAAATTTAAAGAAAGATTTGAGGTTTAGGTTTAAGAAACTTATGGTTTAGGAAGGAATTAAATTAAGAAAGGTTTGGATTAGGAAGGGATTGGATTTTGTTTTGAAAAGAGAAGATTTGATTTTGTTTTCAAAAACGGAGAATAGGATCTAGTTTCCCAAACGGGGAGATTGGATTTGGTTTCCTAAAGGGAAAGGTAAGATTTGGCAAAGATTTGGAGAAGGAGATTCTAGAAACCCTAGATTTGAAAAATTATAGTTTTGACGTGGAAAAGAGGTTTTGGAAACATGTATAGTTTGGATGTGAAAACAAGGGATTTTGGAAACCTAGGTTTGGGGCAAAATTTGAAAATCATGTTTTTGAAAAGAAAATTAGGGTTTCCTAATGGTGGGTTCTAGGGCTTGACTTGGGCTCTAAGGAAAGAGTTTTTGGAAAGTGCGTTTTTAGAAACGAAGGTTTTCTAGAAGGGAATCCTAGGGAGGAACTTTTGGAAAGTGAATTTGAAGAGAGAATTTTTGGAAAAAGATTTTTGGAAAGAGGGAGTTTTTGGAAAGTGTGTTTTTGGAAATGAAGGTTTTGGAAGGAAAATCCTAGAGGGGAGTTTCTAAAAGGAAGATTTTCGGAAAGAGAGTTTTTTAGAAAGATTTTTGGAGAGAGTTTTTAGGAAGGTGAATCTAGGGAGTGTTTTTAGAAAATGAATTTTAAGGAAAAGATTTTGGAGAGGAGTTGAAAAAGAGAGTTTTGAAAGATAGATTTTGGAAGGGAGTTTTTTTTTTAAACAATTTTGAAGAGGAGAATTTTAGGAAAGTATGTTGAAAAAGAGATTTTTAGGAAGAGATTTTCGAAGAGAGAGTTTTTTGGAAAGTATGAAAACGTCTCACTTTCTTAAAGCGATTCTAACTATAAGAGGGCTAGAACCACTTTAAGAAAGCGGTTTTGGAAAACAATAAGATTTGAAATATAGACAAAAAAGGTCACTTTTAATGTAACACTTTCCTAAAGCAACCCTAGCCATGGAAAGGCTAGAATCACCCTAGAATTGTGGTTTTGAAAACAAGTTTTTGAAAAAGAGATTTTGATGCAATTTTAAAAACAAGTTTCAAAACGTTTTGAAAAACAACTTTGAAAACGGTTTTTGGAAGATGCAAGACTATGATATGCACAATGCAAACTGGAAACATTAGTCTCAGGACATTACCGGTTTGATACCCAGAGCCGGTGTGGTTGGAAAAGGTGACCGGCCCACTAGGAGCAAAATGGTCATTTTGTACCGGGTTGGCCGGAACTGACTCGGAATGATTCGGAAAGGTAAAGGAAGGTTGAGAATACTATAAGAAATAATCTCAGAGGGTTACCGGTTTGATACCCAGAGCCGGTGTAGTTCCCGGGGCATTCGGATGCCTAGGGGCAAAATGGTCATCTTGACCAGAAAGTCTCGGAAAAGGTCCAAAGGGCAGTTTGGTCATTTTTCACCGAAATGGGCTAACAGACACTGGTGTTGACCTGGGTTTTGAGTGTTTCCGCCACTCTAACGGTTTTGTGAGTAGTTTCGCTACTCGGACCGTCTTGAGGAATAAACTGTCTCGAGAGAGGGATTGGAAAGGGGATTTATCATCTCTGAAGAGGCGTGCCTGGATTGGAACCGTCTCGAGGAATAAATTTTCCCGAGAGTGGGATTGGAAAGGGGTCTTACCGTCTCCGAAGAGACGTGCCTGGATTGGAACCGTCTCGAGGAATAAACTGTCTCGAGAGTGGGATTGGAAAGGGGTCTTACCGTCTCCAAAGAGACGTGCCTGGATTGGAACCGTCTCAAGGAATAAACTGTCTCGAGAGTAGGATTGGAAAGGGGTCTTACCGTCTCCGAAGAGACTTGCCTGGATTGGTACCGTCTCGAGGAATAAACTGTCTCGAGAGTGGGATTGGAAAGGGGTCTTATCGTCTCCGAAGAGACGTGCCTGGATTGGAACTGTCTTGAGGAATAAATTGTCTCGAAAGTGGGATTGGAAGGGAAAGGACAATGCCCCTAAGGGCATTTTGGTCATTTTGCCTTTATTTGGGCCTAACAGACCCGTGAAGCGATGGACAGACGAGATTTGGACCTAGAGAATTGGTTTCGATTGGAATATGCCCACAATAACTTAAAAACAAGTTTGGACGGAGTGTAGACTGCCGAGCGGTCAAAAATGGGGTGCTTACAACAATTCAACACATGATTTCTCTTAATGGAATACTCTACAAGGAGTAAATGTAAGATTATGCAAGAGAGCAAACCAACTACAAAAGAACACAATAATGAAAGTATATCAACTTGGCGTGACTTCATGAAGAAATATCCATTTCTTAAATATTAATCAAACATAGTTGACAAGTAATGATTGGCATTCAAATATGATCTCATGATAAGTATGCTTGGATCAAGACGGATTTTCAAGGGTAGCTCCATTGGTTCCAAGGCAGGAGATAAAGGGAGGAAGGAGGTAAAGTGACACAATACATGTGTGATCAAATCATATTGTGTTCAATGAAGCGAACTCTTCCATATTTCCCCAAACTTTGCATTTTGGCAAACTTTCTTGCCTCTTTGATTCACCAATCCCTTTACTTCTTTTCTTTTCTTTCTCTTGCTTTGGCATTGCTTTCATTTCTCTTTCTTTTTCTTTTCACTTTCTTTGCTACCCTTCTCAATCTTTCACTTCCTTTTTGCATTTGCAATAAACCATAGCATTCTTACTTTTCAAGAGCTTTCAAGGAATGAAGAGTTGTGCTTTTCAACTATAAGAAATATCTCATCAATAAATACATCTCAATCAAGATCACACATCAAAAGGATTGAAGAAGTGGTTACAAAGTAATGAAAACAATAAGAAATTCCATGGTTCAAAAAGATCAATGATAGCCTAAAATCATCTCCAAGACATATATGAATAGATCTTAAAAGAATGAAAGTGTCAATATTGTTGATTAACAACAAGGACATAGACCAAGTACAACATAATAAAGTCATTGGAAAGGATAAGAATCAAGAAAATTTTCTTAAGTAAATATACCCTTTCACAAAAGGCGAATATAGTCCAAAATCTCACAAGATAAGATCTCCACTCATGTAAGGCTAAGAATGCGCAAGTTAGAACATAGGATGCTGTATGGCATCACTTGTGCTCAAAAGAGTGTAATTCTTTCACTTAGGTGTACTTATCATAAACTCTCACAATGCATCAAAATTAAGGATGAATTGTTAATTAAACTCAAATATAGTCAATGCATAATACTAATTATCCAAAAATCTAGGATTGTATCCCATGAATATGCTATGGTCTTATCCTAGGTTATCAACACATCCACCATGAATAATAGAAGATAAACAATGATAAGTATGGAAAGACGTGCTAAGAATAGTCAAATGAAGCGCTAGAACCACAAGATCTCTCAACCTCCACCAATGCTCTCAAGTAGTTGAATGATAGTCAAATAATACAATACCTGAAAATGAATCATACACCACAAAGAGGCTTGTCGCACCCCAATTTTTCGCATTCGAAAAAATGCACAAGCAAGAAAAACACAATACTCTTTCGTTAGAACTCATCATCCTAGAAGGACAAGTGCGACTAGGTTTGAATTAAAAATTGATTTGAATAAGGGTTTTTGAAAAAAGTTTTGGAGTCGCCACCTAACTTGGTTAAGCTGAGTTAGGTCACCTAAAACTAAGTGCAATCCGAAGATTAAACTTAGGGTTTTTGAAAAGGTTTTGAAAACTTCCTCATGAAAGGGTTTTTAAAGAAAACAAGTTATTTGGAAACCTTTGAAAAGATTTAAGCCCTTTTTGAAAATAACTCTGTTTTAGTATTTGAAAACAGTGATTTTAGGTTCGAATTTTGGTTATGTATAGGGAAGATGCACTAGGTTATCACTTTATCCTACCCTTGTGGTACCTACATGTCTATTCACCCTAGATTCACTCATTTAGAATCTTCGATTATCCATTGTCCAATTATATCCACTTTGAAAAGAATTTTAGAAAAATATTTGATATGATGCATGACACGCAAATATAAAAAAAAAAAAATTTGAAAATAGATTTGAAGAGAAGATTTAAAGTTTGAAAGAAGTTGTAGAAATTGAAACCTCAAAAAAAATTATGGAATTGGAAACTAAAAAAAGGTTGTGAAATTAGAAACTTGAAAAAAGTTATAGAATTAAAAATTTGAAAAAGGTTGTGACCGTACTCATGAGGGTTGCCTACGTATCCCTTTGTTCGGAATTAGGTCAATCATAGTCCGGACTCGGGGTCCGATTGAAAATAGACACTTTGAGATCTTTGGAAAGTTTGATTTAAAAAGAGTTTGATTTTAAACTTTGATTGAAAGATTAGAAATTGAATTTTGATTTAAAATTGACTTTGATTTGAAATTGAACTTAAGGATTTGAAATTGAGTTTTGAAGTAGAACTTGGACTTGATTTAGAAAGATTGAGTTGAAGTTTGAAATCATCTTGACTTAGATTGAAGTTTTAAGATCATTTAGGTTTTTACTTGAGTTTAATGGAGAGTTTTTGAAAGGAGTTGAAGCTTTCTAACTTTTAGGTTAGAGTTGAACTAGGGTTTAGGTATCCTAGGACTTAGGTAGCCTAGAGTTGAAGCATGTACTTGAAATAAGAAGGTTTGATTTAGACTTGAAAAGTTTAATTTTTAAAAAGGTTCGAATTAGGAAAGTTAGATTTAAGAAATATTAAGAATGGATTTGATTTGATTTTAAAAACACTTGATTTTGAAAAGACTTGTAAAGATTTGACTTGATTATTTGATTTAAAAGAATTTAGAAAGTTAAAATTTAGGAAAGGTTGGATTTTAGAAAGCTTTGAATTTGGAAAGTTTCAAAATAGGAAAGTTACATTTTAAGAAAGTGCCAAATTAAGAAAATTTAATTTCAGAAAAGTTTCATTTTAGGAAAGAATTGATTTTGAAAAGATTTGAATTTGAAAAGTTTTGAATTTAGAAAGATTTGAAAGTTTGAATTTAAGAAAGATTTGAAAGCTTGAAATTAGGAAAAGTTTTAAAGTTTAAAATTATGAAAAGTTTGAAAATTTAAAATAAGGAAAGATTATGATCTCTATTTCTTAAAATAGAATTTTAGATTTTATTTCTAAAAGTAGATGATTTGATTTTGTTTCCAAAATTGGAGAATTTGATTTAGGTTCCTAAATTGAAAGATTAGATTTGACATGGAATGGGAAATGTTGAGTTTTGAAAATCTTGGATTTGCTATGGAAAAGAGGTTTTGGAAATCTTGGATTTGATGTAGAAAATAGTATTGGAAACCTATGATTTGAGGCAAAATAGAAAGTAATGATTTTAAGAAAGGAATTAGGGTTTCCTAATCATGGATTTTAGGGCTTGACTAGGACTTCAAGACGAAGAGTTTTTGAAAAGTAGATCTTTGAAAAGAATTTTTAGAAAATAGATTTGCAAAACTATTTGAAAAGAGGTTTGAATATGGACTTTTACAAGTCTCTTAAATATCTCACTTTCCTAAAATAATTCTAACCATGAAAGGATTAGAACCGTTCTAGGGTTGTGATTTTGACAACAACTATGGTTTGAAATATGGACCATAATGATTATATTGAATGTAACACGTTCCTAAAACAACTCTAACTATGCAATGACTAGAATCACTTTAAGATTGTGATTTTGATAAAAATAATTTAGGGTTTATACCCAAAATTTAGAACTTGATAATCACATTGAACATAATACTTTCCTAAAACAACTCTAACTATGGAATGGCTAGAATCACTCTAAGAGTGTGATTTTGAAAAACAAGTTTGAAAAAGAGAGATTTTGAATGCATGTTTTGAAAGAGAACTTTGATGCGAGTTTAAAAACAACTTTGAATGCAATTTTGAATGTAATGCATGAACATGATAACTACAATGCAATAGGGTTGTGAATATACAAGGATAGGCTTCACCACATAATTAAGGGGCTGAACCCACACCATCAAAGGTTAAACTAGAAGAAAGCCCCCAACACAGTGACCTTCAATAATCCTTTCTAAGCATGAATCGGGGAGTCTCTTGTTTCAAGCATGTAAGAACATGAGGTAAAAGATGGGGATTAAAATAGAAGAAAAATCAAGTGGGTTAGGAGAGAGAAGAGAGAGTGGGATTACAAAAAAGTAAATAGAAATCCAACCTCGTATTCTTCTTGCTTCGATTGCTTAGTTTGCTTTACTCGACTTGAACTTTGAAAGCCTTGAAGATGCAACACTTAATTTTCAATGGATGCTTTGAAGGCTTGTGTTTGAGTGTATAAGGTATATGGAAGCTAGGGTTTCAGTTATGAGGGCTAGGGTTGAAGAGGCTTGAGAGAATTAGGGTTTGGAGAACCTTCGAGCTTTGTTTTCAGAGTGATAGAGTTTCTGCACTGAATTTGTGGACCCAGAATACGCAAAGGTTGCCCTGTATTTGTAGGCAACCAAAGTTGGCTCTGGCACCTAGGGATGTAAATTGGGCATGAGGCCCACGGGCCGTCCAAGCCCCCTATGGGAGGGCCTGGGCCCTCCTCCTACCGGCCTGAGCCCCAAGCCCGTGACCAAGCCCGACCCGCAGGCCCAAGTAACCCCCCTCCCCCCTTTCCTTCTCTGATCTGTTGCACCATGGTCCATGACCAAACACAGATTTGTCTATTGCTCGTTGGACACTATTCTTTTGCCCAGAGAAAGGACGACCATAACCTAGCAACAACAATTACAAAAACAAAAACACAAGTCACAGTAAACAAATGAATTGATTTTAGAGTTTGATTTTAAAAAGATAATAAAGACAAAAAAAGTAGTTAAATATATTGATTCAGAACTAGTATAAAAAAAGTAGTTAAATAAATGAGCTTAGCAGCCTTTAACCCTCCCCCGAGGCTAGCCCACGCATGCAAGTGGGAAGTAGAGTTTTAGAGAAGAGAGAGAGAGAGAGAGAGAGTAACCCCCCTAGGCTAGTATCTATAGCTTTATAGCTAATATAAATGAAATAAAAAAGTAACCCCAGCCTTGCTAGCCTTTGCCCCCCCCCACCCCCCCAGGCTAGGCATGGCAGCCTATGCCTTCCCTTTTGACTTGATTTAAAAACCCTCCCGCTCTCCCCTAACGACTTAAAGCCCATCCACCCATTGAGTCCCTAACCCCTACCCCCTACCCCCTCCCCTCACTGACTCAGTGTCCCCTATCTTCCTAGTCCCTACCATGCTTCAACGTTTATATTTCAACGTTCATCTCTATCACTCCTATATAAGTTGCTTGTCACATTTTTCTACCTCACTAAAAATTGTTGCATTCTTAATTGCTCACAACACTCTCAGTTCTCTCAAGTCTTCTCAAAGTCTTAGCTCTCAAACTCTTTCAATTGCTTCCTTGGTTTGAATTTTGAAGTAAAGCTCATCTACTAGAAAGTGCTCAACAACCATTTATTGCATCATATTTGGTAACATTTAAATTATTTAATTTATATTTGTTTAATTGTTTACAATTATTTGTTTTATCTGTAATATAATATTATTTATTCTTACTTCTTGAATATTATTATTTTAGTATTGCTTTTATAGAAAATATTGTACTTTAATTATGGAACCTCATGAACATTTTCAATTGCATGCATCTGGATCTGGTGAAGCATCCGCATCCACACAAAATGACACACAAGAAATTGAATCTTCATCTAGGCGTTCTACTTCTAATGTTTGGTTAAGTTTTGAGAGAATTTATAAAACAATGCTTGATGGAAGTATTATAGTTATAGCAAAATGTAAACTTTGTGGTAAAGAGTTCAATGGTGCCTCAAGTAGTGGGACTAGTCATTTAAGAAGACATTTTGACAAAAAAAACACTCAACAAACATAGATATTAGAGATCAAATGCAATTGGGTAGAACATCATATAGTAGTTTAGTAAATTGGTCTTATGATCCCACACGTGCATGAAATTTATTTGTTGAATATGTTGTTAAGCAAGAACATCCATTTACTTTTACTGAGGATGATGATTATGAATATTTGGTTTAAAATGCATATGCTTCCCAATTTCAAAAATTAGGCCGAAACACTACAAAATCTGATATAATGACATGATTTGTTGAAGCAAGGAATGAACTGAAATTTTTTTTACAAACTAGAAAAGGAAAATTTTATTTAACATCTGATATGTGGAAAGTAAGACAAGGTTTGGAATATCAATGTATTACTGCACATTATATTGATGATGATTGGAAATTAAATAAAAGAATAATTTCGTTTAAAACTGTAGAATATCCATACATTGGTATCACTTTAAGAGAAGCAATAGGAGAAGAATTAGTTAGTTGGGGTTTGCAAAATAAAATTTTTTCAATAAGTTTAGATAATACCATATGTAATGAAAATGTTGTACACTACCTTAAACAAATGTTACAATTACCTTTGGATGGTCAATTATTTCATAATCGTTGTGCTGCATATATGTTAAATTTAATTGTTCAGGATATTTTACAAATAATTGCTCCTTCTATTCAAAAAATATAAAATGTTGTTGTTGCGATTAATAGTTTTGCAAAAAGAATATATATATTTAAGAATGTATGTCAATCTCTTTCTCTTGTACCTAGAAAATTACCTATAGACATAGTGACTAGATGGAATGCTACATATAATATGTTAAAAGTATGCATAAAATATCAAAAAGCTATAGATATTTTTTTATTACAACATAATCAACGAATCTAACTTGACCCACCAACTAAAACGGATTGGATGTATGCAAGTTTATTTAGGAGTTTTTAAAAGTTTTTGATATATCAACAAAATTATTTTCCCATATATACACACACCAACGTCTTCATTAGTTGTGCATCAAATGGCCGGAATAAGTATAGTTTTTACAAAATATTTACAAAAAATAGATGAACGATATGCACTTATAATTCTAAGAATGAAAAATAAATTTGATATATATTGGAAACGATTACCTGTAACTTATGATATAACAACTATTTTAGATCCTCGACATAAAGATCAAATTTTACAAGTATTATTAGAGTTGATATATGGTAGTAGTAGCCAATTAGAACATATAATAGATACACTAAAACAATTATATGATTTCTATAAAACAGATGTTATTGTACCTAAAACATAGTCTTCTACATATACTATATCCACGGTTCATGGTAGTAGTTGTAGATCATTTACACATAACCTTTGGCAATAAGTCAAATCAAGGCGGAGTGCTTCACAACAATCTGGTGGTTCCACAACAGAAGTTCAACGTTATTTAGACCAACCTCTCGTTGATATAAGTGATGATGATGATGGTTTTGACATTTTGGCTTGGTGGAAAGAAAGGAACATAGGTTTCCCGTGCTTTTAGCCATAGCCCATGATATACTAACAATTTGTGTTTCTACAGTTGCATCTAAATAAGCTTTTAGCTTAGGTGGACGGGTCGTGAGTGAATCATGTTGCAGACTATCACCAAACACTATAGAGGCTCTTGTATGCTGGAAAGATTGGATGTATGCACAATTGAAAAAACAAGAATAAGATGAACAAAAACGAGTTGACGCGAATCGCGAAGCCATGACCCTAGGAGATTTGGATGAGTTAACTTTAAATAACTCCCCTCTAGATGGTGATGAATGAAAATTCATACATTCTATTTAGTATTTTTTTTTACTTCATATGTACAATGTAAAATGGAGTAATGCAAATGATAGATAGGCTTGTAGGTGCCAACCTAGTTGGGATGTACTTGTCCTATAGTGATGCAATTCTCCATTTTTTTTATATTACTTTTATGTAATTGATAAAATTCATGATTTAATAAAATTTATATTTTATTTTTCTTAATCATGTAACGTTCATTAATTTAGCTCTCCAAACCAAACTTTTAGCTCTTTTCTCCAACGATCATAATTGACCAACTATACAATAATAAATTGTATACAATAATAGATAAGTTCATGGCCAACTATACAATAATTGACCAACGATCATAATTTATTATAATTGACCAACTATACAATAATAGCTCTTTTCATTAATTCTTATTAATTATATACAATAATAAATGTAGGTGTAAAATTTTTTAGATAATTCAAATAAATTGAATATATAAAAATTTATAATTCGTAAAAGTTATAAAATCATATATTCATAGTGTAATTTTCATATAAATAATATTGAATATTTTTCATAAAATTTTTTTTCGTATAATTATATACGGCCCGTGGCCCAGCCTGTGTCCCGTTGCCTACGGCCCGAGCTCGTGGCTAGGGCTGTGGGCCTGGCATGGGCCTTTTATTTTCATTTTTTGGCCCAGCCCGACCCGTCTTGAAATATGGCGGGAGGCCGTGAAGCCCAGCCCCAGCCCCAGCCCCAGCCCCAGCCCCAGCCCGGTGGGCCACGACTCGATTAACATGGCTAGTAGCACCTGTCGTAGTGGCGCTAGGCCAAATTTTGGCTTGACCCCACTAGGAGTGGTGCCAGCCTTTTAGAAAATATTTTAAGTCGGCAAGAAACAGATCTTTGACTCTTGGAAAGCAAGGCAAAAGATTTGGAGGCCTGTCCTACTAACTACTATGCAATTTTTAGCTTGGCTTCACTAAGAGTGACTCCAGAAAGTCTGGGAATGATCCGGAAGGTTCTGAGTAACCAAAATCAGCTGGGAATGGATAGGAACCATCGAGAGAGTGTCCGAGAGGTAACTGGCTTGAGAAATAATACTAGAATGGTTGAAAAGGTTGACCGGCCCACTAGGGACAAAACAGTCATTTGAACTGGAAAAACACCAGAATGGACCCCGAGTGACCCACGAGAAGGCTAGAGGGTTGGAAACACTATTAAGGGTGTTCCAAGAAATTGTCGGTTTGATACCCAGAGCCGGTGTGGTTGGAAAGACGATCAACCCACCAAGAGCAAAATGGTCATTTTGCATCGACCTTATCGAAATAGACTCAAAATGGTCTGAGAAGGTGTTAGATGGCTTGGAATACTATTTGAAGCATCCTCGGAAGGTAACTGGTTTGATACCCAGAGCTGGTGTGGTTCTCGGAGGCAATTAGATGCCTAGGGGTAAAATGGTCACTTGGCTTCAAGTGGGCCCGACGGGCCGAGGAAGTGACTGGTGGACTGGATTGGAAATTGGAGAGCGGGTGTGAGTTTGAATGTGCATGCGATGTTCGAAAGTGAGCTTGGTCGGGCCGGAGATCGCCGAGCAAGCAAAAATGGGGTGCTTACAAGGTCGAAGTATAACAATAGATATATATAATAAAGCTTAATAACGGCATCCAATATGAACAATAGAGTTTTAGATACAACAAAATGATATACATGTGCATACAAATGATATCTAAACCGTATCTCTGACTACTATTTTCCAAAATCATCATCGTCTCCAAGAGGTGCGGAAGGTCCAGCTTGCTGCCTCTAAAAGTTGATAGAATATCAACTAAAACTTGACCTTGACATCGCTGCTCGGCCTTAACCTCCTTTCTAAACTCAACCTAAGCAATCTGGAATGCTATCGACTATTGGATTTGCTCAGCCTGAGTAGTCTAAAATGTTGTCAACTGCTTCGCATAGTCGGTCTAGGCAGTCTGGAACATCACCATCACCGTCTAAAGCTCCATAATAGTGGTAGTTTCATACTGGATGACTCCGCTCTAGTCGTCAACCAACTGAGCCAATGCTTGAATCGAAGGACCTTGTTGTGGCTGCTACTCCTGCTAAGGCTGCTGCTCAACTCCAAGAGAGTCCTGATGGGCCCCTTCTTGTTGGGCTTGCTGAATCGGTTTCTGGATCCCAGTCAACTACCCTTCAGCTTGGTGCTTAGTAGTCAGCTCTATCAGCTACATTGCTGCTAGGATTGGGATCTCTAAAGGCGGAGGTACTCCAGCTCTACTATTAAGCTCAATAAGGAAGTCAGCGAGTGGAATATAACCTTGAGGTTGGGTATAAACGATGGTGGAACAGAGAGCTCTAAACATGTAGAGGGGTAGGTCGATGGACCTACCAGTACCAATAGCAAACATCAGCTGGCCCTTAGTTCGGTTAACCTTGGTAGTCCAACACATGGGTAACATAGAAGTGCATGTGAAAAGGAAGAAAGGTCGATACATAATGGCTAGGACCATCTTTGCGACCTGTGAAGTGACCCACTGCTCACCTGGGGAGCACAGCTCTACTAGCATAATCTCGTGATCAACTACTGTAAGCACCTCATTTTTGCCTGCTCGGCAGTCTCTAGTCCATCCAGACTTGTATTCAAGTCGATATGGATATATTCTAAGTCAACTCAAATTTCCAAGTCTAATCCCGTCATTCAATCGCTTTGTGGGCCCTTTGGGCCAAAATAGAGGCAAAATAACCAAAATGCCCTCGGGGGCATTGTTCGGTCCAATTCTAGTGGGCACGCCTTCTCGAAGACGATAAGTCCCCTTTTCCAGTCCAATTCCAATTCCAATTAAATCTGGCACACTCGAGAAAGTTGATTCCTCGAGGCAGTAAGTCCATCCTGTCCGGCACGTTTCTGAAGAAACTCTTTGGAATGGTAAGTCCCTTCAAACCCGTCGGCCGGGACGAGACCCCAAGTCCCCGAGATGGTAGAACGGTCCACCTTTGGGGCCTGCTAGCCCGTTAATGTAGAAATGTCCATTTTGGCACGCCTTTCGAAAAAGTTGATTCCTCAAGCACTAAGTCCACCTAACAGCTTCCAGAGATTAAGCAGTCTCTGGAATGATCGCGACCCGTTAGAGCAACAGAAATACTCGTAAACATCGCAACCGCCAGAGTGGCGATTACACTCGTAAACAGGTCGATATAGGGAATTGCCAGCAAACCCCTATATCACGGGACCGCCGTTAGAGTGACGGAAACACTCAAAACCCAGGTCAACACCAGTGCCTGCTAGCCTACTCCGGTGAAAAATGACCAAACTGCCCCTAGGGCCATTTTCGGCACGTTTCTCGAGACAATACCTAAGTCCTCAGAACGATAAGTCTACCCTTCTAAGATTGTCTTAAAGACAATCTGGTATGATTAGGTGCCTTCTAGTCAGTTTCAGGCCAATTTCGAGACATTTCGGTCAAGATGACCATTTTGCCCCTAGGCATCCAAGTGCCCCGAGAACCACACGGGCTCTGAGTATCAAACTAGTAACCTCCCAAGAATGCTTCTTATAGTATTCTTGACCTTCCATTACCTTTTTGAGCCATTCCGAGTCAGTTTCGGCCAATTCGGTGCAAAATGACCGTTTTGCCCTTAGTGGGCCGGTCGCCTCCTCTAACCACAATGGCTCTGGGTAACAAACCAATAATCTCTTGGGACATTCTAAGTAATGTTTCCAAACCTTGAGTCTTCTTCCGGGACATTCCGAGTCCATCTTGGTAGTTTTCCTGTCTAGTTGACCGTTTTGTCCCTAATGGCCCGGTCAACCCTTCCAACACATCTTGTTATCTTTTTTCAAGTCTATTGCCTTCGAGACTCTGTTTTAAGGGTTCTTGTCCCTTTTCGGGCCTTTCGAGCCATTGTCGGCCCCTCTAAATCATCCTCGAACCTTTCGGAGTCACTTCTGGTAAAGTCAGGCTAAAAATTACATGGTAGTCACTAATACAAGCACCCAAATCTTCTGAAGATATGTTGCTTGCCAACCTTAAAACTTTCCTAAGTGGCGCCATTGTAAACTTTGGCCTAGCACCACTGAAACAGGCACCAGGTCATTCCACTCTGTATAAATACAGAGCCTCCTCCAATGTAAAAAAGGTCTGCAAACTCAGTATAAAAACTCCCCTCTTCGATATACAGAGCTCGTAGCCTCCCTAAACCCTAGTCTTCTTTAGTTTCTCTAAACCCTAGCCTCCATACACAAACCCTAGTTCCTATACACTCCCATACACTCACATACACTCATATACACTTCTATACTAGCCTCCAAAGCCTTCATTGAAGACTTGAAGTGCTGCAACCCGAAGCTCCCAAAGATCAAGATAAGCCCTTGAAGACTAACGTAAAGCGAAGTGAGGACCGAACTAAAGCAAGAAAGTAAAACAAAACAAACAAAAGAAGACGCAAGGTAGGCTTCCGTTTTACGTTTATGCAATTCCCCCCCTCTCTCTTCTCTCTCCAAACCCATTTGGGTTTTCTTCTATTTTCATCCCCCATCTTCTTCTCCCCCTTTCTTGCATGCTTGAAACAAGGGACTTCCCGATCCATGTGTAGGATTAAATTATTGAAGGTCACCGTGTCGGGGGTTTTCTTTTAGTCTAACCGGAGATCACGTGGGTTCGGCTCCCTTAATTATATGGTGAAGCCTTAACCTTGTATGTTCACGACCCCAACTTGCATTGTGCATATCATGATATTGCATTCCTCCAAAATTCGTTTTCAAACTTTTTTTTCAAAACTTGCATTAAAATTGTTTTCAAACTTGCATCAAAATCTTCTTTTTCCAAACTTGTTTTCAAAATCACAATCCTAAGGTGATTCTAGTCTTTTTATGGTTAAGGTTGCTTTAGGAAAGTGTTACATTTAAAGTGACCAATATGATTTATATTTTCAAAACATTGTCGTTTTCAAAACCACTATCTTAGAGTGGTTCTAACCTTCTTATGGTTAGAATCACTTTAGAAAAGTGAGGTATTTTATATACTTTCTAAAAACTCTTTTTTCAACTCTCTCCTTCTAAAAATCTCTTTTCCAACATACTTCGTAAAAACTTTCTCCAATCTCCTTTCCAAAATTGTTTTCAAAAACTCCCTTCAAAAATCTATTTTCCAAAACACTTTTCAAAACTATTTTTCAAAAAAGCTCCCTCTAACATTCACTTTCTAGAAACATTCCCTAAAATCTCTTTCCTAAAAACTTTTTCCAAAACTCCTTCCTAGAAAAACTTTTTTCAAAATTCGCTTTCCAAAAACTCCCTTTTAATATCTCCTTCCAAAACATCTCTTTCCAAAAACTCTCGTAAAGTTTTACTTTCCAAAATCTCTTTTGAAAAAATTTCTTTTTAAAATTCACTTTCTAAAAACTCTTCTTTAGGATTTCCTTTCAAAAATCTTCCTTTCTAAAAACTCACTTTCCAAAAATCTCTTTTTTTAGAGCCCAAGTTAAACCCTAGAGCCAACAATTAGGAAACCCTAATTTCCTTTCTCAAAACATGATTTCCACTCTTGCCTTAAAACCTAGGTTTCTAAAATCTCCTTCTTTATATCTAAATCCTAGGTTTCCAAAACTCATTTTCTATATCAAAACTATAGTCTCCCAAATCTAGGGTTTCTAAAACTTCATTTTCCAAATCCATGCCAAATCTAATCTCCCATTTAGGAAACTAGATCCAATCCTTCGTTTTTGGTAACAAAATCAAAACACTTCTTCTTAGAAACAAAATCCAAATATTTCCTAATTCAAATCCTTCCTAATCTCCTACTTTTCTAAATCTTAAGTTTCCAAAACTTGAACTTTCAAATCTTTCCTTAAACTTTAAGCTTCTAAATATTCTCTAATTCCAACCTTTCTTAAATCCGCATCTTTCCAAATTTCAACTTTCCAAATCTAAATTTCCAAATCTTTTCTAAATTCAAACCTTCCCTAATTTCAAGTATTTCTAAAACTCAAATTTTGAGTATTTTCAAATTCAAGACTTCCTTAAGTTAAAACTTTCCAAATCCAAAACTTTCTTAAGTCAAAACTTTCTAAATTCTAAACTTTCCAACTTTCAAATCTTTCCTATTTCAAAATATTTTCAAAACGAAACTTTCCTAATTTGAAAACTTCCCTAATCCAAAACTTTCCTAAAATGAAACTTTCTTAAAACAGAACTTTCCTAATTCGAACCTTTCTTAAATCCAATCTTTCCCTAATCTTTCAAGTCCAACATTCGAGTCAAATCTTTCTAAATCTCAAGTCCTTCCTGAATCCTATCTTTCCTGAGTCTAGGTTTCCTAAATCTCAATCTTTTCAAAACAAGTCCAAATCCTTCTTCCAAGTTCTATCTTTCCAAATTGAAGTCCAATCTTTTCAATTCAAAATTTCAAATTCCAATCTTCTATTCTAAGTTCAAATAAAATCTTTGTTCAAATCAAAATCTCTTTTTCAAATCAAACTTTCTATTTTTCAATCGGACTCTTATCTGAACTACGACTGCCCTGATTCCTCAAAAAGGATACGTAGGCAACCCTCATGGGTGCGGTCACAACTTTTTCAAATCTCCAATTCCATAACCTTTTTAAAGTTTCCAATTCCACAACTTTTTTCAAACTTCCAATTCTAAAAATCTATTTACAATCTTCAATTTCAATTTCTAAAACTTTCTTTCCAATTTCAAAATTCAATCCTCGTTTTTAAATCTATCTTGAAACTCTTTTTCTTGCACTTGCATCTCATGCATTATTCTTTTAAACATTCTTTTCTAAAAGTGGATAGTTTTGGACATTCGTTAATCGAAAATTCTAATAAATGAATCTAGAGTAAATAGACATGTAGGTACCGTAAAGGCGGGGTAGGGTGATGGCTTAGTGCGTCTTCCCTACACATAACCAACCTCTGAACCTAGATCACTGTTTTCGAAAACGAAATGGAGTTATTTTAAAAAAAAGGCTTAAATATTTTCTAAAGGTTGCCAAACAACCTGTTTTCTTAAAAACCCTCTCTTGAGGAAGTATTTTTAAAATCTTTTCAAAAACCCTAAGTGGAGTCTTCGGATTGTGCTTAGTTTTTAGGTGACCTAACTCATCTAAATCAAGTTAGGTGGCGACTCTAAATTATTTTCCAGAAGCCCTTTATTCAAATCAACTTTTCATTCAAATCTAGTCAGACTCATTCTTCTAGGAGGGTGAGTTCTAACGAGAGAGTACAGTACTTTTCCCGCTTGTGTGTGTATTTCTCAAGTGCGAAAAATCTGAACGCGACAACTGCTCCCTTAAACGGATATCTAAATTGTGGTTGACCCTCCCTGAGTAGTTAGAAGAAAGTAGACTAAGGAATCTACATCTTTCTACCTTATTATTTGTCTTCCTTTATCATATATTTTACCCCCTTCAAACTACTCGAATGTAATGGTCAAGACCCCAGGTTGTCAGTGATAAATAATAAGGTGTTGATGCCATATCATATTTCTAAACTGATATGGATGGAGTTTCTTTTGGACATAATTATCATGTACTGACTCACAGTTATTTTTTTACGGTTAATTTTATTTTTTATTTTTGTAGGTAGCTACAATCTTTAATTGAATACTTGCATATTTCAACCCAACCTTGATGAGGTTGAAAAGAGAGCTGATCATCCTTCTAGCCTTTTATTTTTGCAGGTAAATGAAGTTTTGTTTGAACTCTTTTGAAGGTTGTTGATGTATGGACAGATGAACTATCTATGAAACTTTTTTGTGGCCTTACATAGAGAAGCATGAGCTGAAACATTGTTTGGGATTTGCAGGAGCTAAGGGCTAGGTGATGGGACTTGGCCATATACTATTGGCAAAATTGCAAAATATAGGGGCAAACAACATTTTTCCAAATTCTTCAATACTTGGCTTCTCAGTCTGGAAAGATTACAAAAAACAACAATGAAAATGAGTTACGGTTTTCTTTTGTTACACTCTGCCTTATTTTCCTAGTAAAGGAATAAAGCAACTAGGCATTACATGCATAGGCACACTTGTAGTTCCATCCAAAGCAGACCACTTGTATAGATGACAAGTTTGAACTTGCAGTTATGCATAGTTTGGCTAATATTTTAGAAACATTCCTGTTGCATTTGATAGCTTAACAATCTAAGCAAGAAGGAATACCTTTGACAACATTACCAACCTGTGCCTTATTTTTGGGAAGGATTAAAACCTGGTTCATTTGAAGTTTTTTAACTCACGTTGGTGTCCGACAATGCAATATATTCTCTATCAGGTCATGACTTGTAGCTAGCAAATGCAATCTCTTGATGCTTTGCCTTTCCAAGTATAAGAAAGTAAAAGTAATTAGGTTGGTTTAGGTTTTCTTTGTCCTTATCAGTTTTAATACCATTTTCGTATATTTCATTTACATTGTTTTTGTATGTGTAGTGAATTTTTAGGAAGGGTTAAAACTGGACAAATGTCCATTTTATTGTTTTGTTGCTCATGGCAAAAGATAGGATTTTATTGTCATATTTTTAGCCATATTTTGTTTTGTAGCATTCTTTTGTCAATTTGGCTCTCTTTTGGTTTTTTAAGTTAATTAACTATTTGTTTGTCTTCAAGCTAGAGAGATGAACACTTGAATTTTCATACAGGGGTCAACGCCATAATGAGTTTTAAGAAAGAAGAGAAGAGAATAATGGAGGGATTTTGAAAGGATAAGTAGCAAATATGGTATATGGGAGGAGTGCAGATTGCATAAAATGTGGTGAGTAAATTCCTCCATGTATTCATTGATTCTTCATTTATTTTCTTTTTCTCTTTACCGTGTATTATGGTGCATAGGCACACTTGTACTTTTTCTTAGGAGGCATCTTTCTGTGCCCTCACATTCACTGTGTGTAAGCACCCCATTTTTGACCGCTCGGCAGTCTACACTCCGTCCGGACTTGTTTTCAAGTCGTTGTGGACATATTTCAATTGAAACCAATTCTCTAGGTCCAAATTCCATCTTTCCATCGCTTCGCGGGCCTATCAGGCCCAAATAGAGGCAAAATGACCAAAACGCCCTTAGAGGCATTATTCTTTCTTATTCCAATTCCAATCCCTCTCTCGAGACAGTTTATTCCTCGAGACAGTCCGAGTAGCGGAAATACTCACAAAACCTTTAAAGTAGCAGAAATACTCACAAATAGGTCGATATAGGGAATTGGCAACAAACCCCTGTATTACGACGACCGCCGTTAGAGTGGCGGAAACACTCACAATCCAGGCACGTCTCTTCGGAGACGGTAAGAGCCCTTTCCAATCCCACTCTCGAGACAGTTTATTCCTCGAGACGGTTCCAATCCAGGCACGTCTTTTCGAAGACGGTAAGACCCCTTTCCAATCCCTCTCTCGAGATAGTTTATTCCTCGAGACGGTCCGAGTAGCGAAACTACTCACAAAGCCGTTAGAGTAGCGAAAATACTCACAAAACCGTTAGAGTAGCGGAAATACTCACAAAGCCATTAGAGTAGCGAAAATACTCACAAAGCCATTAGAGTAGTGGAAATACTCACAAATCATCAACCCCGTCTGAGTAACGGAAATACTCAACCGTTAGAGTAGCGGAAATACTCAACCGTTAGAGTAGCGGAAATACTCACAAAACCGTTAGAGTAGTGGAAATACTCACGAATAGGTCGATATAGGGAATTGGCAACAAATCCCTATGTCACGACGACCGCCGTTAGAGTGGCGGAAACACTCAAAACCCAAGTCAACACCCGTGTCTGTTAGCTCACTTCGGTGAAAAATGACGAGACTACCGTTAGGACCTTTTCCTAGACTTTCCGGTTAAGATGACCATTTTGCCCATAAGCATCCGAATGCCTCGGGAACCACACCGGCTCTGGGTATCAAACCGGTAACCCCCTGAGACTACTTTTTATAGTATTCTCAATCTTCCTTTACCTTTTCGGATCATTCCGAGTCAGTTCCGACAAACCCGGTACAAAATGACCGTTTTGCCCCTGGTGGGCTGATCTCCTTTTCCGACCACGCCAGCTCTGGGAATCAAACCGGCAACCTCTGGGAACATTCTGAATAATATTTTCAAATCCCAAGTCTTCTTCCTAGACAATCCGAGTCTGTCCCGGCAGTTTCCTGGTCCGATTGATCGTTTTGCCCCTAAAGGCCTGGTCAACCTTTCCGACCCACCTTATCTTCATTTTTCAAGTCAAATACCTCTAGGACACTATTTTGAGTGTTCTTGCTCCTTTCCGGCCTTCCGGGTCATTCCCGGCTCCTTCAAATCATTCCCGGACTTTCCGGAGTCACTCCTAGTGAAACCAGACTAAAAATTGCATAGTAGTCACTAGTACAGGCACCCAAATCTAGTCAAAGATACGTTGCTTACCGACCTTAATAGTTTCCTAATTGGCTGGCGCCACTACTAGTGGCGCCAAGCCAATATTTGGCCTGGCGCCACTCCTAGTGGCGTCAGAAGGAATTTTGGCTTGGCGCCACTGCAACAGGCCCTAGTGTATTCCTCCCTCTATAAATACAGAGCCTCATTCAACGTGAAAATGGTCTGCAAACTTAACCTAAAAATCCTATAATTCGATATACAGAGTTCGAGCACCTCCAAAACCCTAGCCTCCGTAGGCTTTCCCAAAACCCTAGCCACTATACACAAACCCTAGCCCCTATACAAACCCTAGTCTCCTATACACTCATACACACCCCCATACACCCATACACTAGCCTCCAACCATCCTTTGAAGACTTGAAGAGCTGCCATCCAAAGCTTGAAGACAACTCTTGAAGACTGAAGGTGAAGATCAAGACAAAGACCGAAGACCGAAGACAGCGCGGCGTGCAAAATAAAGAAGACATACAGTAGGCTTTCTCTATAATTTTCTGTACTTCCCCCTCTCTCTTCTCTCTCCTAACCCACTTGGGTTTTCTCTATTTTAATCCCCCATCTCTTTCCCACCCTTTCTTTGCATGCTTGAAACAAGGGGATTCCCAGTCCATGTGTAGGATTGGGCTATTGGAGAGTCACCGTGTCGGGGGCTTTCTTCTAGTCTAACCAAAGACCACGTGGGTTCGGCCCCCTTGATTATGTGGTGAAGCCTTAACCTTGTATGTTCACGACCCCAAATTGCATTGTGCATATCATAGTCTTGCATCTTCCAAAAACCGTTTTCAAAGTTGTTTTTTCAAAACGTTTTCAAACTTGTTTTCAAAATTGCATCAAAATCTCTTTTTCAAAAATATGTTTTCAAAACCACAATTCTAGGGTGATTCTAGCCTTTCCATGGCTAGGGTTGCTTTAGGAAAGTGTTACCTTAAAAGTGACATTTTTGGTCTATATTTTCAAATCTTATTGTTTTCCAAAACCACTTTCTTAAAGTGGTTCTAGCCTTCTTATGGCTAGAATCGCTTTAGGAAAGTGAGACGTTTTCATACTTTCTAAAAGCTCTCTTTTCAAAAAGTCTCTTCCTAAAAATCTCTTTTTCAACATACTTTCCTAAAACTCTCCTCTCCAAAATGGTTTTCAAAAACTCCCTTCCAAAATCTTTTTTCAAAACTCCTTTTTTCCAAAATCCTCTCCCCAAAATCCACTTTCTAAAAACCTTCCCCAAAAATCTTTCCAAAAACTCTCTTCAACAATCTTTAACCAAAAACCTTCATAGAAAAACTCTCTCCAAAAATCTTTCCAAAAACTCTCTTCCAAAATCTCCCTTCTAGAAATTCTCCTCTAGGATTTTCCTTCTAAAATTTACGTTTCTAAAAACGCACTTTTCAAAAACTCTTTCCTTAGAGCCCAAGTCAAGCCCTAGAACCCACTATTAGGAAACCCTAATTTTCTTTTCAAAAACATGGTTTTCAAACTTTGCCCCAAACCTTGGTTTCCAAAACCTCTTGTTTTCTACATCAAAACTATACATGTTTCCAAAACCTATTTTCTGCGTTAAAATTCTACACTTTCAAAACTAGGGTTTCTAGAATCTCTCTTTCCAAATCTTTGCCAAATCCTATCTTCCCTTTAGGAAACCAAATCAAATCTCCCGTTTAGGAAACTAGATCCTGTCCTCCGTTTTTGGAAACGAAATCAAACCTTCCCTTTTAGAAACAAAATCCAATCCTTTCCTAATCCGACTTTTTATCCTTCCTAAACTTCCACTTTCCTAAACCTTAAGTTTCCAAAACATGAACATAAAAATCTTTCCTAAAATTCTAAAATTCAACACTTTCCTAATTCTACTCTCTTTTCAAATCTTAACTTTTCAAACCTAAGTTTTCAAACCTTTCCTAAATTCAAACCTTTCTTAATTTCAAGATTTTCTAAAACTCTAAAACTTTCTAAATCCTAAACTTTCCAAATTTCAAACCTTTTCAAGTCCAAAGTTTCCTAAATTCAAAACTTTCTTAAGTTAAATCTTTCTAAACTTCCAAGCTTTCTAAATTCTAAATCTTTCCAAAACAAAACTTCAACATCTTTCCAAATCCAAAACTTTCCTATTTTCAAAACTTCCTTATTTTCAAAACCTTTCCTTTTTCAAAACCTTTCTTAAAATGGAGCTTTCTTAATTCAAAACTTTCTAAACTCAAAGCTTTCTTAATTCAAAACTTTCCCTTTTCTTAATTCAAACATTTCCTAAGTTGAAACTTCCCTTTTTCAAACCTTTCCAAAAACGAAACTTTCCAATTTTCAAAACTTCCCTATTTCAAAACTTTCCAATTTTCAAAACTTTCCTAAGTCGAAAATTTTCCTAATTCAAAACTCTCCAAAAGTGAAACTTTCCTAATTCCAAAACTTTCCAAAAATGAAAACTTTCCTAAAATGACACTTTCCTAAAACAGAACTTTCTTAAATCAGACTTTTCCTAATTCAAACATTTCCTAAATCCAATCTTCCCTAATTTCCTAAACCTTCCAAGTCAAGTCAAATATTTTCTGAGTCTCTTCTCTTTCCTAAGCCTAGGTTTCTTAAACCTCCATCTTTCCAAAACAAGTCTAAATCTCTCTTCCCAATTTTATCTGTTCAAATCAAAATTCAATCTTTTCAAATTTCAAAATTCTAAATTCCAATTTTCAATCCTCTATTCAAAGTTCAATCTCTCAATTTTTCAATTCAATTTTCAATTCAATCTCTTTCTTCTAATCAAACATTCTATTTTCAATCGGACTCCGGTCCGAACTACGACTGACCGGATTCCCCCAAAGGGATACGTAGGCAACCTTTATAGGTGCGGTTACAATATTTTTCAAACTTTCAATTCCACCCTCATGGGTGCGGTTTCCAAAATCTTTCCAATTCTCAAATTCCAATCTATTTTCAAAATTCCAAAATTTCTATTTTCAAACTTCTACTTTCAATTTTCAAACTTTTCAATTTCAATTCTATCTCTTCAAATCTCTTTTCAAATCTGTTTTTCAACTCTCTTATCTTGCACTTGCACATCATGCATCATGTTAGTTTCTTTTCAAATATTCTTTTTCAAAGTGAATAGGATTGAACTATAGTCAATTAAAGACTCTCATAGGTGAATATAGGGTAGATTGACATGTAGGTACCGAAAGGGCGGGGTAGGGTGATAGCTTAGTGCGTCTTCCCTACACGTAACCAACCTCCGAACCTAGGATCACTGATTTCAAAGACCAAAAGGAGTTATTTTTCTAAAAAGGGCTAAATGTTTTCCAAAGGTTGCCAAACAACCCATTTTCCTAAAAAACCCTCTCTTGAGGATGTTTTCCAAAATCGTTTTCTAAAATCCCTAAGTGTAGTCTTCAGATTATTCTTAGTTTTTAGGTGACCTAACTCACCTTAATCAAGTTAGGTGGCAACTCCGAATCTTTTTCAAAAGCCCTTTATTCAAACCAATTTTTCAATTCAAACCTAGTCGCACTCATTCTTTTAGGAGGGTGAGTTCTAACGAGAGAGTACAGCATTTTTCCCGCTTGTGTGAGTATTCCTCGAGTGCGAAAAATCTGGGCGCGACACTGTGCTATAGCAATGCACATCACGTATTCACATGAAAAAAATTAACTTAACGTTTCCTTCAGATACAATGTTGCTTTACCAAAAATCAATAGTGAATTATTGTGGAGATGGTTATTTTCTTAGAACCTTTACTCCAGCTGTATGGTAGTGTTGATTTACTCGTGTTATCATCATATAGATAGATATATACACTTGAATTTCTTGATGTCTTATGCATATAATAGTTTAGTAAATTTATGAGGAAGTGAGCCTATTTGTTATTTGTGAATATATTTTTACTTTAATGTCTTTAATCTGATAGGCTTGTTAATAATCAATAGTTTCCTAATACTTTTTTCGCCTTTGTGTCTTTTACATGATTAATGGTGGCTGAATAATCAGCATTTAATTTTTTTGTCCCTTAAAAGAGTTGACCAAGCTTATTGGTGGGCGTTAGAAAAACATTGCCATCCTTACCAAATTAAAAGGATTCCTAAGAGAAGCAAGAAGTCCTTCCCACGTGAACTATTTTGTTTTCACGTGCCCTCAGATGTAGCACTGCCTATGATTTTTTTATATTGTGCAACCCCTAAATTTTTTCGAGACGGTTTGCTTTTAAACTATTTCATGGGCAAATTGCATATCGATAGTGTTAACAATGATGAGTAGTTAGTTTGTGATTTTGCTTACTGTATATCAAATATAAAAGTTATCTTTGGCTAGTAGAAATTGACATTAAGATTTGGCATGGCCAAAAACATTCCTCGACATGCAACTTCTTCTATTACTCTAATTTTTTGCTTGGTAATTATTTGTGATTGATTCCAAAATTTAACTGAAATCTTTTGGATGCTGGCAATAATTGGCTATCTTGTGTTTTAGCTTTGTCATGATTGATAGATGGTTAAGACATTTACAATTTCCATCCAACTAATTATATAATCCTTTTGAGGATGTGTTTTAGGCAATCTAAGAAAACTATAAGCTATGGCTAGCAAGTTGGAGTTCTTATTCTGTACAATTGTTGTCTATTTCTTGCTTCAGTAGTTAAAGTTTCGGTTAGTTAATTGGTTCTCTGAACTTTTAAATATATGCCCAGCACTTGTATTCCTAAATTGCATCTTTCCAAGGTAAAACACTATATGAAAAAATGGATATGACACTAAAACCTTGGGTATCTATTCTTTCACTCTTCATGTTTTCTTACTGAAACTACTTTTCTTTTGTAAGCACCCCATTTTTGACCGCTCGGCAGTCTATACTCCGTCCAGACTTGTTTTCAAGTCATTATGGACATATTCCAATCGAAACCAATCCTCTAGTCCAAATTCCGTCTTTCCATCGCTTCGCGGGCCTGTCAGGCCCAAATAGAGGCAAAATGACCAAAACGCCCTTAGGGGCATTATCCTTTCTTATTCCAATTCCAATCCCTCTCTTGAGACAGTTTATTCCTCGAGATGGTTCGAGTAGCAAAACTACTCACAAAGCCGTCAGAGTGGCGGAAACACTCACCTAACCGTCAGAGTGGCAGAAACACTCACACCGTTAGAGTGGCGGAAACACTCAAAACCCAGGCACGTCTCTTCGGAGTTGGTAAGACCCCTTTCCAATCCCTCTCTCGAGACAGTTTATTCCTCGAGACGGTCCGAGTAGCAAAACTACTCACAAAACCGTTAGAGTAGCGGAAATACTCATAGACCCGTTAGAGTAGCGGAAATACTCACAGAACCGTTAGAGTAGCGGAAATACTCACAAAGCCGTTAGAGTAGCGGAAATACTCACAGACCCGTTAGAGTAGCGGAAATACTCACAGAACCGTTAGAGTAGCGGAAATACTCTCAAATCGTCAACCCCGTCCGAGTAGCGGAAATACTCAACCCCGTCCGAGTGGCGGAAACACTCAAAACCTAGGTCAATACCCATGTTTGTTAGCTCACTTCGGTGAAAAATGACCAAATTACCCTTTGGACCTTTTCCGGTCAAGATGACCATTTTGCCCCTAGGCATCCGAACGCCCCGGGAACCACACCGGCTCTGGGTATCAAACCGGTAATGTCTCGAGAATACTTTTTATAGTGTTCTCAACCTCCCTTTACCTTTCCGGACCATTCCGAGTTAGTTCCAGCCAACCCGGTGCAAAATGACCGTTTTGCCCCTAGAGGGCCGGTCTCCTTCTTCGACCACACCGGCTCTAGGTATCAAACCGGTAATGTCCCGAGAATACTTTTTATAGTGTTCTCAACCTTCCTTTACCTTTTCGGACCATTCCGAGTCAGTTCCGGCCAACCCAGTGCAAAATGACCGTTTTGCCCCTGGAGGGCCGGTCTCCTTCTTCGACCACACCAGCTCTGGGTATCAAACCGGTAATGTCCCGAGAATACTTTTTATAGTGTTCTCGACCTTCCTTTACCTTTCCGGACCATTCCGAATCAGTTCCGGCAAACCCGGTACAAAATGACCGTTTTGTCCCTAGTGGGCCGGTTTCCATTTCCGACCACGCCGGCTCTGGGTATCAAACCGGCAACCTCTGGGAACATTCTAAATAATGTTTCCAGATCCCAAGTCTTCTTCCGGGACAGTTTGAGCTTGTCCCGACAGTTTTTCGGTCCGGTTGACCGTTTTGCCCTAAAGGCTCGGTCAACCTTTCCGACACATCTAATCCTCACTTTTCAAGTCAAATACCTCCAGGACACTATTTTAAGTGTTCCTGCTCCTTTTCGGCCTTCCGGGTCACTCCAGGCTCCTTCAAATCATTCCCGGACTTTCCGGAGTCACTCCCAGTGAAGCTAGGCTAAAGTTTGCATGGTAGTCACTAGTACAGGCGCCCAAATCTAGTCAAAGATACATTGCTTGCCGACCTTAATTGTTTCCTAAATGGTTGGCGCCACTAGCAGTGGCGCCAAGCCAAAAAATGGCCTGGCGCCACTCCTAGTGGCGCCAGTATAAATTTTGCCCTGGCACCACTGCAACAGGCGCCAGGCTTGTCCTCCCTCTATAAATACGGAGCCTCGTTCAACATGAGGGAGGTCTGAAAACTTAACCTAAGAATCTCATATTTCGATATACAGAGCTCGAGCACCTCCAAAACCCTAGCCTCCCTAGGTTTTCCCAAACCCTAGTCACTATACACAAACCCTAGCCTCCTATACACTCATACACTCCTCCATACACTCATACACTAGCCTTCAACCACCCTTCGAAGACTTGAAGAGCTACCATCCAAAGCTTGAGGACAATCCTTGAAGATTGAAGGTGAAGATCAAGACCAAAGACCGAAGACCGAAGACTGCACGGCGCGCAAAATAAACAAGAAACAAGGTAGGCTCCCTATTTAATTTTCTGCACTTCCCCCCTCTCTCTTCTCTCTCCAACCCACTTGGGTTTTCTCTATTTTAATCCCCCATCTCTTTCCTCCCTTTCTTTGCATGCTTGAAACAAGGGGATTCCCGGTCCATGTGTAGGATTGGACTATTGGAGAGTCACCGTGTCGGGGGCTTTCTTCTAGTCTAACCAAAGACCACATGGGTCCGGCCCCCTTGATTATGTGGTGAAGCCTTAACCTTGTATGTTCACGACCCCCAAATTGCATTGTGCATATCATAGTCTTGCATCTTCCAAAATTCGTTTTCAAAAAGTTGTTTTGAAAAATCATTTTCAAACTTATTTCAAAATTGCATCAAAATCTCTTTTTCAAAAACTTGTTTTCAAAACCACAATTCTAGGGTGATTCTAGCCTTTCCATGGCTAGGGTTGCTTTAGGAAAGTGTTATATTAAAAGTGGCCTTTTGGTCTATATTTTCAAACCTTTCCCAAAACGAAACTTTTCTTATTTTCAAAACTTCCTTGTTTTTAAAACTTTCCAAAATTGAAACTTCCTTTTTTTCAAACATTTCTAAATTCGAAACTTTCTTAATTCAAAACTTTCCTAATTTCAAAACTTTCTTAATTTCGAAACTCTCCTAATTTGAAAACTTTCCTAAAACAACACTTTCCTAAGTGAAAACTTTCTTAAACCTGAAACTTTCCAAAAATAACACTTTCCTAATTCGAAACTTTCCTAAATCGGACCTTTCCTAATCCAAATCTTTCCTAAATTCCAAGTTTCCAAATCTTCCAAGTCTAACATTCAAATCTAATCTTTCTTAATCTCAAATCTTTCCTAGGTCTCCTACTTTCCTAAGTCTAGGTTTCCTAAACCTCCATCTTTCCAAAACTAAGTCTTTCCAAAATTAATCTTTTCAAATCAAAGTCCAATCTTTCCAATTTCAATTTCCAATCTCCTTCTTCTAATCTCAAATCAAATCCAATATCAAATTCAATTTCCTTCTTCAATCCATTCTTCTATTTTCAATCGGACTCCGGTCCGAACTACGACTGACCTGATTCCCCCAAAGGGATACGTAGGCAACCTCCATAGGTGCGGTCACAACACTTTTCAAACTTTCAATTCCACCCTCATGGGTGTGGTTTCCAAAATCTTTCCAAATTTCAAATTCCAATCAATTTTCAAATTTCAATTTCAAAATTTCTATTTTCAAATTCCTATTTCTAAGTTTTCAAAGTTTCCAATTTCAATCCCATCTTTTCAAATCTATTTTCAAATCAAATCAATTTCTTTTCAAATCAATTTCTATTTTCCAATTCTTTCATCTTGCACGTGCATATCATGCATCATATTAGTTTCGTTTTAAACATTCTTTTTCAAAGTGAATGGGGTTGAACTATAGTTAATTAAAGACTCTCATAGGTGAATCTAGGGTAGATTGACATGTAGGTACCGAAAGGGCGGGGTAGGGTGATAGCTTAGTGCGTCTTCCCTACACGTAACCAACCCCCGAACCTAGATCACTGTTTTCGAAAGACCAAAAGGAGTTATTTTTCAAAAAAGGGCTAAATATTTTCTAAAGGTTGCCAAACAACCATTGTTCTTAAAAACCCTCTCTTGAGGAGATATTTTCAAACCTTTTTCCAAAAACCCTAAGTGTAGTCCTCGGATTATTCTTAGTTTTCTAGGTGACCTAACTCACCTTAATCAAGTTAGGTGGCGACTCCAAATCTTTTTTAAAAGCCCTTTATTCAAACCAATTTTTCAATTCAAACCTAGTTGCACTCATTCTTTTAGGAGGGTGAGTTCTAACGAGAGAGTACAACATTTTTTCCGCTTATGTGAGTATTCCTCGAGTGCGAAAAATCTGGGCGCGACATCTTTATATTCAGGAAGATGGGGGTTGAAAACCAGCTTTTCAAGTTAGTTACTGAAATATTGTTGTGTGCATAAAAGAATTCGTAGATATAAGGCCAAGTCGATTACTTTCAAAGCCAACTGGATGATCTTCCGCTTCTGATTGAATGTCTACCATATTTTCGCTTGTATGTCAGTAATTGAATTTGTGATGCCAGTTTTATGAATGTATATTTTGGGATGCTTTATTTTCAATAGACTTGGTTGAATTTGTGCTTAAAAATTTTAGGCTGTCTGGTGTTCAGTAGTTGTAACTGGTTCAATTATATAGAGTTCAAATATTTAGCTTCATATTGTGTTTTGACTTTGTAGCTTTTCCCTGTGCTTCTGCATTGAGTTTAACTCTACTATTAGTTAGAGTTGACAGTTATTAACCTAATGCTGTTGAAAAGACAGTATATATTAAGCATTTTTAAAATTATTTTATAAAATGATCTTGGAGACAACTAGGCACGGGCACCTCTACTAGTCTATATGGACAAATAAGAAAGCAGCTTACTCAGGCATCAATTAGAGGTTGTTTTCAATACTTTGCAGTTAATTGAAACTAGTTTTTACCAACAAAAAAAAAAACAATAAATAAAGCCCATGTAAACAGATAAAAGCTTATTGGCTATTAATTTCTAAAGTACTTTATATATGTAGTTGTCTATAAGTTTCATGGTATGCTCAATGTCTTTCTGAGTCTTTTTTTTATTTTCCTTGGTTCCCTCTACAATGGAGAGAAAAGGTGGAAAAATAGACTCATAGATCTTTCCAATCATGTAAGATTTTCTTGCTGATTAACTTTTAGTAGATTCAAATTTTAATATAAAGTGGACTGAAAAATAGGGAAATAGGGTCTGCATTGTGTTTTGACAAACTAGACAGCCTCTTTTTTTGAACAATTTGATTTGTTCCCTAAAATTGGAGGTTGTTATTAACATGCATTCAAACTGATAAATGTTATGCTTATGATTATTCCCTATTTGGTTTCTCATTTGATTCTATGCTTATGAATTTTTCCTTGTTCTCTTTGCTTTTATAATTTGCTTTTTTTTTTTTGGGTAATGATATTAGTTAAATGTTCTTTCTTTCACTGAATTTGAAATTAGTTGCTTATGTTCTGATTTTTGTGTGTACATCATTTATGTTTTTTCCCTAATTTTTGTGCATGTGCTTAAATTGCATATATGCCAAATATTGTACTAATGGCACTTGCTAGGTCATTATTTGTGCTGATTTATGTCTTGACCACTACTAGTTTTACTACCTTTGCTGGCTTGCCTTCTTCAATGGAAGTTCTTTTTGTCCTTAACGTGAAACTGGTATTGTTGCTGGTGCTTGAGCTTGCAATTATGGCTAGCCTTTGGAATAATCCTAACAGAACCAATTATCACTTTGCATTGGGGAATAACAATCCTGCTAAAAACAAAAGAAATGCTTTTCTGCTTGAACTATTGGAGTGATTTGAGAGCTATTTAACTATGTTCTTTAATGTGTACTAATAATTCTGATGCATACAATCAGACGTTAAGTTATACACAATTTATGACTCTTTGTTGGTCTTTTAATTGGAAATTTACATATAGAAGCTGAATGCCTTAATTATTATTTCGTTCTTTGGGTATGGCTTTGGTGTCACTGCTTGTTTATTCCAACTAAGGATGAGTCTGCATGGTGTCACTACTTGTTTATTCCAACTAAGGATGAGTATGGGTGATGATTGGATGCTTATTTTTCTGGTTGAAGTTTGAGTGCCCATCTGATTCTTTCAAGGCCCTAGTTGATGTGGCAGCAGTCCACTCATCTTATTGTTTATGCATTTACTTGGCAACTATTATGATAACACTACTAAAATATTGACTGTTTGGCAAGAAATACTTTAAGGAAACTGATGGGAGAAAGAGATAGATGATCACTGAGATTACTGAGTTAGAAGATTCTAATGGTGCTAGAGGAAAGTAATATTCATCATGAAGTGAGGATGATTTTAAATTGGCCTGCTCTATAATCATCATGAAGTTCAAGGAAGGTAATATGAATTCCATATATCAATTAAATTGTAAATCTTCTGTTACAAAAACTTTTAGTCTACTAGAGGAAATCTTTAGATGGAAGCGAGTTTTCTAGGTCATAAGAATTTTATATCTTCTTTCTTTGAAAGGGAAATCAGTCAATATACCTTGCGGGAGCTTAATCTGTTAAGTGATGTTGAGGCATAACATTTTTACATGCATGCCAAGTGAGGATGATTTTTGTTTAGAGCTATAAGGGCAAAAAAATACAATTAGACAACCACATTTTTTTTTTCATTTTAAGAGTAACAATTACTATATTATGAGGCAACAAAATGCTACTGGTTGCAATCTTATTCCTAACATTTTTACCTGAGTGTTAAGGTCAAAACTTCATAGGTATGATGATATAGTGAAATGAGTAGCTCACCAGCTTGGTTTGGCTAATCCATCTAAAATTAGGATTACATCTCACTGTTCTTATGACCTGATTATGGCTCTAGCAATTCATGTGCCTCTATTAGACTTAACAAAAAATTGACCTTTGTTGCTTTGTTGAAGGTATGCCTTTAAGCCTTCGAAGTTCTCTTTGACTTGCCTTTGCACATAGCCGTTGCTCATACCTTTTTGAGACCATACTCTTTCTTCTCTAAATCCTTTTGTAGTTCTCTAGCCACTACTCAGACCATTATACATATATAAATATATATTTGTAGATTTTTCATGCCATTGGAAAGAGTGAGAATATAAATGATCAGTATAGGACATTACGTGCCGAAGAGTCTCTCTCTCTCTCTCTCTCTCTCTCTCTCTCTCTCCCGTGTCTGAGTAGTTGGCACACATGTGGATGTATTTAGCGGTTTGCTTCAGTGTCACCAATCTGTGACTCTCTCTCTTGTGTCTAGGCAGTGGGCACATATGCGGATGCATTTAGCTTTACGTTTCAGTGACTGTTTTCACAGATAGTGAAAGGTGTAGTAATCTATAAATTGTTTTCACCAAAAACCCTTTCATTTTCTTTTTCTGTTTTGGAGTCTAGTCTCGGTCCACTGTTTGTAGCTGATCAATAATATGATCTTTAGATTTCTTCATGTCGTTAGGTGGAAAGCCACCAAATTTTCATGTATGCCACTTCACAAAAAAAAACAAGGGATAAGAACTGTAGCTAATTATTAAATAAAATTTTATTAGGCACCATGAGAAACAGATTATCTTGTTTGTACCTTTGCATTAATTGATGCTATTTACTGAACATTAGGAAACCTTGTTACTTGATTTTTATTATTAGGCACCATGAGAAAAAGATTATCTTGTTTGTATCTTTGCATTAATTGATGCAATTTACTGAATATTAGGAAACCTTGTCACTTGATTTTTATTAGATTCGAATTCCTCCTTTTTTCTAGCAACATATTCAGAACTTTAAGGGACATTTCTTTTTGGTCATCCATGAAGGTGAGACTTTAGCTGACGTTACAGAGTGAATACAGAGGAAATTACAGGTTCTAGATGATGAGTTTGCTAAGGTACCTTTTTTTTGCACTTTATTTTATTTCTTTTGAAAGCTAAATAATTTAATGTTGTCAGTGTGTTAAGTTGTATTACCCTTTTCTTTTATTTAATTTGCTTTCTCAAAGGTTGTATTTTATTTCTTTTGAAAGCTAAATAATTTAATGTTGTCAGCAAGTTAAGTTGTATACCCTTTTCTTTTATTTAATTTTCTTTCTCAATGGATGTTTCCCATTGTATTATTTGATGAAACCTTGCTTTCTTTGTAATTTCTTGTGGCCAATGGAAATTTACACTTCTTTCACTCATAAAATGTATAGAAGGTATTAGCTTTAAAATTATACAAATATCAATATCATTGTCATTATCATTATCATAGAAGAATATATATACCTTAATCTCCTATTTTTTCTTCTTATAATATTGCTTTTGGACTAATGAAACTGAGCTTGAATATCACTAATTCAAGAGATGATAGAAATGCCCATGTACAAGAGGCAGAGTGAACAACCCATTCATGCACCTTGAGCTAATTTTACAACTGTTGCTCTAGCTTCTATAAGGACAAACTCTTGTAGGATTTAACTTTGAGAAATAAAGTGCTACATTGTATGTTCGGTTTATGTCATTTTGACATCTTCATAAATTTTCTATGCTAGTACAAAACTTTTATATTGCTCCTTATTTTGATCTTGTCTTATATGCAGATTGTTGATCGAGGTATGATGAGCAGCTTTGGCTGGACAACGATCAATGGAGTTTTTGGAGTTGAAGTTTTAATATGAATTTTTGTTTCTTTGGTGCTTAACTGCTTATCTGTATTTTGTGACGCTTGGATAGAAAATGAAGACTTTACTCTTGATTGTACTTTGTCTTTCTTGAAGGGAATGCAGTATTGGATGGAAAAAGTTGACATATAATTTCTTTTGATACTTTTGCTTTTATGCACGTACTATTTTAGGTCATGTTTTTGTAGATTCGAATTTGAGATATTATAAATACATGTGAACATCATTAATGCTTTATGGGAGTATTTTTGCTGCTCTGTTATAATTGTTGTTTATGTGCAGATTATTGATTAAGTTACGACACTTTTTGCAGGACAGAGATTGATGAAGTTCTGAGTTTGTTTTTGTGCTTTTGGATAATGGATTATTATTGTTATAATTTTGTGCTTCTTGGATGAGAGAAGCTCACAACTGAATCTTTTTTGGGAATTTTTTTGTCTCTATGCATTTACTTCTAAGTATAATTTTGTAGATTTGAACTTTAGATGTTGGAAATATTTCTAAACTTCACTAATGTTTTTATGATATTTTTTAGAACTTCTTTATATTTTTTTTTCATGGATGTATGTTTGGAAATATAGTATGGTTGTGAATGCACAAGAAGGGAAATTTAAAAGAGTAAATAGTAGCAGTAGCCACTTTTAGCAAGAAATAAACCATTATTGCAATTTAGATATTGTGTATTTACCAAGAAAAAATTTGATTACCAATGAAACAACTATGCCACAAATATGCATGGTGGTTTTATCGTATGTCTTTTAATAAGGACAAAATTCGTTGCCAAAATTAATATTTAGCAACCAGAAACTTTTTAAAATTCGTCACTAATTAAATTTTTAATATTCTTTTGCGACGACATGCTAGCAACCAAAACTCATGGTCGCTAAACGGCTAATATTCTTTTGCGACGACGTGCTAGCAACCAAAACTCATGGTCGCTAAACGGCTAATATTCTTTTGCGATGACGTGATAGCAACCAAAACTCATGGTTGCTAAACGGCTAATATTCTTTTGCGACGACAAGCTAGTAACCAAAAGACATCATCGCTAAATGTCTAATATTCTTTTGCGACGACATGCTAGCAACCAGAAGACATCGTCACTAAATGTCAAATATTCTTTTGCAATGACAAGTTTGTTGCTAAAGTTCATCTTAAATAATTTTCATAATAGACTTTTAGCGAGGAAATACAGATATTTAGCATCGAAACTTAGGCGAGGAATCATTGCGTCACAAAATAAATAAGTTTTGGTGTCAAACCAATTTTGTTGCTAAATATGTATTATTGGCAGCGAATCGGATGTTTGTCGCAAAATAGAATCCGAGACAACCCTTTTACAACGACCTGGCGAGAAGTAACATTTCCTTGCAAAAAAGTTTTAGCAACGAATATGTGACTTTTAGTGACGGATCGTTTTCTAGCTAAAAGACCAATTTCTTGTAGTGAAAACTCTTGTAACATTGAAGCTTGGGTGTAAGCTTTACGGAAAGTGAGCCCACTTCAACTAGCCTCGACTTTGTAATTGAAGATTGCATAGTGGAAGAAGACTTCAAGAGGATCTTGGGGTGAGGATGTAGACCACAAGTTGTGATTGAACCTCGGTAATTCTTAGTGTTTCTTTCTCGTGTTTTGCTTTCATTTCATAATTGATTTTATTGCATTGCATACACTTGAATTACTGTTACATTCATTAAATTAGTTTTAATTTGTCTTGATTGTAATTAGTTTTTAAAACCCGATTCACCTCTCCTCTTAGGTTGCCTTTCGAGCCAACTAGTTGGTCTTCTGTAAATCAATTATATAGTGCTTGGCTTGCCTGACAAAAGTGACTTTTGCTTGGTTTGGGTTTCCACGCTAAATTTCTGTGTCTTATTTTTTTACCATGTCGCGCCCCAGTTTTTTGGACTCGAGTCTAAGTCTTGAATCGGGTCAAATTGGTACCCTCTGTTAGAACTTACCCTCCTAAAAGGACAAGTGCAATAGGGTTTTGATCTTTGAAAATTGATTTGAATAATAGTTTTTTGAAAAAATTTACAGTCGCCACCTAATATAATTAAAGATGTGCTAGGTTACCTAAAACAAAGCGTAATTCGAAGCTTAGGTTTTTCAAAAATGTTTTGAAAATGCCTTCCAGGGAAGGTTTTAAAAAGTGAGGTTTTAGCAACCTTTCGAAAATATTTTAAAGCCTTTTTGAAATGTGGCTCGAATTAGAAATCTATGGTCCGGGAGTTGGTTATGTATAAGAAAGATATCCTAAGATCATCACCTTACCTCGCCCTTTCGGTATTTATATGTCTATTTACCCTTAACTCACTTACTAATCTCTGGTTACTTAATATCCACTTATAGAGGTTTTTGAATATGGTGTTTAGTCATCACTATAGGGATGAATGATGTATGATGCATATTTTTTAAAATATTTTGAAAGAATTAGAAGTTTTTAAAATTCGACTTTGAAGGGTAATTTTGAGGGAAAGAAAGTTTTGAAAATGACATTTGACTTGAAATAAGGGTTATGACTGCACCTATTTAGGTTGTCTACGTATTTTATTTGTCGAGAATTAGGTTATTCATAGTTTGTGCAAGAGCATTATTTGGAAAGCAAACTCAAGGGAGTCTTGGAAGGTTTTGAAAATTGAACTCAAGGGAGCTATGAGTTGAAAGTGAACTCGAGAGAGTTTTGAAATGTTTTTTTTAGAGGAATTCAATAGAGTTTTGAAACATATTTTGAAATCAACTTAAGAAAGTTTTGAATTATTTTGAAATTAACTCAAGAAAGTTTTGAAATGATTTGAAATCAACTCGTGAGAGTTTTGAAGTGCTTTGAAATCTGGATTTGAAGATTTTAGAGATGGAATTTGAAGTTGAATAAAGTAAAATCTCTTATGAACTTGTCTTTGAAAAGTATTGGCAATCATTTTTTTATGCCTTATAAAAGGTATGTTTAATGTTTCATCACCCTTAAAAGATTAGTTATACAACAACTAAACTCCATTAAGGTTATGATTTTTAGAAAACATTTTAGAAAAGGGGCTAGAAACTTCCTTTTGTGTTTTCAATAACTTTAGGGTTATGAAACCCTACTTTGATATCCCACTTTTTCTTGGAAAACCTTAACTATGGAAAGACTAAGATTGTCTCAAGAATATGACTCTTAAAAATATTTTTGAAAGAGATTTTTAAAAACCTTGAGGGTACACCCTAGTATAATCTATGAAGGTTTTATTTAATGTATCACCATCCCTTGGAAAACCTAATCAAGAGAGAGTTAGGATTACTTTTAGGGTTGTGAGTTTTTAGAAAATATTTTGGAAACTAGTTTTTAAAATGCAACGCATTTAGCCATTCTTTTTTTTTTTTTTTTTTGTTAAGACGAGTTCAAGAGAGCTTTTGAAAAAAACAATTTGAGAAGCTTGTAAAATCATTTCTAGAGGACTTTATTGACATGATATTTTGAATACTCAAGAGAGCGACGATTTTGAAAAACAAATATGAAAATGGATTTGTAATTGGAAGGTTTGAGATTGGACAACTTAGGCAAGGTCTATTAACTAGGGTTAAGTTGACTTAGGGTTAACCAACTAGAGTTAGGTTGACCTATGGTTAGCTTACTTTAGTTAAGATGACTTGAGGTTAACTAACTTGGGTTAGGATCACCTAGGGTTTTGGAGGATGGTTTTGAACTAGGGTTTGGAACCTAGTGGTTTTGAAGGGTGATTTTGAAATAGGGTTTTGAACCTAGTGGTTTTTAAGGGTGGTTTTGAACTAAGGTTTTAAACCTAGTGGTTTTGAAAGGTGATTTTAAACTAGGGTTTTGAACCTAGTGGTTTTGAAAGGTAGTTTTAAACTAGGGTTTTGAACCTAGTTGTTTTGAAAGGTTGGGAAAGTATCATTTTATGCATGAAACTTAAAGGTGTGCTTCAGAAAACTATGATTTCATGTAAAAACAATTTTTTGATTTTGGGTAGAAAACATATGACTTTATGTAAAAAACTTTGAGAAACGCTCTGAAAAGCATCATTTCATGTAAGAAAGTTATGATTTCATGTAAAATTCTTTTGGAAAACTAACTCAAGAGAGTTGTGAATTTTGAAAACCATTTATTAAAACCACTCAAGTGAGCATAGGATTCATATGGTTTATTGTTTAAAACTACTTAAGAGAGGGTTGTCATAGAACCATTTCAATCACACACTTAAGAGAGTAAAACTTTTGAAAATCACTGCAGAAACTTTTAAATCCTTCAATAGTACAAAGTCAAATGTTAGAAAATTCATTTCTAGTAGGTAACGCTATTAAGCAGGTCGATACCATAGTTCCAATTATTCCTGTAATTGGATCATTGTCTAAAGTGAAATTTTGTAATGTATTAGGACATCCCATTAGTAAACCAGTCTGGGCCGATTTATTAGATTCTGATGTTATTGACCGATTTGAGCGTATATATAGAAATCTTTCTCATTATCATAGCGGATCCTCTAAAAGAAAAAAAGAGTTTGCACCGAATAAAGCATATACTTCGACTTTCTTCTGGTGGAACTTTGGCTTATAAACACAAAAGTACGATACATGATTCATATGGTTGATTTGTGAAAACCACTCAAAAGAGGGTTGTCTTGGAACCATTTTAATTATGAACTCAAGAGAGCAAACTTTTGAAAACCACTATAAAGTGGCTTGTTTTGGAAACCACTTGAACATTTGAAAGTCAATCAAATAAGAGTATGATTCATATGGTTGATTTGTGACAACCACTTAAGAGAGGGTTGTCTTTGTACCATTTCAATCATACACTAAAGAGAGCAAATATTTGAAGACCTCTTTTAGAGAGGGTTGTTTTGAAAACCACTTTATGCAAAACTCAATAAAGTGAAATGAAACAATGCAATTTAGATGGTTTTGAAGTTCTAAGGTATGGAAACCTAGGGTTTTTGGCTTGAACACTAAGAAATCCTAATTTGAAGAGCTTTAGAGAAACATTTTAGAAAGCACTTTGACATGAATTCTTTGAAGAGCCCTTGAAGATAATAACAATGGTGGTTTGAAAAGAGGCTTTAAACACAAAAATAAAACCATCACATGCATAATATGAATATCACCAGAAATATAATGCAAAGGGTATGAACATACAAGGCTAGACTTCACCACATTGTAAGGGGCTTCAAAACCATACCATCTTCAATTAGGCTCTCAAGACTTCTCCGGGTACTGTGGGTCTTGAGAGCTTTCATCTAGATGGCCTTAAAGCCCTCTTGTTTCAAGCATATAAGAAAGTGGAGTAGAAAATGGGGATTAAGAAAGAGAATAGCTCAAGTGAGCTAGGAGAGAGAAAAGAGAGTGGGGGTATATGTAAGCTTAAATGGAGTATACCTTTGATTTTCAATCCACAACAGCTTGGATCTTGGAGCTTTAATTGGAGACTTGATCTTCAAAGAATCTTGAGTTTTGGAGACTTAGAAGTATTTTTGAATTCTCTGTTTTGATTTTTATAAAGTGACCTGCTATTTATAGGCCTTTTGTTTTGGGGTTGGCTCATGTGTTTGCCCTAATGTCATACATGCATTAGGTCCTAGCCACTAAAAGGGTGCCACGTGGCACCCTTATGCTTTCCAAACTCGGGCTGTAAGATAATTTTTGTCTCGATTTGATCAAAATATGGGTGCACATAGCTTACGCTCCCTTGCCGAGAACTTGTATGCTGACTTTTCCTTGATATTCGAGCCATTAGGGGATAATGTAAGAGAATCGAATGCGTTCACGACTTTTTCCTAGAGTTTATCTTGAATTTAGTGCCCTCAGGGAGCCTTGGATGACTCTAGATGGTAGAGATATTACCTTGGGAAGCAAGATTAAAATTAAGCTTGTCGGAGCATTTGAGAGACCCTTGGTCGATTTCCCATAATGGCCGTTTTTGGTCCATGCGATCATGACCTTCGGGGAACAATCATCTCGATCAAACTGTACTAATGGAAAGTCATTCGAAAAGGCACTAGGCAATTTCCTATCTTATGCATTTTGCAAGTCGTTCGACGGTGCATTATGACAAGAGAATCGTGATTTAACACATGAAACGGGAGATGCAGTTTTAGTTTTTTCCAAATGTCAAAAATACCCTTCTTTAAGCCTCCAGATCATGACCTTTGGGTGATGTTATTGTCGATCTGATTGCACCAATGAAAAGCCTATCAGTAAGGATTTTTAGAATCCCCTAATTTGCACACTTCATCACTTGTTTGACAGTGTGTTTTAGTTAGGGAAGTAAAGAAAAAGTTATTTTTGGAGGAGGGTCTATGTCACGCTCCTTAAAGCTATTATTGAGTAAAGTGTATTTTGAGTCAAGCGACTTACCCAGAAATGATAGGAACCCTCTTCAGAGTTCTCTAATAAGGACTGTTTCAGTCTTTGAAGTTGGTGTGGTCTCGAAAATGCACTTGGGCACGCATGGTTAAAACGATCATTGTGATTGAAACTTGTCGGAATGAGACCAGAATGGATTTTAGTTGAATGCAAGAGTGTGTTTGACTACCTAAAGTTAGTTTGGTGTGGTCTTACTACTTCGCGGAACTTGTACTTCCTGAAAAGCATGTTAGGGTACTAAGGGGTAAAATGGTAATTTTAACCGAGGTTTCCCGAAATGGGACCAGAGTTGATTTGAATGGCATATTGAATATATTGAACTGTCTAGAGACAATGTTGAGACTGGTCTTATGGTCTTGAGGAATTGATACTTTCTCGAAAGATGTGTCGATCAGCCTAGAGGCAAAATGGTCGTTTTTCACCATGTTAGGCTAGCAGGCGCTATTATTGACCTAAGTTTACAAGTGTTTCCAACGCTCCAACGATTGTGATGAGTTTGTTTCCAAAAGTATCCTGTCCTTTGGTATATGTGCCACGACCAAAAGGCATAGTAGGTCTTTTAACACTAGGTTACTTGCGGGATACCCGTGTTGACTTGGGTTTACAAGTGTTTCCATCACTCTAATGGTTGTGACCAGTTAGTTTTGAAAGGTATCCCCTCCTTTGGTAAACGTGCCACAACTAAGAGGCGTAATGGGTCTTTTGACACTAGGTTGCTTATTGCAGCACCCCATATTTGCTCCCTCGACAATCTCCGATCCGATCGGACTCATATTCAAATTGACATAGATATATTTAGGTCCGAATCAACTTTTCAAACTCAATCCAACTAATCAATTGCTTTGCTGGCCCATTGGGCTCAATAGAGGCAAAATAACCAAAATACCCTTGTGGCATTGCTCGGTCCAATTCCAATTGGCACGTCTTCTTGAAGACAGTAAGTCCTCATTTTAATTCCAAGTTCAAAATCTAATTCTAATCAAATTCCAATTAAATATGGCATGCCTTTCGATAAAATTGATCCCTCAAGCGATAAGTCCATCAAGTCCGGCACGTTTTTTGAGAAAACTCTTCGGAATGGTAAGTCCCTTTCAACCTGTCGACCGGGACAAAACCCCAAGTCCCCGAGATGGTAGAACAGTCCATATTTGGTGTCTGCTAGCCCGCCAATGGAGAATGTCCTTTATTCGGCACGTTTTTTGAAAAAGTTGATTTCTCATACGATAAGTCCAACTAGCTGCTTCCCGAGATCAGGCAGTCTCCGAAATGAATGCGGCCCATTAGAGTAACGAAAATACTTGTAAGCATCGCAATTGTCAGAGTGGTGGAAACACTCAAAACAGGTCGGCATTGGGAATTGCCAGTAAACTCCCTATGTCACGGGACCGAATTCGCCTCTTGGCCGTGACACGTTTACCAAAGGACGAGATACCTTTGGAAACCAACTCGTCATAGACCCTTAGAGTGATGGAAACACTCAAAACCCAAGTCAACACCAATACCTGCTAGCCCACTTTGATGAAAAATGACCAAACTGTCCTTTGGCCCATTTTCGACAGGTTTCTCGAGAAAGTATCTAAGTTCTCAAAATGGTAAGTCCACCCTTCCAAGATTATCCCAAAGACGATCCGGCATGTTTAAGTGCCTTCCAGTCGATTCCATTCCTTGTTAAAGAAAATTAAAAACTTTGCATTTTCTACTCGTCTTCTTTCTTACAAAATCATGTCAATGCTTCCAAAAAACAGCGAGTTGCTTGAATCCATTGAGTGGTTCTAAACACACTTCTTTCATGCAGTTTGTAACGTTTAAACTAACTACCTAGTCTGTGTCAGCATCTCAGAAAACTTGGAATTGTAAGAAGAAGAAACAAATTGAGAATCCATCTCGTATGGTGTTCTCTGACAGGGTGTCAAAAGTTTGAGTTTAGAAAAAATTTTCTCAAGAGAATATGATTGATGATAGATTCTGTTCTGTTTACTGTTTTTCACCTTCAAAGTCCGAACTATCTGCACCGAGTGTGTTTGGTTCATGTCTCAGAAAATAGTTTACTGTATTCTGAATGATAAAAAAATGGAAAGCACAGTTGAGAATGCATTTCGAAGGGTGTTATTTGAGAGGTTTCCACAAAATTGAGTTATCCAGAAACATCAGTTATGGTGGTTTCTATTCTCTTTCTTCTTTTATCTAGTTAAAAATGCACATTGTTAGAAAAGTGTGCGTTCTATATTTTTTTCATTGGTAAATGGAACACAGGATGCCCATTCCACAAATTCCTTTCTGAGCTTCTTGCTTCCGGTCCTTGTGCCATTTCGTATACCTGTTTCCCAAAGTGGTATAATCTGATGCACGTTAAAAACTAGAAAATTTTGTATTCTTTGCGTAATATATGAATAATGATATGAGTTGTACCAAATGGATTCTATCTATAAGTTTTCTCTGTCTGAGCTTACTTTGAATCTTGCTTAAAATATGAATTTTCTGTACAGGTTTTTTCCACTTTGAACAAACAAAATTTATATGAAAATACATATGATACGTGTATAGAATGCATATGTTTTACTCTAAAACTAATTAGTTTCAGGTATGTTTTATGATTTGTTAAAAAGATTAATGTTTGTATGTTTGCTACCTTTTCTAATCTCTAACATGCTTTTATAGTTGTCATTGGGTTATTTATTTTAAATTTATCAACCTTTAGTTTGTATGTTTCTATTTGAGGATTACTCATTTGAAAGATCAACATGCAGAATCCGTGGAAGGAGGTGAACGCAGTTCTAAAGAAAGAAGCTGCTTACTTTGGTGATATTGTGATTTTGCCATTTATGGATCGCTATGAGCTTGTGGTTCTTAAAACTATTGCCATCTGCGAGTATGGGGTAAGTTACTTCCATCTTCTAGTGTTCTTTTATTTTCCGAAAGTTATTTGTTTTTCTAGACTGGCTGATACTTTGAGCAGTACGCTATCCCCTTAAGCAGTGCAAATATTTACCATGCAGGTTCAAAATGTGACAGCTGCTCACATAATGAAATGTGACGATGACACATTTGTTAAAGTGGAGACTGTCTTGAAAGAAATTGAAGGCGTCTCACCTAAACGGTCCCTTTACATGGGCAATCTCAATCTCTTGCATAGGCCTCTCAGAAGTGGGAAATGGGCAGTCACTTATGAGGTAGGATTCTATGAAAGCTTAAAGTCACATTTATCATATGAGGATCTGCTTAAACCATTTACATCAATCAAAGGATGCATCCGAACTTCATTTAGATGGAACATGATTTCCGACAAGGATGAGTATTAGACTTTTTGTGCTTTACATATCTGATGGGTGTTTGTCTGATATAACAGGAATGGCCAGGAGCAGTATATCCTCCTTATGCCAATGGGCCCCGATACATAATATCCAGTGATATTGCTAAATTCATCGTCTCTCAGCATGTCAATCGACGCCTACGGGTTTGTAACCCCAGAAACCTTATATATTTGTATTTTATTTTCCGTGAAGAATTCGGCCTTTGTTACTGAAACATGTTGTGTTCCTTTGTTGTGGGAGCTGTTCAAGATGGAGGATGTGAGCATGGGAATGTGGGTTGAGCAGTTCAACAGCTCCACACCTGTCCAATACTCCCACAACTGGAAGTTTTGTCAGTATGGGTGCATGGAGGATTATTATACGGCACATTATCAATCCCCTAGACAGATGATTTGCCTATTGGACAATTTGGCTCGGGGTCGGGCTCACTGCTGCAACTTTAGATGACGAAAAGAAACTCCTAAAAGTCGTTGAATAGATTGAACCTGTGGCACCTGTTTTCGTTTCCTGACAGATTTCACTGAGTCGTCGATTTGTGTCCATATAGTTGGCCACTAGAGATGTCTGCTTTGGGTCATAGCCATTGTTTTGAAAGATGAGAACCGCGATGTGGTTATTTCTGGCCATAGAGGCGATTCGGGGCCTTTGCCACAGTCCAGGCAAGTTGTGCAATTAGACTGTAAATGATTCATGCCACTTCACATCATGAAGACTGAGTGAAATTTTTACTGCAGAATAGAGATATGATCTACTCTCTTTCTTTTTTTCTCGTTTTTTTTTTTTTTCACTCACCAGTTTGCAACTTTCCCGCTAAGATTACGGTAACAATGGGAAGGGAATAAGGTCATGACGCAACCTTGTTTTTTTTATTTTTAATTTTTTTTTACTTTTTTGTAAGTAGGGTGATGACCTTGTTCAAATAATCATTATCAATGAATGGAAGGGGGATGGCAGATACGGCCATCCTAGTTTTTGTTTTCATATATTTGTTACACTTCTGCACAATTCCAATTTATGTCGAGAGCCGAAAAAGAACTTCGAGAACACCCCCAACGTCTTCATGTTCTTCATGAATTTGATGGTTTGCTTGCAATTCAGAGCCTACGGATAAAGAATCGAGCTGTAGCTGCAACTTCACCTGCTTCTTCGGCCTGGATGGTGCACCCCAATGTCTTCATATATGTGTACTTTTAAACTAGATGTCTTATCTTGACATGTTATATAACAAGTAAGGAATAAGATTTTTATTTGTTTATATCGAAACATATTATATAACAAGCAAGGAATAAGATTTTTATTTACTTCTATCGAAATAGTTAAAATATTTTTATTTTTTAAGAGAAATACGGGTGGAATAATGAAATATGCGTAGCTCACATTATGTTTATTTTGCAGGACATGAAAAGGAATTCAATAATATTAAATTCCGAGATTACAAATTTGAAAAAAATAATAATTTTATAATTTGAACTCCAATGTTAAATTCCTGAATAAAAGCTATGCGTATAAAATAAAGCCATGTTGGGAACTTGGGATTTGCTTGTCCTGAACTTTTGCGCAAGCAAACGAGAATAGTTGTTTATACTGAAAATGAGCTACAATCAACAACTATCATGTGAAAGTGAGGTTGGGTACCGCTTTCCAAAACGTATAATTATTAATTGGTATAGGATCTAATTCTAAAAGAATAATGCTACAATTATCATATTTTCTCAACACATTTTTTTGACATACTAAACACAAGATTAATGTCAGAGCTACTTTAGATTACGTACCAAACACAATATTAATGTCAGAGCCACGTTAGGCCCCTAGCCACGTTAGGCCCATAGGGGGCAGTAGTTATCCCTTTAAAATTTTAAAAATTTTATTTTCACATAAAAGTTTAGAGATGTTTTTCAATTTGCCCAGTGAAAATTTATAAATACCCTCTTAACCTTTTACATATTAAATATATAAGCTTACATAGATTATATATATACCGAATTCAAGGGCCTTTATGTTGATTAAAAAAATTTTTTAGTGAGGTGTAATTATGATTGTCCCTTAAATAAACTTTTTCTGACTCCACCACTGCAAAATGTGTTATAATCCACATTAAATAAACAAATTTTGAATTCATTTTCTTGTCTTAGAGGTAAGAAATTATGGTGTAAAAAGGCCGTGGCTGTGCCATGTAAACTTTCAATACCAATTGACATTTTTTAAACAGTGGAAAGGGGCTTATTGCTGTAACAAACTAGATATTTTGGTGACCTAACCATTTCAAATAGTTTTGTTCTATTGTTTTTATGCACTTGTGTGTAAAATTATAAATGGTTCTATAGTCACAATGGTTGAATGAGAAACCGGGACATGGAAGTTCGCAATTTTCTGGTTCAAGAATCGTATACATTTAGTCCAAATTTTAATCTTATAAAAAAATTATACAAAAAATTCCATAGAAATAAGTAGTACTGGCATTTTTGTATTTAACAGTCATATTGATGAGTATTTTTTATTTTAAAGTAAAATGCTCTAATTTTACCAAAAAAATTTTATTTAAAATTTCTATTTACATATCATCCCTTAGCTTCTATTAATTTATTTAGAAAACTTCAATTTTTAAAAAATTTCTTACAGAGAATTTTTACGAGAATGATGTTGCAATCATATATACTTTTAAAATTATGAGTCAAAATGGTAGTTTTAAATTTAAAATGCAAGGATCACATATAGAAACTTGGCAACCCTTTGGGACACATCTACAAGAAATTTATCTCTCATGAATCTATTAATTGTGACATTGATAGTCTAATTTGAACAAAATAGTGAGGAGATTAGTTGAAGTGCGCATAAACTGACTCAGACACCCTTGACTACATAACTGGAAAAAAAAAAAATTTAAAAGAGATTACAAATAGCCACAACATTAACTCTGTATAAAAAGTCTACGAAAAATTTTGTTTGCCTAGCATTACTTGCTAATTTGTTATCACATAGAAATCAAACACACCTCCGCATCCAGAATTTGCAATTCTCATTCGATACACAACAACAAAAGGGGCCTGTAAGAGTTAAAATGCTGCATTAACTCGAAATCTCTTTCAAAGAATTAATGAGCAAAAACAACAACAACGTCAACAGCTCTCGAACAGGCATGAGTTTCTTCTTCATTTTGTTCGGATGATGATTCTCTTCCTCTGCTTTTCTTGGAACCTCCTCCTTCAGCTACGCCCCGAGCAGCACTGCTGCAAGCATTGCTGCACTCGTTCTTGCATTCACTCACTGTAAAAATCTTAATCTGCAAGCATTCGAAGTAGCACTCCGACATGCATTGGGCTTTTACATTGCTCTCTTCAGACTGATCTGCTAGTGCCACAAACATGGAAAAAACCAGCACCATTGTAGCTAACTTATTCCATTCCATTGTAGATATATATATATACAATGGTAATTATCAAGATAATAGGTTTTAAAATGCATGATGAGAATGGGAAAGAGGAGTTGTAATTTATAGGAATAGGGGCAAGACCAACAGCCTGTTTGATTTTGTCTATCTGGTGCTTTGCTAAGACAATTATTGCTAGCGTCTGGCCTGGGATGAAGGTGTGCCACTTTGCCAATGCCTATGGATGTTGAACATTTGCTTGCAATGCAAGTCTTCATTTGCTTTTATTAACAAACGCGTAAAGGTCATTCATAAATATGATTAAACATGAGTAGTGTTATATGTTAATCTCTTTTCTCTATATAATTTTCCACTACTAGACGATGTGGGACCTATATTAATAAATTCATATTGATATATTTACTTGTATTCACGGGTGAAAAGAGAGATTGAGAAATATAATTACGTATAACATTTTCCATCAAACATACCATGGAATTCTTTTAATTGTTGTTATGCTGTAAAAAGAAGAAAAGTATTTTTTAAATAGCTTTTCAAGTAGTTCCACACTTCATAGCAGAGCAAATTTAATTGCCCTCATCTTAATAAGAGCGAGTAAAAACAAATTTAGAGAGACAAAACTGTCCTATGGACAGTATTTAGCAATAGTTATCTAAGGTCATGGATGTAAACTCTGGGGCTTAAATACTTCATATTTATTAAAAATATAGCTAGGGTTCAAAAGTTTCAGATTGGGTTTTGTACTTCTTTTTTTTTTATTTATTTATTTAGGATCTTAAACAAATTAGTTCTCAAGAGCAGGTTTACAAATTTCTAAATTTTGGGATTCCAAAACAAATTTGGGGAGATAAGTTGGAGGTTTCAAGTATCTGGGAATTAATAACTTAATGACTTTTTGGTAGAGTTGTAAAGAATTTCGAATTTTAGATTTTGTTGGTATAATGGAGGCCAAAAGTCCTAAGGAAATGAGATGCTGAGTTAAATCCTGACCATGGTAGGGGTGGGGGCGTCCCTACCACTGGCTAAACCCTCTCATCTTAAATCTAAGATTTTAAATGATATTTAAAGTGAAATTCACCCAAAAAAGTAGATTTCTTTTTATGCTGTTTTAGTGAAGTAAAAAATAAACGCCCAAGTATTAATTTCCATATTATCTGCTTTGGAGAGGAGATGATGTTCTTTTGAGAACATTTGACAATTCAACATTTCGCATGCTATCTTTGTCATTAAATTCTTAATTGGTAGATGTCGACAACTTTGTATTGGTCATTCACTCTACAAAATGAAAACGAAATCTCATGAAAAGAAAAAAAAAAAAACTCCCGAGTGAAAAGACAGAAAAAGACACCTTTACCCCTATTGTTTGTAAGTGTGACCCTAAAAGGGTGACACAAGAATGAAGAAGCACATTGGTGTGAAAACACAGCATTTGGTGCTATTATTACGACAGTAGCTGGTAGTGGGGTAAAAAATGTCACATTGCCAATCTTCTTGGAAATTTCAAAATATTGACGTAAAGGTGAGGGAAATATCTGAGAATGTTGAATAAGCAAGGCATGAGTGGTGACTGGTGGTTGGTCTGTCTTCAACCTAAGCATAAAGTTTTAATTTTTAAGTTTTATCTCCCTTATCGTTCTTGTGGTCAACTATCATAAGTGAAATATATAAAATTTACATAATTTATATGAACAGTCAAGAGCAGAGCAAATTAAGGCCCAGAGGAGATAGTTGCCTCGTCAACTTCTCCAAAATTATATTTTGACTTAGTAGTTTTAGAATATTTTGTCAATTTGCCCTCTTTTATATATTGTGGACGGAATGTTTCATGTGCCCAGATCCGCATGGCTAACTTCAACGATAAACAGCAGAGATTCTACAAGAATCAAATAAAAGTGAAAATGTGTCAAACTCAGATTAAGTCAAACAAGTTTAATAAGAGAGAATTAAAAGAAGTCTATTTTAGTTCATAGTAACTCGTACATTGCTTTTCTTCACATTGTCTTATTTATAAGTCTTCGGAGGTCTTACTCCTACGAGATGCTCTTTTATCCTACTATCTTTGGGTTTATCTTTTTTTAGTCGGAGATGGAATAAGACCACCCTTTTAGGAGCCTATTCCTGATCATATTGGGTCTATTCAAGTTTGGGGCCTTTCATGGCTCTTGAGCTTGTTTTTGTCAGTATTGGGCCAACTTTCTTGTAGGTCAGACTTATCTTTCGTGGCAAGCCCATTTATTTTATTGGAATCAAACCTTTATGCCCACATATACACTTTTAGAAATATTCATCAATTTGTTTCTAAATTTTTTTTATTTATAAATATCACCCTTAAATAGTTATTTTTTTCAAAAACTCTTTTATATATTATATATAAGATTATGTACATTATGAGTAATCATATATGGGCCAATTACATTAATGGTCCTTCTATTTTACCTTCAATTTTAATTTGGTTCCTATAGTTTTAATTAACTTCATCTTTCAATTTTGCAAAATATACACAATAAGTCCAATTACTAATGGACTTCAATTATTGATGTGCATGTGAGGGGCATAATAGTCATTTCACCTCTTCACTGGCTACACTGTCTTTTCCGGCGAACTTTTCCAGCCAATTAGTTTTCTCATCTATTTTATTTCTTCTAAGTTTGTTCCCTCATTCTAGCTTGTTCCCTCTCCTCACCCTCCTCCCTCCCCTACCCACTAGCAACCAGACCTCCCCGTCCTCCCTGTCCTCCTCCCCCACACACGACTGCACTGCTCCTCGCCCTCCTCCTTCTCCACCCCCCACTGCTACGCTGCCCAACCCACATCAGCGCCCCCTCTTCTTCCCCTCCACCTCCTCCTCCCTCCTTCCTCGTCCCCCTCCCCTGACTCCCATAGCAACCCCTCCTCACCTTCCCTCGTAACCCCTCCCCCCCCCCCCTCCCCCTCCTTCCCTCGCCTTTGCTGACCACCCTCTACCCACCCTAGAGCCTCGTTGCAACCCGTCCTTCCCTTCCCTCGATTAGCCCCAGCCCTTACCCAATTCTCCCTAATCCACCCAAACCCAAAACTACCGCCCTAACCCAACCATTCATGCCACCCTCCATCCCTTCACCCTCCACCCCTTTCTCTGTTCAAAATTTCCATTGATGTTTGTTTATATATGTGTATGTGTATATGTATATATTGGTATATGACTACTAATATTTGGACAAAAAATAAAATTTTATTTGATGAAGATCAATTGCTGGTGAAGCACGGGAAGAGGGATGATGAGAGGGAAAGAGAAGGGAATGGTGCGTTTACGAATGTGCCCCTCGTGTGCGTTACATGTGATCATTTTCCATTTAGTTTAACAACCACCGTCATCAATTGGACCTATTGTGGATTTTTGCGAAATTAAAGGGCATATTTTGTCAAATTGAAACTACACAAACCAAATTAAGATTGAGGATAAACTGGAGGGATCATCACTATAATTCACCTATCATATATGTTAAAAATTAATACAGAATTCTTGTATAAAGTAATGTGATTGAATATAAGTTTTTTATTTTAAAATAAAATAATCATAATAATAACTCTTAATTATAAAAATATCATTATCACATTATTTTAATAAAATTTTGTGTACATATTTTTTAAAAGAATAATATTTTTCATATATTATACATATATATGCAAGTCAACCCTATTATTGATTAGGAAAAAAACATCTTGGATGGTGATTAATGATTGCCCCACTGGATTTTTTTTTTTTTCTTCTAATTCAATTATAGTGGACGATTGAAAGAATGGTTAATCGAAGATCCGTATAATTAAAAAAATAAAAAACAAAAAAGATACGCAAAAACATCTATACTAATTTAACTTAAATATAAAATACAATAAATGAACCTATAGCAGTGATAGAAGCCTTGCACAACTTGCTATAACTTGTCCGGATGATAAGAAGTCTGCAGAAATTGCCATAGCTTGTACGGACAATTTTTACCGTCTTTTAGCCTTGACTTGTGGCAATAATCCGGCTTATGGAAATAATAGAACTTAATTTTTTTTGACTAATTATCCGGTTGGTTTACGCGTACCATGATTAATCTCAAAGTCTGTGTAATTTCTTCGTTCTACACAAACAGAAAAATCACCAGGTCAAAGATTTTAGGAGTAACCCAAGAAATTAACAGCACTTAAGTTGTTTCAAAACTGAGATCTTGAAGGGAGCAGACATCAAATCTCAAGTTTTGACTACTAAGCCAACCCCATGAGATTTATAATTGAAGATGTCTTGACTTGACAATAAACTGGGGTTACTTCAGAGAGCATTTGGGTTCAAATTAATTCCAACACTTATAATAAAGAATATCTTCAAAATCACAGCTTAATGAAATGAAAAACAAATTGTTTTTATATGATCTCCAATGAGTTGATTGCAATCATGTGAGAGGAGGACCACAAATACAGTCATTTAGCTTGTGCGTATAGCGCGCTACGTCATAAGAAAATTCTTTTCTTTTTTTTTTCTTTCTTATTTGGCTGTGATAAAAATTTAAAATAGAAGTATGTGCTTACTTTAACAATCGGCCTGTTTAACAAACTCTTTAATATTTTGAGATGGACTTCACATTCATTTATATTTGGAATTTAAGTATAGAAAAATTGCTAATTAATTGTATTTTGCAACCTCTCACTATTAAACAAAACTGAAAAAAAAAAAAAAAGAAAAAGAAAAAAAAACAGAAGCACAAGAAAATGAACATTAAGTGCTTATCGATTTCTTTAAGTGGGTTCCTTCAGCTAATAGTGATATTTGCTTGATTGACTCATTAAGCACCCGATCAACATAAGAAGGCTAAAACTCTGTAGGTAAAAAACAATAACAAAATACACACTACCAAACATTTGATCAAAGAGGCACTTTGAAGAAAAAAAGAAAAAGAAAAAAAGAAAAAAAGAAAGGAAAACTCAAATTAAGTTCAAAATTAAGGATTAGAAATAATGAAAAGGGTATAGGAGTGTTATTTTACTCGTCGCCAGCCATGACAAGGTTATTGCATTTGATCTATGCCTTATGCATCTGATCAAACCCAACTTAGCCAACATAATTTACTTGATTACGAGGAGTGGGTTAGCCCAGTGAAAAACAATGCCCCCCACGATTAATACTAACTCTAACTTGTATACATGATGCTCTTCTAATGCCAAAAAAAAATTAAAAGTATTACTTGATGAGAAGTTGTGCAATCACCTGTTAGCTCTTTGAGCATAAAGGTAAGGATTTGATCTGATGATAAGAGAATTTGAGGGTCATCAAACAAATGTACGTCAATTAAACCCTTATGTGATAGTCTTTAAACAAAATTTGTCTGGAAACTAGAATTTTCAGCTTTGAGGCTGCATTTTTTTGTCTTGGATTATGTGTGGCAGCTTCTACCGAATGAAGAGGATTAAAACATGAAAAAAAGATCTGCAACGCAGGTGAACTGCAATCGATCTGGCTTGGCCACTCGATCCCACCCTTCAATGATCGATTGAAAAAAAAAAACATTGGGAAATGAGTCTTGGTTAACAAGGGCGGGCAAATTATAACAAAAAAAAAAAAAATGATGCATATAGGCACTACTAAAAATTGGACTTTTTGTGATAGCAACTTGACATCGCAAAAGGTTCATTAGAGGTTGCAAAAGGTCTTTTGCGACGGCCGTGCGATAGGAGATTGGCAGTCGCAAAAGAGGAGGTCATAAAAGGTTTTTGCGACGGCTAGGTTTTTTACGATGGCAAACTAGCCATCACAAATGCCCGACACCAATATAGATTTTTTGTGACGGGAGGGGTTGTCTCAAATGCGGTCGCAAATACTAGTTTTTGTGACGGCTGTATACTTATTTGCGACGGGAGAAGCTGTCGCAAAAGCATGTTTTTGTGACGGGTGTGTAATCATCACAAAAACTTCTGGCTTATGTAACTCTTTTGTGACCGCTATTTGCCGTTGCAAATTCCTTGTCTATTTTTTAAATATATATTTTTTAAATTAAATTTTTTGTAATTCCTGTAAACCTTGTAATTCTTATAATTCTTGTAAATCAATAAATAAATCTCATTAACAATATAATTGCATAAATCAATTAATACACCAAACTATAGATCCGAACATCGGACCATAAATGCATACATCCAAAATATAAAAAGAATATGCAATATATAATAGTAATCTGCATCATCCATACATTCAAAATGCAAAAACATAAAATAAACCAACATCAATGTATCGAACCATACAAACTAATTTTTTTTAATCCAAATTACACAAATTCAACATCAATACATCAAAAATTACTGAAAAACATTTATTGCCTGGGCACTCTATCAATCCTGACCATGAACAACAACGGCTTATTCTTTCAAAATAACCTGAATAAAAATAAAATAATAACAATACAATTAGTTAAACAATTTATATATATATATATATATGTGATTAACGAAAAAAACAAATGAAACAAAGTTGTTAGTGGGATGATCCTCTTTAATCTATTGTGGGACTTTGAGGCTTTGAAGCAATAAGCATTTATGGAAAGGCTAGTAATTAAATAGACCCCATGCTTATATATCATGCATGTAATGCCAGTTATGTCATTATAACAATCCAAGCTAAAATGGTTCTTCCCATGCAAAATTTTCATAAACTCTAGTCTAGAGAGTACCTTGAATGTGGTATCTGGCAAATTTGAGTAGGATGCCTGCCAATAGGTAACTTGTCAATGAAGGCATCTTAAAACATTTCAAACTTTTAAGAATTTGACTAGAAAATGAACATATAGAGAACCTGAAGGGTGAGCATATGCAATTTATAGGATCAAAACACTTCAAAATACGTAAATTTATTTGGAAGGGTGAAGCACCGACTAAAAACACTTCAAGTCCTTAATTACCTTATATCTAAGGTTCAAAGTTGCAGTAGGACACAGATATTGCAAAATTTGTTCCATTTCCTAGAAAATTCAGAAAATTTTATTAAATATCTTAGCTCTTACAATATGTTTGGAACCCAAATTTGTTAGGAAAAAGAAAAAGAAAAGGAAAAGAGAACGGAAAAGAAGAATTATGTGAGATTCAAAATTCTATGCTCTTGTTTGGTTATATTGGGAAAATAAGAAAGAAATAAATAGGCGTTTATCAATAACAATGTAAAGGTAAAAGAGGGCATATGGTTTCTTTAGTTATTTCCCTTTTAGTTTCTTTTACCCACCACTTTCCCTTAACAACCAAACAGCAAGAAAGATTTGGTGATTAAGTAATGAAAAAGCAAAATCCCTTTCATGCAAGAATTCCATTCTCACCTTAAGAAAGGAGATTGATACAGCTGGGACCGACCGTCTTTATTGGCCCTCATGACGTGGTGTAAGCACTGCAAATCAGTAAAAAAGAACATGAAATAATGTAAGACCCACCACCACAATCAAGATATTCAGAAAATTCAAATATGAAAACTTTTTTTATTAAATGTGTTCATTTATTTTTACTTTATATATTTTATCATAGTTTCTACTCTCCCTTCCTAGAATTGGGAAACTCCATGTAAATTATTCCAATGGATTTCTTACAATCTACTTATTTTATGATCTTGTTGAAAATTATATAAAAACAATTCTTATTTAATATAGCTATATGCGAAAGTATTTTACCATTAAGAAGTATAGATCGTGTATTAACCTACTATAACTATAGGATACCCCAATTTCCTCCATTCGTTCTGAAGCACAGATATGCAGCTCTCTGCGATTTTAACAAATTAGCTGGAGTGAAATTTTTGCTTTATGGATGTCTTCAACTAATAAAAACATAGAGACCCAAACAGATGAAACATCAACTAAGTATTTGAAGACGCAAAAACTAAAGCTTTTTTAAAGCATATCATCACAAACCTATGAAAAAAAATCTTCGCTGAAATTGAAACGTTTGTCAGTGGGTAATCTAATAAACCTAACATTGAAGAAACTATTAGAACAGGTTCCATCTCTTGAAGAAACCAATAGCTTGGAGAAACTGATGTGTGTGCATGGAGATATCTTTAGTTCTATTTCTTGTTCTATTTTCGTGTCTTTCTTTTTTTTTTTCCTTTTGCATACATGATATTAGTTGATAGGTAATAGATCATACTTGCTACAACACCATTGCCATGGAACCAAAGCCAATGCCAGCCATGGCACCATTGCCATCTAACCTGCAATTATTTAGAGCACTCATAAAAATGTTAGCCCTCATTAGAGCACTCATCCATGGCAACATTGTGACAGTGCTAGCAAGAAAAAAAATCTGTTTACAGCAAGGAGCCCATAGTGTTTCATTGATTATTATATGTCAACTATAAACCAAGGTGTTTGATGTGCACTTTCTTAAGCATAATTAGGAAGGAAATCTAACCTGTAATTCTCATTTTAGTCGCAGAAGGTTCTAAATGGCTGATGTTTTAAGTCATGTACAAAACAAAAACTACGTCACTAAGTCATGTAATATGGCATCTTCAAGTAAAATTTTTTTTACGTTTGGGGATCTTGCAGTTTTGCACCTCTCAAGGCTAGTTTCTATCATGTGATGGTCATGGGTGCTCTGCCTCTGCAAAAGCATAATCACCATCAAAATGGTCATGGATGCTCTGCCCCATGTTAGTGCTATTCGTTCTGGGCCTTCAGTTGATTCCTTTACTGTGAGAAATTTGCTCGTGTTTTCCGCAGTAAACACAGTGCCTGCAAAATCTGCCAAACATATATAATATTTCATTCCTAATTTTTTTTAAATGATGAAAGGTCGCTTTTCCCTTATAAATTAATGAACCTTTCTTTTGCAACAATGGAGACAAAATAAAAATTCCAAGGGAAATAGAATCATTTAAACTAGCATAAATAGTAAGCAGCACAGAATAAATGCAATCTTTAAACAAATCAGAACTAATAAAGAAAATGCAGGATCTGTAATTAATCCAAGTATTAGGGGAAAAAACTAACCTTCAGTTTGTCAGAGCTAAATAATAACCGAGACTGAGATTACTATATCTTACCAATCTCTTGTTCATTTCTGTTTCCACAAGATGAGCTAAAAGTTTCTCTGTCTCAATCTGGAAAGGAACAAAAGAGGGGAACAATCACTAGACAACAACATTCACAAGTTTCTATTCTATAGCACTAGAAGGACCTCATGCCTAAATACCTAGGATAACTGTGCAGTATCATTCGATTATGGAAAGAGCAACAGCTGTAACATCAAACATGAAAATCGCCAACATTTAAGGACAAAAAAAGAAAAGAACAAAGATACCCTTCAATGTGAGTATATGTGGGATAATAAACCTGCTATCTAATAAAGGATGGCAAAATTTTAAGGGGTAGAAGCAGCGGCGGTAGAAGCAGCAGCGGTAGCAACTATGGAGGAGAACGGCTGGGCGAACGGCAGCTGGAGGTGCTGCTGGAGGCAACGGCAGGAGAACGATGGCGGTAGAGGAGGAGGAGGCAACAACAGCAGCGGCGGCGGTAGCATCAGTGGCGGCAAAAGCAGCAACGGCAGTAGCTATGGAGGAGAATAGTGGCTGGAGGTGCTGCTGGAGGAGGCAGAAGAGGAGGAGGAGGAGGAGAAGGAGAAGAATTGGGTTGGCAGATGGTTCTCTCAAATCAGGCCCTTAGGGCTTTTGTTCGAGTGAGAGAAAAGGGGGAAGGGAAAGTGGGAAATCTTGGGACCAAAACGGCGTCGTTTTGATAAATATTTACAATGCACGAATGCCATCACGAAAAGCCCGTGGCGAATGCTAACCTTTTGCGATGGGAACGTGACTGTCGCAAAAATGCCATCATCAAAACCACCATTTGTCACGGGAGATTAGCCGTCGTAACAACGCCGTCACAAATACGAGTTTTTGTGACGGCATTTGCGACGGCTAATCTTCCATGGCAAATGCCACTTTTTGCGACTAAAAAGCAACTGTCGCAAATACTCTCATCTCAAAAAGTGACATTTTAGTAGTGAGGCTTTCCAAAGGTGAAATATAGGCGCATGGGAGAAAAAATCATCCAAGACTGGTTGAATTAATCAACCCAAATTATATTGATACTTAAGAGAGTAATTTCTGCACAAGAAGACTAGGTAGTATCAGACTTGCTACCTGTAGATCATGTTGACCAAGTCAACCTAGTCATTTGAGGGGAGATCCACTTTGCCTACTCTCTCGAAGGAATGAGGAAGTGGGTGGGTCAGACTTGCACCTACAGTTAGGGTCTCGCACCCCACTTCTGAGGTACTGACCCATCACCCACTAAAGTGGGGGACAAGCTTAACGAGCCGAGTCATTACTAGAAAGATTGGCGTAATACAATAAAGCTGCATGTGAAGGCCGGGTAGAGGTAAGGTAAAAAAAATTAGCAAAAAGGTTTACTCTTCATACTCAGTCTCTCTCTTTACTTAGCGAACTAAGTCCCTAACAAACTTAAGTTATGAAGTGCCTCCGGTGGAACAACCTCAGTCAGTTAGTGCTCACCCCTTGGTAGTTTTGCAGGTGACGGTGAGCTCCCGCTGCGCTTGAGCTCTAGATCAATTGGTTACAACTTGCGAGAAGAAACTCCCTCGCATAATACTTGCTTTAAATTTAAATGGAAGTGTGAAAAAGATGAGATAAAAAAGAAAAATGCACTAATTCACAAGTGGGAGATAAACATAAAATTGAACAAGGTGAAGCATAAGCATACTAGGAAATGGCATGCTAGAGTCAAATAGCATACTGCACGATTGGTTGACAAAGATAATGCTATACAATCAAAAAATTCATATAAAATTTATCATTAGAGTAATGTGGTTAAGTTGTGGTCTGTCACTTTAAAATAAAGAACCCACCAACATATTTATTAATTGCAAAATTATCATTGTCACATTATTTTGGTGTAAAATTTGGTATAAAAATTTAAAAGAATGGCATTTTCTGTTGACAAATTATAACCAAAACTCGAAAATGAAACATCAAGGTTTCTCAAAGATAAAATATTGGTAGGTTGGAGAAGTTATATTCGCAACGGACGACAAAGTGGAAATTACTTCATCTGGAGAACAAAACGAAAAAGAAAATTTTCAATGTTCTTTCTTCTTATGACGTAGATAGTGCACCTTGTCAATCTATGACAAATGCAGATGAGAAGAAATCTAATCCAACTTATAAAACTTTTTTTTTAACTCGAGGGAGGAGTCATCTAGGAATTCAAACATGAATAAGTTCTGTCGCGCCCAGTTTTTGGGTGTCCAAGGTCCTTTCGACTTGGGGACAAAAAGCACAGAACTCTATCACTAAAACTCATCCTCCTAGAAGGACAAGTGCGACTAGGTTTGAAAATTAGTTTGACTAAGGGCTTTTCAGAAAAATAGGAGTCGCCACCTAACTTGATTAAGGTGAGTTATGGCATCTAAAACTAAGTGTTAATCCAAAGATTAAACTTAGGGTTTTTGGAAAAGGTTTTGAGAACTCCCTCAAGAGAGGATTTTTAAGAAAATAGGTTGTTTGGCAACTTTTAGAAAAATTTAAGCCCTTTTGGAAAATAACTCCATTTTAGTCATTTGAAAACAGAAATTTATGGTTTGGGGGTTGGTTACGTGTAGGGAAGATATCCTAAGATCATCACCCTACCCCGCATTTTCGGTACTTGCATGTTTAATCACCCTTTTGTTCACTCACTAGAACAACTGGTTACCATTGTCCATTTAATATTCACTTTAGAACTTTGAAAATATGGTTTAGTCATCACTTTTCGAATGGATGATGCATGATGCAAGTTTTTGGAAGAAGTTTGAAAATATGGGGGTTTTGAAAGAGTTTGAAATAGAAACTTTGAATTGATTGGAATTTTTGAAAAAGGGATTAAAGTTGAAATAAAAGTTATGACAGCACCATTTTAGGATGCCTACGTATCTCATTTGGCGAGAATCAGGTCATTCGTAGTTTGGGCAATAGCCCGATGAAAAATAGGCGCATTAGGGCCTTTGGAAGGTTTGAAGACACTTTAGGGTCTTTGGAAAAGTTTAAGACACTTTGAGGTCTTTGTAAAAGTTCAAGACACTTGGAGGTCTTTTGGAAAAGTTTAAGACACTTTGAGGTCTTTGGAAGTTAAAGACTCTTTGTGGTCTTTGAGGTTTTGACTTGAAATGGGATGGTGGTGTGTTTTGAAAACGTTTTTGGATCAACTTAAGGTAGTTTTGGAAAAATGCTTTGGTATGAATCAAGAGAACTTGAAAGTGTTTTTGAAGTCTTGTTTTGAAAATCTTGGAGGCATGACTTTCAAATGTTTGGATGAATTAATTTTTGAAAGTGGTTTTTGGAAACGGTTAAGGGTTTGGAATCCTAATATGGACAACATTATAGGTTGTTCTTGATTTATCACTTTGTCCTTGGAATTCCTAACCATGAGGGGGCTAGAGGCACCTTAGGTTTGTGACATTTTAAAAGCATTTTTGGAAATGTCTTGAAGATGGAGTGTAAGGACATTTGAAGAGTCTATGGAGTTGGTTTTTTTGAAATTAAGAGAGTAGGAGGTTTTGGAAAAATGGGTTATGAGGATAGTTTAAAATTGAGTGATCATTTAGAAAAGGGTTCAAGAGTTGGAACCTTTAAGTGTACTAACCTAGGTTGGGTTAGCCTAGGGTTAGGAGTGACCTAAGATTAACTAACTTGGGTTAGGTTAACTTAGGGTGAATGAACTAGGGTCAAGTTAACCTAGGGTTGGTTAACTAGGGTCAAGTTAATCTAGGGTTAGACAACTAGGGTCAAGTTAACCTAGGGTTAGACAACTAGGGTCAAGTTAACCTAGGGTTAGATAACTAGGGTCAAGTTAACCTAAGGTTAGACAACTAGAGTCAAGTTAACTTAGGGTTGGATTGAAAAATGGTTTTGGAAGTTGGTTTAATGCACTTTTGGAAAGAGTTTTGAAAAACAAAACATGTTAGGAAATGGACTTTGGTGGACAACCCTTTTGAAGATCATTTCTATAAAAATTTTGACTCTAGCTAAGAGTAAGGTTTATATGGTTGGTGATTGGAGACCATTCCAAGGAAGGTGTCCTCATGACCATTATAACCTTTATCTTGACAAGAGTGGGGGTTTCAAAAATCAACATAATGATGGCAATTTTTGAAAAATCATTTTTGATGCAAAGATGGAGAGAGTGCATTTTTGAAAATCATCTTTTGAGAAGGATTTTGAAAACCATTTTTCAAGGGAAACACTCCATTAAGAGAGGGTTCATATGACCAACAAAAGGGAGACCACTAAAGAGAGGGTTCCATGGGGCTATTCCAACCACTATACTTGAAAGAATGGAAATTTTGAAAATTAGATAAATAGAAAGCAACCTTTATGCAAGTTAAAATGCAATGAGAGTTAGGGGTTAGTAGGGGTTTTTCTAAGCTTCAAGGAGCCAAATCTTGGAACAATTTTTAGGAGAGATATAGAGTTTGAAAATGACATGGAGTTTTAAGAGAAATATAAGCATCATAGAACATGACAACAAGTATAAAATGAAGCCAAGCATGCAAAACATGATCAAAATAGTAATATGCAAAGGGCCATGATCACATACAAGGCTATTAGGCTACACCACACAAATAAGGGGCTTCTAGGCCATATCATCTTAAAGTAGGCTAGTGAGAAATCCCCCTACACGGTGACTCTCATTTGCTTTCCTCTAGGCATGATCTAAAAACTCTTTTGGCTCAAGCATGCAAGAAAGGGGGGGTTGAAGATGGGGATTAAAATAGAGAATAGCCTAAGTAGGCTAGGAGGGAGAAGAGAAAAGTAGGGGGAAATACAAATGTAAAAGGGATACCACTTTTTGCCTTCAACACACTTGTAGTCTTCCAAGAATGCTTTGATTGGAGCTTGAATGACCTCAAGGAGGCCTAGAGGCCTGGTAGGGAGTGTTTGATGGTGTATACGGCTTTATATGTGAAGTATATAGGCTTGGGGATGATGGAATCTAAGCTAAGTGTTGGAGGGATGAAGTGTGTATAGAGATTCACAGTTCTGGAGTGACTTCAGTAGAGTTTTGCATCAGAAATCGGAGTTGGAATATGCAAAGGGGGTTTTGGTATTTATAGGCATTCTGGAATAGGCCTGGCGCATGTACTATATTTGCCTGGCCAAAATTTCACCTAGCGCATGTATGACATGCGCAGGTACTGTTCCATTGCTAGAATGACATGTGGCACCCTGTATACTGGTTGAATCTCGACTGTTGATCGAAAGTTGGTCGATCTGATCAAAATTTAAGCGCATGTAGCATACGCTCCATCACCAAGAAGGTTCATCCAAACTTTGTCTCGATAATTGAGTTAATCGGGAAGGTTTCGGAAAAATCGGTCGCACTCAGGATCTTCTCCTAGGGCTTCCGATGAACTTTCATGTTTTTGAAAAGTTTGAATTGTGCTGGGAAGCATGGGATATCGTCTTGAGAAACGTGTATAAAAGGACACTTTTGCGGAGCGTCTGTGATACACTCTGAGAGTGTTCGAAAGTGGATGTTTTCGTTTCGTGTGATCGAGGCCTTCGGGAAGTGATCCTTTTGATCAGACTGTACCGATGGAAAGTACTCTGGAAATACTTTCAGGATTTCCTAGATTTACGCATTTCTTAGGTCGTTTGACGGTGTGTTTCAATAAGGGAATTGGGAAAAAAATCAACCTTGGCAGAGCATCTGCGAGACGCTCCAGGGGTTGTCAAAAGTAACTGGGTTTGAGCCATACGATGAAGGGCTTTGGGAAGCGATCTATCCAATCAAACTGTATCGATGGAAAGATCTATGAACGAGCTTTCGGGAAACTCAAGTCAGTTGACGATGCGTTATAACCAGGGAATCGGGAGAAAAGACAATTTAGGCAGAGCGTCTGCGAGACGCTCTAGGAAAATTTTATCGAGTCGTCTGAGTTTAGTGTTGTAGGGTCCTCCTCGGGTTAAACAAGGGTGTATGGTGAAACCCTTTGCTCGAAATCCCAAGGCCGGTGCTGTTTCGGGGCATATTGGGATTTCCAGGGGTAAAACGGTCATTTTGACTAGGATTGGCTGGAAATGGTCAATAATGGTTTGGTTTGTTGTGTTAATCGTGTAGGGTTATTCAGGGATGGTTTTGGGAGAGTCTTTTACCGTTCGGCGGGGTTTGTGCAGTGTTAAGGTGTTTTGGAGCAAAACGGTCATTTTGCCTAGAGTGGGTAAGAATAGGACTGGATTTGGATCAAATGGTGTACGGGGGACGCCTAATGGTTTAACAACATTTTGGAAGGATACACTTATCATGTTGAGGGATTTTGAATTCCCAAAACGTGCCTAGAGGCCTAAGGGGCCAGGTTGGTCATTTTTCACCGAGTCGAGCTAGCAGGCGCCAGTATTGACCTAGGTGTTGGTTCCCGAGACCACCCGGTCTCAGAAAACTACCTGTGCGGTGTTAGTCTCTAAGAACGCCCGGTCTTAGAGAACTACCTGTTGGGGTGGTGTTGGTTCTTGATAACGCCTGGTCCTAGAAAGCTACCTGAATTGGTGGTGCTGGTATCTGAGAATGCCTGGTATATGAGAACTACCAAATGATGGACATTCTACGTTGGCGGGCTAGTAGGTGCTAGAAGTGAACCGTCTAGAACTTGATGAGGTGTTGGTTCCTGAGATCGCCCGATCCCAAGAAGTTACCTGGATGGCATTGGTTTCTGGGACCTCCCTATCCCGAAAGCTGTCTAGAATAATAGTGCTTATGACTCCAACGGGTCTTTATGGACCCGAGAAGCGATCAGTTGGTTGGATTAGAGATTGTAAGGCTCGTCTTGAACTTGCATGTTTTGTGATGTTGGAAAACTCAGCCCGATCGAGCCGGAGATAGCCTAGCGGACAAAAATGAAGTGCTTACAAGTTCACATTGTGTAGATAAAATAAAAATTATTAAGGAAGCAAGAAAAAAGCAAGTAATCTCGCTCGCACACCGAAGATCAGTTCACATTTGAAAAAACTGCTAAAAGTGTTTACTTAGTCTCTCCGGGTATGTGAGAATTACTTTTTGTTGGTTATTTTGGTTGTGAAAGCTTTTGTCTAGTCTAGGTGTCACGTATTTTTTGTTTCTTTCTCACCATCATGAGAGGGCTTTCTTTGCATAGTAAGTTAGAACTTGATGTCACCTTTTTGGAGTGTGTGTTAGACCATTGGATATGGTTTTACTGGATTTAGATTCTCCTTATTTCATGATTTAGAATAGAAATTTTTGTCTCATTGATTAAAGTGTTGACACATCACTTAACATAAAAATAAAGAGTTCAGATGAGTTGATTTGAAATTTATTTAAAAATAAATGATTTTATAATTTTATACAAGGAAATAAATTTAATACAAAAAGACAAGTGATAAGATTATATCTAGTCCATTGATAGTGAAATGAAGATCTTCATTCTAAATCATAAAATGGAGAGAATCCAAATCTAGTTTTGCTCCCCCATTGGGTTTGTTTCTTGAGTCTCATTGTATATTCTTCTTTATTTGATAGTAAAATCTTATTTTATTTAGCCAAAAAAATAAAAAAAGAAAAACACAGGAGTCTCCAAGTTCTGCTAACCCCAAGGGAATATTGATTAATGTTAATCTATATAAATTATTAATTATATAAAAATACACTATTACTTATAAATTTATAATTTGGGCGGGCTTTTGAGCGGACTTAGGGTCAGGCTTGGATTGGGGTCGAGCTACCAAGGGTAAGGCTCAGGCCCACCCATAGGGGGTCGGGCTAGGCACAGGTTAGACTGAGGCCGGACTTTGGCCCAGTGGGCTCGGGCGCCCATGGACCTTGGGCCAATTTTACTTCTCTACGAAGCGCTTCTTGAAAGCAATATCAAAAGCTTCTATTTTTCTATTTAGTAAGTTTAAGGACCAACTGGAGCTCAAGAACTTTATAACTTTGATTAAACATAATTAAGCTTAAATTGTAGTATAGTTTAAGTTTATATTGGGCATAGTTGATCCAGGCATGATGCGGAGCTTTGGACGGATGGACCATGTTTTCATCCTAATTTATTGTTTTCAGTTATTTTATGCCTCTGCCTAGTTGGGTTCTGACAATTTATCCAGTCCGGTTCGGCTCATCTGAAAGTTTTATACTGTTAGAGACAATGTAATATTAATAGAGATTCTAATTCAAAGATTATTTCTAGAAGAAAGTCATTGTCCATGTGCCTGGGTGTTGAAAATTTGTATTTACAAGTCTCTTTCAATGAGCAATTAGAAATACATTTGAACGATTGTCCTTACTTACTATGATGTTTTCAAGCTTTGAACGTAAGCATCACAACCCTGCTAATCCGTGAGTAAAATAGTCACAACCCAACTACTCGGCGGCTAGCAAAATCTATTTGAATGACTCTAGATCTCCTAACTCAAAATCCACTTGAGTCTTGACAAACTCTAGATTGTACATTTCTTTCATAATAAAAAACAATAGGCGTAAACGTTCCAATCTAATGACTGAGTTTGATTTGACAAACAACTTCAATTTGGCCTATGTAAAATTCATAATTACAAAAATAAGAAGGGGAAACGGAAACCCTGGGACAAGCGGAAAGAGAAATGCAGCCAAAAAACCTTAGGAAAAATAGGAAGCAGAGAACTATTAAGAATCAAATGGAAACCTAATAGAATTCTTAGCAAGAAGGTTTTGAAAAATTAAAAAATAAAAATCTTTAAAATATATAATGGAAACGTATATGAATACTTCAACGGATACTTTTATAAAATATGATGAATGCTTAGTTGGAACTTTAAAAAAATGTATAAAAGTGAATATCTCAAGTTTTTAATTAGTTTTTTTGTTTTTTGTTTTCTTTTTTCAGTTTTTCCTTAATTATTTTGAAGTTTCCATTTAGCATCCTAAAAGTATCTGAAATGTTTTGAAATATTTTGACAAAATTTTAACAAGTTTTGAACTTATACGGTAAACATGTTTCCCTTATTGAGTTTTCTGGTAACTATGGAAAATTCTCTCCATAGTTAAGTTCAAAATCTCAACTATGTCTCACCTCACGTTTATATTCTAGTCCAGAAGCTAAAATGAAACCCATCAGCCAGCATTATCCTCAATTGAAATAATATAACAAATATTTATACAGAAATTGCTTCCTCATAGATGTAGCTTGAAAATGAAGTACTAAAGATTAGAAGGAATGTTATTTCTTTGGATGGCATTTCCTTTGATTCTTTCAGTCTTGTAAGGTAATCACCCAAAAAAAAAAAAATTCCAAATGCTTGAAATTTTCGAACTTCTCACAGAAGCTGATACCTAAACGGCTTGCGATCTCATTTGGCAGCAGCTTATAAAGTTTTATTTTATTTTTTTATGTTCTATTTTATATGAGATGAAAACCAAAAAAAATTGAGTAAAGAAGCCAAAAGATCCTGCGAAGGCCATCGTTTAGTATTTGCAATATCATAAGATCCTTGCAATATTTGGTCTTAGGCTATGCTATACAATTAAAAATTCATAAAGAATTTTTGTGCAAAATGACGTGGCTGAATGGGAGAGCATTTTGCTTTTAAAACAAAATACTCATTATACTAGCTTTTTGGTACTTTTTTGCAAAAATTTTCTTGAAGAATGGCATTTTTCTTTGGTTTTTGTTTGGGTTTTTTCAATTAACTTGTATTGTTTCTACCTATTACCCAACTTAGGGTGTGTTTGATAGTTTAGGGGTGTGTATAGGTCGGGCCCAAGCTAAACCCACAATCAATTCAATCTTAATCGGTTTCAGATTTTTGGACTCAAAACTAAACTGATCATTCAACAGAATCAGACCGAACCAACTTGATTAGGTTCCATGCCTCAGGTTGGTTCGGGTCGGGTCGGGTCGATTTTACTTTTATTGTATTTTATTTAACTTATTTATTCAAAAAAATAAAATAATAGGATTGGTCTTGCATTCTTAATTTTTTAAAAAAATAAAAAATGACATATAAACACAATCAACAATAATTAAGCACAAATAATCATGATTTAATGGCATGTATAAACTATATATAGACTTTTATGAGATATAAAGATCGGTTTGATTCTTAGGTCGGTTCTCAGTTCGATTTGAGTCTAGAAAATGCAAAATAGAGAACCGAACTGAATAGATCAGGTTAACATATTTTAGACTTAGAACCGAACCAATCCATTAACAAACCTGAAGCAAATGTCAGTTCGTGTGTGCACCCCTATTTGATACCGATGGAAGAAAAAGGGAAAGGAAGAAAGAAAGAAATGCTAGAAAAAATAGATATGTCTTTTCTTTGTTTGATTTCCTAGAGAAAATGAAAGGAAAGTGAAAAGAAACTCACTTTCCCTTATTTGATTTTGAAGGAAAAAAAGAAGAAAATAATAGGAGAATTTAACTAACTTTTTCGTCAATTATTAAGGTCAAAATTTTCTCTCTTTTCTCGTTTATTCCCCTCTTTTTGTCTCTCTTATTTTCCTTGTATAATTTTTTCTTTTCACACTGCAAATCAAACAAGGGAAAAAGTAATATTTCATTCCTTTTCCAGTCTCACCTCAAGTACCAAACAAAGCATTACGTTTCAAAAATATCCCAGTCTATAAGTATCGTCTCCTTTCTCGTAATCGGTACACCTTTGCTCACCCAAAACATAAGAAAACATGGCAGGCCAAGAATGCTCACAAAAACTCCCAATATGGGGCATTGGGAGCTTCATAGGCACTCAAATGGCTATTAGAGCTGCCATTGAGCTAAACGTCTTCAACATCATCAGCGATTCAGGGCCTGAAGCTCAAAACTCTTCAGCCGAGATAATTTCAAAGATTCCAACAACCAATACAGAAGCAGCAGCCATTGCCTTGGAGAGGCTTCTAAGAATGCTCCGCATAAATTCAATCCTATCAAGCTCTCTACGACCACCTGGCGCCAATGGAGAGACTCGGCAAGAAAGGACTTATGGTTTGACAATGGTGTCGCGTAGCCTAGTGACTAACTCCGATGGAGATTCTCTTGCCCCTCTGGCTCTTAGGGTCTGCGAAAAAGAAGTTTTGGCCAGTCTTTACAGGGTTAAGGATGCTGTTCTTGAGCCGGGGTGCTCGCCATTTTACAAGGCTTATGGACTGAATTTCTTTGAGTATCTTGCTGAGAATCCAGGCTTGAGTGGAAAGTTTAATGAGGAGATGGCAGGCCTTTCAAAAATGTTGCTCGATACGGTGTTGAAGGTTTACCGTGGTTTTGAAGAAGTGAAACAATTGATGGATGTAGGAGGTGGCAATGGTACTTCACTTGGGAAGATAGTTTCCTTCTTCCCACACATCCATGGAATAAACTTTGATTTGCCTCATGTTATTGCTGATGCTGTCATCTACCCTGGTTAGTTATAATCTATCTCTCTCTCTCTCTCTCTCTCTCTCAACAAACATATTCGGTTGTGACGCCAAAAAAAGAAAGGACCCGTAGCGTGTATTGGTCATTTTATGTCCAAAAATTTTACTAAAATGCTATTATTTCAAAAAATTCTATCATAATGATGTAGTAGTAGAATTTTTGTAAATATGACTTACAATGATAAGTATTTTGTTTTTAAGTGGACGTCTCTTATTCAATAATATCATTTTAATAATAAATTTTGTATAAAGTTTATGCTCGTATAACCTTTTTTATTTTAATATTCTATTGAATAAGATTTGAAAAAGATTTTAAATTGTGAAATGTAATAGTATAATAGATCTTGCTACAACATTATATATATATAATATTAGATTAGAGAGGTTTCATAAAGATTGGATGCCTTCTGCCACTGATTGTGTATCGATGTACATACCATCACGTGCCTGAGGCCTATATAGGAATTCGTGCTTTTTTTTTATTCAGCAGAGCCTGAGACACAATATCAGTGTTCCTGCTCTAAAATGGAGACTAAATTAGTTTATTAAAAAAAATATATGAAGGAAAAGAAAATAATATTAAATATTAAATTTTTTTTTTTATATTCTTTTACTTATTCACTTTCTCTAACTTTTAAATATATAATATAATTTCATATTCTCTTACATTTTTTTTTTCTCACCTAATTTGTAATTCAAACACGGAATAAGCGACGGTAAAGAAATTGTTTTATTTGATGATTGGTTTGGTCGGCAAGCAACATCTATGTTCTTGTGGAGGGCAACACAACGGGAAAGTAGTTTGATTTCATTTTCAAATAGAAATGCTATTTTTCTAAAATTTTTGTATAAAATTTTATACCAAAATGATATTTCAGTTTTGATAAAGAAAATTTGATGTGACGGTAATAATTTTTTAATTAAAAAGCATTTGAAAGGAGACATCAAAGGTCATATATTGTCTAAAGCCCAAAATTTTCATATGATCATCATTCACATTACAATGGCTCTGGGTTTGGAATTCAAAACAAAAGCATTCTTAAATTAACAACTACACTAAAAAAATCTCAAAAACTGAATTCAATCTACATTAACTAAATCAAGCACATGATTCACCTTCCTCGAAAATCTGATGTCATGACAAATTTATCCAATTATATTAACCTGAAATCCTATTTTTTGGCAGGTGTAGTGCATGTTGCTGGAGATATGTTTGAATCACTTCCAAATGCACAAACGATTTTGATGAAGGTTTATTCTTTCCTTACTCATTTCGATTCCACCCCATTTCTACTTATAAACTTCATCAATAGCATCTCCTTGTTACCATTAGGGAATCAGACTGAAAACAACTCAATTATAGGGAATGGTTTTGGTACCGTGAGGATAGTTACTATTTGAACTAAACGTAGTTATCACTTAGATTGATCACGATTATTGCTTAATGTAATAATAGATATGGCACTATGTGATCTTATTGTGGTAAAAATAGGTCATATTTATGGTAACTGCGGTTCACATTTATGTAATTACAGATTATATTTGTTGTAATTGTTTTTATTAGCAAAATCATCTTTATTTTTTTCAAAGATCTTCTCCAATAGTCACCTATTTTTTATTTTCAATGGCTGAGATTGCAAGATAACGGTACTTTATATGAAAACCCTCTATAACGGTACCAAAATCATTGAGTTGGTGTACATTAGGCTCATCGATGGGCAGTCCATATGCAACCAATTTAGTCAAAATAGTGGCCTTTCACAATGTTCCTCCATATGAAAAAAAGTTTGTTCGTCAATGTTCCTTTTTCACAATGGAAAACATTAAATGGACCCTTAACTACTTTAACACGGCATTTCCATACCCTTCTAGATAGAAACCCTTTTCCCAACAGTACCCAGAGAAAATCTCTTACTAGAGGGTGGGGGCTTGAAAGAAAATTTTTGCAAGCCATGAAAGGGGGAAAAAAAGGATATGCATGGTTTGATCATATATGTTCAAAGTTTATATAGGATATTTAACGTGAACTATAGAACAATCCTAAACATATTTAATTTTGCAGTACTTAATAGAAAAATATGGAGCATCAACAATAATATATATGTAATATCTTCCATGAGAAAATATACACTGTACTGTGTTTTATTTGCAAACAGTGTGTGTCTGTGCTTTTGCATGTGCCTCATTTTTTTTTTTTTTTTTTGGTTGCACAAAACGAGTTTTGAATTTGTAAATGTAGTTTATATCGTGGTTTTAAGAATTTATTTACCTGCAACTTAATTTAAATACTTGCAGTTCGTGCTACATGACTGGGACGATAATCACTGCCTAATGTTGCTGAGAAATTGCTGGAAGGCTTTACCTGAGAGTGGAAAGGTTATAGTTGTTGAGTTTGCTATCCCTCACGTAGTAGGCAACAACGCTGAATCGTTGAATGCAGTAACTTTAGACTTTGTCATGATGGCCGTGATCATTGGCGCTAAGGAGCGAACGATAGCTGAATTTGATGATTTAGCAACAAAAACAGGGTTTGCTGAAACAAAGGTCTTTCCTGTTGAACAAGGGCTTCATGTCATGGAATTCATTAAAAGTTCTATTGTGTAGGCAGATATATATGCCACCTCTAATCTTATTTTCCCAGTATGTGAGCATGGTTCTAATATTTTCAGTGAATAACCCTTGAAGGGATAGTCTCGACGTCTTTTGTTGTTCCTATGTACTCTTTCTTAAAGATCAAAATAATGAGAGAAACTCATGAAGAATTGATTGATCATCTTCACTTTGAAACTTCTGAAACTTTTGTTGTTTGAATATGACGTAAAATAGGCAGCCATGGATTTTCTTAAGCATTTAGATTGCTGGAAACTGCATAACTGAAATAGTAACTGCTCATGCTAGAGGAGTTACGGACGCCATGACTAATTATCTCGGAAAAGCTTGAGTTGAATGGCGTGATCACCATCTTTCTCCAGGAAAATGGCGAAATCAGAAATTTAATCACAACCTTAAAAAAATTACTTTTGCATTCAAAGGTAGACTTCATATATATAATGTATTATATTCAAAGCAAAATAACTATAAAAGAGGACCACTAAAAAATTTTAAGGGTAAAAATTAGAAAAATATTTCTCAAATGGAAGGTAAAAATAGAAAAAGGGAGACCATTTTTTTTTTTTTTTTGATCAGTAAAAGAAAGTTATATTGAACAGATAAAAAGTACAGAAGCAGGCATCACTGAGATGGATAAAACCAAATCAGATCAAACTAACCCAAAGGAAAAAATAGTTGACAAGACGCCAATATACAGTAATCACCCAACACCCTTAAGATTTCTAACCCCTACTAAATTCAACATAAAATCCATTACACTAAAATCAAAACATCCTGATTTTGCTTTAATCCAAAACACCCTTAAGACTTCTAACCCCTACTAAATTGAACATAAAATTCATTACACTAAAATCAAAACATCCTGATTTTGCTTTAATCCAAAACTCTAGCTGCAGTTTGATAGAATAAATGATTTTCTGATAGTCCAGAGAAGCTCCATTGAAAAGTATATTGTTCCTTTGCAGCCAGATAAACCATATAACTGCTAGGAAGAGTGCCCTCCAAATCTCCTTGTCCAGGTTTTGCATTTTGATCCCATACCACTAGCAAGCCATATCAGCCAAAGAAGGAGGAGATACCCATTGCATTCCCCACCACCTTGCATCTCAATAAAAGATGATCAAGATCTTCACCTTCCTTAGCACAAAGAGGGCAATATGAAATAGAAACAGCTGGGATTGCACCCTGTGGACTAGCAAATTTGAAGTGCAAATTCTTCCTTACAGGGCCAGCCATCCAAATACTTGAATCTTAAGTGAAGCAACATTTTTCCATATAGAAGGAAATGGATACGGTGGAAGTCCCTTTGCCTTTTCTGCAGCTTTATAAAAAGAATTAACTGTAAAGGCCTTAGAAGGATCAGCATTTCAACACAAACAATCACCTTTGTTTGGGAATGGAATGCAAGAATCAATCATACAGATGAGATTCCTGAGTTCCTCAATTTCCCAGGCTGTAAGCTCCCTCTTGAATTTAAGACTCCATCTATCAGGACCTTCTACTTGATGCACATCACCAATAAGTTCTTGTTTGTTGAGAGACAAGGAGAAGAGATTTGGAAATAGCTCTGAGATTTTCTTTCTGCAATGAGCATGGTTCAAGGCTTGGTTCTGAAGGTGTTGCATCCAAGGTTCAAGCCAGAAATTAGTATTTAGCCCAGAACCAATGTTGACAAATAGGTTTTCTTTTATAACATTGTTGGAGGTCTTAGTTCAAGTCCTAGTATGAGATATCCCTTTCCAAATGCCAGATAACTTTGAGTAAGAGGACACGTATGGCAGCCACCTGGAACTGTCCAAACCATACGTGCTGCAGATAACTATTCTCCATAAGACATTTTTCTCATACCTAAAGCTCCACCACCATTTTGCTAGTAGTGCCTTATTCATAAGTTGGATGGATTTTATACCAAGGCCTCCATGATTTTTTCTTTGAGTAACTGTATCCCATTTAACTAGATGCAATTTCTTCTTATTGAGCTTTTCACCCCATAATAAACTCCTCATAAGTTTTTCAATCAAAACTCTGTCTTTCACTGGCATTCTGAACATAGATGAAAAAATATAAAGGAAGATTAGAAAGGGTGGATTTTAGTAGAGTGATCCTTCCCCCAATAGATAATTGAGATCTCTTCCATTTTGACAGAGTCAATTTAAATTTCTCAATAACTCATTTCCAATTATCCAAGAGCTTAAGATCCTACAGGCAGCCCAAGATAACTCAGAGGTAACTTACTTGTTTTACAGGAAAATAAGGCTGCTATCTTGTTTAAATTCTGATAATCCACCCCAACACCAAAGACACAACTTTTATTAAAATTTATCTTGAGCCCAGATAAGATTTCAAAACACCAGATTGCTCAACTCAGAAAACTCTGCTGCATTAAAACAGATAGTATCATCTGCATACTATAGATGAGTAACAGGAACTTCATCCCTCCCTATTTTGATTCCTTTAACCAAGTTCAGTTGAGTGGCTTTGTTGAGTAGAAGATTAAATCCTTCAATTGCAATACTAAAAAGGAAAGGGGAAAGGGGATCACCCTGTCTAAGACCCCTTTCTAAGCTGAATTCCTTGGTTAGAGACCGATTCACAAGCACAGATATACTAATTAAGGAGATACACTCCTTTATCCAGCTACAGCACTTACAACTGAATCCCATATTATCCATTAAATCCAGCAAGAAATCCCAGTTTAAGGAATCATAAGATATTTGAAAATCAAGCTTTAGAGCAACTCCCTTGAATTTTCTGACTTTTCACTCATTGAGTGTTTCAATTGTAACAAGGACTCCATATGCAATATTCCTACCTTTTATTAAAGCATTTTCAGATTCCCCTATTATTTCATTCATCACCAGTCTAAGTCTATTAGCTAAACATTTAGCTAATAACTTGTACATTGTTCCAACTAGGCTAATAGGTCTATAGTGATGGAAAGAATCTGGAGTATCAGATTTTGGTATCAAAGTGATGAAGGAAGAATTGATACCTTTAGCTAATTTGCTATTGGTATGAAATTTTGAGAAAAAAGCTATGATTTTAGGTTTGAGAAGCTTCCAGAAATTCTTGATAAACTTGAAATTAAATCCATTAGGGCCTGGGGCTTTGCTTCCATCACAACTGCCTAGTGCTTGTAGCACTTCCTCTTTAGAAAAAGTTTCCACCAGCATCTCTGTACTCTCCATGCTTAGCATTTTTAGGGGATCACCTTGAAGAACAGGTCTAGGAAAATGACCTTCAAAGTTATACCTTCCTAAAAAAGTTGAATTCTTCACATTTTATGCTGTTTGGATCAGTTACTAAAGCCCATGACAATCAATAGCCCCAATGTAGTTCCTTTTGAACCTTTTGTTAGCAACAACATGGAAGAAACTAGTGTTTGCATCCCCTTTCTGCAACCATATCATTCTTGATTTCTGCCTTTAGAGACTGTCAACATCCCTATAGACTTTCCACAGCTTCTTGATCAGGTTTCTTTTGATAATTTTGACAAATTCATTGCCTGGATTAGCTGTAGATTGCTTGTCTGCATTGTCCAGGAGCTTTACTAATTCAAAAATGTTGCCATATGCTTCAGAATTCCAAGCTTCTATTTTACCCTTGATGGTTTGAAGTTTTTTTATAAAGCACAAAACCTGCCCAACCTCTGAAATCAGCAGTAGTCCATTTATTATGAACTAATGTTTTGAATGACTTCTTTTTAAGCCAAGCATCAAAAACTTTGAAGGGCTTTGGACCCGAATCAACTACCTCATCTAACAGGAATTTGGGATTATGGTCAGACCAGAGCCTAGAAAGCCCCCACTGTGAGCACTTGAAAGCTTTTATATATTCATCACACACTAGGAACTGCCAAGCGTACTCCAAGTTTCTTTGGACTGTAGATTTAACTAAGTATGTTTCCTACCTATCAATGGTAGATCATGGATTGCAGTTTTATCCAGGAAAGACTGAAAAGCTTTCATCCCATAGGCCACCCTATGACAGCTAGACATTTCTCCAATTTTTAGGATTTCATTAAAATTCCCACCAAAGCACCAAGGTAAGTTGAGAGACCTTTTAACATCTAACAATAATTTCCAGAGCCCTCTCCTTTCCTCATTAGAAGGAGCATAAATATTAGCAAGAACACACTTAACTTTATTAGCAAACTGACAAACTAGCACAATAAAATTCTTGTGAATACTCTGGTCTTCAATCTTAAGCTTATCAGTGTTCCAGATGTAGAGTAGACCTCCAAAAAGGCCTTCCTAGTCCATAACCTCTCATCCAATGTTACCCGCCCCCCCATACTAATCTAACCTTTTTGTCATAACAGGAAGTCCATTTTGTCTCTTGTAGAAGCACCATATCAGTATCCTTTTTCTTACATACCTGCTTGACCATTCTTCTTTTCTCCTCTCTACCCAAACCCTTGACATTTCAAGTAAGAATTTTCATTTGGAAACATCTTTTAGACACCCTTGGATGCACACAAGCAGGATTAAGGCCTACTTGATGCCCCTTTCAACTTACATTGGGAATTCCATTCTTTAGCCTTAATAAGATTACTAATCTCCTTCTCCTTGCCTTTCAAGTTTAATCCTAACATATTGCCAATTTTAATGGTCTCCACTGCTTCACTTTCTACTGATTCAAGATCCTTGAGTAGAATGACATTTTGAATATTCTCAGAAGGTAAGGAAGAAGAGGAAGAGTCATTTCCCTTATCTGTAGCCTTTTTTAACCTTCTGAGCATTTGCCAAACTTAGTACCATGCCCATATAACATCACAATCCTTTTTTTCTTTTTGCAGTGACTCTTAGAGCTAAAAGTCTTAGCTAAACTTCTCAAGGGGGGGCCCTAATATGGGTTTGATAATAATGGACCAAAGGTTAATGGTTGTCAGCTAGGGGGAGTGTACTAGGCCCAGAAGAGCGGGGATCTAGTGGGCTATCTCAGCTGTAAGGATGGGCAAAGGCTCACTAGAGATCCTAGATGATGTGGTACCTTCTGAGATCATTAATTTAACTAAATTGTGGGATTACTCCTATGCATCCTTAACTTCCTCTAATGTCTCAGCAGCCCCACTACCTCCTACCATATCCTTTGAAAAATGTTGCCTAGGGGAACTTTAAAAAATGGGGTTGCCTCCAATCGTCAATGAATTAGGTGATGGTTGAGGTTGTGGATTAACCTCCACCTCTTCCAAGATAGCTACTGCTAAGTCCAACATATTTGCCTGCTTAGGAGTTGTAACTTTGAAAGCCTTATATGAATTAATAGGCATTTCAGCATGCGTTTCAGCATGCCTGCTAATCATGCCAATAATAGTGTTCTTTAATAACTGTGGACAAGTGTCAGGTTGAGAATCAGCCACGTGGCTAGGGAATGCCATGTCATCATCATCTTCAACCAGTTTGGAAGAGGAAGTTCTCCTTGCTGAGGATTTACATGGACTGGAAAGTAGACTATTGCCTTGAAACCTAGCTTCACTATTTGGAGTAGACATAGGACGAGAAGCCATAGAAATTATGCCAAGACCTACTTCTGAAACACGTATGGAATACGTGAAAATACCCACCTTGAGTTTTAAGCTATCCATGATAGGGAAAGGTTACTCAAATTGGATAAACATTCTACCAACATCCAGATCAGTCCTTGAAGTTGTTCTATAGTCCACCATTAGAACCTCACCCCAGTGGTTATCTATCATGCTAAAATTTATAGCATTCCAAGCATATAGGGGAACTCCTTGAATGAGAATCCAAACTCTTCTAAAGAAACAAAATTCCTTGTATGACCATTCGTATAATGTGAAAAACCACTGATAAAGGCACTCCCTGCCATCATTAAGAAAACTATTTTTTCCTCTTTACTAAAGAATTGAATCAACATTTTATACTCTCCATGGTAGCTTAGCTTGATGTTGAACACTCCTTCTTCCGTCATTGCCTCCTCAATCCCTAACATGCTTTTAGGATCCTTTGGTAAACCAATTACACAGTTCTTGATCCATTCTTTATCAATGTCTATAGCTTCCATCATTTCCTTTCTATTAGTTACCTCAGCTTTCTTTGACATAGGTAATCTTGATAAAGCTTGTTTATAACTCCTATTGTCTCTGAAAGCTTGCATATTTGCCAAATTGATGGTCCCAGTTGACTTAGTAGCTGTGTGTTTATTCTTAGGTGCAGAGATCAGTGAACCACCACCATTATGAAATTGCCTATTGTTCCAACCATACGGAGCAAGTTAGACATGGAGCCTAAACTCTAGTAACCAAACTCCATTATACATTTTTATTGCAGCCAAGACTTCATTCCTCGTAACATATCTTAGAAATCCAAAACGAGCTTGACTTCTTCTTTTGACCTTGTTAGGAATGAAAATATCCACCACATTACCAACTTTCTGAAATAGTTTAAATAGCCACAATGGGTTCATCTTAATAGGCAGGTTTTCCACAAAAATAGTAAAATGTTTGTTGTTGTAAGCACCCCATTTTTGACCGCTCGGCAGTCTACACTCCGTCCAGACTTGTTTTCAAGTCATTTTGGGTATATTCCAATCGAAACCATTTCTCTAGGTCCAAATTCCATCTTTCCATCGCTTCGCGGGCCTGTCAGGCCCAAATAGAGGCAAGATGACCAAAATGCCCTTAGGGGCATTGTTTCTTTCCAATTCCCTTTCCAATCCCTCTCTCGAGACAGTTTATTCCTTGAGACGGTTCGAGTAGCGAAACTACTCACAAAACCGTTAGAGTAGCGGAAATACTCACAAAATCGTTAGAGTGGCGGAAACACTCAAAACCCAGGCACGTCTTTTTGGAGACGGTAAGACCCCTTTCTAATCCCACTCTCGAGACAGTTTATTCCTCGAGACGGCTCTAATCTAGGCACGTCTCTTTGGAGACTGTAAGAGCCCTTTCCAATCCCACTCTCGAGACAGTTTATTTCTCGAGACGACTCCAATCCAGGCACGTCTCTTCGGAGACGGTAAGACCTCTTCCGTTAGAGTAGCGAAAATACTCACAAAACCGTTAGAGTAGCGAAAATACTCACAAAACCATTAGAGTAGCGGAAATACTCAACCCCGTCCGAGTAGCGGAAATACTCAACCGTTAGAGTAGCGGAAATACTCAACCGTTAGAGTAGCAGAAATACTCACAAAACCGTTAGAGTAGCAGAAATACTCACGAATAAGTCGATATAAAGAATTGGCAAACAATCCCTGTGTCACGACGACCGCCGTTAGAGTGGCAGAAACACTCAAAACCCAGGTCAACACCCGTGTCTGTTAGCTCACTTTGGTGAAAAATGACCAGACTACCCTTAGGACCTTTTCCGAGACTTTCCGGTTAAGATGACCATTTTGCCCTTAAGCATCTGAATGCCCCGGGAACCACACCGGCTCTGGGTATCAAACCGGTAACCCCCTGAGACTACTTTTTATAGTATTCTCAATCTTCCTTTACCTTTCCGGATCATTCCGAGTCAGTTCCGGCCAACCCGATCCAAAATGATCGTTTTGCCCCTGGAGGTCCGGTCTCCTTCTTCGACCACACCGGCTCTGGGTATCAAACCGGTAATGTTCTGAGAATACTTTTTATAGTGTTCTTAACCTCCCCTTACCTTTCCGGATCATTCCGAGTCAGTTCCAGCCAACCCGGTACAAAATGACCGTTTTGCCCCTAGTGGGCCGGTCTCTTTTTCCGACCACGCCGGCTTTGGGAATCAAACCGGAAACCTCTAGGAACATTCTAAATAATGTTTCCAGATCCCAAGTCTTCTTCCAGGACAGTTTGAGTTTGTCCCGGCAGTTTTCCGGTCCGGTTGACCGTTTTGCCCCTAAAGGCTCGGTTGACCTTTCCGACACATCTTATCCTCATTTTTCAAGTCAAATACCTCCAGGACACTATTTTAAGTGTTCCTGCTTCTTTCCGCCCCCCCGGGTCATTCCCGGCTTCTTCAAATCATTCCCGGACTTTCCGGAGTCACTCCTAGTGAAGCCAGGCTAAAATTTACATGGTAGTCACTAGTACAGGCGCCCAAATCTAGTCAAAGATACGTTGCTTACTGACCTTAAACCTTTCCTAATTGGCTGGCACCACTAGTAGTGGAGCCAAGCCAAAAAATGGCCTTTGTAAAGTTTGCCCTGGTGCCACTGCAACAGGCGCCAGGCTTGTCCAACTTCTATAAATACAGAGCCTCGTTCAACGTGAAAAGGGTCTGCAAACTTAACCTAAGAATCCTATATTTTGATATACAGAGCTCGAGCACCTCCAAAAACCCTAGTTTCCTTAGGTTCTCCAAACCCTAGCCACTCTATACTAAACCCTAGCCATCATACATAAACCCTAGCCTCCTATACACTTATACACTCCCCCATACACTCATACACTAGCCTTCAACCATCTTTTGAAGACTTGAAGAGCTGCCATCCAAAGCTTGAAGACAACTCCTAAAGACTGAAGGTGAAGATCAAGACAAAGACCGAAGACTGAAGACAGTGCGGCGCGCAAAGTAAAGAAGACATACGGTAGGCTTTCTTCTTTTACTTTTTGCACTTCCCCCCTCTCTCTTCTCTCTCCAACCCACTTGGGTTTTCTCTATTTTAATCCCCCATCTCTTTCCCCCCCTTTCTTTGCATGCTTGAAACAAGGGGATTCTCGGTCCATGTGTAGGATTGGGCTATTGGAGAGTCACCTTGTCGGGGGTTTTCTTCTAGTCTAACCAAAGACCACGTGGGTTTGGCCCCCTTGATTATGTGGCGAAACCTTAACCTTGTATGTTCACGACCCCAAATTGCATTGTGCATATCATAGTCTTGCATCTTTCAAAAACCGTTTTCAAAGTTGTTTTTCAAAACGTTTTCAAACTTGTTTTCAAAATTGCATCAAAATCTCTTTTTCAAAAACATGTTTTCAAAACCACAATTCTAGGGTGATTCTAGCCTTTCCATGGCTAGGATTGCTTTAGGAAAGTGTTACATTAAAAGTGACCTTTTATGGTCTATATTTTCGAATCTTGTTGTTTTCAAAACCGCTTTCCTAAAGTGGTTCTAGCCCTCTTATGGTTAGAATTGCTTTAGAAAAGTGAGATGTTTTTACACTTTCTAAAAGCATTCCCCAAAAAAAAAAAATCTTTCCAAAAACTCTCTTCAACAATCTTCAACCAAAAACCTTCCTAGAAAAACTCTCTCCAAAAAAAATCTTTTCAAAAAACTCTCTTTCCAAAATCTTCCTTCTAGAAATTCCCCTATAGGATTTTCCTTCCAAAACCTTAGTTTCCAAAAACTCCTTTTCTTTAAAAATCTCTTTCCAAAAACTATCATTTCCAAAAATTCTTCCCTCTAGAAACTCCTATTTAGGATTTCCTTCCAAAATCTTTGTTTCCAAAAACGCACTTTCCAAAAACTCTTTCCTTAGAGCCCAAGTCAAGCCCTAGAACCCACAATTAGGAAATTCTAATTTTCTTTCCAAAAACATGGTTTTCAAACTTTGCCCCAAACCTAGGTTTCCAAAATCTCTTGTTTTTTTTTTACATCAAAACTATACATGTTTCCAACACTTATTTTCTATGTCAAAACTATAATCTAGGGTTTCTAGAATCTCCCTTTCCAAATCCTTGCCAAATCCTATCTTCCCTTTAGGAAACCAAATCCAATCCTCCGTTTTTGGAAACAAAATCAAACCTTTGTTTTTAGAAACCAAATCTAATCCCTTCCTAATCCAAACCTTTCTTAATTCAATTACTTCCTAAACCATAAGTTTCCTAAATTTAAATCTTTCCTTAAATTTCAAAATCCAACTCTTTCTTAATTCGAATCCTTCCTAAACTTCCGTTTTCCTAAATCTTAAACTTGAACATAAAAATCTTTCCTAAGTTTTAAAACTCAGCTTTCAAATCTTTCCTAATTCAATCATTTCCTAATTCTACCCCTTGCCAAAATCTTTTTCAAATCCAAGCTTTCAAATCTCTCCTAAACTCAAACCTTTCCTAATCTCAAGATTTTTTAAACTCTAAAACTTTCTAAATCCTAAACTTTCCAAATTTCAAATCTTTCTAAAATTCTAAGCTTCCTAAATTCAAAACTTTCTTAAGTTAAATCTTTCTAAACCCAAATCTTTCTAAATTCTAAACTTTCTTAAACTTCAAATCTTTCCAAATCTAAGGCTTTTTCTAAACTCAAAACTTTCTTAATTCGAACATTTCCTAAACTGAACCTTTCTTAAAACGAAACTTTCTTATTTTCAAAACTTCCTTGTTTTCAAAACTTTCCAAAGTCAAGACTTCCCTTTTTTAAACATTTCTAAATTCGAAACTCTTCTAATTTGAAAACTTTCCTAATTCAAAACTTTCCTAAGTTGAAACTTTCCTAAACCTAAAACTTTTCAAAAATGAAACTTTCCAAAAATAACATTTTCCTAATTCGAAGCTTTCCTAATCCAATCTTTCCTAATCTCCTAAATCTTCCAAATCGAGTCAAGTCTTTCCTAAGTCTCATCTTTCTTAAGTTTAGGTTTCTTAAACCTTCTCTTTTTCAAAACAAGTCCAAATCTATCTTTTCCAGTCAAAGTCCAATCTTTTCCAAAATTTCAATTTCCAATCTCCTTTTCTAGTCTCAAATCAAATCCAATTTTCAATTCAATCTCTTTCTTTCAATCCAATCTCTTTTCAATCGGACTCTTGTCCGAACTACGACTGACCTGATTCCCCCAAAGGGATACATAGACAACCTTCATAGGTGCGGTCACAATACTTTTCAAACTTTCAATTCCACCCTCATGGGTGCGGTTTTCAAAATCTTTTCAAATCTCAAATTCCCATCTACTTTCAAACTTTCTATTTTCAAATTTCTACTTTCACTTTCCAAAACTTTCAATTTCAATTCTGTTTCTTCAAATCTATTTTCAAATCAAATCCATCTTTTTCCAAATCTATTTTTCAATTCTCTCTTATCTTGCACTTGCGTATCATGCATCATGTTAATTTCTTTTTTTAAACATTGTTTTTCAAAGTGAATAGGGTTGAACTATAGTTAATTAAAGACTCTCATAGGTAAATCTAGGGTAGATTGACATGTAGGTACCGAAAGGGTGGGGTAGGGTGATAGCTTTGTGTGTCTTTCCTACACGTAACCAACCTCCGAACCTAGATCACTGATTTCAAAGACCAAAAAGGAGTTATTTTTCTAAAAAGGGCTAAATATTTTCCAAAGGTTGCCAAACAACCTGTTTTCTTAAAAACCCTCTCTTGAGGAGATATTTTCAAAATTGTTTTCCAAAACCCTAAGTGTAGTCTTCGGATTATTCTTAGCTTTTAGGTGACCTAACTCACCTTAATCAAGTTAGGTGGCGACTCCGAATCTTTTTTTTAAAGCCCTTTATTGAAACCAATTTTTCAATTCAAACCTAGTCGCACTCATTCTTCTAGGAGGGTGAGTTCTAACGAGAGAGTACAACATTTTTCCGCTTGTGTGAGTATTCCTCGAGTGCTAAAAATCTGGGCGCGACAGCTATTTTCTTCATTGAGCTTTGAATAATCAGACCAATGATAGAGGATCAAAAAGTAATGAAAGCTAAAGATAAAAAAGGAATGACAACTGAGGCCAATAATGAAGCAGGGCAAAAAAGGATGGCCAAAACAAAGCAGAATGGAAAAAGGAAGCAAAAACAGAGGAAGAAAAACAGCAACAAAAGACTAGGGGAGATATTAAAGATGATGATGGGAGCCAACGATTAGAGGTACAAGGATGGCCAGAGGAAAGGGTTGATCACCGACAGAACACATCATTCACCGGCGGAACCCATCTATGCTTGAAAAGCAGCATCTTCGCCTTTTATCTTTTTATACCTAAATAGAAACATTTCTCTTGAGCCTTTTCTGATAGGGGCTGTAAACAAATTGTCACATCATCACATGCTTCTTATGCAAATGTTGGAATATGCTATATATATCCATGACTTCAATGATTGTTGGAATTTAGGTCAAAAAGCAGCATTATGTAAGTTTTATGACATTCTGTCTGAGTTGCTAGAAAAATCTAAGGTTCTCATTTTCCAGAGGAAATAAAAGAAGAAGAAGAAGAAGAAGAAGATAAGTATGATTTTAGTTAGGTTTTATGAGTGAAAACTGTCATACTTGTGTTTCATATGGTGCATAATTTAATTGTTTGGGAAGATAAAAGGGAGACCATTTAAAAATTTTAAGGGGATAAATTGGAAATATTTCTAACATTTAAGTAAAAATAAAGTTTTTAAAACTTGAAGGGAAAATTTTCAAATTTTTAGGAGAAAAATTAGAAAACATTACTAATATTATGGTTAAAAATGGAGTTTTTACAAAATTGAGGGGCCAATTTATAAATTTTAGGAAAAATTTGAGAATTATGGGGTAAAATGAGAATTTCAAATTTAGAGAGAAGCAGCTGCTCCTCCTAGGCCTGTAAGCACCCCATTTTTGCCCGCTCGGCAATCTCGAGTCCAAATCAACACTCCAATAAAACTTCGCAACACTATTGAAGCCTAAACCGACTTTTCAAACTCCCATCTAGTCAATTGGTCACTTCCCAGACCCGATAGGCCCAACTGAAGCCTGATGACCAAACCACCCCTAGGCGTTCCAAGTAGCTTTCCAAGACTAGACGGTCGTCGAAACCAACACCATTACAGGCAGCTTTCTAAGATCGGGTAGTTTTAGAACCAATCGCCACCGTTAGAGTGACGAAAACACTAATAAACTTTAAATAGTTCACTTTCGGTGCCTGCTAACCCGTTAATGTAGAATGTCCGTTATACCCCTTGGCATTCGATAACTTTCTGAGATCAGGCACTCTCTGAAATCGACACCATACTTTTGGAGTGACGGAAACACTCATAAACCTTTAAGCCGGTGGAGTGACGAGAACACTCACTAGGTTGGCACCGGTTTTGCCATTAAACCACCCAGAGTCACGGGACCGAATACGCCTCTTGGCTATGACACATTCATCGAAGAAAAGGGAGACCTCTGGGAACTAACTGGTCACAACCGTCAAAGTGACGAAAGCACTCGTAAACCCAAGTCAACACCAGCATCCGCTAGCCCGACATGGGAAAAAATAACCAAATTGGTCCTTGGGCACCCTGGCAGTTCCTGTAGAAGTACTAAGTCCTTAAGACAATAAGTCCACCTTCTTTGACTATCCATTGATAGTCTGGCACGTTCAAGATGCCAATAAAGCCAACTTCATCTCAATTTCGGTCAACTCCGATCAAAATGACCATTTTACCCCTAGTGGCCCGGGCACTTCCCAAACCACTTCGGCTCTGGGTACCAAACTAGCACACATCAGGATACATTAAATGAGCTCCCTTTCCATTTCTAGGTAGGTCCCTTGACTCGAAACATCTGTAAGTCAATAGAAGCTTCCCGGAGCGTTTGGGAGACGCTTTGCCGGGATTGTTTTTTTTCTTCGATTCCCTAATTAAAATGCACCATCAAATGACTTGAGAAATGTGTAAATTAGAAAACTCTCGAAAGTCTTTCCAGAGGTCTTTCTATCAACACAACTTGATTGGAAAGATCGCCACTTGAAGTAAACGCTCCACCAATATGGTTCGATCGAAGAGGTCGCTTCTCAAAAGCCACGATCATGTGACTCGAAAACTACTTCTTTCAGCAACCATCAGAGTGTTTCATAGACGCTTTGAAAAGCTTATTTTCGTGCGCGCTTTCTGATGACATATCTCCATCATCTGGAATCCTTTAGAGCTTTCTGAAGGCTCCCGATTTATGAGAAATAGTGGGGGAGCATCGTGAATGTGACCGATTTCTTGGGATCTTCCCTTGTTTGCACAGATATTGAGGTAAAGTTGGCATAAGAGTTCCCAACGGTAGAGCACATGCTACATGTGCCCAAAAAATGATCAAATTGGACAAAACTTGCCTTGTAGCCCAAGCTGGCGTATTATAAAGAGTGCCATGTGGCAGTTAACCACAGACACAGTATTGGCACATGTGTTCCATGCGCTAGGGCAAAGTTTACCTAAGTACATTTAGCACATGTGCTAGGGCCCAAGGCTTTTGCCTAAAAATAGTAGGCCACCCCCCTGCGTATTCTGGAGCTAAAAACAATGGCGAAGCCCTGTTGAAATACACCCAGAACATCAAAAAATCCTAAATACTCCACCTATTTCAACCCACCAAGCATCTAAGCTAGATTCCACTCACCTGAAGCCTATAAACTTCATCCATAAAGCCTCAAAAGCAAGACTCAAGCCGTTTTCATCCTACTTCAAGGCCATTAAAGACCCTTCAAAGCTCAAGCAAAGCCCTCCCTTGAAGCTTGAAGAAGTTGTGAAGACAAGGTAGTATTTCTATTAACATTTTGCTATCCCCACTTTTCTCTTCTCCCTCATAGCCTACTTAGGCTATTCTCTGTTTTACATCCCATTTTCTATCCTTCTTTCTTGTTTGCTTGAACAAGAGGACCTTAGGTCCATGCCTAGGGGAAGCTTTAGGGAAGCCACCGAGTGGGAGTTCTCCCTTTAGCCTACCTTATCATGATATGAACTATAAGCCCCTTGCAATGTGTTATGACCTTTTAGCCTTGTAAGATTTCATGACCCCATTTGCATATGGTTACTATATCTATGTATTACATGTTTGGCTTTATTTTCATGTTCATCATCATTTTCCAATAACTCTCACTATTTTTATTTTATGTTTTTCTCAAACTCCATATTCAAGTATTTCCCTAAAAATGGTTTTAAGAGTTAGTTTCTTGAAGTCTAGGACTAAACCTTAGTTTCCCAAGCCCTAACCACCTTCTTTGCATTTCCATGTAGCTCTCTTGGATTTTTGCATAAAAATGATTTCAAAACAACCTCTCAAAAGGCTCTTTCCAAAATCTATATTCTCTTAAGTTTTCATCAAAAGTGGTTTTCAAAGTGTTGTATTCCATATTAATTTTCAAAGTTTTACTCTCTTGAGTTGTGTGGTTGGAATGGTCCCCATGGAACCGTCTCTCGAGTGGTATCCCTATAACGGCCATAAGAACCGTAAACCCACTAAAGTGGTTTTCAAAATAACTATCTTTAAGAGAGGCTCTCAAAAGTTCATTCCACTTAGTTTTCATAAAAATGGCTTACCAAAAACCACTATTTACATATCGATTTTCAAAGTTTTTACTCTCTTGAGTTAATGGTTGTAGTGGTTCTAAGGCAACTCTCTCTTGAATGGTTTCCAAATGCCAACCATATGAACCCAACACTCATTTGAGTGGTTTTCCTAAAAATGGTTTTCAAAATATCCTTTCAAGTTTCATGCATAAACCACTCTCCAAAACTACTAGGTCCAAACCCTAGTTCAAAATCACCTTCCGAAACCCTAGGTTAACTTGACCTTAGTTGTTTTACCTTAAATTGACCTTACCCAAGTTAGTTAAGCCTAGGTCAACTAAATGTTGGCCCAAGTAGGCAACCCAAGAGGGGGGGTGAATTGGGTTTTATAGAATTTATACCAAACAATGCAACTAAAAATTGATTGAGTAATATAACAGTGACTAATCAAAGTATAACTCAAACAAACAAACAATAGAATGCAATACAAGCAGTGAGCAGTCAAACTAATAACACAAGCAAACAAATAATAAGATGCAATGCAACGAAGTAATATGAGCAAAGAGATTAAGAACACCAGATTTATAGAGGTTCGGCCAAACCTTGCCTACGTCCTCTCTTCCTCGATCCTCTCGAAGGTATTCCACTATGTAAACTTTCCTTACACAGCTGCTAGTTTTTCTCCAAGTGCCTAGCTCACTCTTACAAGAGCTCTTCCCCAAGCTCTCAAAACCCAAGAGATTTTGTCCAAGCTTCTCTCAAACTTACGAGTGATTTTGTCCAAGCTTCACTCAAACTTTACAAGAGATTTTGTCCAAGCTTCTCTCAAACTTACAAGTGTTTTTCCCAAGCTACACTCAAACTCACAAGTGTTTTTCTCAAGAACACTCAAACTTACAAGTTTACAAACCCACCCAATAATAGATGAAGGTTGTACAATGAATAACTCTCTCTCAAAGAGTGGATAAACAAATTTTTAGATCACTCAAGAACCCCCCAAAAGAATAAAAACAGAGTATAAGATGTGGAAGATGAAATATCACTTTGTAGCACTTAATCTTGAGTTCTTCTCATGTTCTTCTTGTTTTTCATCATCATATATGTGTTGGGGATCTTGTATATATAGCCTTGAGTTGATTATAGCCGTTGGAGATAGATGGGAGACCATTTGATACGAAAACGGCGGAGTATAACGTTCAAAAAACTAGCCGTTACCTTAAATGAGTCGACTCTTTTGCTGCAAGGGTCGACTCTTTTTGCGTTGCAACAGATTTTTGAAGGTTCTGCCCAAATGAGTCGACTCTTTTGGTCCAGGGGTCGACTCTTTTGGTCTAAAACTGCACAATCAACTCTCTGTTGGAATGAGTCGACTCTTTTATGCTAGGGGTCGACTCTTTTGATGTTCCACCAGAATTTTCAGCCTCTGTTTGAATGAGTCGACTCTTTTGCTTGAGGGGTCAACTCTTTTTAGGAAAATCCTTAACTTTTGCAATACTTCTTCAATCTTCTTCAATATCTTCAAGCTCTTTAAGGATCATCCAAATAAGGTTTCTAAGGCTTGAAAAGACTTCTTCAAGGTATGTTGACTTCAAGAACATCTTCAACTCTTCAAGATAAAATCAATACACTTTTGATTATATTTAGAGTTCTTCAATCAACATTACTTCTTCCATTGATCCAAGTCTTCTTCAAAATCTTCAAGAGAGCTTCCAAGACTTGAGATCTCTTTTCTTCAATTGATCTTTCATGCTTATTTGAACTTCTTCAATTTCTTTGCTTGATCTTTATCAACTTGATTTCTTCTAGGATTCTTTAATCAATATAACTTCTTCCATCAATTCAAGACTTCAACATAATCTTCAATGAAGCTTCCAACTCTTGTGATTTCTTATCAATACTTTCAAGACATCTTCAAAACTTCCAAAAAAAAGCTTTCACGTCTTTAAGTGAGTCTCTTCTTCTTCCATTCTTGCAAGACATCTTCAAATCTTCAAGGTGAGCTTCCATGTCTTGTAAGAGTCATCTAAATGAGGTTGCAACTATGAGATTACTGAATATATCAACTCATCATACTTCTTGTCTGTCGCGCCCAGATTTGTCGCGCCCGAGGAATACTCACCCAAGCGGGAAAAATGCTGTACTCTCTCGTTAGAACTCACCCTCCTAGAAGAATGAGTACGACTAGGTTTGAATTGAAAATTAGGTTTGAATAAAGGGCTTTTGAAAAAGATTCGGAGTCACCACCTAACTTGATTAAGGTGAGTTAGGTCACCTAAAAACTAAGAATAATCCGAAGACTACACTTAGGGTTTTTAGAAAAAGGTTTTTGAAAATATCTCCTCAAGAGAGGGTTTTTAAGGAAAACAAGTTGTTTGGCAACCTTTGGAAAACATTTAGCTCTTTTTGAAAAATAACTCCTTTTGGTCTTTGAAAACAGTGATTCTAGGTTCGGAGGTTGGTTACGTGTAGGGAAGACGCACTAAGCTATCACCCTACCCCTCCCTTTCGGTACCTACATGTCAATCTACCCTAGATTCACCTATGAGAGCCTTTAATTAACTAATGGACAACCATATTCACTTTGAAAAACAATGTTTGAAAACTATGATGCATGATATGCAAGTGCAAGATAAGAGAATGAAAAGATAGATTTGAAAAGAAGTTGGATTTGATTTGAAAGAGATTTGAAGAAATAGAATTGAAATTGAAAAGCTTGAAAACTTGAAAATAGGAATTTGAAAATAGAAATTTTGAAATTGAAATTTGAGATTTGAGAAGATTTTGAAAACCACACCCATGAGGGTGGAATTGAAAGTTTGAAAAGTATTGTGACTGCACCTATGAAGGTTGCCTACGTATCCCTTTGGGGGAATCAGGTCAGTCGTAGTTCGGACAAGAGTCCGATTGAAAATAGATTGATTTGAAGAGAGAGATTGGATTGGAAGAAAGAGATTGAATTGAGATTAGAAAAGGAGATTGGAAATTGGAATTGAGAAGATTGGACTTGGATTTGAGAAGATTGGTTTTGGAAGAAAGATTTAGACTTGTTTTTAGAGAGATGAAGGTTTTAAGTAACCTAGACTTAGGAAAGGTTTGACTTGACTTGGAAGGTTTAGGAGATTAGGAAAGGTTGAATTTAAGAAATGTTTGAATTAGGAAATGTTCGATTTAGGAAAGTTTCGAATTAGGAAAGTTTCATTTTTGGAAAGTTTTCGAGTTAGGAAAGCTTTGAATTAGGAAAGTTTTCAAATTAGGAGAGTTTCGAAATTAAGAAAGTTTTGAAATTAGGAAAGTTTTGAATTAAGAAAATTTTGAATTTAGAAATGTTCGAAAAAGGGAAGTTTTGATTTTGGAAAGTTTTGAAAACAAGGAAGTTTTGAAAATACGAAAGTTTCGTTTTGGGAAAGGTTTGAAAAAGGAAAGTTTTCAGTTTAGGAAATGTTTGAATTAAGAAAGTTTTCAACTTAAGAAAGTCTTGAATTAAGAAAGTTTTGAATTTAGAAAAGTTTTAGATTTGAAAAGATTTTGAAGTTTTGGAAAGTTTAGAATTTGGAAAGATTTGGGTTTAGAAATATTTAACTTAAGAAAGTTTCAAATTTAGGAAGCTTAGAATTTTAGAAAGATTTGAAATTTAGAAAATTTAGGATTTAGAAAGTTTTTAGGTTTAAATTTTAGAAAGTCTTGAAATTAGGAAAGGCTTGAGTTTAGGAAAGGTTTGAAAACTTAGGTTTAAGAAGTTAAGATTTGAAAAGAGGGTAGAATTAGGAAAGGGTTGAATTAGGAAAGATTTGAAAGTTGAGTTTTTAAAATTTAGGAAAGATTTTTATGTTCAAGTTTTGGAAACTTAAGATTTAGGAAAGTGAAAGATTAGGAAGGATTGGAATTAGGAAGGATTGGAATTAGGAAAGATTTGGATTAGGAAGGGATTGGATTTGGTTTCTAAAAGAGAAAGGTTGGATTTTGTTTCCTAAAACGGAGGACGGGATCTAGTTTCCTAAACGGGGAGATTGGATTTGGTTTCTTAAAGAGAAGATAGGATTTGACAAGAATTTGGAGAGGGAAATTTTAGAAACCCTAGTTTTGAAAAATTGTAGTTTCGACGTAGAAAATAGGTTTTGGAAACATGTATAGTTTTGATGTAGAAAACAAAAGATTTTGGAAACCTAGGTTTAGGGCAAGTTTGAAAATTGTGTTTTTGGAAAGAAAATTAGGGTTTCCTAATTGTGGGTTCTAGGGCTTGATTTGGGGCTCTAAGGAAAGAGTTTTTGGAAAGTGTGTTTTTAGAAACGAAGGTTTTTCTAGAAAGGAATCCTAGGGAGGAGTTTTTGGAAAGTGAATTTAGAAAGAGGGTTTTTGGAAAAGATTTTAAAGAGAAGGAGTTTTGGAAGGTGTGTTTTTAGAAACGTAGATTTTGGAAGGGAAATCCTAGAGGGGAATTTCTATAAAGAAGATTTTAGAAAGAGAGTTTTTGGAAAGATTTTTGGAGAGAGTTTTTAGAAAGTGGATTTTGAGGAAAAGATTTTGGAGAGGAGTGGAAAAAGAGAGTTTTGAAAAATAGATTTTGGAAGGGAGTTTTTGAAAACAATTTTGAAGAGGAGAGTTTTAGGAAAGTATATTGAAAAAGGAATTTTTAGGAGGAAATTCTTGGAGAGAGAGAGATTTTTTGGAAAGTACAAAAACATCTCACTTTCCTAAAGCGATTCTAGCCATAAGAGGGCTAGAATCGCTTTAAGAAAGTGGTTTTGAAAACAAAGTTTGAAAATATAGGCCAAAAGGCCACTTTTAATATAACACTTTCCTAAAGCAACCCTAGCCATGGAAAGGCTAGAATCACCCTAGAATTGTGGTTTTGAAAACAAGTTTTTGAAAAAGAGATTTTGATGCAATTTTGAAAACAAGTTTGAAAACGATTTTTCGAAAAACAACTTTGAAAACGAGTTTTGGAAGATGCAAGACTATGATATGCACAATGCAACTTGGGGTCGTGAACATACAAGGTTAAGGCTTCACCACATAATCAAGGGGGCCGGACCCACGTGGTCTTTGGTTGGACTATAAGAAAGCCCCCGACACGGTGACTCTCCAATAGTCCAATCCTACACATGGACCGGGAATCCCCTTGTTTCAAGCATGCAAAGAAAGGGGGGGAAAGAGATGGGAGATTAAAATAGAGAAAACCCAAGTGGGTTGGAGAGAGAAGAGAGAGGGGGAATGCGGAAATTTAAATAGGGAGCCTACCTTGTTTCTTGTTTATTTTGCGCGCCGTGCAGTCTTCGGTCTTCGGTCTTCGTCTTGGTCTTCTTCTTCAGTCTTCAAGGGTTGTCTTCAAGCTTTAGATGGCAGCTCTTCAAGTCTTCCCAGGTGGTTGAAGGTTAGGGTATGAGTATATAGAGGAGTGTATGAGTGTATAGGCGGCTAGGGTTTGTGTATAGTGGCTAGGGTTTGGAAAAACCTAGGGAGGCTAGGGTTTTGGAGGTGCTCGAGCTCTGTGTATCGAAATATGAGATTCTTAGGTTAAGTTTGCAGACCCCTTTCACGTTGATCGAGGCTCTGTATTTATAGAGGGAAGGCAAGCCTGGCGCCTGTTGCAGTGGCGCCAGGGCAAAATTTACACTGGCGCCACTAGTAGTGGTGCTAGGCTATTTTTTGGCTTGGCGCCACTAGCAGTGGCGCCAGCCATTTAGGAAACAATTAAGGTCGGCAAGCAACGTATCTTTGACTAGATTTGGGCGCCTGTACTAGTGACTACCATGTAAACTTTGGCCTGGCTTCACTAGGAGTGACTCCGGAAAGTCCGGGAATGATTTGAAGGAGCCGGGAGTGACCTGGAAGGCCGGAAAGGAGCAGGAACACTTAAAATAGTGTCTTGGAGGTATTTGACTTGAAAAGTGAGGGTAAGATGTGTCGGAAAGGTCGACCGGGCCTTTAGGGGCAAAACGGTCAACCGGACCAGAAAACTGTCGGGACAGACTCAGACTGTCCCAGAAAAAGACTTGGGATCTGGAAACATTATTTAGAATGTTCCCAGAGGTTGCCGGTTTGATTCCCAGAGCCGGTGTGGTCAGAAAAGGAGACCGGCCCACTAGGGGCAAAACGGTCATTGTGCACCGGGTTTGCCGGAACTGACTCGGAATGGTCTGGAATGGTCCGGAAAGGTAAAGGAAGATTAAGAATACAATAAAAAGTGGTCCCGGGTCATTACCGGTTTGATACCCAGAGCCGGTGTGGTCGGAAATGGTGACCGGCCCACTAGGGGCAAAATGGTCATTTTGCACCGGGTTTGCCGGAATTGACTCGGAATGGTCCGAAAAGGTAAAGGAAAATTGAGAATACTATAAAAAGTATTCTCGGGAGGTTACCGGTTTAATACCCAGAGCCGGTGTGGTTCCCGGGGCGTTCAGATGCCTAGGGGCAAAATGGTCATCTTGACCGGAAAGTCTCGGAAAAGGTCCTAAGGGTAGTTTGGTCATTTTTCACCGAAGTGAGATAACAGACACTGGTGTTGACCTGGGTTTTGAGTGTTTCCGCCACTCTAACGGTGTGAGTATTTCCGCTACTCGGACGGGGTTGACGATTTGAGAGTACTTCCGCTACTTTAACGGTTCTGTGAGTATTTCCGCTACTCTAACGGTTCTGTGAGTACTTCCGCTACTCTAACGGTTCTGTGAGTATTTCCGCTACTCGAACGGCTCCGTGAGTACTTCCGCTACTCTAACGGTTGAGTATTTTCGCTACTCGGACGGCTCTGTGAGTATTTCCGCTACTCTAACGGTTGAGTATTTCCGCTACTCTAATGGCTCTGTGAGTATTTTCGCTACTCTAACGGTTGAGTATTTTCGCTACTCGGACGGCTCTGTGAGTATTTCCGCTACTCTAACGGGTCTATGAGTATTTTCGCTACTCTAACGGTGGAGTATTTTCGCTACTCTAACGGTTGTGTGAGTAGTTTTGCTACTCGGTTTGTCTCGAGGAATAAACTATCTCGAGAGAGGGATTGGAAAGGGGTCTTACCGTCTCCGAAGAGACGTGCCTAGATTGGAACCGTCTCGAGGAATAAACTGTCTCGAGAGAGGGATGGGAAAGGGGTCTTACCGACTCCGAAGAGACGTGCCTAGGTTTTGAGTGTTTCCGCCACTCTGACGGTTTTGTGAGTGTTTCCGTCACCCTAACGGTTTTGTGAGTGTTTCCGCCACTCCAACGGTTTTGTGAGTGTTTCCGCCACTCTGACGATTTTGTGAGTGTTTCCGCCACTCCGACGGTTTCGTGAGTAGTTTTGCTACTCGGACCGTCTCGAGGAATAAACTGTCTCGAGAGAGGGACTAGAATTGAAATAAGAAAGGACAATGCCCCTAAGGGCGTTTTGGTCATTTTGCCTCTATTTGGGCCTGACAGGCTCGTGAAGCGATGGAAAGGTGAAATTTAGACCTAGAGAATTGGATTCAATAGGAATATGCCCAAAATGACTTGAAAACAAGTCTGGACGGAGTGTAGACTGCCGAGCAGTCAAAAATGGGGTGCTTACATTGTCTTCATTGTTTCATGACAAGCTTCTCACCACAAGTTCTTCAATATCTTCAATGTGACAAGTTCTCCACTGTTACTTGACAAGCTTTAACTTGTTGCTCCCCCTTTCTTTTATGCTTTATGCCTCAATGCATTTTCCAGATTTAGAGTAGAAAAATCAACCAATTTAGAAGTTCATAGCATGCATGATGATATAGTGGACTTGATATGGCCATGAGGATCGAGGGTCTTCATAGTGAAGTGTAAACCATATTTGTATGGTGCCAGCTCTTCGGTCTTCAATTCTACTTGAAATCCTTTGTTGTATTTGCACTTCAATTTGTACTTTAGTCTTCAAGAATTGATTCTATGTCAACTTGAATACTCTTCAAATAATCTTGCTTGAGTGCTTTGCTTCTTTGAATAACTTCTTGAATCATCATAAGATCTTCAGTCACTTGCATCCTTCTTTTGAATACTTGTTGAACTCCTTGAGCATCTTCAATCTCTTCAAGAATAAGATTACCTAAGTAATCTTCTTGTTGGATACTCAACCGATCAACTCAATTATTTTCTTGTTATCAAATGATTATAGTCTAATCTGCACACTCAAGTGAAATCATTAGATAACAATCACATGGTTTTGTTATCATCAAAATCAACATGGGGATCAACCTTGAGTCAACAATCTCCCTCTTTTTGATGATGACAAAACCTTAAAAATATATGCAATTAAGCTTAATATAAATGAAGCATAAGGATTAAAGAATTTAAAGCAACATGCTTCTTGTATGGTTTCCCCTTATTATTTCAGAATAAGAATAATCTTTACTGCTTCTTTCATTCACATTTTCATATATTTTTCATAGAGTGTTTCTCCCCCTTTTTGTCAATCAATCAAAAAGGGCTAGCAAAAAATAGAATGCAAATGTAGAGTAGAAAACATTCATGCAAATTCCAGATTTTCTTTTCAAAATATTTCTCCCTATGTGAAAGATATAAAATCATGTACACCAATATTTCTCCCCTATTTTCAAATAGCTTATCTCTCCCCCTTAATAAAGGATTTCTCTTTGATATGGCATACAAATAAACCTTTTTTTTTTTAATATAAACAATATGCTCAAAATCAAATAGGCTAAGTGATGTGCAATATAAAAAGAATATAGAGAAAGTGAGAGTTTCATACCAAGTATTTGCTCCTCCTTGCTTTTGTTCTATGTGCGTTAGAGTAGTTTTCAACATATTCAGAGTATACAAAATAGTCGTGCTCTTGCTCCCCCTTTCTTACCAAACATATGCTCCAGATTATGTTTCAGATTTAGGGCAAAGCAAACTTGAACCCAGATGGTCAAGGCGTGTTGGTACTTGGAAGCTTAGAAGATTCATGCTTCCCCTTTCGCATCAAACCAATGCTCCCCTTTTCTTTTGCGAATGATGCCTCATTGCAATATAACTCATTTGCAATCATTTTAGTAATAGATAATGAAAACTAAAGAGTAATATGTGTTGCATGTCAATTATACTCAGCAATACATTAAGGAGTGAGTATTAAGGAGTGTTCTCTCCTCCTTATGATCTTTTTGAGAATAATTTCTCCCCCATTTTTTGTCAAATCCTCAAAAAGAGGAGTAATAGTTGAAGAAAAATAGACAAGTACAATAGCAAAAATATTAAGATGAAATGATAATTCTTGAGAGTGTATCAGCAACCAAATGGCAAATGCTTAAGTAGTGTGGACAAATAACATAGAAAGTTCATTCAAACACTTAAGATATTAATTCATCAAAATCAAGTAGAATGATAGTTATTCAAACTATTCTAGCAAGCATTCAAAATATCCAAAACAGGTTATAAGCATTAAGCGTCAAATATATACAACATGTAAAATATTCAAAATGAATGATAGTCATTTAGCAATCACAAATCAAAATAATTTTTCATTGAGATCACAACCCATGTAATCAGAAAATTTAAAATGTAGCAATGTAATGCTAATGCAAAATCATGCAAATGGGGGTTAGGTTATATCAATTGGATCTTTGGAGAGTTTGAAAGTTAAGATTCTTGGTTTAAGATAGTTAAACCTTCGTAGAGTAGGCATCTACATAAAGATATGCAAAATGAGTTACCATCATTCAAAATATGCAAATGTATGATGATGATGTATGCTCATGCAAATTTTGGTGAAAGAAACTATGTTATGTCTGCTGGGTTTTCGGGGGTATTGGAGAATGTGGAGGTTGAAATTTTAGGCCTGAAAGAATATTGCTTGGTAAGAGGGACTGCTGGTTGTTTTTCAACAGGAGGTTGTTTGGCTTGTTGTGCTAGATTAACAGACTCTTCAAAATTTTCTGGTGGAAGCAGAGAAGATTGTCCTCTGTTTTTGTTGCTGCTGTTGCAAAGTAAAGAGTTTTGTAGTTATCTCCAAGAATCAAGGCAATGTGCTTTCCAACATGCTCAGTGGTGATCTACAAAATATCCTCTTTCTCTTTCTTCTCCAAGCTCATCAATTCATTGTTCACCTTTGTGTTGATTTTTGTGAACATCTCTTCTTGATGTTCCCTTATCATATTTATCAACACATCATATTGCCCATGTTTAGTGTTGAGAACCATTTCATATAACTGCCTTGCAGTTCCACAAGTTCCAGAAGGTCCAGCCTTGTTTTAAATTTCCATTATGAAACAAATTTGCTTTGGAGCTCTTGAAATTTCTTCTTTTTGCTTCAGAAGTTTCTCTTGATGGGAGTATCCACCCCCTCAGAATGATATCCAAGTCTTGCTTCAAAAACCAAACATGTATTCCTTTAATCACTTGATATCTCATTCTCTTTAGAGTAGACTGATCACCTTCTTCTTTGCTTCCTCTTTTAAATCCACTTTAAAGAATTTGGGTCAAGATCATTTTATAATGCAAACAAGATCTTCTCAGTTTCAGCCATATGAATCACTATATATGTTGTCAAAGTGATCTTGGTCTCAAATAGATAAGCCCGCATGAAGAATAGTTCAACATCATAAGTATAATCAAATTCAATCCATCTTCCTTTGATAACTTTTCTAGAGAAGTATTTCGAGTTCATACCTTTCCTTTGCAGATATCTTCTCAAAATAAAGATTATTTTCCAGTCAATCATCCTCTTATTTTTCAACAATGTTTCTTTGTCATTTGAGAGGATTCATCTTTCCCTTTCTTTTTGTTACTTCTCATTTCTGGTGCACAATATCTCATAATTCCATATTCATATTTTCTCCTTGACTCCTTTCTTCTTTGTGAGAGGTTTGGGTAGACAAGGGTTAGTTTTGAAAATTTGAATAGGTAGAATGAGAGGCAAAAGTCATTCTTAGTGTTTGGAAATGTAACTGATAAAGATTGGTTAACAATGAGGTTTGAAATCCATGCATAATGTATGTACATGATTGATGCAAATAAGATTCAAACACATTTATAAATATGCCAAGGTTCAAGGGGTTGACTCATTTTCTGCTTAAAAAGCTTTCTGAGTTATCTGTCAACAGGAGTCGACTCATTTGACAAGAGGAGTTGACTCTTTTCAACAGAGGACTTCTGGGGCTAATTCCAGAATCCAAGGGTAGACTCTTTGAAGGCATGAGTCGACTCTTTTCCTCTAGAAATGCAGAGATGTGATTTTAAAAATTATGAAATGCATCAAACAAGTTTGTAATCAATTTCATATGCATTTATCAAGCATATATAAACATCTAAGCATTCAAGATAATGGATTGCACATGCTCAACATGAAATACACAGCATATATATATCATCAAAATCAATCAAATTAAAGGATTACACATGTTCAATACTCTTAACAGTCAATATGTGTGATTCTTTAGGAATGACAAGAATTCTTGCATATATACACATATTAAACATGATATATGTTCAGCTAGCAGTGAGTTATAACAAGGATCCTATCATGCTTCTATAAAGTTTAGTATTAAGAGGAGTACCTTGATCATCACCATCCAACTTGGTTGATGTAGCTATAGGATTGCTTAATATATTTGAGTTTCTCACATCAAATCTTTTGAGTAGATCTCTAATGCACGTGACTTTGATTTCACAAGTATTTCTTCTAGTTATATACCTTCAGAAGCCACCTTCCAAATGCCAACAATCCTTTTTGACTTAGGATTGGATTCTAAGCAAACCTACAATGAGAACAATTCAAGTTTTGTTCTTTGGTACCCAAATTATCTTGGGTCCTTGGGGGTTAGTACTCAATGTTCCTCTTGGAACCAAAACCTTCTTAACACTCTTGTTAGGATCTTTCCACAACCAACATTGATTAATATAATGACCATTCTTTTGGCAATAGAAATAAGTAATCTGAGATTTTCTCAAGGGGGCCTCGAAATGATGTTAGAAAATCTTTTTCTTCTTGAAAGGATCATAACCTATTCCAGCCTTATCAAGAGAGCACTTTTGTTTACCAAGCATAACATCAAGTTTATCTTTTCCATCAACACATTTTGAAAGAGATTTTTCTAAGTCATTTACTTTTTCTTTCAAAACAGAGTTTTCTTTATTCAAAAGATCATTTGCAGATTGTAAATCCTCATTTTCTTTTGTAATAGAAGCAATCATCTTTTTAAGCATACTATTCTTTTTACCAGACTTCCTAAATTCAGTAAGCAAATCTTCAAATGCATCTTGTAATTCATCAAAAGTAAAATAAGAATTTGTTACCTCATTTTCTTCTTCATCTCCATGAGCCATTAGACATAAATTGGCCACTGCTTCAATTTCAGATTCCTCATCCGAGCTGGAGCTTTCAGTGTCACTCCATGTTGCAGCCAGTGCTTTTGCTCCTTTGCCTTTCTTCCATCTCTTTTCAAGTTGTGGACATTCAGGTTTGATGTGTCCAGGCCTTTTGCATTCAAAGCAAATGATGGAAGAGTTATTCTTACTGGAATCTCCTTTAGGTTCGTGTTTCTTTCCTCCTCTCCATTTTCTTTTCAAGAATTTCTTGAATTTCCTTGTAAGCACAACAAGTTCTTCTTCATTTTCTTCATCACTATCAGATTCATTTTCTGAAGTTGTGGATTTGAAAGCAATAATTCTTTTCTTCTTTTCATCATCTTCATGGACATTCTGAACTTGGGTTAGCTCATATGTCATGAGTGAACCAAGTAATTCTTCGAGTGGTAAAGTGTTGAGATTCTTTGCCTCTTGTATAGCAGTCACCTTAGCTTCCCAAGCCTTTGGCAAGGTTCTAAGAATCTTTCTCACCTGCTCACTGTTAGAATAGATCTTTCCAAGAGATTTCAATCCATTAATAATATCAGTAAATCGTGTAAACATCTCAGTAATGGATTCTCTTGATAATATTCTAAACATTTCATAATCATGCACAAGAATGTTAATTTTCGATTCCTTAACTTGGTTGGTACCTTCATGAGTAATCCCTAATCTATCCCAAATTTCTTTAGCAGATTCACAAGAAGATATCCTATTAAATTCTTTTGGGTCTAATGCACAATACAATAAATTCATGGCTTTGGCATTCAGCTGCATAATCCATAAATCAGATTCATCCCATTCATTTTCGGGTTTGATAACAGCCACTGTTTCTATCATTTTCGTAGGGACTTTAGGACCATTTAAAATAATCCTCCATAACTCATAATTCACAGATTGTATGTAAATTTTCATTCTATTTTTCCAATAGTTATAATTTGTTCCATTGAACAACGGTGGTCTACTAGTCGATTGACCCTCACCTAGAGAGCTTCCAAATATGGTTGCCATGGATCAACTCTAAGGATGTTAAGCCTTTAAGCTAGAGTACTAGCTCTGATACCAATTGTTGGCCCAAGTAGGCAACCCAAGAGGGGGGGTGAATTGGGTTTTATAGAATTTATACCAAACAATGCAACTAAAAATTGATTGAGTAATATAACAGTGACTAATCAAAGTATAACTCAAACAAACAAACAATAGAATGCAATACAAGCAGTGAGCAGTCAAACTAATAACACAAGCAAACAAATAATAAGATGCAATGCAACGAAGTAATATGAGCAAAGAGATTAAGAACACCAGATTTATAGAGGTTCGGCCAAACCTTGCCTACGTCCTCTCTTCCTCGATCCTCTCGAAGGTATTCCACTATGTAAACTTTCCTTACACAGCTGCTAGTTTTTCTCCAAGTGCCTAGCTCACTCTTACAAGAGCTCTTCCCCAAGCTCTCAAAACCCAAGAGATTTTGTCCAAGCTTCTCTCAAACTTACGAGTGATTTTGTCCAAGCTTCACTCAAACTTTACAAGAGATTTTGTCCAAGCTTCTCTCAAACTTACAAGTGTTTTTCCCAAGCTACACTCAAACTCACAAGTGTTTTTCTCAAGAACACTCAAACTTACAAGTTTACAAACCCACCCAATAATAGATGAAGGTTGTACAATGAATAACTCTCTCTCAAAGAGTGGATAAACAAATTTTTAGATCACTCAAGAACCCCCCAAAAGAATAAAAACAGAGTATAAGATGTGGAAGATGAAATATCACTTTGTAGCACTTAATCTTGAGTTCTTCTCATGTTCTTCTTGTTCTTCATCATCATATATGTGTTGGGGATCTTGTATATATAGCCTTGAGTTGATTATAGCCGTTGGAGATAGATGGGAGACCATTTGATACGAAAACGGCGGAGTATAACGTTCAAAAAACTAGCCGTTACCTTAAATGAGTCGACTCTTTTGCTGCAAGGGTCGACTCTTTTTGCGTTGCAACAGATTTTTGAAGGTTCTGCCCAAATGAGTCGACTCTTTTGGTCCAGGGGTCGACTCTTTTGGTCTAAAACTGCACAATCAACTCTCTGTTGGAATGAGTCGACTCTTTTATGCTAGGGGTCGACTCTTTTGATGTTCCACCAGAATTTTCAGCCTCTGTTTGAATGAGTCGACTCTTTTGCTTGAGGGGTCAACTCTTTTTAGGAAAATCCTTAACTTTTGCAATACTTCTTCAATCTTCTTCAATATCTTCAAGCTCTTTAAGGATCATCCAAATAAGGTTTCTAAGGCTTGAAAAGACTTCTTCAAGGTATGTTGACTTCAAGAACATCTTCAACTCTTCAAGATAAAATCAATACACTTTTGATTATATTTAGAGTTCTTCAATCAACATTACTTCTTTCATTGATCCAAGTCTTCTTCAAAATCTTCAAGAGAGCTTCCAAGACTTGAGATCTCTTTTCTTCAATTGATCTTTCATGCTTATTTGAACTTCTTCAATTTCTTTGCTTGATCTTTATCAACTTGATTTCTTCTAGGATTCTTTAATCAATATAACTTCTTCCATCAATTCAAGACTTCAACATAATCTTCAATGAAGCTTCCAACTCTTGTGATTTCTTATCAATACTTTCAAGACATCTTCAAAACTTCCAAAAAAAAGCTTTCACGTCTTTAAGTGAGTCTCTTCTTCTTCCATTCTTGCAAGACATCTTCAAATCTTCAAGGTGAGCTTCCATGTCTTGTAAGAGTCATCTAAATGAGGTTGCAACTATGAGATTACTGAATATATCAACTCATCATACTTCTTGTGTTCATTGTTTCATGACAAGCTTCGCACCACAAGTTCTTCAATATCTTCAATGTGACAAGTTCTCCACTGTTACTTGACAAGCTTCAACTTGTTGCTCCCCCTTTCTTTTATGCTTTATGCCTCAATGCATTTTCCAGATTTAGAGTAGAAAAATCAACCAATTTAGAAGTTCATAGCATGCATGATGATATAGTGGACTTGATATGGCCATGAGGATTGAGGGTCTTTATAGTGAAGTGTAAACCATATTTGTATGGTGCCAGCTCTTCGGTCTTCAATTCTACTTGAAATCCTTTGTTGTATTTGCACTTCAATTTGTACTTTAGTCTTCAAGAATTGATTCCATGTCAACTTGAATACTCTTCAAATAATCTTGCTTGAGTGCTTTGCTTCTTTGAATAACTTCTTGAATCATCATAAGATCTTCAGTCACTTGCATCCTTCTTTTGAATACTTGTTGAACTCCTTGAGCATCTTCAATCTCTTCAAGAATAAGATTACCTAAGTAATCTTCTTGTTGGATACTCAACCGATCAACTCAATTATTTTCTTGTTATCAAATGATTATAGTCTAATCTGCACACTCAAGTGAAATCATTAGATAACAATCACATGGTTTTGTTATCATCAAAATCAACATGGGGATCAACCTTGAGTCAACACTAAACTCTATGTTAACTTAACCTTAGTTAGTTAACCTTAGGTCGACCAAACCCTAGGTCAACCTAACCTTAGTTCGTTAACCCTAGGTCAACTAAACCCTAGGTTAACCTAACCTTAGTTAGTTAATCTTAGGCCAACCAAACCCTAGGTTAACCTAACCCTAGTTGGTTAACCCTAGATCATCCCAACCATGGTTAGTTGGCTTCAAGACTCTAACTATAAACCTTCCTCAAACACCTTCTAATCAAAATGATTTTTATAGAACAATATGTTGGCCCAAGAAAGCAATCCAAGAGGGGGGTGAATTGGGTTTTATAGAATTTATATCAAATAATGCAGCTGAAAACAATTTATGTATTTTGATAATAATTAATCTAAGTATAAATCAATCAAGCAAATAATGAAATAGAATGCAAGCAAGTATAGTAAGCAAATAAGCAAAACAAAGCAAGAAAAGAAGAGCACCAGATTTATAGAGGTTCGGCCAACTTTGCCTACGTCCTTTCTTCTTCGATCCTTTCGAAGGTATTCCACTATGTAAAGTCCCTTACACAACTACTAGTTTTGCTACAAGTGCCCCGCTCACTTTTACAAGAGCTCTTCCCCAAGCTCTTATAACCCAAGAGATTTTGTCCAAACTTCTCTCAAACTTACAAGTAATTTTGTCCAAGTTTCACTCAAACTTACAAGTGTTTATACCCAAGAACACTCAAACTCACAGGTTTACAAACCCACCCAAGTGAAATGAATGAATGTTTTACAAATAATAACTCTCCTAATGAGTAGATGAACAAGAATAGCTCAATAGATAACCTTAATTACTCAACAAAAAAATGTAGCAGTGAGGGCACAACAAATTTTTAGCTGTTTTTCTTTTGATATAGTAGGTATAATCATTATTCCTTATGTTTAGAAGCTATAGGAATCTTGGATTTATAGCCATGGATTGATTCTAGCTGTTGGTAGTGGATGGGAGACTATTTGATACAAGAACGACAGAGTATAACGTTAAAAAATAGAGTCATTGCCGTAAATGAGTCGACTCTTTTACTGTAGAGGTCGACTCTTTTTATGTTTCAGCAGATTTTTCAAGGCTCTGTCCAAATGAGTCAACTCTTTTGCTGTAGGGGTTGACTCTTTTTGCTGATTCTCAAATTTCAACTCTCTGTCTCAATGAGTTGACTCTTTTTTATCTAAGACTACAAAATCAACTCTCTTTTTGAATGAATCAACTCTTTTAGAGTGAGGGGTCAACTTTTTTTATTTTCATTAGAATTTTCAGCCTCTGTTTGAATGAGTCGACTATTGAAACTCAAGGGGTCGACTCTTTTCACCAGAAAACTTGTTTTTGGAGGTTTTCTCCATTCTTCTCTAAAGTCTCCAATCTTTTGAAGGGTCATCCAAATAAGCTTTTTGAGGCTTGCAAATATTTTTTTCAAGGCTTGATGACTTCAAGAACATCTTTAATTCCTTCTAAATGAATTAGCTCCATTTTGATTACTTGTAGAGCTCTTCAATCACCATTGCTTCATCCATTGATTCAAATCTTCACTAAGATCTTCAAGAGAGCTTCTAGGACTTAAGATCTTCGTGTTTCAACTAATTTTTGAGGATTTTTCAATAGATATGGCTTCTTCTTCTTATTCAAGGTTTTGAGCATTTTCAATATTCTTTCTTGACATCCATCATTTTGATATTTCTTCATTCTTTATAAGATCACCATTATTGAATATGCCATTTCTTCATGCTTATCAATCTTGAATCCAAGATTTTCATCATCTTAAAATTCCTTCATTCTCTTATACGATTAGTTTTGCCGAATATGTTCTCTCATCATGCTTATCAACCTTCATTCTAATATTTGCATCACAAATTCTCCATTGTGATAAGTTTCAAGTCATAATAGAAATCTAATAATTAATCTGCATACTGAAGTAGAATTATTAGATCATTAAACCAAATTTTGTTATAATCAAAATCAAGGCATTGAGTCAGCAATTGTTTTCAGGATTAAGCGCTTACTACTGCACCAAAAGCAATTGCTGTTAGTGAAGGTACAACTTTATTTCCTTATACCTTCACAGCCGGTAGTGCCACGTCTCGACTGCGCACATGCGGTAGGATGTTGGACTTGGCCCTCCAGGCCTCCGCCCAGCAATTTCAAAAATGAATTTCAAGAGTTACACCCTTGAAGTAATCTTATTTCTTACATAGTGAAGGTCGTTCAAGGAAGTTGAGATATCAAGTAGGGTTTTATAACCTTAAAGCTATAAAAAACTAAGGGAAGTTTCTAGCCACTTTTTCAATTTTTTTTTTAAAAAGTCATAGCCTTGAAGGAGTTTAGCTATTCATTAGTTAACCTCTCAAAGGTGATGAGATATTCAAGATACCTTTCATAAGGTATATAAAAAATGATTTTCAAAAGCCTTTCAAAGACAAGTTTACAAGAACTTTCTTGCAATCCAAACTCCATTTCCAAGATTTTCAAAACAGGAACATTCCAACACTCCCTTGAGTGACTTCAAAAACATTTCAAAAATCTCTAATCAAGCTTCCAAAAACATTTTCAAACTTACGTGAGTTATTTTCGAAAACATTCCAAAACTCTCTTGAGTTCAAGTTTCAAAAATCTTCCAAAAGTCCCTTGAATTGTTTAAAAAAAAAAAATTTAAGTTTTATTTAAAAGGCATCTTCAAAACATTTCAAAAATCTTTCAAGTTCTATGTCCAAAGACATTTTCAAACTCTCAAGTTCCATTTCAAGTCAAAACTCTTGAATTCAAAGTTTAAAAAAGCATTCACGACTCCCATTAGTCCATTTTCAATCGAGCCCTAGCCTAAACTACGAATTATCCGATTCTCGTCAAATGAGATATGTAGGCAACCTAAAATGATGTGGTTATAACCATTTTTCTAAGTCAAATGTCCATTTTCAAAACGCCCTCTCTATCAAAATTTCTACTTCAAGTCACATTTCAAAATTTTTCAATTTTCAAAGATCTTTTAAAAAACATGCGTCATGCATCATTCATCCAAAAAGTAATGACTAAATTTCATTTTCAAAACTATGAAGTGGATACAAGTGGACTATTAGTAACTGGTGATTCGAGCGAGTGAATTAAGTGTAATTAGAAATGTAGGTACCGAAAGGGCGGAGTAAGGTGATGATCTTAGGATATCTTCTTTACATGTAACAACCCTCAGACCATAGATTTCTATTTCGAAGACTAAAACTAGAGTCATGTTTTCTAAAAAGGCTTTACAAATATTTTTAAAAGGTTGCTAAAAAACCTATTTTTCAAAAACCTTCATAAGAAAGACATTTTCAAAGTATTTTGTAAAAAGCTAAGTTTAGTATTTGAATTATACTTTGTTTTATGTGACCTTGCACATATTTAACTATGTTAGGTGGCGACTCTCAAATTTTTCAAAATGCTTTTAATCAAATAAAGTTTTCAAGTTCAAACTCCCGTCATACTTGTCTTTGTAGGAGGGCAAGTTCTAACAAAGAGAGTACTATGCTTTTTCCCAAGCCAAGAGGACTTAGTTAAAAATCGGGGCGCGACAATGCTTATACTGCCTCTTAAGTCCACTTTTGATATTTTTCATAGTTCTTGTAACCGGCTATCATTCACTAAATGTATGACTTTTATTTGGTTTGTATAGACAATAGCCCTACAAGAGCTTGAGGGAGTAATGTCGTGCCCCGTTTACGGACGTCGGACCCTCCTCTCTCTTTCTTGGCCTGAGGGTGGGAATTTGGTACGGTACTCTTTTGTTAGAACTCGTCCTCCTAGGAGGACGAATGAGACGGGATTTGAATTTTTTAAATAAAATTGATAAGGGCTTTTTGAAAAGGTTTTTGGAGTCGCTACCTAATATATTTAAAGATGTGCTAGGTCATCTACGCCAAGTAAAACCTGAGGGTTAAACTTAGATTTTGGAAAAAGTTTTGTTTTTTAAAAACGTCCTCATGAGAGGGTTTTAGAAGGTAGGGTTGCTTAACAATCCTAAAAACATTGGAAAACCCTTTTGAAAATTGACTCCGATTTTGGTCTTTGAAACAGAAATTCTTAAGTTGGGGGGTTGGTTACATGTAGGGAAGATGTTCTAACACTATTACCCTATCCTGCCCTTGCGGTACCTATATGTCTAATCACCTTTTACTCACCTAATTATAACTCCCCGGTTACCTATGTTTAATACTATCCATTTAGAAAACTTTTGAAAACAAAATTTGAAAAAGAGATGGAATTGGAAATTTGAGAAAGGTTATGACCGCACCCTTGAAGGGTTGCCTACGTATATCCTTAAAGAGAATCAGGTCAATCGTAGTTTGGACAAGAGTCCAAAAGAGTTGAAATTTTGAAATGGGTTCCTATTTCTAGAAAGTTTTCATTTTTAGAAAGTTTCATTTTCAAGAAAGTTTGAGTTTGAAAGTGTTTCCTTTTCAAGAAGATTGAACTTTTGAAATGTTTCCTCTTCAAGAAGGTTTGATTTGATTTCGAAATATTTCCTTTTCAGGAAGATTAAGATTTGAAAAGATTTGAGTTGATTTGAAAAGATTGGGCTTTGAAAATGTTTCCTTTTTAAGAAGATTTGATTTTTGAAATGTTTCCTTTTCCGGAAGATTTGTTTTGATTTTGAAATGTTTCCTTTTCAAGAAGATTGAGATTTGAGAAGATTTGATTTGTTTTGAAAAGATTTGATTTTGAAAATGGCAAGTTTAGATTGTTTCCAAAATGGAAGGAGTTAAATTAGGTTTAAATTTGAAAGATTTTGAAAACAGAGCGATTTGAGGGATTTGAAATGGAAGGTTTTGATTTGATTGAAAAATAAAGTTTGGAAAAGGGAAGTTTCAATTGATTTGGAAATGAAGGATTTTGAGGGTTTGAAAATGGTAGGATTTTGGCTTAAAAATGGAAGGTTTCTAAGTTGGCAAAAATGAGATTTTCCTAGGATTAGACTTCTAGGGTTTAACAGATATGAATTTTGGAAATGGTTCGAAAACCGAGTCTTTTAAAAATATGTTTTAAGGCTCGAAACCCTAACTTGAATTTTAGACATCCAGGTGAATATTGCACTTTGCCTAAAGCTATTCTAGCCATTAAAAAATTAGAATTGCTTTAGGCTCCTGGCATTGAAAAATGATAAAGGCGCGAAGCCAAAAATGTAGATATTTTCGGGTTATTTTGAATGTCACACATTTCTTGGAGCAACCCTAATCATGAAAAGACTAGGATCATTCTGAGAACGAGTTTAAAAATAAACAAATGTAGGCTAATGGAAGCTGTTTAAAATGTCACACTTTTCTAGGAAAACTCTAACCATAAAGGGTTAGGATTCGCCTAAAATTGTGGTTTTAAGAAAACTACTTTAGAAAATGATTTTTAAAGGGTAAAGGAATGACAGGAATGTAAATGCAATTTGACGATAGTAGCAAAATGAAACATACAAGGGTTAAGTATCACCACATTACAAGAGGGCCCTAAGGCCATGCCGTGAAGCAAGTGAGGGCCAAGAAGAGAGTCCTGATCAGTAATCTCCTTTTGTTCACTCTCGACATGGACTTAACGTCTTTTTGTTTTCAAGCATGCAAGAAAAGGGGTTTTAGAGATAAGGGATTAAAAAAGAGAGGAAACCAAGCGGGATCGGAGGGAGAAGAGAAAGTGGGGGAGTATAGAAAAGTAAAATGGGAATTACCTTGTCTCGTTGCTTCTTTCTTTGGTGGAGGCTCAGGCCTTTGGTTTGGGAAGGTTTTGGTAGCTTTTAGGCAGCGAGGTGGACCTTCGGTGGAACTTGGAAGCTAGGGTTTCGAGAGTTCAGACTCGGACTCGGCCAATGGGACTTGGAGAGAAAGAGAGAGGGCTCCGGGAGTTGTCTGGAATAGAATGAGAGAGTTTATGAGTAATTTTTCTGACCCCAAATAGAGATGGGGGAGGTCTGTATTTATAGTGCAATTTTAGGGGGGTTGTGCCCCACTCATAGTGGCGCAAGCTTTGAGTTTAGCCGTGCGCCACTATGAGTGGCGCAAGGTCATTTAATTTTGGCTTGAGAAAAGGCTAGATACAGGGCTGATCGATTCGTAATTGATTCTAGGGTGTTATAATGGCGCACGGCTAAAGAAAGGTCATACTTTACTTGAAGTGGAGCAAGGAGATTCTAGTTCGAAAAGGAAAGGTGCCGGACGGCGGCGCTTGGCTAGAAATAGAAAGGAGTACTCTAGAAAGTGTCCTGGAGGTTGCCGGTTTGATTCCCAAAGCCAATATGGTTAAAGAGAGTGACCGAATGGTGGTCACCTCATCCCAGGAGTTCTAGGGTTGACCAAGATTGATCGGGGTTGACCGAGTTGACCAGAGTTAATTGGGGTTTACTAGAGTTGACTAGGGTATTGCTGGTTTGATACCCAAAGTCTATGTGATTTCCTACCGCATTTGGATGCCTAGGGGCAAAGCGGTCATTTTGATCGAGGAACCTCTGGGAAAAGGATTAGGGTTGACTGGATGGCACTGAACATGCAGGACCGTCTAAGAACGGCTCTGGAGGGTGGTCTTACTATTTTGAGGACTTCGTGTTTTCTCTAGGAACGTGCCAAGCTTGCTGGGGGCAAAATGGTTATTTTTTACCGGGACGGGCTAGCAAGCGTCAATGTTGATCGGTCTGGATTTGGTTTGGATTTTTGTCCTAGGAATTGGTACTTTCTCAGTGGACATGCTTGAAAGGGTCTTACCGCCTTAAGGGATAAACTTTCTCGAAGGTCGTGCTAGACTGGGACGGTCTTCCATTCTAGAAGGATTAACTTTTTCGAAGAACGTGCCAGGCTTAGATGGTCTTCCGTTCTTGATGTGTTGTGCTTTCTCAAAGAATGTGCTAGATTAGTAAACATTTTACATTGGCAGGCTAGTCGGTGCTAAAAATGAACCGCTCTTTCATTTGGGGGACTTAGGTACTTTTCGGAGATAAGTGTGAAAGGGGCTTTACCGATTTAAGGAATAAACCTTCTTGATGATTGTGCCGTGCTAGATTGAATGGTTTTACCGTCAATGAGGGATTAACTTTTGTCGCGCCCAGATTTTTTGCACTCGAGGAATACTCACACAAGCTGAAAAAATATTGTACTCTCTTGTTAGAACTCACCCTTCTAGAAGAATGAGTGCGACTAGATTTGAATTGAAAATTGGTTTGAATAAAGGGCTCTTAGAAAAGATTTGAAGTCACCACCTAACTTGATTAAGGTGAGTTAGGTCACCTAAAAACTAAGCATAATCCGAAAACTACACTTAGGGTTTTTGAAAAACGATTTTAAAAATATCACCTCGAGAGAGGGTTTTTAAGGAAAACAGGTTGTTTGGCAACCTTTGGAAAATATTTAACCCTTTTTTAAAAATAACTCTGTTTTTGGTCTTTTGAAAATAGTGACCTAGGTTCGGAGGTTGGTTACGTGTAGGGAAGACGCACTAAGCCATCACCCTACACCGCCTTTTCGGTACCTACATGTCAATCTACCCTAGATTCACCTAAGAGAGTCTTTAATTAACTATTGTTCAATCCTTTCCACTTTGAAAAATAATGTTTGAAAATAAACTAACATGATGCATTATATACAAGTGTAAGAAAAGAGAACCGATTTGGAAATAGATTTGAAAAGAAGAATTTGATTTGATTTTAGAAGAGATTTGAAATTGGCATTGAAAAGAGATTTGAAAAGAGTTATGGAATTGGAAACTTGAAAAATGTTGTGGGATTGGAGATTGGAAAGAAACTATAGAAATAGAAATTTAAAACATATTGTGGAATTTGAGATTTGAAAAATGTTGTGATCGTACCCATGAGGGTTGCCTACGTATCCTTTTGGAGGAATCAGGTCAGTCGTAGTTTGGACAAGAGTCCGATTGAAAATAGAAGAATTGATTAGAATAAAGAGATTGTATTGGAAATTGGATTGTAAGATTAAGAGATTGAACCTTGATTGGAAGATTTGAAAAGATTTGATTTTGAAAGACTTGGTTTTAGAAAACCTAGACTTAGGAAAGAGAGGATTTAGAAAGGACTTGAGATTAAGAAAGATTGGACTCAAATGTTGGACTTGGAAGATTGGAGAAAGATTGGAATTAGGAAAGGTTCGAATGAGGAAAGTTTCATTTTATGAAAGTTTCATTTAAGATTGGAGAAAGATTGGAATTAGGAAAGGTTCGAATGAGGAAAGTTTCATTTTATGAAAGTTTCATTTAAGATTGGAGAAAGATTGGAACTAGGAAAGGTTCGAATGAGGAAATTTCAGTTTAGGAAAGTTTCGTTTTAGGAAAGTTTCGAATTAGGAAAGTTTCAACTTAGGAAAATTTTGAATTAAGAAAGTTTCAACTTAGGAAAGTTTTGGAATTAAGAAAGTTTCAACTTAGGAAAGTTTTAACTTAGGAAAGTTTTGAATTAAGAAAATTTTGAAAAAGGAAAGGTTTCACTTTAGGAAAATTTTGATTTAGGAAAGTTTTAACTTAAGAAAGTTTCGAATTTAGAAAGTTTCAAAATAAGAAAGTTTCAAATTTAGAATGTTTTGAAATAGGGAAGTTTTGAAAGTAAGAAAGTTTTAAATTTAGAAAGTTTTAGATTTGGAAAGATTTGAAATTTAGAAAAGTTTAGAATTTTAGAAAACTTTAGAGCTTGAAAGTTTCGAATTTAGAAAGTTTAGGATTTAGGAAGTTTTAGAGTTTGAGTTTTAGAAAACCTTGAGATTAGGAAAGGTTGGGTTTAGGAAAGATTTGAAAACTTGGATTTGGAAAGTTAAGATTTTGAAAGGGATAGAATTAGGAAAGGGTTGAATTAGGAAAGATGTGGAAGTTGAGTTTTAAAATTTAGGAAAGATTTTCAAGTTCAAGTTTTGGAAACTTAAGATTTAGGAAAGTAGAAGATTATGAAGGATTTAGATTAGGAAGGGATTGGATTTTGTTTTTACAAGGGAAGGCTTGATTTTGTTTCCAAAAAACGGAGGATAAGACCTAGTTTCCTAAAGGGGAAGATTTGATTTGACAAGGATTTGGAAAGGGGAAGTTTTAGAAACCCTAGACTTGGAAGGGTATAGTTTTGACGTAGAAAAGAGGTTTTGGAAATGTGTATAGTTTGGATGTGAAAACAAGAGGTTTTGGAAACCTAAGTTTTAAGGCAAGTTTGAAAACCATGTTTTTTTTTTTTTTTGGGAAGAAAATTAGGGTTTCCTAATTGTTAGCTCTAGGGCTTGACTTGGGCTCTAAGGAAAAAGTTTTTGAAAAGTGCATTTTTTTGGAAACAAGTTTTTGGAAGGAAATCCTAGAAAGGAGTTTCTAGATGGAAGATTTTGGGAAGAGAGTTTTTTAGAAAGATTTTTGGAAGGAGATTATTGGAGAGAGTTTTTAGGAAAGTGAATTTAGGGAGTGTTTTTAGAAAGTGAATTTTGAAGAGAGGATTTTGGAAAGGAGTTGAAAAAGAGAGTTTTGAAAAATAGATTTTGGGAGGGAGTTTTTGAAAACAATTTTGGAAAGGAGAGTTTTAGGAAAGCATGTTGGAAAAGAGATTTTTAGGAAAAGATTTTTGAAAAGACAGTTTTTTGGAAAGTATAAAAACGTCTCACTTTCCTCAAGCGATTCTAACCATAAGAAAATTAGAACCACTTTAAGAAAGTGGTTTTGAAAACAACAAGGGTTGAAAATATGGACTATATTGGTCACTTTGAATGTAACACTTTCCTAAAGCAATCCTAGCCATGTAAAGGCTAGAATCACCCTTGGATTGTGATTTTGAAAACAAGTTTTGAAAAAGGAGATGTTGATGCAATTTTGAAAACAAGTTTAATGCAAGCTTTGAAAACGAGTTTGAAAACGATTTTTGGAAGAATGCAAGATAATGATATGCACAATGCAAATTTGGGGTCATGAACATACAAGGCTATGGCTTCATCACATAATCAAGGAGGCCGAACCCACGTGGTCTCCTGTTAGCCTAAAGGAAAGCCCCCGACACGGTGACTCTCCAATAGTCTAATCCTACACATGGACTGGGAGTCCCCTTGTTTCAAGCGTGCAAAGAAAAGGGGGGAAAGAGATAGGGGATTAAAATAAAGAAAACCCAAGTGGGTTAAGAGAGAGAAGAGAGTGGGGGGAAGTACAGAAACGTAAATAGAAAACCTACCTTGTGTCTTGTTTATTTTGCGTGCCTCGCTTTCTTCGGTCTTCGCTTCACTTCAGTCTTGATCTTCGAGGGCTCGTCTTTAAACTTCAAGGCTTCGGTTTGCAGCTCTTCAAGTCTTCAAAGGAGGGTTGGAGGCTAGTGTATATGTGTGTAGGGGTGTGTATGAGTGTATATGAGGCTTAGGGTTTGTGTATAGTGGCTAGGGTTTGAAAAACCTAAAGAAGCTAGGGCTTTTTCAAGTGTTCCAGCTCTGTATATCGAATTTTAGGATTTTTAGACTGAGTTTGCGGACCTCTTTCACGCTAGAGGAGGCTCTGTATTTATAGAGATGGGATAGACCTTGCGCCTGTTGCAGTGGCGCTAGCTAATTTTCCTCTTAGTGCCACTAGGAGTGGCGCCAGGCCAATTCTTGGCTCGGCGCCACTACTAGTGGCGCCAGCCAGTTAGGAAAGTTTATAAGTCGGCAAACAACGTATCTTTGATTAGATTTGGGCGCCTGTACTAGTGACTACCATGCAATTCTCAGCCTGACTTCACTAGGAGTGACTTTGGAAAGTCCGGGAATGTTTTGAAGAGGCCGGGAATGACCCGGAAGGCCGAAAAGGAGTAGGAACACTTAAAATAGTGTTCCAGAGGTTTTTGACTTAAAAAAATGAGGACAAGATGTGTTGAAAGGGTTGATCGGGCCTTTGGGGGCAAAACGGTCAATCAGATCGGGAAGCTGCTGGGACAGACTCGGACTGTCCTGGAAGAAGACTTGGGATTTGAAAACATTATTCAGAATGTTCCCAAAGGTTGACAGTTTGATACCCAGAGCCGATGTGGTCAGAAAAGGCGACCGGCCCATCAGGGGCAAAACGGTCATTTTGCACCGGGTTTGCCGGAACTGACTCGGAATGATCCAAAAGGATAAAGAAAGGTTGAGAATACTATAAAAAGCATTCTCGAAAGGTTACTGGTTTGATACCCAGAGCCGGTGTGGTCAGAAAAGGCGACTGGCCCACCAGGGGCAAAACGGTCATTTTGCACCAGGTTTGTCGGAATTGACTCAGAATGATCCGGGAAGGTAACAGAAGGTTGAGAATACTATAAGAAGTAATCTTAAGAGGTTACCAGTTTGATACCCAAAGCTAGTATGGTTCCCGGGGCATTCGAATGCTTAGGGGTAAAATGGTCATCTTAATCGGAATGTCTCAAAATTGGCCCGAAATTGACTAGAAGGCACCTAATCATGCCAGATTGCTTTTAAGACAATCTTGAAAGGTTAGACTTACCGTTCTAAAGACTCAGGTATGGTCTCGAGAAACGTGTTGGAAAAGGCCCAAGCGGCAGTTTGGTTAATTTTCACTGAAGTGAGCTAGCAGGCACTGGTGTTGACCTGGGTTTTGAGTGTTTCCGCCACTCTGACGGCAGTCGTGTGATGTAGGGGTTTGTTGGCAATTCCCTATATCAACTTGTTTGTGAGTATTTTCGCTACTTTGACGGTTGCAATGTTTGCGAGTATTTCCGCTACTCTGACGATTCGCCATCATTCCCGAGACTGCCTGATCTTGGTAAGCTGCGAAAGGGACTTAGGGCCTGAGAACTCAATTTTCTCGGAAGGCGTGGCTAAACAGACATTTCTGCATTGGCGGGCTAACAAGCGCCAAAGGTGGACCGTTCTACCATCTAGGGGACTTGGGGTCTCGTCCCGGTCGACAGGTTTAAAGGCACTTACCGTTTCGAAGAGATTTTCTTTAAAAAAAGTGCCGGACCATCTCGAGGAATAAACTGTCTCGAGAGAGGGATTGGAATTGGAAAGGGGTCTTATCGTCTTCGGAAAGACGTACTTGATTTGGAATAGATTTACCGTCTCGAGGAATCAACTGTTTCGAGAGAGGGGTTGGAATTGGAAATGGGTCTTATCATTTTCGGAAAGACGTGCCTGATTTGGAATAGATTTACTGTCTCGAGAATCAACTGTCTCGAGAAAGGGGTTGGAGTTGGAATTGAAAACGACAATGCCCCCTAAGGGTATTTTGGTCATTTTGCCTCTATTTGGACTTGGTGGGCCCGTGAAGCGATGGACAGACAAGATTTGGACTTAGAAAGTTAGTTTCGATTGGAATATATCCATATTGACTTGAGTACAAGTCTGGACGGAGCGTAGACTGTCGAGCGGTCAAAAATGAGGTACATACAACTTTCTCGAATGACTGGATAAATGGATTTGACTTTAGTTTTGAATGGACTTATCGCCTTATGGAAAACGTGCCAGTCTGGATTGGACTAACTAATGTAACAGGGGAATTTTAGTCATTTTGCCCCTAGTGGGCCTAGCGGGCCCTCGAGGCAGTTGATAGACTGGATTGGATATGGAAAGCCGATTTAGACTTGAGTATATTTGTGTTGGTTTGAAAGTACTTCCGGTCGGGTCAGAGATTGCAGAATGGCCAAAATGGGGTGCTAACAAGTAATCAGTTAAAAATGTGAACACTATCTAATAAATAAAAATAAAAATAATAGAGAGATATTATGAAGTCTCCTCTCTTTCTGAATGGCATACATTCAAGATGAGGGTCAAAAACTAAATGAGCAGAAAATAGGAGCAAATTTCAACTCTGAGGGTTCATGCATGATAAGTGACGATTACAAGTGACAGTTTTAGGGCATTTGCATTGAACTCCAAAGGTTCACGCATGCTAGAAGAGAGTAAGAGCACATAGGTTCTTGAGACTACCCATCAAATGAGCCTGCTTAATCAACCGCCAAAACCATCATAGCTAGTGCAACCATCAAGTTTTTGGTGACACAATGATAGAATATTGTTAGTTGGTCCAAAATGTGGAGACACTTCGATACTTTTAGATTTTTACTCTCAGCTCTCTTTAAGCAATATGCAACAAGGGTAAACTGTTCCTCCATGGGACAAATTCTGTTGGAGACAATTGACTTGAATATTGTACCTACTAGCAAACACAAGTTCACTTTTAGTGTTTTATTTCCAATCCTTTTCTACTTATAATCTCTTTGGAACTTAGGAAAGAGAAGGGAAATGAAGAAATAATTACTGTTTACTTTTATTTTCCTATTTGATTTTACTTAGGAGAGAAATAGAAGGGAAGAGGGAGAGAACATTTTAAATCATTCTTTCTCTTTTCTCTTCACTTTCTTTTCATTTTATTTGCAGAACCAATCAGAAAAGAAAAACTATTTTTCCTTTATTCTTTTGCCTGTCCTTCCCTTTCATTCCCTTCCCTCCCCAAGTTCGAAATAAGCTATTAAAGATTCCTAAATTCATAGCCGAAAAGGTTGAATTCACAAATTTATGTATATGTATACATAAACTAGGGACACTTCTAACAATGCAGAGAGTTCAGGTGGCTATTAAGACATTGTGTGACCATCTTGCCCAATCAAAAGTGTTTTAGAGCCAAAGTTTCTTAGACCCAATATTAAAGTCGGTAATTTTGATCGGGCAATATGGAATGGCCTCCTACACCACTTGTATAGTTAGAATTTAAAATTACGCATACCCTCTCTCTTTTTTATTTTTATTTTTTTTAAACTTTTTATTCATAGCCCTTTTTGGTATGGATGGGTCCAACACCTCACGTCGGGAGAGAGGAGAATGTGAATACAGTGATCAGTCAGACCCAACAAAAAAAAAAAAAGTACAGTGATAATAATGCATGGTTGTAGAGCTAGCAACTTTCTGTCCTTAAAATATCATTTTATCAATGTTATATTGGTCTTAGAGTTCCTTTTTTTGTTGTTGGGATGAATTTTTGAGACCTCAGTTAATAGAAATAAATATATAAAAATCACAAGGAGCGATAAGTTACTAATTCTCATGCTAAGAATGAAGATTCAAGTTCAATTCTTCTTTATATTTTCTTGTAATCAACTTTTATAAATGATATTTATATAATTTATGTGAACAGTGGTTCAGTCGTCAGTCATGGGCTCAACACATTTGAAACAGGAATCACGGTTGAAGTTATTTTAGCTCAGACGTATGTATATACTAATATACATGTATAACACGTGGAGACCCAGCTATGCCTCTGTTACTCAATTCAAAAGCCATGTGGCCCTCTTTTCTTGTGTGAGACTCGGACAACTTCGGCTTTAGTTTTAGCCCACGAAGGCCAGATTTACGAGAACTTATGTGTAATGGCCCTACTGAAATGATTCTTATGATACAACGTTACTCCATTGATTTAGACTTACAACTAGTTGGCTAGGTCATGCTATTTTTGCATCTAAATGCCCCCACAGCAGATAAATCGATGCGATTTAAATCACAATAAACATTACACAGCTAAATAAAATTAGTCTCAGGTTGGTTTCGATGAAAAAAGTTTCACTTACGATGACCAAAATTGAAGTTAGTTTTGCTAGATAGAACATATAGGCAAATAAGGAATCCCGAGACACCAAAATTTTAGGATTACAAATCTGATTAAAGAAAATATAGTAATTTAACCTACAATCCTGAATTCTCATATTGCTTATCTGACTATTTCGGTAAAATTATTTAATCCAAGTGTATATACGAGACAAAGAAACTATGTTCAAATTTCTTATTTAAGTTTCCTCTTGCTTAATCAAATGAGGAATAAGGTCATACTTTTATTCCGCAAAACAAACGAGGACTTAGACTGTCCACAGCCAACCTAATACCGTAACTTTTCAATATTGATAAAGCTGTACAACTAAAAAAAATTTACATAAAAATTTATCACCGCGATATAATTGAATCTCTAGACGGTCGCATGTTCGAACTCGTTTTGTTATGGTAATTACATGAACCAGACACTCTTTGTACTTCAGTGGGGGATTGACTCGCCTCTCATAAGTAAATAGCTATAACTCAAATTAAACATTCTATAACTAGTGAAAACTCTTATTATCACCACAATCTTATGAAAATTCTTATTAACTCGCTTTTCAATCTTTTTTATTTAGAAAAAAAAATGTAAAAAAAAATTAAAAATTATTTATTTTAAAATAAAATATTAATTATGATAAGTCTTAATTATAAAAATACTACCGTCAAACTATCATGGTCATAAAATTTCTGTATAAATTTTATGGGGATTAGCATTTTACTTTCAAAACCGAATTGGCTTCACATGTACCAGCCAACCTAACATGTTCATGGGCAATACCGTCAGATAGAAAAAGTTGACAGTCAGATCAGAGGGCATTTTAATCATTTGACTCCACTATCTTCCATCGGTCTCTCTCCTCCATGTCCCTCTTCCATCTAATGCGCTTTGCTACACTGACCTTGTTTTCTCTCTCAATTTGTATTAAAAGAAGACAAACGTTAAAGAAATATATCTGTAATCCCACGGTCTTCTAAGAACAACTGATGGAATCCATCATAGATAGATACATAGACATTTTCTCTTCCTGAGCAAGACATGTTTGCAACTTTGAATCCTAACAACAACCTCTCTCCAACTCCTTTTCTCTTCTTTAATATCCCATCTCAACGGTTACTTTCGTCTACATTAACGGCTAGTTTTCATGGTCCTTAGACTCCTCGTCCATCAAAAACAGAACTGTGAGAGTCAGAGAGACATATAGATTATAGAGATTGTGTGTTGTTTCATTTTAGAGAGAGAGAGAGAGAGAAAGAGAGAGTGTGTGAGATTTAGAGAGAGAGTACCCAGATGGATTTCAGTTCTTTCCTGACGTCTCTCGGGACGTCATTTCTGATATTCGTGGTGCTGATGCTCTTGTTCACATGGCTGTCGAGAAAGCCGGCGAACACCGTGGTGTACTATCCGAACCGGATCCTCAGGGGGTTGGATCCGTGGGAGGGCGGGTCGAGGACCCGGAACCCTTTTGCCTGGATTCGAGAGGCACTCTCTTCCACCGAGCAAGACATTATCGCCATGTCCGGTGAGGATTCTGCTGTCTATTTCGTCTTCATGAGCACTGGTTTCTCTCTGTTCTCACTCTAATTCACTCTATGCAAATATATATATATATATATATGTTATTTATCTCTTATATTTGCAAAAACGTTATGTGGGTATATTTTATTTTTGTTTGTTTCTGTATAATTGATTTTGGGTAGCTTCTGTTAGATGGATTTGGTAAGAGTTATCTATACATGTGGATATGAATGTGGTGTTCTGCTCAAAATGGACACCAAACAGTTTTAGTAAAAAAGAAAAAAGAAAAAAAAAGTGGATTTGTTTGTAGAATTTAAAACATTATTTTCTAAAATTTGTTTTTGTTATTTTTCAAGCTGTTATCTTCTATAGTTATATTGTGACAAAGGTTGATTTTTCTCAACAATTACTGTCGTTTTCAATCTCTGTGTACTGTTTGTGTGGTGGTGATGTTCAGTGGGGGAAAAAACTCTAGCAATTTTTCATATCAATTTAGGGTTCTTAGGAAGCAAAAAGAGGTCAGCCAATATATGGTTATGTAGAAGTGTCATAGAAAGTATTTATTAGATTATTGCGGTTTAACTTGTAAGTGACTGCAAAGTTCTTAATAGTATATAGTGAACAGAATTGTATGGATACATCTCTTAAAAAAATCTCCTATCAACAAATTGCAAATAAGAAGGCAAAGGGAGGAATTATTAGCTTCAAAATCCGTCATTTGCTTGAAGTGGCTAATCTTGAAATTTTCGTTAGTGGTGGCATTCAGAAGCTAGGGTTTTAAAAAACTAAAAAATTTACACTTATCACATCCATCACCTATTTCTCATAAGTCGGCAAACTAATTTGAACTCCTCAAATCATAAACAAAGGAGAATTTTTATATATTTATACTATTATTTAAACAAAAAGATCTGCAAAGGCCAATTGACTTCCGCGAGGTTTCGTATAAAAAATAAAATGAAATAGCAAAGGCCGAAGCATTAACTATCTATTTGCAATTAAAAGAAAAAAAATGAATACGGACTATACAGTAGTTGAAGCCCTATATACACATGCACCACGACTCGCGTAAATATTTAATTGTAAGGTACTACCAACTTTTACTACTAAAATTCAAGATTTTTAATGGAAAACCTACTTAATATAAAAAAAAAAAAAAAAAATGTAAAAAGAATAATGAATGTAATACAAAAAATATACTAAATTTTTTTTCTTACTCATCGACTTAGCTTGTATAAAAAATATACACATTCTATCAGTGAGTGTAAGGCGAATGATGCGGTCGCCTAAGGCCTCCGATTTTTTAGAGCCTTAATTCTTTAGAATATTATATTTTATAGTTATCTTGTAGAATGAATTTTATAGTTTTTTTTTTATAAACAACTTTAGACTAGATAGAAAAAAAAGGCCTAAAACTAAATACACTAACTAGCTAAATTGATGATTATTACAAGTTTAGACCTAAAATAAATGCATTGATGATTCTCACTTTTTCAAGATAAGACAAGTCAAAAGTCCAAATCCTAAATGACTCTTTCTCTCTAAGAACTAATAAGTAAAGAAGTTAAAAAGTCTAGAACTCTAAACCTCTCTCTATATCTATTTCTTAAATTATTCAATTTTATCAAATTTTTGTTTGATTTTCCTATTATATATGTTCAATCTTTATTGTTTAATCTTGTTCTTATAGATATTAATCATAGAAGTGAACTTGTATGATTACTCTATTAATAATTTTTTGATAATTTACATTGATGAAAGTCGTATGCTAATATGAGACTTGTTTGACTACTCTTACACTTGTAATTTTATAGAAATTTTCTTTGCTCTCTCCTATAGAATTTTTTCCTAATGACTTTTCCTACTTTAATACTTTCTTTGTATTGTACAATAGTACTCTATTTTTATTTGAATGCCTTTAAAAATTGTTGGCGAGATAGTACAATTTGTTAAAAAATCTTTTAAGATTTAATATTTGAAATAAAATTTTTAATAACAATATTAAAAATATAAAAAGTTTCGTAAATTTTTTTTGCCTTGGGCCCCAAAATGGGTTGAGCCGCCACTGAGTGGGTTCAATGATTCTAAAGATAATTTCATAGTGGTTTCAATGGTTATAAAAAATATACATGTTTTGGTGTGGTTCTCCTTACCATAAGCTCACCATGTGGTCAGTTTATTAGTGGTTCAAAATATAATTCGTTAGTAATTCACGAACTTGGCTAAGTCAATCAGCGAATTTGAGTAGGATTTACCTCTTATCCGCTACTGATGGGCGATTCGCCTACTTGAACAGCCGAATTGTCTGAACTTGATGTGTACTCATCTAAATAGTTTTTTATTTTTATTTTTGGGGTGTTATCATTACCATACTTAAGGAAAGAAAGAAAAGAGAAGTCAAAACTTTCTTATCACTTTCTTTTTATTTTTTTCTTTTATTTATTATTATTTTTTTTATAGATAGTTATTTTATTATTTTTTTTAATTTTCTTTATAAAATCAAACCAAAAAAAAAAATCACTTTCCTTTGTATTTTCTATCACATTTCTTTTTCCTTTATTTCCATTTCCCCCTAAAGCTGACTATGTATTTTTCTGGTATTGGACGTAATGTGTAGCAGTTCTAAAATTTCATTTTCCTGCCCATCTGTTTCAGTGTTGGGAATATTGGTTTTAACTGGGCTTGTGCTGCTCCCAGTTCCCCTGCCACTGGCTGCCACTGATAAAAGTGTCATGTCCGACAGTAGCACCAGCGACGGGACTTCAAATGACCTTGACAAACTATCCATGGGGACATGTTAAAGTAAGTTGCATCACCTCACCATTTTATATATTGGTAAAGTATGTATACTTCTAGGAATATTTTGTGAACATTGTCATATAATTTGTTAATTGTTTTTTAGTATCAGACATGATTTGGAGACACTTAAGTGTATACAAAATAATTTGAAATTTAATTGTAAAATTAAAGCCAATATATATTTATTTCTAATTTAATATTTAAGTTATAGAATACATGCTTTTTAATTTTAATTTAGATTATCTTGTAATTTTTTTACTATCTTTAAATAAAATATTTATTTATAAAACATAAAAAAATATATAAAATATATATTTACGTCACGTGTCCTGCATTGTTTTAAAATTGTCTGCTTACTTATCTGCGTGTTCCTTTCTGGTTCTTTCTTCATGGATAACAGGAAAACAGTCCGAGGTTATGGGCATTCCTGCTAGCCACCTGCTGGGTTTCTTTTGTTTCATATTACCTCTTGTGGAAGGCATACAATCATGTTTCTGGTCTGAGAGCTGCCGCTTTAATGTCTCCTGAAGTGAGAGCTGAACAATTTGCTGTTCTAGTAAGAGACATACCTCCTCTGCCCGAAGGTCAAAGTATGAAGGAACACGTTGACTCATATTTCAGAACAATCTATCCGGATACATTTTACAGATCAATGGTGGTCACAAACAACAAAGAGGTATCTAATTGACGTGCCTCGCACTTCAATGTGTTTTACTGCTTTTTGTTTTTGACTATTTTTCATTTTTTTATTATAATTTAATTATTAATTATCTTCTACCAATCATTTTGTCCGTAATATGCTTCCTTGAAATCAGTTTTATGTTGCATGATATACACTAAACGGTTATAGTTTCGGTTTGTATTTTCGTTTTCTAAAATTCACATTTGACAAACTAATTTCTAAAATTATTTTTGCCAAAATCGTGTTTGGTCAACTAGTTTTGAAAATTGTTTTTGAAATTTTTTTAAAAAATACCTCAATTTTAGGAAAAAAAAAAAAAGAAAGAAGATGATTTTTAAGTTTTTAAAAACTTTTTCATTTGAAAATGTGAAACAATGTAAAAACAATGGCGTTTCTTATGGTCCTATTCTTTTGTTTTTGGAAGCAAGAAAAGTTCTCAATTTTTTGTTTTCGAAAACAAGAAAAAAGAAAAAAAATGAAAACGGAATTATAACCAAACAGGTTTTCCAATCCATTAAATTAAAACTAATGTACAGCCTCATATTGTTCGAAATTTCCAGGCTAACAAACTTTGGGAAGAGTTGGAAGGGTACAAAAAGAAGCTTGCACGAGCTGAAGCCATATATGCAGAGTCCAAGAAAGATGGCAAACCTGAAGGGATTAGACCCACCAATAAAACTGGTTTTCTTGGCCTCATTGGTAAAAAAGTTGATTCCATAGAGTACTACAATGAGAAAATCAATGAATTGATCCCAAAACTAGAAGCTGAGCAAAAGGCCACTCTCAGAGACAAACAGCAAGCTTCAGCTTTGGTCTTCTTCACCCACAGGGTAACTGCAGCTTCTGCAGCTCAGAGCCTACATGCTCAAATGGTCGACACCTGGACGGTCACGGATGCTCCAGAGCCGCGCCAGCTCATATGGACTAATCTCCCTAAGAATGTTTTCGAGAGGCAGATTAGGCAGTATGCTATTTATGTTGTTGTTGCTTTGACCATACTCTTTTACATGATTCGGATCGGGTTCATCTCCGCACTCACAACACTGCAAAATCTACAGAAATTTGTCCCATTTTTGAAACCAGTAATTGATTTGGTTGCAATTAAGACTGTGTTGGAAGCTTACCTGCCTCAGATTGTCCTTATTGTGTTTCTGGCTTTGCTGCCGAAGTTTCTATTGTTTCTGTCCGAGGCCGAGGGCATTCCTTCGCAAAGTCATGCAGAAAGGGCTGCCTCAGGAAAATACTTTTATTTCACTGTTTTTAATGTTTTCATTGGGGTTACTGTGGGCGGAACCCTGTTCGATTCCATGAAGAGCATTGAGAAGGATCCGAACTCCATTGTTAAGTTACTAGCTAGAAGCCTACCCTCCAATGCAACTTTCTTCCTGACCTATGTGGCCCTGAAGTAAGATCACTTTTTCTTTTTTCTTGTTTCTAATGTTTGGTAAATTTTGTTCACCAAGATGTCATGAATAAATTTCCGTTGTCTTCGAAATATATACGTTACTGCACATATTGTATATTGCACGTGCAGACTCCACATTCAAGGATGTTTGAATGTGAAACACTTGAAATGTCACCGTAGAACTCTTGCTATGTTGGTCATTTATCTATTTCTCAAGCAAATTATGTCAGCCAAATTGTGATTGTTTAGAAATATGAATTTGTTCATTTGTTGCATGTGTAGATTCCATGTTAAATGTTTAATTAATTGTGTCTTGAAGTCAAGAAAATGTTTTTTTAATTTTTGCCCCTCCTCGTTAAGGATTATATGTTCTTATGCTTATTTGGTTTCTTCTTTTGGAATAATAGAGTTACAGACATATTTCTATCAACATGGCAAGTGAATTGAGTTCATTAATTCTATTAAACTCAGGTTCTTTGTTGGCTATGGGCTGGAGCTGTCTCGAATAGTTCCTTTAATCGTTTACCATTTAAAGAAGAAGTATCTTTGCATGACTGAAGCCGAACTGAAAGAAGCTTGGACTCCAGGAGATCTTGGTTTCGCAACTAGGATACCGAGTGATATGCTGATTGTCACAATTGTCCTTTGCTACTCTGTTATAGCTCCGATCATCATTCCATTTGGTGCGCTATACTTCAGCCTTGGTTGGCTTCTTCTTCGGAATCAGGCAAGTCCAGTAACTCTTTTTTCACACATCTAGAGTTATAATTCTTATTAGATGGAACTATTAGGAAAGCTTCTCTATTTTGTATATAAGCGTAAATAAGTGAATTGTCAATTTAAATAAAACACAATAATAGAAGAGAAATCAATATTTTGAAATAACTCTATTATTCAATACTCAAAAACTGTCTAGGGCAAAAGCTTTTACATCGTATGTATAAGGAAAACAAAACCCTAATACTAATTGCTGAAATTAAGGCTGAAATCAAGAAAATAACAAAATTATGAAAAATATCGAATTCTGTCTACACTTAAATTTGGATATTAGAGACTTGAGGAAACGTTCTAGAAGAATCAATAGCCAAAATCATAAATTAAAGCAAATCTCTAAAAGGCCAAAAACAAAAAAGCACTAAAATGGAAATTTGACCCCCAAAACGGTGGAATGATATTGATCTTGCTCAGAATGTTGTTTTCTCTTGAAGCAATGTGTCGCCATTCTGAGTTGTTCAATTTTATTTTTTAGCTATAGTCCCGTGCCTAAATCCTCTTTCTCCATAAAGTTCAATGCTATGTAATCTGCCTGAAAATACTTGACAATTGGCGTTTGAATTAGTTCCTATGTGTGCTGTTCTAAGCTTCTTTATTCAGCGTATTATTATCCTAGTTGCGAACAAATATTCTATTAGTTCTTATACTAAAAGTGCATTTGAACCTAAACAGTTTTCATTTGTGTTTTGTTTTTCCTTCCTATAATAGGTACTCAAAGTTTATGTTCCTTCTTATGAGAGCTATGGGAGGATGTGGCCTCACATAAATGCGCGCATTGTGGCAGCTTTGTTGTTATACCAAGTTACCATGTTTGGTTACTTTGGAATTAAGTTGTTCCATTATGCTCCACTTGTGATTCCGCTTCCAATACTATCGTTGATCTTTGCCTTCGTTTGTAGGAAGAAATTCTACCGTTTCTTTCAAGCCACAGCTCTTGAAGTTGCTTACCATGAACTGAAGGAAAATCCGGTCATGGAACCGGTCTTCAGATCTTTCATTCCACCGAGCTTGATTGCTGACAAGGCAGACGAAGAACAATTTGAAGATGCTTTGTCTCAGGTTTCAAGGTCAGCGTCATTCGTTTGATGTAGATTTGTGTATTTCCTCATGTTTTGCGGCGTTTGTAATTTTGTAGTGCGTAAATTTGGCTGGCATTTCATTTATTTGTCGATAATTGACATTACAAAGTACTTTTGATGGGTTTTTTGTAAAATGTGCAAGTGATTCTCAAGACTGAAAATTTTCTTTTACCTGTTTTTAAAGCTAAATGGAGTTTATAATTGGTTGCAAACTGTGATTTTCAATGTGGAGTGAGTGAAGAACTTTCTATTTGGGAATTGGGAATTCCTAGATAATGGAAATGAAATCACATAATTTATGTTGGCTAACTGCTTTGGTGGACATATTGAACATAATGCTCCACTTTTCAATCAACTTTGCTGAATATCAATTCACTATGCTAAGATCTTTGTTCTGAGGAGGCTGTCTAGCTAGCAAAGCAATAGTGTTGCAGATCAACTAGTCATAGGTTGCTAGCGAGAAGCTCAAACTTAGACTTGTTAAAAGGCATGTTCAACACTGAGAGTTAAGCCAAGCTCATGCTTAGAGAAAGCTCATTATTTAAGTGGCAGAGCTCTAGCAGTATATGCATAACCTTCAATTTTGTCACAGGAGCTTGAATTAGGGCAGCCAATGAAGAAAATCAGTAAAATTTTCTTTTTTGTTTTGGCAAAAGAAAAACAATGTCAAGCATCCGAACAATGAGAGACTAGATTCTTGTCTAAGGCTCATTGTTCCAAATTTATAGAATACATCTGTAGCTTTATATGAACACACCAACACTGAAGACTAATAAATAAATGACAACTATGTTTGTTACAGCATTCCTATTTTCCCCTTTATTTGAACATTCCTATATTCAATTCAAGAGAAAGGTTTTACTGCTGTTAAACTATTGTGCAGTCATGTCCTGTCATTGCATTTTAGGCCATCAAAGTTTTAGTTCGATTGAAAGAACTTTAACCATTTGATTCCTCAAACTTCTTTTTGAAATGTTTTTATAAGTATTATGACTGTCAAATGTTTTAATACAACCTTTACAACCCAATTCAAAACACTTTTTTCGTGTGCTGATATTTAATTTAATTTTTTTTATTTTTGAGATTTCTTGACATCAATATAATTGAATCAGTATAATTGAATCAATACCAATCTAGGTTTTAAGTAACGTTAATGGCACTGTAACAATAACGGTGATAGTGATGTGACTCCATATTTAACAATTGGCAGCGAACACAAGAGAGTGATTCTTTATTTTGATTTTTTCCTTTGCGCAACTTCGCCAAACAATGTCAACACATTTATTAACTCTAGACTCACATAAATGTGAATTTTTAATAGCCTTTTAATAATCTTTACAAACTTACAAGCATAATTAAATATATGAATGCGTTATATATTTTTTGGATAAGCTATAATTATTTTGATATCACTACTAACAAGAAATATTTGCATTTGGTTTATTTATTTTTCACCTATCATTGGCTTTATAAAATTTAATTTGCCAATTTTTTCATAAGTAAAGTTTTAGTAAAGAGACACTAAGGGAGAACTACTACAACAAAAATAAATAAATAAATGAATAAAACTCTTCTCTAAATAAAAGTCTACCACATAGTTGTTGTATTTAGTTATTTATTTTGGTTGGCATAAAAAGAGAATTTTTTTTACTTCTTTGGTTTGGGCCTAAAACTAGTGATCGACAGACAATGAAAGATAGTTTTTTTTGTAACGGGCTGCAAAACTAATGGAGGGTCGACAAAAATTTGGGCTTAGCCTTTGTTGTTATTGTTTAAAGATTTTAAAAAAGGCCATAATTGTTACCTTTATTCTCCTTTTATTTTCTCAGGCAATTCGGGTTCAAATATCCATGGATTTGTTGTTTGCTCATTGCCTTCATATAACTCAAAAAGTAATTTTGAGAAGTGCTTATCATACTTCAATACTTTTTAATACATCTTTTATAGTAATTACACTCCAGAAGTGTAAAACTCCTAAATAGCTAGTTTTAGTCTAAGTAGAGTAGTATTTATTTACTTTTAGTTGTTTTATAATCTTAATATCATTTTATGGCTGATTTGTGTCACGTCTAGATTTTTCGCACTCGAGGAATATTCACACAAGCGGGAAAAACACTGTACTCTCTCGTTAGAACTCACCCTCTTAAAATAATGAGTGCGACTAGGTTTGAATTGAAAATAGATTTGAATAAAGGGCTTTTAAAAAAGATTTGGAGTCGCCACCTAACTTGATTAAGGTGAGTTAGGTCACCTAAAAACTAAGAATAGTCCGAAGACTACACTTAGGGTTTTTAGAAAAGGATTTTGAAAATATCTCCTTAAGAGAGGGGTTTTTAGGAAAACAGATTGTTTGGCAACATTTGGAAAATATTTAGCCCTTTTTGAAAAATAACTCCTTTTGATCTTTGAAATCAGTGATCTAAATTCAGAAGTTGGTTACGTGTAGAAAAGACGCACTAAGCCATCACCGTACCCCACCCTTTCGGTACCTACATGTCAATCTACCCTAGATTCACCTATGAGAGTCTTTAACTAACTAACGTTCAATCCCTTCCACTTTGAAAAAGAATGTTTAAAAAGATATGATGCATGATATGCATGTGCAAGAGAAAGACTTGATTTAAAAATAGATTCGTGAATAGAAGAATTTGATTTGATTTTAGAAAAGAGATTTGAAAGGATAGATTTGAAATTGAAATTGAAAAGAGATTTGAGAAAAGGGATTTGAAAATAAAAATTTTAAAATAGATTGGAGATTTGAAAAGATTGTGGAATTTGAGATTTGGAAAATATGGAGGAATTTGAAATTTGAAAGAAGTTGTGACTGCACCTATGAGGGTTGCTTAGGTATCCTTTTGGAGGAATCAGGTCAGTCGTAGTTCGGACAAGAGTTCGATTGGAAATAGAATGTTTGATTTGGAAAAGAGATTGAATTGGAAATTAGATTGGAAGATTGAGAGATTGAACTTTGATTGGAAGATTTGAAATTAGAATTTTGGAATTGAAAAGATTGGATTTGGATTTGGAAAAGTAGAACTTGGAAAGATTTAGACTTGTTTTGGAAAGATGAAGGTTTAGGAAACCTAGACTTAAGAAAGATGAGACTTAGGAAAGACTCGAGAGTTTAAGAAAGATTGGATTTAGGAAATGTTCGAATTAGGAAAGGTCCGATTTAGGAGAGTTTCGAATTAGGAAAATTTTCAAATTAAGAGAGTTTCAAAATTAGGAAAGTGTCAATTTAGGAAAGTTTTGATTTAGAAAAGTTTCAACTTAGAAAAGTTTTGAAATTAGGAAAGTTTCAACTTAGGAAAGTTTTGAATTTGAAATGTTTCAATTTAGGAAAGTTTTGAATTAAGAAAATTTTTGGAATTTGGAATGTTTTGAAATAGGGAAGTTTTGAAAGTTGGAAAGTTTAGAGAACAAGGAAGTTTTGAAAATAAAAAAGTTTTGAGTTTAGAAAGTTTTGAATTTGGAAAGATTTGAAATTTAGAAAAGTTTAGAATTTTGGAAAGATTTGAAGTTTAGAGAGATTTAACTTAAGAAAGCTTTGAATTTGGAAAGATTTGAAATTTGGAAAGTTTAAGATTTAGAAAGTTTTAGAGTTTTAGAAAATATTGAGATTAAGAAAGGTTGAATTTAGGAAAAATTCGAAAACTTAGATTTGGAAAGTTAAGATTTGAAAAGGGATAGAATTAGGAAAGGGTTGAATTAGGAAAAATTTGAAAGTGGAGTTTTAAAATTTAGGAGAGATTTTAGTGTTCAAGTTTTGGAAACTTAAGATTTAGGAAAATAGAAGACTAGGAAGGATTAAGATTCCTATTTTCTAAAGCAAGGGATTAGATTTTGTTTCTAAAAAGAGAGGCTTGATTTTGTTTCAAAAAACGGAGGATTGGATCTAGTTTCCTAAACGGGAAGATTGGATTTGGTTTCCTAAAGCAAAGATTTGATTTGACAAGGATTTGGAAGAGGAGGTTTTAGAAATCCTAGATTTGGAAGTATATAGTTTTGACGTAGAAAAAGGTTTTGGAAATGTGTATAGTTTGGATGTAGAAAACAAGAGGTTTTGGAAACCTAGGTTTTAAGGCAAGATTGAAAATTATGTTTTTGGAAAGAAAATTAGGGTTTCTTAATTGTGAGCTCTAGGGCTTGACTTGGGCTCTAAGGAAAGAGTTTTTGGAAAATGTGTTTTTGGAAACAAGTTTTTGGAAGGAAAACCTTAGAGGGGAGTTTCTAGAAGAAAGATTTTGGGAAGAAAGTTTTTAGAAAGATTTTTTGTAGAAGATTATTGGAAAGAGTTTTTGGAAAGATTTTTAAGGAGCGTTTTTAAAAAGTGAATTTTGAGGTGAAAGAGTTTGTGGAAAGAGATCCTAGTGAGGAGTTTTTTAGAAAGAGATTTTTAAGAAAGAGATTTAGGAAAAGGTTTTTCTAAGAAGGAAACCTAGGGAACGTTTTTGGAAAGTGGACCTTGAAGAGAGTGTTTTGGAAAGGAGTTTAAAAAGAGAAGTTTTGGAAAATAGATTTTTTGAGGGAGTTTTTGAAAACAACCTTGGAAAGGAGGGTTTTTAGAAAGCACGTTGAAAGAGGAGGTTTTAGGAAAAGAGAGATTTTTTAAAATAGAGTTTTTTGGAAAGTATAAAAACATCTCACCTTCTTAAAGCGATTCTAACCATAAGAAGGCTAGAACCACTTTAAGAAAGTGGTTTTTGAAAACAACAAGGGTTGAAAATATGGACCATAAAAGTCACTTTAAATGTAACACTTTCCTAAAGTAACCCTAGCCATGGAAAGGTTAGAATCACCCTAGGATTGTGATTTTGAAAACAAGTTTTGAAAAGGAGATTTTGATGCAATTTTGAAAGCAAGTTTAATGCAAATTTTGAAAACGAGTTTGAAAACGATTTTTTGGAAGATGCAAGATTATGATATGCACAATGCAAGTTTAGGGTTGTGAACATACAAGGTTAAGGCTTCATCACATAATCAAGGGGGCCGAACCCATGTAGTCTCCGGTTAGCCTAAAGGAGAGCCCCCGACACGGTGACCCTCCGATAGTCTAATCCTACACATGGATCGGGAGTCGCCTTGTTTCAAGCATGCAAAGAAAGGGGGGGAAAGAGATGGGGGATTAAAATAGAGATAACCCAAGTGGGTTAGGAGAGAGAAGAGAGAGGGGGGAAGTGCGGAAATTTAAATAGAAAGCTTACTGTATGCCTTATTTATTTTGTGCGCATTGCTTATCTTCGATCTTCGTCTTCAGTCCTCAAAATTTGTCTTCAATCTTCAAACTCCAGATTGTAGCTCTTCAAGTCTTCAAAGAAGGGTTGGAGGCTAGTGTATAAGTGTATGAGGGTGTGTATGAGTGTATAGAAGGCTAGGGTTTAGTGTATGGTGGCTAGGGTTTGGAAAACCTAGGGAGGCTAGGTTTAGAGAGTGTTCGAGCTCTGTTTATCGAATATTGGTATTTTTTAGACTGAGTTTACGGACCTCTTTCATGCTGGAAGAGGCTCTGTATTTATAGAGGTAGGACAAACCTGGTGCCTGGTGCCTGCTGTAGTGGCGCCAGGGCAAAATTCCTCTTAGCCCCACTAGGAGTGGCGCCAGGCCAATTCTTGGCTTGGCGCCACTACTAGTGGTGCCAGCCAGTTAGGAAAGTATTTAGGTCAGCAAGCAACGTATCTTTGACTAGATTTGGGCGCTTGTACTAGTGACTACCATGCAATTTTCAGCCTAGCTTCACTAGGAGTGACTCCGGAAAGTCCGGGAATGATTTGAAGAAACCGGGAATGACCTGAAGAGCTGAAACAGGGCAGGAGCACTTAGAATAGTGTCCCGGAGGTATTTGACTTGAAAAATGGGGATAGGATGTGTCGGAGGGGTTGACCGAGCCGTTAGGGGCAAAATGGTCAATCGGGTTGGAAAGCTGCCAGGACGGACTTGGACTGTCCCAGAAGAAGACTTGAGACTTGAAAACATTATTCAGAATGTTCCCAAAGGTTTCCGATTTGATTCCCAGAGCCGGTGTGATCGAAAAAGGTGACCGACCCACTAGGGGTAAAATGGTCATTTTGTACCGGGTTTGCCGGAACTGACTTGGAATGATCCGCAAAAGGTAAAGGAAAGGTTGAGGACACTATAAAAAGCATTCTTGGGAAGTTACCGGTTTGATACCCAGAGTCGGTGTGGTAAAAAAAGGAGATTGGCCCACCAGGGGCAAAAAGGTCATTTTGTACCGGGTTTGCCGGAACTGACTCAGAATGATCCGGGAAGGTAGAAGAAGGTTGAGAATACTATAAGAAGCAATCTCAGGAGATTACCGGTTTGATACCCAGAGCCGATGTGGTTCTCGGGGCATTCGGATGCCTAGGGGCAAAATGGTCATCTTGATCGAAAAGTCTCGGAAAAGGCCCAAGGGGCAGTTTGGTCATTTTTCACCGAAGTGGGCTAGCAGGCACTGGTGTTGACATGGGTTTTGATTGTTTCCACCACTCTAACTGCAGTCGTCGTGACACAGGAGTTTGTTGGCAATTTCCTATATCGACCTATTTACGAGTATTTTCGCTACTCGACGGTTCGCGATCAATCTTGAGATTACCTGATCTCGGGAAGCTGCCAAAGGGACTTAGCGCCTAAGAAGTCAATTTTCTCAAAAGGCGTGCGTAAACGGATATTTCTGCATTGGCCGACTAGTAGGCGCCAAAGGTGGACCGTTCTACCGTCTAGGGGACTTGGGGCCTCGTCCCGATCGACAGGTTTAAAGGGACTTATCATTCTGAAGAGATTTTTTTTGAAAAATGTGCCGAATCGTCTCGAGAAATAAACTGTCTCGAGAGAGGGATTGGAATTGAAAAAGGGTCTTATCGTCTTCGGAATGACGTGCCTGATTTAGAACCGTCTCGAGGAATAAATTGTCTCAAGAGAGGGATTGGAAAGGGGTCTTATCGTCTTTGGAAAGACGTGCTTGATTTGGAACCGTCTTAAGGAATAAACTGTCTCGAGAGAGGGGTTAGAATTGGAAAGGGGACTTACTGTCTTCGGAAAGACGTGCCTGATTTGGAACCGTCTCGAGGAATAAACTGTCTCGAGGGAGAGGTTGGGATTGGAAAGGAGACTTACCGTCTTCGGAAAGACGTGCCTGGTTTGGAATAAATTTACTGTCTCGAGGAATCAACTGTTTCGAGAGAGAGGTTGGAGTTAGGATTGGAAAGGACAATGCCCCTAAGGGTATTTTGGTCATTTTACCTTCATTTGGGCTTGGCGGGCCCGCGAAGCGATGGACAGATGAGATTTGGACTTAGAAAGTTGGTTTCAATTGGAATATGCCCACAATGACTTGAACACAAATCTGAATGGAGTGTAGACTGCCAAGCGGTTAAAAATGGGGTGCTTACATTTTGTAGGTCCAAAGCTTAAAAGGGTAAAAATAGAGATTCGGAGGGTAGAATGGTCTTTTGACCGTGCGCACGGTCAAACAAGGCTTGCGCACACTTGTTAACCATGCACACCGTGAACAATAGCGTGCACACGCTTTTGCAGGTTCAGAGGCCAAAATCAAGTTCTGCAAAACCATGTGCTAGATTCAAAGGCTTGTTTTCATTGTCCGAAGGCTGTCCGATGATCGTGCGCACACTTGGCTAACTATGCACATGGTCTACGGCAGCCCCATTTTGTTTTGCAACTATAAATAAGTTTTTGAGAGTACATTTAAGGATCTACACTTTTAGATAGCAATTTATACGTATTTATGGTTTTAGAAAGTAGTTTTAGGTCTTGTATTAGCTTGATTTCCATTGTAATTGGACTCTAATTTCTCTTTCATTCCATTTCTAGTTCTTAATTGTAATTGTTTTCAACTTCAATTCTTCAATTTTAATATGAGCATGAGTAACTAAGTCTCCATTTTGGTTCAATTGTGAAAAATGCTCAAGGGATTCAAGTTATTCATTGAAGGTATCCCATGATTTCATTGACTTATCTCTTTGGATTATTAATTCTATCCAATTGAATGTTAGATTCCTAATAATTCTTAGGTTATTGATTATGTTTGGTAATTTTAACTTATGTTTTAGCAATTGTGAGTTGTGATAGATTAAATCGATAGTATTAGCCTATGACTCTATAATTGCCCTCTAATCTAACATTAATTAAGGTAGAATTCATGTTTTGCTAAAGCTAAATCCTCTGAATCATTACCCTTAATTGTGGTTAGGGATTTTAGTTATAAATCTTCATTGAAATTCTTGAATGACTTGGGTGTTTGAATCAATTGAATCCAAATCTCCTTTAAATCGTTTTAATCTCAATTTCAATTGTCTTGCTTAGTTGATCAAACTAAATTCAAATTCCCAAACAATTTTTTTCATTTCTCCTTTGATAGAAGTTCTCCATTAGTTGTAAGTAATTTGAGTAGAGTTTGTGCTTGTTGAGCCATTGGTCTATATTGGATCCCAATTCCCGAGAAAGAATACGATATCCAATTCTTAATTGGGTTAAACTACTTCGTCACTGTGCACTTGCAGGAGTGAATCAAGTTTATGGCGCCGTTGCCAGAGAATTGAAGGTAAATGCAAGCTTGGATGAACCTTGAGTTGATTATGGCAAGTGGACTGCTTCTCCATCACTTACAACGCTATGGTATCTTCAACGTGGATCTTGGGTAATGACATTCCATCCTTTTATGTGCTTGGTTAGCTTAGTGTAAATATTTAGAATTCTTATGCTTGCTAGTTTATTGTGGTAAGTGGATTACCTCAGTCCCTACCTATTTTTAGTTTTTTGTGATGCATGTGTCGCGCCCAGATTTTTTGCACTCGAGGAATACTCCCACAAGTGGGAAAAATGTTGTACTCTCTCGTTAGAACTCACCCTTCTAGAAGAATGAATGCGACTAGGTTTGAATTGAAAATTTGGTTTGAATAAAGGGCTTTTGAAAAAGATTCGGAGTCGCCACCTAACTTGATTAAGGTGAGTTAGGTCACCTAAAAACTAAGAATAATCCGAAGACTACACTTAGGGTTTTTGAAAAACGATTTGAAAATATCTCCTCAAGAGAGGGCTTTTAAGAAAAACAGGTTGTTTGGCAACCTTTGGAAAACATTTAGCCCTTTTTGAAAAATAACTCCTTTTTGGTCTTTGAAAACAGTGATTCTAGGTTCGAAGTTTGGTTACGTGTAGGGAAGACGCACTAAGCTATCACCCTACCCTGCCCTTCCGGTACCTACATGTCAATCTGCCCTAGATTCACCTATGAGAGTCTTCGACTAACTATAGTTCAATCCTATCTACTTTGAAAAACAACGCTTGAAAACTAACATGATGCATGGTATGCAAGTGTAAGGAAAGAGAATTAAAAAATAAATTTGAAGAGATGGAATTGAATTGGAAAGTTTGAAAATTGAAAGTAAAAATTTGAAAATAGAAATTTTGAAATTGGAATTTTGAAAGTAGATTGGAATTTGAGATTTGAAAAGATTTTGAAAACCACACCCATGAGGGTGGAATTGAAAGTTTGAAAGTATTGTGACCGCACCTATGAAGGTTGCCTACGTATCCCTTTGGGGGAATCAGGTCAGTCGTAGTTCAGACTAGAGTCCGATTGAAAATAGATTGATTTGAAGAGAGAGATTGGATTAGAAGAAAGAGATTGAATTGAAAATTGGATTTGATTGGAAATTAGAAGAGGAGATTGGAAATTGAAATGGAGAAGATTGGACTTGGTTTGGAAAGATTGATTTTGGAAAGACTTGATTTTAGGAATCCTAGACCTAGGAAAGAGAAGAGACTTAGAAAATATTTGACTTGACTTGCACGGTTTAGGAAATTAGGGAAGATTGGATTTAGGAAATGTTTGAATTAGGAAAGGCTCGATTTAGGAAGGTTTTAAAATTAGGAAAGTTTCAACTTAGGAAAGCTTTGAATTTGGAATGTTTCAACTTTAGGAAAGTTTTGAATTAAGAAAGTTTCGAATTAGGAAAGTTTTCAAATTAGGAAATTTTCGAAATTAGGAAAGTTTTGAATTAAGAAAGTTTCAACTTAGGAAAGTTTTGAATTAGGAAAGTTTCATTTTAAGAAAGGTTTTGAAAGAGGAAAGGTTAAGAAAGTTTTGAAAATAAGAAAGTTGTGAATTTAGAAAGTTTTAGGTTTTGGAAAGACTTGAAGTTTTGGAAAGTTTAGAATTTGGAGAGATTTAGGCTTAGAAATATTTAACTTGAGAAAGTTTCAAATTTAGAAAGTTTTGAATTTGGAAAGATTTGAAATTTAGAAAGTCTTAAGATTTAGAAAGTTTTAGATTTTTAGAAAATCTTGAGATTAGAAAAGGTTTGAGTTTAGGAAGAGTTTGAAAACTTAGGTTTGAAAAGTTAAGATTTGAAAGGAGGGTAGAATTAGGAAAGGGTTGAATTAAGAAAGATTTGAAAGTTGAGTTTTAAAATTTTAGGGAAGATTTTTATGTTCAAGTTTTGAAAACTTAAAATTTAGGAAAGTGGAAGTTTAGGAAGGATTTGAATCAGGAAAGAGTTGGATTAGGAAGGGATTGAATTTGGTTTCTAAAAAAGAAAGTTTGATTTTATTTCCAAAAACGGAGGATTGGATTTGGTTTCCTAAACGGGAAGATTAGATTTAGTTTCCTAAAGGGAAGATAGGATTTGGCGCGGATTTGGAAAAGGAGGTTCTAGAAACCCTAGGTTTGGAAAATTATAGTTTTGACGTAGAAAAGAGGTTTTGGAAACATGTATAGTTTGGATGTGAAAACAAGAGATCTTGAAAACCTAGGTTTGGGGCAAAGTTTGAAAATCATGTTTTTGGAAAGAAAATTAGGGTTTCCTAATTGTGGGCTCTAAGGCTTGACTTGGGCTCTAAGGAAAGAGTTTTTAGAAAGTGCGTTTTTAGAAATGAAGGTTTTCTAGAAGGGAAATCCTAGGGAGGAGTTTTTGAAAAGTGAATTTGGGAAGAGAGTTTTTGGAAAGAAGGAGTTTTTGGAAAGTGTGTTTTTAGAAACGAAGATTTTAGAAGGAAAATCCTAGAGAGGAAATTTCTAGAGGGAAGATTTTGGAAAGAGAGTTTTTTTAGAAAGGTTTTTGGAGAGAGTTTTTAGGAAGGTGAATCTAGGGAGTGTTTTTAGAAAGTGAATTTTGAAGAAAAGATTTTGGAGAGGAGTTGAAAAAGAAAGTTTTGAAAAATAGGTTTTGGAAGGGAGTTTTTGAAAACAATTTTGAAGAGGAGAGTTTTAGGAAAGTATGTTGAAAAAGAGAATTTTAGAAGGAAGGATTTGGAAAGAGAATTTTTAGAAGGTGTAAAAACATCTCACTTTCCTAAAGCGATTCTAGCCATAAGAGGGCTAGAACCACTTTAAGAAAGTGGTTTTGGAAAACAATAAGATTTGAAAATATAGACCAAAAAGGTCACTTTTAATGTAACACTTTCCTAAAGCAACCCTAGCCATGGAAAGGCTAGAATCACCCTAGAATTGTGGTTTTGAAAACAAATTTTTGAAAAAGAGGTTTTGATGCAATTTTGAAAACAAGTTTAAAAACGTTTTGAAAAACAACTTTGAAAACGGTTTTTGGAAGATGCAAGGCTATGATATGGACAATGCAATTTGGGGTCGTGAACATACAAGGTTAAGGCTTCACCACATAATCAAGGGGGCCGGACCCACGTGGTCTTTGGTTAGACTAGAAGAAAGCCCTCGACACGGTGACTCTCCAATAGCCCAATCCTACACATGGACCGGGAATCCCCTTATTTCAGGCATGCAAAGAAAGGGGGGGAGGGGGGGGAAGAGATGGGGGATTAAAATAGAGAAAACCCAAGTGGGTTAGGAGAGAAAAGAGAGAGGGGGGAAGTGCGAAAATTTAAATAGGAAACCTACCGTATGTCTTGTTTATTTTGTGTGCCGTGCTGTCTTCAATCTTCGGTCTTCGTCTTGATCTTCTTCTTCAACCTTCAAGAGTTGTCTTCAAGCTTTGGATTGCAGCTCTTCAAGTCTTCAAAGAATGGTTGAAGGCTAGTGTATGAGTGTATGGGGGTGTGTATGAGTGTATAGGAGGCTAGGGTTTGTGTAGGGTGGCTAGGGTTTGGAGAACCTAAGGATACTAGGGTTTTGGAGGTGCTCGAGCTCTGTATATCGAAATATATGATTTTTAGGTTAAGTTTGCAGACCCTCTTCACGTTGAATGAGGCTCTGTATTTATAGAGGTTGGACCAACCTGGCGCCTGTTGTAGTGGCGCCAGGGCAAAATTGCTCTTGGCGCCACTAGGAGTGGCGCCAGGCCAATTCTTGGCTTAGCGCCACTACTAGTGGCGCCAGCCACTTATGAAACTTTATAAGTCGGCAAGCAATATATCTTTGACTAAATTTAGGCGCCTGTACTAGTGACTACCATGCAACTTTTAGCCTAACTTCACTAGGAGTGACTCCGGAAAGTCCGGGAATGATTTGAAGGAGCCGGGAATGATCCGGAAGGCCAAAAAGGAGCAGAACCACTTAAAATAGTGTCCTGGAGGTATTTGACTTGAAAAGTGAGGATAAGATGTGTCGGAAAGGTTGACCGGGCCCTTAGGGGCAAAACGGTCAATTAGACTAGGAAGCTGCCGGGGCGAACTCGGATTGTTCCGGAAGAAGACTTGGGATCTGGAAACATTATTTAGAATGTTCCCGGAGGTTGTCGGTTTGATTCCCAGAGCCAGCGTGGTCGGAAAAGGAGACCGGCCCACTAGGGGCAAAACGGTCATTTCGCATCGTGTTAGCCGAAACTGACTCGGAATGATCCGGAAAGGTAAGTGGAGGTTGAGAACACTATAAAAAGTAGTCTCAGGAGGTTACCGGTTTGATACCCAGAGCCGGTGTGGTTCCCGGGGCATTCGGATGCCTAGGGGCAAAATGGTCATCTTGACCGGAAAGCCTCGGAAAAGGTCCAAAGGACAGTTTGGTCATTTTTCACCAAAGTGGGCTAACAGACACTGGTGTTGACATGGGTTTTGAGTGTTTCCGCCACTCTAACGGCGGTCGTCGTGACACAGGGGTTTGTTGCCAATTCCCTATATCGACCTATTTGTGAGTATTTCCGCTACTCTAACGGTTTTGTGAGTAGTTTCGCTACTCGGACCGTCTCGAGGAATAAACTGTCTCGAGAGAGGGATTGAAAAGGGGTCTTACCATCTCCGAAGAGACGTGCCTGGATTGGAACCGTCTCGAGGAATAAACTGTCTCGAGAGTGGGATTGGAAAAGGGACTTATCATCTCTGAAGAGACGTGCCTGGATTGGAACCGTCTCGAGGAATAAACTGTCTCGAGAGTGAGATTGGAAAAGGGACTTACCGTCTTCGAAGAGACGTGCCTGGATTGGAACCGTCTCGAGGAATAAACTGTCTCGAGAGTGGGATTGGAAAGGGGTCATACCGTCTCCGAAGAGACGTGCCTGGATTGGAACCGTCTCGAGGAATAAACTGTCTCGAGAGTGGGATTGGAAAGCGGTCTTACCGTCTCCAAAGAGACGTGCCTAGATTGGAACCGTCTCGAGGAATAAACTATCTCGAGGGTGGGATTGGAAATGGGTCTTACCGTTTCCGAAGAGACGTGCCTGAGTTGAAGCCGTCTCGAGGAATAACTGTCTCGAGAGTGGGATTGGAAAGGGGACTTATCGTCTCCGAAGAGACGTGCCTGAATTGGAACCGTCTCGAGGAATAAACTGTCACGAGAGAGGGATTGAAATTGGAAAGGAAAGGACAATGCCCCTAAGGGCATTTTGGTCATTTTGCCTCTATTTGGGCCTGATAGGCCCGCGAAGCGATGGAAAGACGAAATTTGGACCTAGAGAATTGGATTCGATAAGAATATGCCCACAATGACTTGAAAATAAGTCTGGACGGAATGTAGACTGCTGAGCGGTCAAAAATGGGGTGCTTACAGCGTGCCCAGGAAAAATTTTGAGTTTTTAAGCTAAAGCCTGAAAAACTGTGTGCATGATATGTTGACCGTTCGCACGGTTCATTGACCGTGCGCACTGTAAACATTACTATTCATACTGGCACGTAATAGGAGTTCAAAGGCTGACGATTGGAAGCACTGATTACACTCCAAAAGTGTAATCATTAGCAACTAACTAGCTAGTTGTTAGCTTTAATATAGTAATAGTTATGCATTATTAGTTGTATTTTGATCCTAATATGATTTTACTCTTGATTTATATGTTTTGGGCTTTAAAAGAGCAAAATGGAGCTTCAAGGGTAAAATGGTCAATACACCATGTGCACGGTCACGTGAGCGTGTGAACAGTTGAGAAGGCTTGTGCATGGTTATCCATGCGGGCCACGATCTTTAAAGCGTATGAAGATACATATATTAGAATTGAGCCTCTGTAGAATAATATGCAAATACTGAGGCTCGAATTCACCGTATGAAGGGCCATGCGAAGATTGTTGCAAGACCGTGTGCACGGTCCCCCAACCATGTGCAAGGTCTATGGCATCCCTATTTTATTTTCAGCATTTAAGTTCGCTTTTCAAGTATATTTTGGGAATCTAAACTTTTTGTACTTAGATAAATTAAATACAGCTATATAGGGATAAATTTAGAGATAGAAACACTTGGAATTTCATTGTAATTTATATTCTAGTAATCAAATTCAAATAGTTTACAAGCTTTCTTCAATTCAATTGTCAATTTCTCTATGGATTCAAGTAGCTAGCTCTTCTCGTGGACTCAAGGTTTTTATTGCTTTATCTTTCTAATTCTTCAATTCTTAGTAATTGAATGTAGAAATCTTAGAACACTTAGATTAGTAATTATGTTTGGTGGGTTCATTACATGATTCTTCAATTATGTGTTGAATTCATCTAAATCGATGATATTAATCTAATGGTCTCTACTAGATAATGAATTTAACATCAATTATTATGGAATCCATTCTCATCAATTAAATGTTGGATACTTAAGAATGCATAGGTTATTGACTATGTTTGTTTAATTCAATACTTAATTATCTCATTTTGTATTGATCCTAATCAAATCGATGGTAGTAACCTATGATTCTACTATTGATTATGAATCTAATTTCAATTACTTGAGAAATGTTGGTTTTCAAAGCTAAATCTTCTGAATCAAACTCTCTTGATTGTGGGGTTTGATTTGAGTTATTAACCTTGTTGAAATCTTTGGATAAATTGAGTGATAGGATTAGTTGACTCTAATTCCTTTTACAATTTGTTAATCTAACTTTCATTTCTTTCATTCTAGCTTAAACAACAAACCTCTTCAAGCCAAATCATTTTTCATTTTTTCTTTTTAAGAAGCATTTTACCAAATTGTGTGAGACTTGAGATTGTTATGTGATATTGTAAGCACCCCATTTTTGACCGCTCGGCAGTTTACACTTCGTCCAGACTTGTTTTCAAGTCATTTTGGGCATATTCCAATCGAAACCAATTCTCTAGGTCCAAATTCCATCTTTCCATCGCTTCGTGGGCCTGTCAGACCCAAATAGAAGCAAAATGACCAAAATGCCCTTAGGGGCATTGTCCTTTCTTATTCCAATTCCAATCCCTCTCTTGAGACATTTTATTCCTCAAGACGGTCTGAGTAGCAAAACTACTCACAAAACCGTTAGAGTGGCGGAAACACTCACAAAACTGTTAGAGTAGCGGAAGTACTCACAAAACCGTTAGAGTGGCGGAAACACTCAAAATCCAGGCACGTCTCTTTGGAGACGGTAAGACCCCTTTCCAATCCCTCTCTCGAGACAGTTTATTCCTTGAGACGGTCTGAGTAGCAAAACTACTCACAAAACCGTTAGAGTAGCGGAAATACTCACAAAGCCGTTAGAGTAGTGGAAATACTCACAATGCCATTAGAGTAGTGGAAATACTCAACCCCGTCCGAGTAGTGGAAATACTCCCAAATCATCAACCCCGTCCGAGTAGCGGAAATACTCCCAAATCATCAATCCCGTCCGAGTAGCGAAAATACTCAACCCCATCCGAGTAGCGGAAATACTCAACCCCATCCGAGTAGCGGAAATACTCACAAATTATCAACCCCGTCCGAGTAGCGGAAATACTCACACCGTTAGAGTGGCGGAGACACTCAAAACCTAGGTTAACACCCGTGTCTGTTAGCTCACTTCGGTGAAAAATGACCAGACTACCCTTAGGACCTTTTTCGAGACTTTCCGGTCAAGATGACCATTTTGCCCCTAAGCATCCGAATGCCTCGGGAACCACACCGGCTCTGGGTATCAAACCGGTAACCTCTTGAGACTACTTTTTATAGTATTCTCAACCTTCCTTTACCTTTCCGGATCATTCCGAGTCAGTTCCGGCCAACTCGGTACAAAATGACCGTTTTGCCCCTAGAGGGCCGGTCTCCTTCTTCGACCATACCGGCTTTGAGTATCAAACCGGTAATGTCCCGAGAATACGTTTTATAGTATTCTCAACCTTCCTTTACCTTTCCGGATCATTCTGAGTCTGTTCCGGCCAACCCGGTACAAAATGACCGTTTTGCCCCTAGAGGGCCGGTCTCCTTCTTCGACCATACCGGCTTTAAGTATCAAACCGGTAATGTCCTGAGAATACTTTTTATAATATTCTCAACCTTCCTTTACCTTTTCGGACCATTCCGAGTCAGTTCCGGCAAACCCGGTACAAAATGACCATTTTGCCCCTAGTGGGCCGGTCTCCTTTTCTGACCACGCCAGCTCTGGGAACCAAACCGGCAACCTCTGGGAACATTCTAAATAACGTTTCCAGATCCCAAGTCTTTTCCCGGGACAATCCGAGTTCGCCCCGGCAGTTTCTTAGTCCGATTGGCTATTTTGCCCCTAAAGGCCCGGTCAACCTCTCCGACACATTTTGTCCTCACTTTTCAAGTCAAATACCTCCAGGACACTATTTTAAGTGTTCTTGCTCCTTTTATGGCCTTCTGGATCATTCCCGGTTCCTCTAAATTATTCTCGGACTTTCCGGAGTCACTCCTAGTGAAGCCAAGCTAAAAATTGCATGGTAGTCACTAGTACAGGCGCCCAAATCTAGTCAAAGATACGTTGCTTGCCGGCTTATAAAGTTTCCTAAGTGGTTGGCGCCACTAGTAGTGGCGCCAAGAGTAATTTTGCCCTAGTGCCACTGCAACAGGTGCTAGGTTTGTCCAACTTCTATAAATACAGACTCATTCAACGTGAAAGAGGGCTGCAAACTTAACCTAAGAATCCTATATTTCAATATACAGAGCTCGAGCACCTCCTAAACCCTAGCCTCCCTAGGTTTTTCCAAACCCTAGCCACCATACATAAACCCTAGCCTCCTATACACTCATACACACCCCCATACACTCATACCCTAGCCTTCAACCATCCTTTGAAGACTGGAAGAGCTGCCATCTAAAGTTTGAAGACAACCCTTGAAGGTTGAGGAAAAAGATCAAGACGAAGACCGAAGACCGAAGAGCGAAGACAAGCAAGGCGCGCAAATTAAAGAAGATACAAGGTAGGCTTTCTCTTTAATTTTCTGCACTTCCCCCCTCTCTCTTCTCTCTCCAACCCACTTGGGTTTTCTCTATTTTAATCCCCCATCTTTTTCCCCCCCTTTCTTTGCATGCTTGAAACAAGGGGACTCCCGGTCCATGTGTAGGATTAGACTATTGGAGAGTCACCGTGTCGGGGGCTTTCTTCTAGTCTAACCAAAGACCACGTGGGTCCGGCCCCCTTGATTATGTGGTGAAGCCTTAGCCTTGTATGTTCACGACCCTAAATTGCATTGTGCATATCATAGTCTTGCATCTTCCAAAAACCGTTTTCAAAGTTGTTTTTCAAAACGTTTTCAAACTTGTTTTTAAAATTGCATCAAAATCTCTTTTTCAAAAACATGTTTTCAAAACCACAATTCTAGGGTGATTCTAGCCTTTCCATGGCTAGGGTTGCTTTAGGAAAGTGTTATATTAAAAGTGACCTTTTTGGTCTATATTTTCAAATCTTGTTGTTTTCTAAAACCAGTTTCTTAAAGTGGTTCTAGCCCTCTTATGGCTAGAATCGCTTTAGGAAAGTGAGACGTTTTCATACTTTCTAAAAACTCTCTCTTCAAAAATCTCTTCCTAAAAAAGTCTCTTTTTTAGCATACTTTCCTAAAACTTTCCTCTCCAAAATTGTTTTCAAAAACTCCCCTCCAAAATCTATTTTTCAAAACTCCCTTTTCCAACTTCTTTCCAAAACTCTCTCTCCTAAAAATTCACTTTCTAAAAGCTCTCCCTAAAAATATTTCCAAAAACTCTGTTTTCCAAAATCTCCCTTCTAGAAATTCCCCTCTAGGATTTTCCTTCTAAAATCTACGTTTCTAAAAACGCACTTTCCAAAAACTCTTTCCTTAGAGCCCAAGTCAAGCCCTAGAACCCACAATTAGGAAACCCTAAATTTTCTTCCCAAAAACACGATTTTCAAACTTTACCCCAAACCTAGGTTTCCAAAACCTCTTGTTTTCTACATCAAAACTATACATGTTTCCAAAACTTATTTTCTACGTTAAAACTATAATTTTTTCAACTCTAGGGTTTCTAAAATCTCCCTTTCCAAATTCTTGCCAAATCCTATCTTCCCTTTAGGAAACCAAATCAAATCTCCCCATTTAGGAAACTAGATCCCGTCCTCCGTTTTTGGAAACAAAATCAAATCTTTTCTTTTAGAAACCAAATCCAATCCCTTCCAAATCCAAATCTTTCCTAATTCAAATCCTTCCTAAACTTCCACTTTCCTAAACTTAAACTTTAAATCTTTCCTTAAATTTCAAAATTCAAATCTTTCCTAATTCAACCCTTTCCTAATTTAACCCCCTTTCTAAATCTTAACTTTCTAAATCCAAATCTTTCCTAAATTCAAGCCTTTCCTAATTTCAAGACTTTCTAAAATTCAAACTCTAAAACTTTCTAAATCCTAAACTTTCTAAATTTCAAATCTTTCTAAAATTCTAAGCTTCCTAAATTCAAAACTTTCTTAAGTTAAATCTTTCTAAACCTAAATCTTTCTAAACTCTAAACTTTCCAAAACTTCAGCTTCTTTCCAAATCTAAGACTTTTCTAAACTCAAAACTTTCTTAATTTAAGACTTTCTTAAGTTGAAACTTTCTTGATTTAAACATTTCCTAAACTGAAGACTTTCCTTTTTCAAACCTTTCCTAAAACAAAACTTTCTTATTTTCAAAACTTCATTGTTTTCAAAGCTTTCCAATTTTCAAAACTTTCCTAAACCTAAAACTTTCCTAATTTCAAACTTTCCAAAAATGATACTTTCCTAATTCGAAACTTTCCTAATCTAAATTTTTCCTAAATTCCAAGTTTCCAAATCTTCCAAATCCAACATTCCAATCCAATCTTTCTTAATCTCAAGTCTAGGTTTCCTAAACCTCCTTCTTCCCAAAACCAAGTCTTTCCAAAATCAATCTTTCCAAAGCAAGTCCAATCCTCTCAATTCCAATTTCAAATCTCCTTTTCTAATTTCAAATCAAATTCAATGTCCAATTCAAGTTCCTTCTTCAATCCACTCTTCTATTTTCAATCGGACTCCGGTCCGAACTACGACTGACCTAATTCTCCCAAAGGGATACGTAGGCAACCTTCATAGGTGCGGTCACAGCATTTTTCAAACTTTCAATTCCACCCTCATAGGTGTGGTTTTCAAAATCTTTTCAAATCTCAAATTCCAATCTACTTTCAAACTTCCAATTTCAAATTTCTATTTTCAAATTTTCAAACTTTCCAATTTCAATTCCATCTTTTCAAATCAAATCAATCTCTTTTTAAATCTATTTTTCAATTCTTTTCTATTGCTTGCATATCATGCATCATATTAGTTTCATTTTAAACATTCTTTTTCAAAGTAAATAGGGTTGAATTATAGTTAGTTGAAGACTCTCATAGGTGAATCTAGGGTAGATTGACATGTAGGTACCGAAAGGGCGAGGTAGGGTGATAGCTTAGTGCGTCTTCCCTACACGTAACCAACCTCCGAACCTAGATCACTGATTTCAAAGACCAAAAGGAGTTATTTTTCAAAAAGGGCTAAATGTTTTCCAAAGGTTGCCAAACAACCTATTTTCCTAAAAACCCTCTCTTGAGGAGATATTTTCAAAATTGTTTTCCAAAAACCCTAAGTGTAGTTTTCAGATTATGCTTAGTTTTTAGGTGACCTAACTCACCTTAATCAAGTTAGGTGGCGACTCCGAATCTTTTTCAAAAGCCCTTTATTTCAAATCAAATTTTCAATTCAAACCTAGTCGCACTTATTCTTCTAGGAGAGTGAGTTCTAACGAGAGAGTACAACATTTTTCCCGCTTGGGTGAGTATTCCTCGAGTGCGAAAAATCTAGGCGCGATAGATATATTTGGCCGATAGCCTACATTGGGCTCAATTCTTGTGGAATTTGACCTCGGTACTTGTCGAGTTACTTGATGACCACTTACTCTTGGGTGTTACATTATGTCTGAATGGTTGAGCTTCCGTGTGCACGCTTGCACACGCTTTGCATGCACGGAAGAGCCGAGCGCACGGTTGGGACTCCCTTCAGATGCGTGCTAAGAGAGTGTGCATGAGGGAGTTTGACCAATGCGGTGAAGCCTTATCAGTGTCTAGTCAGTAGTCTAGTTCCCTTCTTTATTTAGGTATTTCCCATCCTATCCTTCTTTGTCCTTTTAGTATTTTTTACCATCCCTAGCATTGAATGGCAAGGGGTAGAGTTAGAATAGCCTGAGTGTGAGCTTTGGCTTATTATAAGATGAGGTTTATTAACCTCACTGCATCTGAGTCATATGATATTGTATTTAGCCATAGAGGGCCTGCTCAGGAGCGAGCACTAACTCTTAGGCATTTCTTAGGGGATCCTTTCTTTTGGGAGGAGGTCTTTACCCAGCGGGGATGGGTTAAGTTGGCCAGGAATATTGGTCAGTATAGGCTTACACTGATGGCCAACATCTCCATCTCCTTTGCTGAGCTAGGAGAAAAGAGGATTATTTCATAGGTCAAGGGTCGAATACTATAGAGATCACCCTCGATGTGTTCTCTACTTTCTTCTAGCTACCTAGGGAGGGTTAACCACAATTTAGATATCTGTTTGAGGGGGTAGTTGATCATGAGGTTATGCTAGTAGAATTGTGCTCCCCAGGTGAGCAGTGGGTCACTTCACAGGTCGCGAAGATGGTCCTAGCCCTTAGGTATAGGTCTATTAATGGATCATATCTGATCCGGATCCGGATCCGATCTAACCCAATCCGTTAAAACCCAGATCCATCATGTGAGACCCAATTCGCTAATCCATTTTTCCAGATCCAATAGATCCGATTAGTTTTTGAATCGAACATGATCAAACTCGATCGATCCAGTATAAACCCAAACTGATTAGTTAGTAATTTTTTGTTTGTACATGATTCATAAGATTACAAAACCATCACAATAGGAATCAAGAAACATCTGTCTTTATCTATTAATAAATACACATATACATACATATATATGTATGTATATACTTACAAGATTGAGGGTGATGTGTTCTTTGAAGCTCTCTTCGAGATAAGCGGACTGTTCGTTAAAGAGTTTGAGCTTCTTCCTAGTGAGGTTGTTCTCATCCTCATCGCTAGCCCTGGAAGATGCTCTCTCAACCTCACCGATATTGTTGCTGGCGGCTTCTGAGTCCTTATTATTCTGTCCATTACAGCGGGTGATTGAAGGGATCAAATTTCCATTATCGGATCTATATGCTATCTCAAAGAAAACCCTGATAAAACCTTAGCCCTAAGTTGACTTGGTCACTGTTCTTTCAAGATCTGAAAGAAGAAGAAGAAGAAGAAGAAGAAGAAGAAGAAGAAGAAGAAAAAGAAAAGATATATTCGAAGCCCTCATTTGAAGAAGAACAGATCTGTTCGAAGCCCTAGTTTGAAGATCCCATTGGAGCTCCTTAATCGAAGCCTCTTAGTTCGAAATCCCTGTTTTTGAAACCCATTTTGTTCGAACTTCAAACCTATTTGACAACCTATTGTTCGACAAACCAGAGGCTTTAATTAGTTCTCCCTTTCCCTCTGGCTAAATCAAGGCTTTGATTATGTATATTGTCCATCAAATCTGAATATGTATGAGAGAGAGAGAGAGAGAGAGAGAGCAATAACCAAATGTGGAATTAATTAAAATTTTGGTCCGATTATATAGTTTTTTAATTGTTAGGTCCGGCGGGTCTTTGAATAAGATCCAATAATTAAAGGATCGGGTCTATGATCACTTAATCGATTTGAGTCTTGTTGGATCTAGATCGGATCTGGTATTTATTAGATTCAGATCGAATTTGAATATGTTGGATCTGAACCAGACCTGGACCATTGACAGGCTTACTTAGATATCGACCCTTCTTCCTTTTTACATGCACTTTTATGTTACCTATGTGTCAGACTATTGAGGTTAACCGGACTAGGGGCCAGCTGATGTATGTTATTAGTACTGGTAGGTCCATCGACCTACCCTTTGACATGTTTAGAGCTCTCTATTCCGCCGTCATTTATACACGACCTCAGGGTTGTATTCCACTCGTCGACTTTCTTACTGAGCTTAGTAGTAGAGCTGGAGTACCTCCGCCTTCGGAGATCCCAATCCTAGCAGCAATGTAGCCGATAGAGTTGACTACTGAGCACTGAGCTGAGGGGTAGTTGGCTGGAATCCAGAGACCGATTCAGTAAGCCTAACAGCAGGAGGCCCATCAGGACTTTCTTGGAGCTGAGCAATAGCCTCAGCAGGAGTAGCAGCCACAACAAAGTCCTTTAATTCAAGCATTAGCTCATTCGGTTGACGAGTAGAGCAGAGTCATCCAACAACAAACTACCACTATTATGGAGCTTTAGACAGTGATGGTGACGTTCTAGACTGCCTAGACTGAGTATACGAGGCAGTTGACAGCATTTCAGACTACACGGGTCGAGTATATCCAGTAGTCGATAGTATTCTAGATTGCTTAGGCTGAGTTTAGAAAGGAGATTAGGGTCGAGCAGTGACGTCAGGGTCAAGTTTTAGATGATATACTGTCAAGTTTTAAAGGTAGCAAGCTGGACCTTCCGCACCTTCTAGAGACGATGATGATTTTAGAAAATGATAGTTAGAGATAGGGTTTAGATATCATTTGTATGCACATGTATATCATTTTGTTGTATCTAAAACTCTATTGTTCATATTGGAAGCTGTTATTAAGCTTTATTGAATATATCTATTGTTATACTTCGACCTTGTAAGCACCCCATTTTTGCTTGCTCGGCAATCTCCGGCTCGACCAAGCTCACTTTTGAACATCCTATGCACATTCAGACTCACACCCGCTCTCCAAATTCCAATCCAGTCCATCGGTCAATTCCTGGGCCAGTCGGGCCCACTTGAAGCCAAATGACCATGTTGCCCCTAGGCATCCAATTACCTCCGAGAACCACACCGACTCTGGGATCAAATCGGTTACCTTCCAAGGATGCTTCGAATAGTATTCCAAGCCTTCTAATACCTTTTCGAACCATTCTGAGTCTATTTCGGTAAGGCTAGTGCAAAATAACCATTTTGCCCTTGGTGGGCCGATCGTCTTTTCCAACCACACTGGCTTTGGGTACCAAATCGGTAATTTCTTGGAACACTTTCAATAGTGTTTCCAACCCTCTAGCCTTCTCGCGGGTCACTCTGGGTCCACTATGATGTTTTCCCAATTCAAATGACTATTTTGCCTTTGGCGGGTCGGTCAACCTTTTTAACTATTCTAGCAATGTTTCTCAAGTCAGTTACCTCTAGGACACTTTCTCGAAGGTTCCTGTCCATTCCCAACCGAGTCTAGTTACTTGGAACATTCCGGATCATTCCCAAACTTTTCAGAATCACTCCTAGTTGAGCCAAGCCAAAAATTGCATGGTAGTCAGTAAGACATGCGTCCAAATCTTTTGCATTGCGTTCCAAGAGTCAAAGATCTGTTTCTTGCTGACTTAAAAAATTTTCTAAAAGGCTGGCGCCACTACAACAGGTGCTAGAGCCAACTTTGGCTACCTATAAATACAGGGCACCCCTGCATATTTTGGGTCCACAAATTTCGTCCTGAAACTCTGTCTCTCTGAAAACAGAGCTCAAAGTCCATCCAAACCCTAATTCTCTCAAGCCTCTTCAAGCCCTAATCTTCATATACTCAAACCCTAGCCTCTATACACCTTATACACTCAAACACAAGCCCTTAAAGCATCTATTGAAGATCAAGTGTTGCATCTTCAAGACTTTCAAAGTTCAAGTCAAGTAAAACAGACCAATCAATCAAAGCAAGAAGAATACGAGGTTGGTTTTCTATGTACTTTTATGTAATCCCCCTCTCTTTTCTCTCTTCTAACCCACTTGAGTTTTCTTCTATTTTAATCCCCATCTTCTACCTCCTTTTCTTGCATGCTTGAAACAAGAGACTCCCCAATTCATGCCTAGGAAGGACTATTGAAGGTCACCGTGCTGGGGGCTTTCTTCTAGTTCAACCTTTGATGGTGTGGGTTTGGCCCCCTTGATTATGTGGTGAAGCGTAGCCTTGTATATTCGCAACTCTAAAATCAAACTTTTTAAGTCTAAATCAAACCTTCTTATTTCAAGTACATGCTTCAACCCTAAGCTACCTAAGTCCTAGGATACCTAAACCCTAGTTCAACTCTAACCCTAAAGTTAGGAAGTTTCAACTCTTTTCAAAAACTCTCCTTTAAACTCAAGTAAACACCTAGATGGTTTTAAAACTTTAATCTAAGTCAAGATGATTTCAAAATTCAACTCAATTTTTCCAAATCAAGTCCAAGTTCTACTTCAAAGCTCAATTTCAAATCCTCAAGTTCAATTTCAAATCAAAGTTCAATTTCTAATCTTCCAATTAAAGTTCAAAATCAAACTCTTTTCAAATCAAACTTTCCAAAGACTTCAAAGTGTATATTTTCAATCGGACCCCAAGTCTAAACTACGATTGACCTGATTCCCAACAAAGGGATACGTAGGCAACCTTCATGGGTGCGATCATAGCCTTTTTCAAATTTCTAATTCCACAACTTTTTTCAAGTTTCCAATTCCATCACCTTTTTCAAGTTTTCAATTCCATAACCTTTTCAAGGTTTCAATTCCTATAACTTCTTTCAAACTTCAAATCTTCTCTTCAAATCTATTTTCAAAATCAAATTTTTTTTCTTGTTTTTGCATGTCATGCATCATATCAAACATTTTTCTAAAATTCTTTTCAAAGTGTATATAATTGGACAATGGATAATCAAAGATTCTAAATGAGTGAACCTAGGGTGAATAGACATGTAGGTACCACAAGGGCGGGATAGGGTGATAGCCTAGTGTATCTTCCCTATACCTAACCAACCTCTGAACCTAGAATCACTGTTTTCAAATACTAAAACAAAGTTATTTTAAAAAAGGGTTTAAATCTTTTCAAGGTTGCCAAATAACTTGTTTTCTTTAAAAACCCTCTCTTGAGGAAGTTTCCAAAATCTTTTCAAAAACCCTAAGTTTAATCTTCAAACTGCACTTAGTTTTAGGTGACTTAACTCACATTAACCAGGTTAGGTGGCGACTCCAAAAATTTTTTCAAAAACCCTTATTCTAATCAATTTCTAGTTCAAACTTAGTCGCACTTGTCCTTTTAGGAGGATGAGTTCTAACAAGAGAGTATCATGTTTTTCTTACTTGTATATTTTTTCAAGTGCGAAAAATCGGGGCGCGACAAACCTCTTTGTGGTGTATGATTCATTTTCAAGTATTGTATTATTTGATTATCAGTCAGCTACTTGAGAGCATTGGTAGAGGTTGAGAGTATCTTGTGGTTCTAGTGCTTCATTTGACTATTCTTAGCATGTTTTTCCATACTTGTCATTGTTTATCTCCTATTATTCATGGTGGATGTGTTGATGACTTAGTATGAGACCATAGCATATTCATGAGACACAATCTTAGATTTTTGGATAATTAATATTATGCATTGACTATATTTGAGTTTAATTGATAATTCATCCTTAATTTTGATGCATTGTTCGAGTTTATGATAAGTACACCTAAGTGAAAGAATTACACTGTTTTGCGCACAAATCATGCCATATAGCATTCTATGTTCTAACTTGCGCATTCTTAGCCTTACATGAGTGGAGATCCTATCTTGTGAGATTTTGGACTATATCCACCTTTTGTGAAGGGGTACATTTACTCAAGAAAACTTTCTTGATTCTTATCCTTTCCAATAAATTCATTATGTTGTACTTGGTCTATATCCTTGATGTTAATTAACAATATTGACACTTTCATTATTTTAAGATCTATTCATGTATGATTTGGAGATGATTTTAGGCTATCGTTGATCTTTTTGAGCCACGAAATTTCTTATTGTTTTCATTATTTTGTAACCACTTCTTCAATTCTTTTGATGTGTGATCTTGATTGAGATGTATTTATTAATGAGATATTTCTTATAGTTGAAAAACACAACTCTTCATTCCTTGAAAGCTCTTGAAAAGTAAAAATGACTATGGTTTATTGCAAATGCAAAATGGAAATGAAATATTGAGAAAGGTAGCAAAGAAAGTGAAAATAAAAAGAAAGAGAAATGAAAGCAATGCAAAAGCAAGAAAAAGGAAAGAAAAGAAGTAAAGGGATTGGTGAATCAAAGAGACAAGAAAGTTTGCCAAAATGCAAAGTTTTGGAAAATATGGAAGAGTTCGCTTCATTGAACACTACTTGATTTGATCACATATGTATTGTGTCACTTTACCTCCTTCCTCCCTTTATCTCCTGCCTTAGAACCAATGGACCTACCCTAGAAAATCCTTCTTGATCCAAACATACTTATCATGAGATTGTGTTTGAATGCCAATCATTACTTGTCAACTATGTTTGATTAATATTTAAGATATGGATATTCCTTCATGAAGTCATGCTAAGTTGATACACTTTGTGTTCTTTTGTAGTTGGTTTGCTCTCTTGCATAATCTTACATTTGCTCCTTTTAGAGCATTCCATTAAGAGAAACCATATGTTGAATTGTTTGAGAGTATATGACCAGTGAGGATTTGGATCGAGGCTCCAAGGCTTTTGAATATGTGATTATGCACATTTGAGCTATATTACATGATTTTCTCACACACTCACTTGAGCCTCATTCTACTGTCCTTATTAATGGATTCTTGCTTGCATTAGGAGAAGCGATGTCTTGCTGAGATTGCTTGGATATAACTATGCATTACTCTTATATTGTTCTGAATCTTAGATTATTGATCATAGATTGATGTTTATGAGTGTAATCATTGTAAATCATCATGAGACACCACTCGTTCATTAAGGGTAGTCTAGGGACTTAAAAACTTGATGTATAGACTAAATACATCCATAACTCCTACGAAAGCGGAGATTATTTTTTATCTCTTATTTAGTGTTTTGCTAGGGACTAGCAAAAGTTAGGTGGGAGGTGGGGATTACACTTTAAAAGTATAATAATTAGCCCATAAATAACTAGTTTTAGTCTAAGTAAAGTAGTATTTATTTACTTCTTGTTTTTTATGATCCTAATGTCACTCCCACTCCTAATCAAGCGTCATTAACGCCGTCTTAGGATGAACGTGATCGCACAGGTCACCTACCTATCAGCGAAACCTCAACATAATCCCAAAGATAGAAATCTTATCGGAATACATACTATCATATTAAATAAATACAAACCATCTCATAATCCTCCAACATACATCATTAAGATAACTCTCAATCCACACTTATGAATATTTACAAAACCACAAAATAAACAAAACTCCAACAAGACTTTAATACAATGTACAACAATGTACATGACTAATAACTCAACTAAAGAGCTTTTCGGAGCTCTCCAACTCGACACCAACAGTGGATTCGACATCTCTCATTTTCCTGCAAAACAATTGTCGCGCCCAGATTTTTCGCACTCGAGGAACACTCACCCAAGCGGGAAAAATGTTGTACTCTCTCGTTAGAACTCACCCTCCTAGAAGAATGAGTGCGACTAGGTTTGAATTGAAAAATTGGTTCGAATAAAGGGCTTTTGAAAAAGATTCGGAGTCGCCACCTAACTTGATTAAGGTGAGTTAGGTCACCTAAAAACTAAGAAATAATCCGAAGATTACACTTAGGGTTTTTGGAAAACGATTTTTGAAAATATCTCCTCAAAAGAGGGTTTTTAAAGAAAACAGGTTGTTTGGCAACCTTTGGAAAACATTTAGCCCTTTTTAGAAAAATAACTCCTTTTTGGTCTTTGAAAACAGTGATCTAGGTTCGGAGGTTGGTTACGTGTAGGGAAGACGCACTAAGCTATCACCCTACCCCGCCCTTTCGGTACCTACATGTCAATCTACCCTAGATTTACCTATGAGAGTCTTCAACTAACTATAGTTCAACCCTATTCACTTTAGAAAAACAATGTTTGAAAAATATGATATATGATATGCAAGTGCAAGATGAGAGAATTGGAAAATAGAAATTGATTTGAAAAGAAATTAATTTGATTTGAAAATAGATTTAAAGAAATAGAATTGAAATTGAAAAGTTTGAAAATTGAAAGTAGAAAGTGGAAGTTTGAAAGTAGATTGGAATTTGAGATTTGAAAAGATTTTGAAAACCGCACCCATGAGGGTGGAATTGAAAGTTTGAAAAGTATTGTGACTGCACCTATGGAGGTTGTCTACGTATCCCTTTGGGGGAATCAGGTCAGTCGTAGTTCGGACCGGAGTCCGATTGAAAATAGAAGGTTTGATTTGAAGAAGGAGATTGGATTGGAAATTGAATTTGATTTGAAATTAGAAGAGGAGATTGGAAATTGGAATTAAGAGGATTGGACTTGCTTTGGAAAGATTGATTTTGGAAAGATTTGGTTTTAGGAAAAATGAAGGTTTAGGAAACCTAGACTTAGGAAAGATGAGACTTACGAAAGACTCAAGAGTTTAAGAAAGATTGGACTTAGGAAATGTTTGAATTAAGAAAGGTTCGATTTAGGAAAGTGTCATTTTTGGAAGGTTTTGAAATTAGGAAAGGTTAGAATTAGGAAAGTTTCATTTTTGGAAAGTTTTGGAGTTAGGAAAGTTTTGAATTAAGAAAGTTTGGAAATTGAAAAGTTTTCGTTTTAGGAAAGGTTTGAAAAAGGAAAGTTTCAACTTAAGAAAGTCTTAAATTAAGAAAGTTTTGAGTTTAGAAAAGTCTTAGATTTAGAAAGATTTCGAAGTTTTGGAAAGTTTAGAATTTAGAAAGATTTGAAATTTAGAAAGTTTAAGATTTAGAAAGTTTTAGAGTTTTAGAAAGATTTGAGATTTTAGAAAGTTTTAGAGTTTTAGAAAATCTTGAAATTAAGAAAGGTTTGAATTTAGGAAAGGTTTAAAAGCTTGAATTTAGAAAGTTAAGATTTGGAAAGGAGGTTGAATTAGGAAATGGTTGAATTAGGAAAGATTCGAAAGTTGAGTTTTAAAGTTTAGGAAAGATTTTTATGTTCAAATTTAGAAAACTTAAGATTTAGGAAAACGGAAGTTTAGGAAGGATTCGAATTAGGAAAGATTTGGATTTTGAAATTTAAGGGAAGATTTAAGGTTTAGGTTTAGGAAACTTACGGTTTAGGAAGGAATTGAATTAAGAAAGGTTCGGATTAAGAAGGGGTTGGATTTAGTTTCTAAAAGAAAAGGTTGGATTTTTGTTTCCAAAAACGGAGGATGGGATCTAGTTTCCTAAACGGGGAGATTTGATTTAGTTTCCTAAAGGGAAGATAGGATTTGGAAAGGGAGATTCTAGAAACCCTAGATTTGGAAAATTGTTGTTTTGACGTAGAAAAGAGGTTTTGGAAACATGTATAGTTTAGATGTGAAAACTAGAGGTTTTGGAAACCTAGGTTTGGGGCAAAGTTTGAAAATCATGTTTTTGGAAAGAAAATTAGGGTTTCCTAATCGTGGGCTCTAAGGAAAGAGGATTTTTGGAAAGTGCATTTTTAGAAACGAAGGTTTTCTAGAAGGGAATCCTAGGGAGGAGTTTTTTGGAAAGCATGTTTTTGGAAACGTAGAGTTTAGAAAGAAAATCCTATAGGGGAATTTCTAGAAGGAAGATTCCGGGAGGAGAGTTTTTAGAAAGATTTTTAGGGAGTGTTTTTAGAAAGTGAATTTTGAGGAAAGAAAGTTTTGGAAAGGAGTTGAAAAAGAGAGTTTTGAAAAAGAGATTTTGAAAGGGAGTTTTTGAAAACCATTTTGGAAAGGAGAGTTTTAGGAAAGTATGTTGAAAAAAAAATTTTTAGGAAGAGATTTTTGAAGAGAGAGTTTTTAGAAGGTGTAAAAACATCTCACTTTCCTAAAGCAATTCTAACCATAAGAAGGCTAGAACCACTTTAGGAAAGCTGTTTTGAAAACAACAAGACTTGAAAATATAGACCAAAAGGTCACTTTTAATGTAATACTTTCCTAAAGCAACCCTAGCCATGGAAAGGCTAGAACCACCCTAGGATTGTGATTTTGAAAACATGTTTTTGAAAAAGAGCCTTTGATGCAATTTTGAAAACAAGTTTGAAAATGATTTTTGAAAACAACTTTTTGAAAACGAATTTTGGAAGATGCAAGACTATGATATGCACAATGCAATTTGGGGTCGTGAACATACAAGGTTAAGGCTTCACCACATAATCAAGGGGGCCGGACCCACGTGGTCTTTGGTTAGACTAGAAGAAAGCCCCCGACACGGTGACTCTCCAATAGCCCAATCCTACACATGGACCGGGAATCCCCTTGTTTCAAGCATGCAAAGGAAGGGGGGGGGGAAAGAGATGGGGGATTAAAATAGAGAAAACCCAAGTGGGTTGGAGAGAGAAGAGAGAGGGGGGAAGTGCGAAAATTTAAATAGGGAGCCTACCTTGTTTCTTATTTATTTTGCGCGCCGTGCAGTCTTCGGTCTTCGGTCTTCGGTCTTGATCTTCACCTTTAGTCTTCAAGGGTTGTCCTCAAGCTTTGGATGGTAGCTCTTCAAGTCTTCGAAGGGTGGTTGAAGGCTAGTGTATGAGTGTATGGGGGAGTGTATGAGTGTATAGGAGGCTAGAGTTTGTGTATAGTGGCTAGGGTTTGGAGAACCTAAGGAGGCTAGGGTTTTGGAGGTGCTCGAGCTCTGTATATCGAAGTATAGGGTTTTTAGGTTAAGTTTGCAGACCCCTTTCATGTTGAACGAGGCTCTGTATTTATAGAGGGAAGACAAACCTGGCGCCTGTTGCAGTGGCGCCAGGCCAAATTATACACTGGCGCCACTAGTAGTGGCACCAGGCCATTTTTTGGCTTGGCGCCACTACTAGTGGCGCCAGCCATTTAGGAAACAATTAAGGTCGGCAAGCAACGTATCTTTGAATAGATTTGGGCGCCTGTACTAGTGACTACCATGCAATTTTTAGTCTGGCTTCATTAGGAGTGACTCCGGAAAGTCCGGGAATGATTTGAAGGAGCCGGGAGTGACCCGGAAGGCCGGAAAGGAGCAGGAACACTTAAAATAGTGTCCTGGAGGTATTTGACTTGAAAAATGAAGATAAGGTGAGTCGGAAAGGTTAACTGGGCCTTTAGGGGCAAAACGGTCAATCGGACTAAGAAACTGTCGGGGCGAACCCGGATTGTCCCGGAAAAAGACTTGGGATCTGGAAACATTATTTAGAATGTTCCCAGAGGTTGCCGGTTTGATTCCCAGGGCCGGCGTGGTCGGAAATGGAGACCGGCCCACCAGGGGCAAAACGATCATTTTGTACCGGGTTGGCCGGAACTAACTCGGAATGGTCCGGAAAGGTAAAGGAAGGTCGAGAATACTATAAAAAGTATTCTCGGGACATTACCGGTTTGATACCCAGAGTCGATGTGGTCGAAGAAGGAGACCGGCCCTCCAGGGGCAAAACGGTCATTTTGTACCGGGTTGGCCGGAACTAACTCGGAATGATCCGGAAAAGTAAAGGAAGATTGAGAATACTATAAAAAGTATTCTCGGGAGGTTAACGGTTTGATACCCAGAGCCGGTGTGGTTCCCGAGGCATCCGAATGCCTAGGGGCAAAATGGTCATCTTGACCGAAAAAGGTCCAAAGGGTAATTTGGTCATTTTTCACCGGAGTGAGCTAACAGACACGGGTGTTGACCTAGGTTTTGAGTGTTTCCTCCACTCTAACGGTATGATTATTTTCGCTACTCGGACAGGGTTGATGATTTGTGAGTATTTCCGCTACTCGGACGGGTTTAATGATTTGTGAGTATTTCCGCTACTCTAACAGTTTTGTGAGTATTTCCGCTACTCTAACGGTTCTGTGAGTATTTTCGCTACTCTAACGGTTGAGTATTTCCGCTACTCGGACGGGGTTGAGTATTTCCGATACTCGGACGGGGTGGACGATTTGAGAGTATTTCCGCTACTCGGACGGGGTTGAGTATTTCCGCTACTCTAACGGTTGTGTGAGTAGTTTTGCTACTCGGACCGTCTCAAGGAATAAACTGTCTCGAGAGAGGGATTGGAAAGGGGTCTTACCGTCTTCGAAGAGACGTGCCTGGATTGGAACCGTCTCGAGGAATAAACTGTCTCGAGAGAGGGATTGGAAATGGGTCTTACCGTCTCCGAAGAGACGTGCCTGGATTTTGAGTGTTTCCGCCACTCTAACGGTGTGAGTGTTTCCGCCACTCTGACGGTTTTGTGAGTGTTTCCGCCACTCTCACGGTTTTGTGAGTAGTTTTGCTACTCGGACCGTCTTGAAGAATAAACTGTCTCGAGAGAGGGATTGGACTTGGAATAAGAAAGGACAATGCCCCTAAGGGCATTTTGGTCATTTTGCCTCTATTTGGGCCTGACAGGCCCGCGAAGCGATGGAAAGATGAAATTTGGACCTAGAGAATTGGTTTTGATTGGAATATGCCCAAAATGACTTGAAAACAAGTCTGGACGGAGTGTAGACTACCGAGCGGTAAAAAATGGGGTGCTTACAACAATCTGTGTGGGTGTGAGCTATATATCAACGTGCTCACAAGATAATCAAACTCATGGAGAAAGAATGATACACCTCCACTGAATTAATCATCAATAGATAAAACACCACCAACAATAAAAACAATGCCTTTTGTGATGCAATGTATGATACACCACATATGTGCGAGCTATTTTGATAACATTGGCCCAATATATTGATGACTTGTTATCAAGGATATCTCATATCGATACCCTTTAGGTTAGCCCCTACTCGGCTAAACCTCCTCTATGCAATGCAAAGTGTACACACAATGTATGAGTTGTATGTAATTATCACCTCATATTCAAACAATCACCACCAATGTAGAGAATAAACCATTTAGTGCATTATAAATAAGATCATCTTATATTCCCACCTGATACTTGTCTTATATACACCGTCGAGTCACTCCTTTGGTTGAGCCGGAGTGTTTTGATCTGCTTTTGAACCTATCAAACACCACCACATCAAACTTGATGAAATAGATATTATAATTCATAACCAATGTATGACTATAGCTTATACACCTTAAACATGTAATTCAGAACACCAATAATGCATTAGAACTCAATAGGATGTTGAACCCTTCCCCAATGCAATGTAATGTCAAGTTTAAACTACAATGTCTCGCAAGCCATAAGGAGTTAAAGACCCAAATTTATATCACTAGAAAGATATATGAATCTACTTTCTAACACTTCAAACGATGCATCAATCCGAGTTTTCTAGAGAAAATTATAGTGATTTGACTAAAGAGTGTCAAAGCTATCATGAGTTCACTGGGGCGAGAAGGTAGCGAGAAGGTAGCAAGACTTACTGGATAGCTCGCTGGAGCGACAAGGTGGTGAGAAGGTAGCGAGACTTACTGGATAAATAAGTTTGCTAGAGCGAGAAGGTAGTGAGACTTACTGGATAAGTTCGCTGGGGTGAGAAGGTAGCGAGACCTTAGCGAGATCTGCTGGACATGGCTCGAAATGGCTCCTTAACCCAAGGTTTCTCCCCTCCAATTCACCACAACACTTCACATAAGCTCACCAAAGACTCTAAAATACAATACTAAGCCAGAAGTAAGATTAAAGACAACCAACAACATATTCATCAAGATAAATCAAGGCTTTCACCATGAAAGCCCTCACCCCTTTTTCTCCTCCATCACTTCAATTCTCACTTTCATGGCATGAATTGGTATGTTAACATACATAATCAACAAATATGCAATGAAACAAACATAAACATAAGATCTCTTACCTTCAACAATGAAATCACAAGCTTCCCCTTCAAATTTCTCCTCTTCCTTTTCTCTCTTTTCTCTCACTTTCTTTCTTGCCAAACAACTCTATTACACAAGCTCCTCTCTTCTCTCTCCTCCCCTTGTCTTGAAGATAATTATCTATCATTCCACATGTCACACACACACACTTGCTAGCAAGATTAATGAAACACACATCTAGGTGTCTTAGGGTTAAACCTCCACCTAGCACCTCCTTGCTTCCTTAATCCACCTCTCATCCACATGATTAATATAATTAATCATACTTATGAGAATTCATCATGATTAACATAAGTTAAACACGAAGATTAATTAAACTAATTAATCATGAATTAAGCTCCATAATCATGCTTAAAAATATGATAATCCCCCAAATGCAAGCCCTCATTAAACCCTGCTAAACAAGCACCTTGATTAAAGATAATCATGCACAATAAACATGGTATTAAGTTAAGCATGATGCTAACCAAATTAGGGTTTTACAATTCTTCCCTCCTTTAAGAATTTTGTCTCGAAATTCACTTACCGAACTAGAATATATACGGATATTGATTCTTCATTAACTCCTCATTCTCCCATGTGGCCTCTTCCATTGTATGACTCCTCCATAATACTTTCACAAGTGGTATTACCTTGTTGCGCAGAACTTATTCTCTACGGTCTAGTATCTAAACAGGTTCCTCAACATAACTCAAATCATCTTCTAACTCTAATGGTTGTTGAGTTAACACATGAGAAGGATCCGGTATATATTTTCTTAACATGGAAACATGAAAGACATCATGCAACTTAGACATTCCTGGAGGCAAATTGAGTCGATAAGCAGTAATGCCAACTCTTTCCACAATAGTATAGGGTCCAATGTACCTTGGACTAAGTTTTTCTTTCTTCGCAAATCGCAAGATACCCTTCCATGGAGATACTTTCAAAAACACTTGATCACCCACCTGAAATTCTAGTTCTCTTCTTCTATTATCCGCATAACTTTTCTGCCTGCTTTGTGCTACCTTTAAATGCTCTTGAATTACCTTAATCTTTTTAGTTGTACTTTGAATCATCTTTGGACCCAATAGCTGTCTCTCTCCCACCTCACTCCAACACACTGGAGTTCTACACCGACGCCCATACAAAACTTCAAATAGAGCCATTCCAATGCTGGATTGATAACTATTATTATACGCAAATTCCATTAAAGCTAGATGATCCTCCTAACTTCCTTTGAAATCTAATACACAAGCTCTCAACATATCCTTTAAAGTCTAAATAGTTCTTTTTGATTGACCATCAGTTTGAGGATGAAATGCTGTACTAAATTTCAAAGTAGTACCCAAAGCTTCTTGCAAACTAGGCCAAAACCTAGAAATGAATCTTGGATCTCTGTCTGCAACTATAGACATTGGAGCTCCATGCAATCTCACAATTTCATCAACATATAATTTAGCATACCTATCAAGAGTATAGGTAGTCTTAACTGATAAGAAATGAGCTGATTTAGTCAACATATCAACAATTAGCCAAATAGAATCAGATCCACTTGAAGTTCTGGGTAACCCCACCACAAAGTCCATAGTAATGTGCTCCCACTTCCATTGTGGAATAGGAAGAGGTTGCAATAAACCTGCCGGCTTCTGATGTTCTGCTTTTACTTGTTGACAAATCAAACATTTAGCCACAAACTCTACAATTTCTCTCTTTATGCTAGGCCACCAATACACTTCCCAAAGATCACGATACATTTTCATACTTCCCGGATGTATAGCATACAAAGATTGATGTGCCTCTTCCAAAATCTCATTTTTCAAAGCTTGATTGTTTGGTACACAAGAATGGGTCCCAAACATTATAGTACCATTTGCATGAATGGAAAACTCAGTTCTTACCCCTTCCTTCACTTGCTTCCTGATTTTCTCTAATGTGGATCTTGAAGTTGTAGTTCCCAGATTTGATCAAATAACAATGGTCTTACCCAGAATTGTGCTAACACTGCATCGATTCTTATCATTTCAAACTCTACCCCTAAAAAAGCTAACTCTACAAACAATTTTGCCTGGCAATATTGAATACATGACAATCTCCTAGAAGCTTGTCGACTCAAAGCATCTGCTACCACATTAGCTCTTCTCGGGTGATAATGGATGACACACTCATAATCTTTGATCAATTCCATCCACCTCTGTTGTCTTCCATTTAGATCTCTTTGTGTAAACAAATACTTCAAACTCTAATGATCTGTAAATATCTCACACGGCTCACCATATAGATAGTGTCTCCATAATTTCAAGGCAAACACCACTGATGTTAGTTCCAAATCATAAATATGATAATTCTTCTCGTGAGTCTTCAATTGCCTAGAAGCATAGGCAACAACTCTACCTCTTTGCATTAACACACAACCCAGACCCTGATGAGAAGCATCACTATAAATCACAAAATCTCCCTTCCCCAAAGGAATGGTTAGCACAGGAGTTGTAGTCAATTTTATCTTCAATTCTTGGAAACTACGTTCACAATCATCAGTCCATTCAAATTTTACATCCTTCCGTGTCAATTTAGTTAATGGTACAGTGGTAGATGAGAATCCTTGAATAAATTGTCTGTAATATCCCGCTAACCCCTAGAACCTTTTGATTTCAAACACATTCTTCGGCTGCTCTCAATTCATTATAGCTTTAATCTTCTTTGGATCAACACAAATTCCTTCATCATAAATCACATGTCCCAAAAATACCACCCTATCAAGCCAAAACTCACATTTACTAAATTTAGCATATAACTGTTTACCCCGCAAAGTTTGTAAAACAAGTCTTAAATGCTCTTCATGTTCCTCCTTACTGTGTGAATAAACTAGGATGTCATCAATGAATACAATAACAAATGAATCGAGAAAAGGTTGAAATACCCGGTTCATCAAGTCTATGAAAATAGCTGGAGCATTAGTCACTCTAAACGGCATCACTAAGAACTCATAGTGTCCATACCGCGTTCGGAAAATAGTTTTTGGAACATCACTGTCTTTCACCTTCAGCTAATGATAACCGGATCTCAAATCAATCATTGAAAAGACCTTGGCCCCTTGCAATTGATCAAACAAATCATAAATACACGGCAAAGGATATTTATTCTTCACTGTAACTTGATTCAATTGCCGATAATCAATACATAGCCTCATGATTCCATCCTTCTTCTTCACAAACAACACAGGAGCTCCCCACGGTGACACACTAGGTTGAATGAACCCTCGATCTAACAAATCTTGCAATTGAGTTTTCAATTCCTTCAACTCCCCTAGTGCCATTCTGTAAGGTGTAATAGAAATTGGAGTAGTTCCCGGTAATAATTCAATAGAGAACTCCACCTCCCTATCAAGCACAATCCTTGGTAGCTCATCGGGAAATACATCCACAAAGTCTTGAACTACGGGAAGATTTGACAGTTTCAATTCTGCTTTAGTACTATCAATCACACGAGCTAAGTACCCTTCACATCCTTTCTGAAATAATTTTCTAGTTTCTAAAGCTAATATTAAACAAGTTGGAACTACATCTCGCTCACCTTGAAATCTGAACTTTGACTCATTTGGCACTTCAAAAATAACTTCCTTCTTGAAACAGTCAATGGAAGCATGATAAGATGATAACCAGTCCACACCCAATATCATATCAAAATCATAGATTGCTAAAGGAATCAAATCCACATTCAACTCTTTCTCCCTAATTTTTAACACACAGTCTTTATACACCACTTCCACTAACACCACATCCCCCACAGGTGTAGAAACAAGTAAATGTTGTGCCATAGATGTATGTGGTCTATGTAGATAATCACTAAATGCAATGGAAACAAGAGAGTGGGTAGATCTAGGATCTAACAGTACGTAGGCATTCTTGTTAGCCACAGAAATCATACCTGTCATTACCGTAGGTGTAGCCTGAGCATCCCGCTGGGTCATAGCATATATCCGTGCTTGAGTCCGCGGTTTCGAAGTAGTCCCACATCCACGTTGTGCACTCCCAGTCGTCCCTCTTCCACCACTAGCCACACTACCCATAGAGGACGTTGCCGCAGAGCCCTGAGTATAATGTTTTGCTATGTGACCCTTCTCTCCACACTTATAGCATTTATCACTCTAAGGCGTTGGACAATCCCTAATAATATGGCCATCTGCTCCACACCTATAACAAGTAACTCCTCCCATTCTGTCACCAAAAATTCCTGAACTTGAAGGTCTCACCAGAGGTCTCCAAGAGCCACGACCCCTTGGACTTCCAGATCTGGGACTCCCTATTCCTTGACTTGACTTTGATCTTCCCTATCCACCATATCTTATAGATTCTGATAATTTTTGGCCTGACGTTCTAGCCCCTACGTCAAACTTTCCCTTTTTAAACTGTTATCTTCTACCCGACAATTTTTTTACATCCTGCTCCATAATTTTTGCTTTATTCACCAAGTCAGCATACCTTACCATCTCAAGAGCTGAAATTCGAGATCGTACACTTAACTCTAACACCTGTTGGAATCTCCTGCATTTAGCATCTTCAGTGTGTACTAAGTCAGGTGCAAATCGTGATAAAGCTATAAATTGTTCTTCATACTCAGACATAGTCATCTTCCCCTGTTTTAGAGAGATAAACTCCTGCTCCTTCTGATATTTGTAAATAAGTGGAAAATACTGCTCATTAAATACCTCTATAAGTTGCTGCCATGTAATTGGTACTCCACCACCCTAGGAACCCATCATTCGTCTCATTGCCTCCCACCAATTTCGAGCTTTACCTTTTAACATGAATGCAGCCAACATTAGTTTTTGTTCATCAGTCACAGCCATTACCTTAAAGATTGCCTGTAATTTCTTCAACCACTCCTCTGCCACCAATGGATTAGTTGCCCCGGTGAACTCTGGAGGATTCAGTTTCATGAACTGTTCGTGCAATGTACTAGTCCTCTGCACTGGTCTCATCAACTGATATTCAATGTATTGAGCTAAAACATTTGCCACTCTATCGGTTGTATCTAGTGGATTTTGAACACCCTCTCCCCGTTGTCTTTGCCCCTGAACTGGAGCTGACGATGCTTCCTCGTCGGCTCTTCTCGGTGAATCTCTTTGAGCCATTCTCACTGTATCAATTCAAGATTAGTACGCAATATACATATATATATATATGTATGACTCACATAAGCCTACAAACTCGAACTGACACAAAAAACACCCTATAGTCCACTGCAACTCTAGAAACCAACTCCGCAACATAGCCTTAGTTGTAAACCTTGGCTCAAAACAATTGGATAACAGGAGTTTTGCATTAAACCTCAGCTCTGATACCAATCTATCATGCCCGCTCTTAATCAAGCGTCATTAATGCCGTCTTAGGATGAACGTGATCGCACAGGTCACCTACCTGTCAGCGAAACCTTAATATAATCCTAACGATAGAAATCTTATAGGAATACATACCATCATATTAAATAAATACAAACTATCTCATAATCCTCCAACATACATCATTAAGATAACTCTCAATCCACACTTATAAATATTTACAAAAACACAAAATAAACAAAACTCCAACAAGACTTTAATACAATGTACAACAATGTACATAACTAATAACTCAACTAAAGAGCTTTTCGGAGCTCTCTAACTCGACACCAACAATGGATTCCACATCTTTCATTTTCCTGCAAAACAATCTATGTGGGTGTGAGCTATATATCAACGTGCTCACAAGATAATCAAACTCATAGAGAAAGAATGATACACCTCCATTGAATTAATCATCAATGGATAATACACCACCAATAATAAAAATAATGCCTCTTGTGATGCAATATATGATACACCACATATGTGCGCGCTATTTTGATAACATCGGCCCAATATATCGATGGCTTGTTATTAACGATATCTCACATCGATACCCTTTAGGTTAGCCTCCACTCGGCTAAACCTCCTCTATGCAATGCAAAGTGTGCACACAATGTATGAGTTGTATGCAATTATCACCTCATAATCAAACAATCACCACCAATGTAGAGAATAAACCATTCAGTGCATTATAAATAAGATCATCTTATATTCCCACCTAATACTTGTTTTATACACACCGTCGAGTCACTCCTTTGGTTGAGCCAGAGTGTTTTGATCTGCTTTTGAACCTATCAAACACCACCACATCAAACTTGATGAAATAGATGTTATAATTCATAACCAATGCATGACTATAGCTTATACACCTTAAACATGTAATTTAGAACACCAATAATGCATTAGAACTCAATAGGATGTTAAACCTTTCCCCAATGTAGTGTAATGTCAACTTTAAACTACAATGTCTCACAAGCTACAAGGAGTTAAAGTAACAAATTTATATCACTAGAAAGATATATGAATCTACTTTCCGACAGTTCAAATGGTGCATCAATCCGAGTTTTCTAGAGAAAGTTATGGTCATTTCACTAAAGAGTGTCAAAGCTATTAGAAAGAGTTCGCTGGGGCGAGAAGGTAGCGAGACTTATTGGTTAAGTTTGCTAGAGCGAGAAGATAATGAGAAGGTAGCGAGACTTACTGGATAAATAAGTTCACTGAAGCGAGAAGGTAGTGAGACTTACTGGATAAGTTCGCTGGGGTGAGAAGGTAGCGAGACCTTAGCGAGATTTGCTGGACAAGGCTCGAAATGGCTTCCTAACCCAAGGTTTCTCCCCTCCAATTCACCATAACACTTCACATAAGCACACCAAAGACTCCAAAATGCAATACTAAGCTAGAAGTAAGATTAAAGACAACCAACAACATATTCACCAAGATAAATCAAGGCTTTCACCATGAAAGCCCTCACCCCCTTTTCTCCTCCATTACTTCAATTCTCACTTTCATGGCATGAATTGATATGCTAACATATATAATCAACAAATATGCAATGAAACAAACATAAACATAAGATCTCTCACCTTCAACAATGAAATCACAAGCTTCCCCTTCAAATTTCTCCTCTTCCCTTCTTTCCTCTTCTTTTTCTCTCTTTTCTCTCACTTTCTTTCTTGCCAAACAACTCTACTACACAAGCTCCTCTCTTCTCTCTCCTCCCCTTGTCTTGAAGACAATTATAGATACAAAATGTATCTATCATTTCACATGTCACACACACACTTGCTAGCAAGATTAGTGAAATACACACCTAGATGTTTTAGGGTTAAATCTCTACCTAGCACCTTTTTGCTTCCTTAATCCACCTCTCATCCACATGATTAACATAATTAATCATACTTATGAGAATTCATCATGATTAACATAAGCTAAGCATGAAGATTAATTAAACTAATTAATCATGAATTAAGCTCCCTAATCATGCTTAAAAATATGATAATCCCTCAAATGCAAGACCTCATTAAACCCTGCTAAACAAGCACCTTGATTAAAGATAATCACGCACCATAAACATGATATTAAGTTAAGCATGATGCTAACCAAATTAGAGGGCAGAATAGTCTTTTTACTGTGCGCACTGTCAACTAGGGGGTACGCACGCCCATCAACAGTACGCATAGTGAGCAGTAGCGTGCGCACTCTTTTGCAGGTTCATAGGCCAAAATCAAGCTCTGCAGAACCGTATGTAAGATTCAGAGGCTCGTTTTCATTTTCTAAAGGTCATTCGAGGCACTGGTCGATGACCATGCGCATGGTTAGCCAACTGTGTACATGGTCTATGACAGCCCCATTTTGTTTTGTAGCTATAAATCAGTTTTTGAGAGTACATTGGGGGATTTACACTTTGAGATAGTGGTTTGTACATATTTATGGTTTTAGAAAGTAGTTTTAGGCCTTGTATTAACTTGATTTTCATTGTAATTGCACTCTAATTTCTTTTTAATTGCGTTCCTAGTTTTCAATTCCAATTGTTTTCAACTTCAATTCTTCAATTTCAATATGAGCATAAGTAAATACGTCTCCCTTTGAGTTCAGTTGTGAAGAATACTTAAGGGATTCAAGTTCTTCATTGAAGGTAGTCCATAAGTTCATTGACTAATCTCTTTGGATTATTAATTCCATCCAATTGAATGTTAGATTCCTAAGAACTCTTAGGTTATTGATTATGTTTGGTAATTTCAACTTATGATTTAGCAATTGTGGGCTATGATTGATCTAATATCAGTTAAGGTAGATTTCATATTTTGTTAAAGGTAAATCCTCCTAATCATTACCCTTGATTGTGGTTAGTTATTTAAGTTATAAATTTTCATTGCGATTCTTGAATCACTTGGGTGTTTGAATCAATTGAATCCAAATCTCTTTTAAATAATTTGAATCTCAATTTCAATTGCATTGCTTGGTTGATCAAACTAAATCCAAAATCCCAAACAATTTTTTCATTTTTCTTTTTTATAGAAGTTCTTCATTAGTTGTAAGCATTTTCAGTAGAGTTTATGCTTGTTGAGCTATTGGTCTATATTGGACCCCTATTCCCGAGGAAGAATACGATATCCCATTCCTAATTGAGTTAAACTATTTCGCCACGGCGCACTTGCGGAATTGAATCATGCAACAATTTTGACAAATGTTTAATTTTATATTTTGTGAATTCAAAATGACTCATTAATTTAGCAAGCGTAGTTGAAATACCTTTTCTCTCATCCAAATCCTGCAATATTAATCACCTGATCAATTTGAGCTCTAACAATGCTATGAACTAAACAACGGTGACTTGCATATGGTAAACAATTTTTTACAATTCATTTACGTTTTACTTTTATATTTAGCAGATATTGAACCCCTAGTTCTAGTGGTTGACATCATATTTTTCCTTTTTTCTTGAGATTATTAATTAGTTTATCAAACAATTTCTTCGCTTTTTTTTTTTTTCTTGTTTCTTTCCTTTCTGGAACATAAAAAAGAATTTGTATGAATGCTCAAAATTTTACCAAATTAATTACAATACTGGCTCAATCTTCTTAATTGGTTGATTATAAGACCATCCAAATATTAGCCATTTAAACAATAAATTAATGATATACAGTAATACATTTTCAAAATACATCGCCTTAGTTGCAAAAAATGGGAAGGCACTTTAGGGAAAGTAAGATGTAGTTACGTGTCCAAAAAAAAAAAAAATGAAAGAAAGAGGTAGTCCAAAATTATGATTGTTCATATAGGAAAAATTAGATGATTTAAAATATATATACACATTCTTGAAAAGTCATAAACATGCCTTCTACCAAAGACAAAACTAGAAAGTATTCTTTTCTTTTTATTTTATTTTCTTTTGGGGAGGGGGGTGGGTTAGATATTGACAAATCAGGAAAACAAAAGCAAAATGCTAGTAGTACTATTCCTTTAGATAAAGTAGTTTATGGAAAAATGTTTAGCTAAATCCAGTATGTACAAAAATAATTAAATTAAAAGAAAATTTTAAAAATTAGGTATGAGTTTTCTTTTAAAATAGCTAAGTAAATATAATGAAACATGATATATGAGAAAATTTACATTAATTACTTATTGACCCATTAACAAAGGTTAATATCATTATTACATCTAAATAAAAAATCATTACATTCTCACTCCTAAATTATTTTGAATTTGAAGTTTATGTAGACACTGTTAATAGAAGAAAGAAATTGAAATTGTTAATCTTTATTATCTTATACAATATAAAATTTCTTTTTTGACCAAACAAGCTCCTAACTGGAATTGTAAGGTCAGGTAAGGTTGCGGTTTGGTTCCAGTTTATTAGTTTCATTCTCTAAACAATAGAAAAAAAATATTTTTTCGGTTTCTGAAAAAATCGTTTACATATGTAGATGAAATGGATATAAAAGCAATACTGTTTTTCCCATTGTTTTTGTTGTTTTTTTTTTGTAAGAACATGATATTTTTTTTTATATAAAAAATGATACCAAACAAATGTTTAGAGGGAGAAAATATAATGATTTTTAGTTTATTGAGTAAAGTGATATTAAGTCATAGTTTATAGGTTAAGTGTAAGTAATTGTTAATTTTTCTCACCTAATTTAAAATGTTAGACGAAATTAACTTACTTTTCAAAGTCAAACAACTTTAACAGAATTAATAAAAGTTAAGTGATGACATTGAAATCTAATATAAAATTGAAGGATAAAATGATTATTTACCTAAACTTAAATTTCCAGAAGATCTGCAAATCAAATGGCCAATATTATATTTTCCTCTAACAGTTCCTAAATTTTAAAGAACAGTATCCTCAATGAAGTAGACAAAAAAGAAGACTTGCGGTCGAGTGGTTGGTTCAGTAAGTAAGAACTTAGAGTTTCATACGCAATGGGTTTCAGTCTCCATAACCGCTCAATGAGACTAAACATACTCTTTAACTCTGAGAACATACGGTAAGACCTAAGCTTCAACCTGAACGTAGAGACGGTGTGATTTTTCACAGATACTGTGTAGTGCTGAGTGGTAATACTTACTATCAAATAACATGTCTATTTATGTACCAAGAAAAAAACCAAAAGACAAATAAAGAAGTTGAAATTGTTGTCACAAGTAAAATGTTTCATATTGCTAGTATGATTTCCGGGAATACTCACTATAATCTCATAACGGATTTACCCAACTGTGGTAAATTTGGTCATTATGCCAACAAATGTTTGACAAAAAAGAAGTTAAATGAACTTCAAATTAATGAACAGCTAAAAGATGTTTTAGCTCAGGTATTTCTGAATAGTGAAAGTGAACCAGACAATAATTCTACATCTGGATCAACTGAGTCTAAGTCACCTGAGTTAGACCAAGTCCAAGAAGATGATATTTCGTCTTTTAGTGATAATGATAAACAAGATTCTTATTCAGGCAATTGTAATTATTATAAAGCAATAGTTGATATGCATGGTTTAAGTATTAATATGCTCACTCAGGATCAGGAAATAATCATAAAAATTCTAGATCAAATTCCTGATACATCCATGAAACCTCAGATGATTAAAAATTATCTGAAACAGGTCAAGTAACAGGATAATATTCTGAAAATCTCTCATGCTTATAGCATGACTAAATTCATGAAATGACTTCAGCATCAACAGGACAAACCTGTTACTTTACAAGATTTAAAAACTGAAATCAATCAGTTAAAAATGGAGGTTAAATCTCTCAAAAAAGATAATCTAAGCTTAACCTCTAGAGTTAATACTTTAGAACTCGGCAGACAGTTGACTGCTTCTCCAGAGTCATCTCAGTCTTCTCTTCCCCAATATTTGGCTATTCTAGATCAAGTTACGTCACAAAAGTGGTATATTAAAATCACTTTATTCGTTCATAATGAGTTATTGATTGAAAATCTTACTACTTTAGTTAATAGCGGTGCAGATTTGAATTGTGTTTAAGAAGGTTAATTCAAACCCAATATTTTGAAAAAAACAAAACATTCTTTCACTTCTGCTAGTGGCAATAAGCTAGAAATACAGTATAAAATTACTAATACTCATATCTGTAATCAAGATGTATGTATTCCATCTACTTTTCTACTTGTCAAAAATCTTCAACACCATGTTATACTTGGTACACCTTTTCTACATAGTATTATGCCTATTGAAAAAATTGACTCAACAGGTATTTATATTAGAATACATAATCAACAACTAGTTTTTCAGTTTATAACTGATCCTCAAACTAGATATTTGAATGAAGTTAAAAATATTTTGTTAGCTAAAGAAAATCAAATTAATTTTCTGAAACAAGAAATTTGAATCTGGACTATTTCTGAATCTTTAGTAAAAACTAAAGTTCAAGAAAAAGTCAAATTAATCGAACAACAATTTCTGAGTGAAATTTGTAATGATCATCCTAATGCTTTTTGGGATAAAAAAAAAAGACATATTATCTCTCTTCCATACGAAAATGATTTTTCTGACCGACAAATACCGACAAGGGCTTGACCTTGTCAAATGAAGCAAACTCAATACTCTGTGTGATAGGAACAATTTGTCCTTGATGGACATTATGACCCAAAAATCTAACAGTAGTTTAGAAAAGTTTCATTTTAAGAGCAGATATAACTAATCCATTATTTAATATAATTTTGTGAAAAATATCTAGATGTTTAAAATGTTGATCTAGATTTTGAGAAAATATCAAAATATCATCGATATATACCAGAATAAAATTAGTATAAGGAATGAAAATATCATTCATAATATTTTGAAATTCAGAAGGAGCATTTTTCAATCCAAAAGGTATAACATTCCATTCATAATGCCCTATGGGAACAATAAAAGCAGTTTTATACCTATCAGATTCAGCAACTTGAATTTGCCAATATCCAGATTTTAAGTCAAATTTAGAAAATATTAAAGCCTTATGAAGGCGATCAAGTAAGTCCTTTTTATTAGGTATAGGATACCTAATCCATTTTAACACTTTATTGAGAGGTTTATAGTTAATAACTAATCGAGGAACTCCCCCCTCAATTTTAGCATTTTTATTAACATAAAAGCCTGTACAACTCCAAGGAGAATATGATTTCTTAATGAGTTTTTCTCAAGTAAAGAAGCAATTTTTTTTTTGACATAATTCAAGATATTCTTGATTCATTTGACAAGGTCGAGCCCTTGTCGGTATTTGTCGGTCAGAAAAATCATTTTCGTATGGAAGAGAGACAATATGTCTTTTTCTATCCCAAAAAGCATTACGATGATTATTACAAATTTCACTCAGAAATTGTTGTTTGATTAATTTGACTTTTTCTTGAACTTTAGTTTTTACTAAAGATTCAGAAATAGTCCAGATTCAAATTTCTTGTTTCAGAAAATTAATTTGATTTTCTTTGGCTAACAAAATATTTTTAACTTCATTTAAATATCTAGTTTGAGGATCAGTTATAAACTGAAAAACTAGTTGTTGATTATGTATTCTAGTATAAATACCTGTTGAGTCAATTTTTTCAATAGGCATAATACTATGTAGAAAAGGTGTACCAAGTATAACATGGTGTTCAAGATTTTTGACAAGTAGAAAAGTAGATGGGATACATACATCTTGATTATAGATATGAGTATCAGTAATTTTATACTGTATTTCTAGCTTATTACCACTAGCAGAAGTCAAAGAATATTTTGTTTTTTCAAAATATTGGGTTTGAATTAACCCTTCTTGGACACAATTCAGATCTGCACCGCTATCAACTAAAGCAGTAAGAATTTTAATCAATAATTCATTATGAACGAATAAAGTGATTTTAATATACCACTTTTGTGACGTAACTTGATCTAGAATAGCCAAATATTGGGAAAGAGAAGACTGAGATGACTTTGGAGAAGTAGTCAACTGTCTGCCAAGTTCTAAAGTATTAACTCTAGAGGTTAAGCTTAGATTATCATTTTTGAGAGATTTAACCTCCATTTTTAACTGATTGATTTCAGTTTTTAAATACTGTAAAGTAACAGGTTTGTCCTATTGATGCTAAAGTCATTTCATGACTTCAGTCATGCTATAAGCATGAAAGATTTTCGGAATGTTATCCTTTTACTTGACCTGTTTCAGATAATTTTCAATCATCTGAGCTTTCATGGATGTATCAGGAATTTGATCTAGAATTTTTATGATTATTTCCTGATCCTGAGTAAGCATATTAATACTTAAACCATGCATATCAACTATGGCTTTATAATAATTACAATTGCCTGAACAAGAATCTTGTTTATCATTATCACTAGAAGACGAAATATCATCTTCTTGGACCTGGTCTAACTCAGGTGACTCAGACTTAGTTGATCCAGATGTAGAATTATTGTCTGGTTCACTTTCACTATTCAGAAATACCTGAGCTAAAGTATCTTTTAGCTGTTTATCAATTTGAAGTTCATTTAACTTCTTTTTTGTCAAACATTTGTTGGCATAATGATCAAATTTACCACATTTCTAACATTTAATTTCTTTTTTAAGAGTAGAGGTGTTCTTCTTATGAGAAGATTTTTTAACATACTTTTTAAAGGGTTGACTCGTAGAAGCGTCCTGAGTATATTTCTTTTTCCTATGAGGAATTTTAGATTTAGATTTCTTTTTACCTTTAGATCTTGTAGAACGATTTGGAGGTGGTTTTGGCATATCCATACCAAAATTATCACAGAAATCTCCAAGTTGAGATTTTTCAGTAAGCCTTTGCTTTTTCAGCTGGCTTTTAAGCTTAATGTCATTATACAAGGCTAATCCTTCTTGTATACAAGTATCTATAAGACTACCAAATGAATGATTAACATATGGAATAGAGAGTCCATCATTACGATCTTCAAGGGCTTCCTTAACTCGTTCAACAAACAGAAAGGGAAGACCATCAATGCATTTAGACTTCCAATGGTCACTATTAGCATCTGGATTACCCAACAGAATAGAGAAAGACTTTTAATTCATTTTATTAGTATTGGCAGTAAGGCTTTCATTATCTTTTGTACCTCCCAACATTTTAAACAACAAAAATGAGTAGTTGGTGTTGACCTTTGGCATATTGCGAATTTGAAAGGGTATATACGTACAGGATTTGAAGTCTTACATAAATATATATATTAGGATAACCTGTGCCTCCTACCACACTCCCAACAAAATAAAATACAAAAAAATTAAAGCAACAATGGTAAGAAAAACTCCTACCACTTCTACGACTGCATTTAACTTTTTTCAACCTGAACTCTCTTTTTGAAATTTTACAAAATATATGTAAAAGTTAAAACAACTCTCATACTAATATTAAAGAATTACAATAATTAAGGATTACAAATAAAGTTCCTCCAGGCCACGAATTATACTGATGGTTTGATATTCTCAACTAACAACCAAACAATTGTACGGTTATTTTGGTGTCTTTCATTTAGCATTTACATATGAGACTAAGTTATAGCAAGCATAAATTATTTATATGACCAAATAACTAATGATCCAACAACACCAAAGCTCTAATTGAAGTGTTCCACCCACTTGCTTTAGTTCCCGGACTCAATATTATGAAGATCTTGCTTGAAAGTGTTTAAACATGAATTAAATGCAATTTGCAATATATAAAGATGAAATTCAATGTTATCAAAAAATGAAATAGCCCCAAAAACTTTCCATGGGAAAGGACATTCATGGTTGGTTAAACATAACAAAATCTATATATATATATGAAATAGAAAACCCAATTTTTAGGAGGTCATCATACCAAAACAACTGCCCAGGTATAGTTTGCTATAGAAAATAACATTTTACATAATAATAAGTGAAATTAAGTGCAACACACTGCAAAAATCTCCTTTAAGATGCTCAAAACAGTTCTATAAACAACATTATGACAATTTTATGTCCCTTCCTAGCTCTCATAGAAAATCGATCCATAAGGAAAGAAGTCATCAAATTGGTGTCCTAACTTTTATGCTTTCCATAGTTCAATTTTAGTTAAATTAATAAGCACGTATTGCAAAGAACAAAAGGACACTTTTTCTCACTAAGAGAATTCATACAAAGTGATCCATACATAACACATTGAAGAACATATATATGGTATCAGCATCCAAACTAAGAAGTTTAAGCATTTCAGTTCAACACATCACAGGGAAAGATCATTGAACATAGCAAAATTTATGAGCTTAAACAAAAATACCTAAAAGGTAAGCATGAAAACCTAAAAGTAGATAGAAATGAGAAAAAAGCATGAACATTGTGAAAACTTCAAGTATGAAAACAAAAAACCATAAAAATGTATAGAGATCAGTCATTAATCAACTCTATATGAGCAGCAATCAACAATCATATGTAGTTAGTGTTTTATTAAAATAGATTGTGAGAATGTACAATCCTCCATCACCGGTGATAGCCTTAGTCAGTTTCAGGATCCACAATCTAGAAATCAACACCCCTGACAGAGCCACATGGTGGCCACCACGTCTTCTCTGCAGCAGTAGACCCAAACCGGAGACCTAGCCGGCATGGCGAACTCCTTTCCTTTAATTTTTTGACAATAGTCTCCTCACCACCTCATTCCATTGAAAAGAACCCCTGATTTCTCTCTATAGACACACTCTACCCCTTGACCCCACACGCACAACCTGTGGCCCTTGTGGGTTCGTGCGTTGGTTCTTAGAGAGAAAAAAGGAGTGTAGAGTTTTAGAAAGAGAAAGTAAGAATGAGGTGGATGCCATGTATTAGAATGATAGAGGAAATAGAGAAAGAGAGAGTGAGAGAAAGAATTATAGTGTATGTTCTTTGTACATGAATTGATGATAATACAATGAAGAAGCGATGCTTATATATAGGACAAGAGCTCATCTAATATTTGACTATGAAGAAGACAAGCCTAACTTATGCCTAACTATATTTGACAATAGAGAAGACACACCTAACTTATGCCTAACTACATTTGACATTTATGTGTACATTAACAGCCCCCTGCAAACTCAAGATGGTAAGGTAGAGAGCAAATTGAGTTTGATAACCAGATCATGAAACCGTCCTAGGGGATGAGACTTAGTGAAGATGTCAACAGTTTGATCAATAGAAGTCATGGAGAGAAGATGAACTGTACCACACATAATATGCTGACGAATGAAATAACAATCAATCTTAATGTGCTTAGTACGATCATGAAACACATCATTATGAGCTATTATAATCGCACTGCGATTGTCACAATGGAGAACAGTAGCACTAAAATGAGAGACACCCATGTCTTGAAGTAGCCACCGAAGCCAGAGAAGTTCTTGAGTAGTATCAGCTAATGCACGGTATTCGGCCTCAATGCTAGAACGAGCAGTAAGGGTCTACTTCTTACGACGCCAAGAAATAAGAGAATCTCCAAGAAAAAACCAGAAGCCAGTGGTAGATTGTCGATCAGTAGGATCACCAGCCCAATTAGTATCAGAATAAGTATGAAGTTGTAGAGAAGAGTGTCAAGAATAATGTAGGCCATAAAAAAGAGTACCCTTAACATAACGAAGAATATGGAGAACTGCAGCATGGTGAGTTGAACGCGGCGAAGACAGAAACTGACTGACTAGACGAACAGCATGGGCAATGTCAGGACGAGTAATAGTGAGGTAGACAAGACTGCTAACAAGTTGCCGATAGAGAGTAGCATTAGACAGAAGCTCACCATCCAGAGGAGTGAGACGCACGTTAGCTTCTAAAGGTGTGGAAGTAGTCTTGCTATCAGTGAGACTAGCACGAGTAGAAGATTTGAGGCATACTTGACTTGAGAGAGAGAATAACCAGTAGAAACAGAAGATATCTCAAGACCAAGGAAGTAACCGAGAGGATCAAGATCTTTCATCTCAAATTGTTGGCTAAGGAAATTCTTGAGCTCAGAAATACCATCCACATCATCTCCAGTTAGAATCATATCATCCACATAGAGAAGTAGGAGAACAGTGTCACGCAGAGTTTTGCGAATAAACAGAACAGAATCATAATTACTAGAAGAGAAGCCAAGCTCGCTAATAGTAGAACTGAATTTGGAGACCAGGCACGAGGAGCTTGTTTAAGACCATATAGAGCACGACGAAGTTTGCAGACCTGATGTGGAGAGTGAGAAGAACCAGGAGGAGGCTGCATATAGACTTCCTCAGCGAGATCGCCATTGAGAAAGGCATTTTTGACATCCATCTGATACAAGGGCCACTGTCGAATAGTAGCAACAGCAATAAAACTCCAAACAGAAGTGAGATGAGTAACAGGAGTAAAGGTTTCCTCATACTCAATGTCATATTCTTGAGTGAAACCTTTGGCAACTAAACGAGCTTTGTAATGTTCCACAGAACCATCAGAATAAGTTTTGATATTATAAACCCATCTACATCTAATCACAAATTTACCAAGAGGAAGCTCAACCAAGTCCCAAGTGTGAGTCTTGGTAAGAGCCTGTAATTCATCATCCATAGCTTATTGCCAAAGAGGGTTAGAATTGGCCTCGTGATAGGACCAAGGCTCGTGATAAGCAAGAATAGTAGAGAAACAATGATAATCACGGAGGTGAGTAGGAGTCTCCCTTACCTGAGTAGAACGCCTAACGGTGGGCTCAGTAGATGAAGAGGGCAAAGATGGATCAGACAAGGAAAAGCTAGCAGGAGGAGCAGGATCAGTAGACGGGGACTCCTCAAGATAGACTGTAATAGGCTATACAGTATCCTCAGGAAAAAGCTCAATAGAAGGATCAGTGAAGTAAGAAGTGGAAGAAGAGGATAAATGAAAAGATGATAAGGAGGAAAATGTCTTATGTTCCCAAAAGACAACATGACGAGAGACACGAAGACGTTTAGACAAGGGATCCCAACAACGATATCCTCTGTGCTCAATCCCGTAACCTAAGAAGCAGCAGAGACGAGCGCGAGGCTCCATCTTGGTACGCTCATGAGGCTGAAGTAAGACAAAACATGCACATCCAAAAACACGAAGAGAGTGATAATCAGGAGTAGTACCATACAAATGCTCATAGGGAGTGAGGTTACAGAAAGGAGCTGAAGGAACACGATTAATAGTGTAAGTAGTAGTATGAGTAACTTCACGCCAAAACTATTTAGGACAAGAGGCAGTGATAAGAAGAGCACTGGTTGTATTAAGGAGATGACGATGTTTGCGTTCAGCATGACCATTTTGTTGTGATGTAGCAGGACAAGAACGATGAGGAATGGTTCCATGCTCGCGGAGAAAGGCCAGAAAAGAGGTATCATAATATTCTTGAGCATTATCAGACCTAAAGATCTTGATATCACGAGAAAATTGTGGTTTGACCATTCGAGCAAAATCATAATAAGTTTGTTGAAATTGAGATCGATTTTGCAAAAGATAAATCCAAGTATATCTAGAAAAATCATCAACAAATATAACAAAATACTTAGATCCCCCCATAGTAGAAGTGGGGGAAGGACCCCAAACATCAGAGTGGACTAAATCAAAAGGAGCTAAGGAAAGATAAGTACTATTATTAAAAAATAAAGTCGGTTGTTTAGCGAGTTGACAAGATTGACAATCAAGGTGTTTATTAGGGACAGATCTTAAAACACCTTGAGACAAAAGAAGACGTAAACGACCCATAGAAACATGACCTAAACAGGAATGCCAGTTATCAAGACAGGAGTTGGGAACAGATGAAGCAACAGTAGCAGTGACAGCAGCAGTCTGAGTGGGCAGATAAAAGTGAAGGAGCTGAAATAGTCAACTGTATTTACGGCCTATCCCAAGAGTCTGTCCGGTCTTTGGATCCTGCACAACACAACCAATAGAGGAGAAAATGACAGTAAGAGCAAGATCATATAATTGGCCGACAGAGATAAGATTCAATGTGAGTTTAGGGATATAATAAGTCTGATGAAGTGCAAGGTTGGAAGTGGAGACATGACCAATGTGATTAATAGTCATAGGTTATCCATCAGCAGTATAAATGACAGGAAGAGCAGATATAGAAGATTTAGAAGAAAAGACAGATAAGTCAGAAGTCATATGATTGCTACACCCAGAATCAAAGAACCACTAAGAAATACTTGAAGTGACAGACAGAGCAGTAGAGGGTGGATTACCAGAGGTAGTCATGAACTGCTGAAAGAGTGCAGAAAGATCATTGATACTGACCATCGAGGAGGAAGACGGAACATCAGAATCCGTAGTAGTAGCAGCTACAGCCTTAGGGTGAAAGTCTCGGCGATTAGGATTTTTAGGGCAGTCATTACGATAGTGACAAGGGCCATGTCGATGACAATGTTGGCAGATCCGAACAGGAGAAGTAAGGAGACAATGATTAGTAGCATGGCAAAATGTACATTCATCGTTTCAAGAGGGCGGAGTGAAAGATGTCCTAGTAGATTGAGGAGAGGAGTTGCGGGAACCACCTGAAGTGGACGAACCTTGAGAAAAACCTCTAAATCGAGAATTAAAGGTAGCAAGAACTGTGTCTGTAGGTGATGATCAAAAGAGACCAAGACGAGTCTCTTTAGATAGGAGCTTAGAAATAGCCTGTTCCAAGGAAGGAAGAGGAGATCGATGCAGCAGAGAGGCACGAACAGGCTCAAAGACATCAGTGAGAGCCATAAGAAACATAATAAGGCACTGCTGATCTCGGTAGAGAGCAAAATGAGCAGCGTCATCTGGACAGATCCAAGGGGGCTCAAACAGAGTCAATTGGTCCTAGAGAGTATACATCTGTGATAAGAAGGCATTGATAGACTGACCAGATTCCTATTTGAGACGATGCAGAGAAGTTAAGAGTTGGTACTGATGAGCAAGATCAGTAGTAGTGTAACGTTGGGCCAGAAAAGCCCATATAGAATGAGCAATATCAAAGTGTCCAAACTGGAGGCTTATGGAAGGAATGGACGTATTTCGAAACCAAGTGATAATCTGATGATTCTTATTGTCCCATTCCTCAAGACGTTCAGTGTAAGCTGTAGAAGATTCAGTGTCACTTTTGACTGGGGCTTCAATATCGCTAGTGATGTAACGCCAAAGTTTTCTTACTTTGAGAAAACTAGACATAGCTTGAGACTAGGGAATATAGTTGGGACCTTCTAGAGTGATAACAATAGGTCAGGACACCTCAGAATGCTCCATAGTGCAAGGACGTTGGATAATAGACTTAAAAGGAAGAGATGTGGTTTCAAAGGTTTCTAAGACAAAAGAAACAGTTGTAATAGAGCCAAACTAAGCCAAACAGAGGTCAGATTCAAATTCAAAAGGCCAAAAAAAGGCGGGAACCGGTTTGAACCGGCTTGAAAAGAGCCAAATAAGACTTGAACTGGTTAAAAGAAAGAAAAATCCGGACTAAAGTGGTTCAGGTGGACCGAACCAGAAAGCGAACCGCATGGCTGGGCGGCTAGGGCTGGCATCAACAGACGTCAGCGCACCCACGTGGAAGCGCGCGTAGAAGCATGTGTGTGCGTGAAAAGAGTGGGGCAACGCGTGCAAGTGCGTGGAAGTGTGGGCTGCACCTGAAATGACGCGCCTGACTTTAGGTGGTGCGTGAGAATGCTTGAGGGGGGTTCTGGAGTTGAATTTTGTATGGTAAGACTCTATTCGTTGAGAGGAACATGATGATATAATGAAAATTGATTTGCAGACAATTTAAATTTCAGCAGAAACATAGAAAATACTGAAACTATTGATTTTTGAAGCAAAAAACAGAAAATGCAGGCTGGCTGGAATAGTGACAGAAAAGAAAAAAGGTCATCAAATCCTATAACTCTGATACCATGTTAGAATGATAGAGGAAATAGAGAAAGAGAGAGTGAGAAAAAGAATTATAGTATATATTCTTTATACATGAATTGATGATAATACAATGAATAAGTGATGCCTATATATAGAAGAGCTCACCTAATATTTGTCTATGAAGAAGACAAGTCCAACTTATGCCTAACTACATTTGACAATAGAGAAGACACACTTAACTTATGCCTAACTACATTTGACATTTATGTGTACATTAACACCATGGGTAGAGTGGTGGCTCGGCTGTGTGTCTCCAGTGATAGCCTCGCAATAAACTGCTGCGCTGCAGGTGAGGGAGAAACAGGTGGAGCTTGGGTGAGAAAGGGTGGGCTTCGGTTGTAAGGGCTGGCTGAGAGGTAGGCGAGTTGTGTGTGAGCTTCGGCTAATCAGGGAGGAGGAGGAAGGTGGTGATTGTGGTGTTACGGTGTGTGTGAGAGAGGGTGATGGTGGCTGTAGCTGACGAAAGAGGAGAAGGTGGATGGCCACGGTCGCTATAGCTGCAAGTGAAAAATGTGAAGAGGTAGAAAAAAAAAAAAAAAAAAAGAAGAAGAAAAAGAAGAAGAAGAAGGAGGAGACTGTAGAATTTATGTAATAGTGAAATAGAATGAAATGAAGCATTTAATGCCATTACCTGTTGCCAACAAATGAGAGAGAGACAGAGAGAGAGAGTTTAAAAAATACAGAGAGAAGGTTAGAGAGGATCATGGGCTTCAATGCATTCACAAGAGAGAGATGAGCAGAGTCACATCAGATTACTTCCGAGATGACCGGAGCGTTTATTGCTCTTACCAACCCCCTGTGTGAGACATTGGGCTAGATCACTTGATATTGACGTTTAAGTTTTTGGGCGAGATGAGGTGATTGCTGATTTGGATTGCACTCTTCAATTAAAATCAGAGTAAATCTCAACCTTTAGTAACCAAATGTATCTCATACGCATTTCAAAAAACTAAGCGGCTTTTTTATATAAATATATATATATATATAAATATATATGTTGGATCGAAGTTGCTGTCTGACCTCTAAAACCATGCATATCACAGACTTGACATACAACACTAGTTTTGGAAAGCAGACTCCAATAGCGTTCACATACTGCATATTTTTAATTGTAATTATGCATATATATACATAATGCATTTTTTAAACACAGTGTGAACTAGGGGTTTATATGAGTTAGTTTGGTCATGTTAGAATCAAACTCAGAATAATTCAAATAACGTGTAGAACCAAACCAATTCAACCCGAAAAATTCAGATAGTTTTCGTTTAGTCCGTAGATCTAACTGCTTAAAATCTTATTCATTCATGATTTTTTGTTTCTTTCACTAACACAATAATGCAAAATGATATACCTATTATGTATAAAGATTATCAGTAGAATTGTTTACATAAAATAGGTATAACCAATAACATTGAGATCTGTTAATTGACAATACAATTTGTAAAATTTTGTAAGAAGAATATGCAGAAGGTTAAATCATGAGCTAGTTCGACTTACCCGACCACCAATGTGAGAACTAAATTGATTTGATCGGTTTTAAAATTTTTAAACTCAAAATCAAACCGAACTTCTATTAGAATCAAACCAACTTAACACAAATGCCAAATTAATTGGTACACTAGTTATTCGATTTTTTTGTACATCGGAGCGTGAACTACATAACAAGCAAAAGAGGGTAAGTATTATTTAAACTTGTAAATGAGAGCAACGTGAGAAGTTTACGTGTTCAAAGTAAAATATGGGTTCTTCGTCCTCTATTACTTTGTTATTAATTTTTAAGAAAAATATTATTATTTTAAAAAATTAGTACCAAAACTTTTATTAAAATAATGTGATAACAATATTTTTGTAATCATGATCATTATGATATCTATTTTGTTTTAATATCAATAATTCTCATTCAACAATATCATTATGTGTATAAATTTTATTTAAGATTTTTAGCCGTATAACGTTATCCAACTCGTAAAAAAAGGTAAATTTTGTGACTAGCACAGATAACCCAATCAAAGACCGGGTTGCTTCGGTTTGTGAGATTTTTTTATTTTCTTGGGCGCCCAAATGTACATTACACAATTAGTTTGGTGTGATTAAATAAAAATAAAAATTATGAAAATATCGTCATCCTATTTTTAGGTACAGGCTATTTTGAAGTTGCACATAAGAGAAGGTCAGCACTCAACTGTTTACGTGTTGAAAGTCAAAGGGTAAACAATTCTTCTGTTTATGTCTGCTCTGTCGTCTAATATTTAACTATGAAATCCTTGGAAATATGTTGGAAAAATTTAGGTTTGTTGACTAGAACTGGACAAAAGGTTAAAGACAACTTCTGAAAGTACAATAGTAACCCTCTTCTCTAGCTAATACCACAAAAAATACCGTTCACTTTATGTTGCAGTAAGTTAGCTTCATTCCTTCCAAAATTCCACATGGTTAATCGGCTTGCAATTAACAAGGCCTATCGTACCATTATAAAAGTGGATTAGGATTTTTTCAATTCTATTGATTAAAAAGTTGACACGTCAACTAAAATAAAAATTAATAAAAAAATAAGATGTATTGACTTAAACTTATTTAAAAATAAATGAGTTTGTGGTTATATAAAAAAATAAATTTTAATATAAAGCAACATAATTTTTGTAACATATTATATGATCTCATCTAGTTTTTTTCAAAGAAAGTAAGAGATTCTTCTTTCCAACCTTTCTTTTTTCATACCTCATAATAAAGTTGGCAAGAAAGATCCTATTTGAGTTGGTAAAAGAGGTAGGCCCCAAGACAAGATGTTTGATGTTCAAACTATAGTTATTAGAAAAAGAAGCGGAAGTGAGAAACGATATAAAAAATAAAAGCATGAAATGTGACCTAAAAATATTATGAGAAATAAAAAATGTTAAATAATATAAAATTAAATAAAATATTTATAAGAAATATATTAAAATTCCTAAAAAAGTAATATAAATGATTTAAAATAGTTTAATGATCAAGTAAAATACTAATGCCACACACTATCTATATATTTGTATTAAAAATAAATTATTTATTATTGTTAAACAATAAGATTTGAGAACATAAAAGATACTAAAAATTATGAGAAACAAGTTTATCGGGAGTTTTTGTGATTTTTTTTAGAGTTTTTGACAAGTTTTCTTTAAATTATTTTAGAGTTTCAAAACGTCTTAAAATCATTTTTTGAAAATTTGTTCTTAAATTTTATAAAAGTTTCATCTCCGTTTTAGAAGCAAGTTTCTTCTTTCAAAAAGACTTTCTTAATAACTACGGTTCATACCCTAATTTCCCTCACTTGTGATGATAATTGATATTCTTGTTTGACTCAAAAGTTGTAAGATATAATTATTCTTGGTTTTCTTTATTTTCACCCTCATTTTGCACGTGTTTGGAGTAAAGATAATATGGTTTTTGAAAAAACTTTACAGGCTTACCACACTGAAGCAAAATTTAGTTGGCAAATTTTCCATTTGTTCGCAAATAGCTTTGGGAATGATACGGTAGTTTGAATACTTTTATCTTATATTAAAGAATCTTGAAAATAATGACATGACACGTTTTTTTTATTTGATTAGAATAAAAACAAAAAAAAATTTCAAATCAATTTATAACTAGATAGTTTTTTGTAACAAATTTTGACTTTAACTTATATATATATTTTTATTAACCTCGAGTGAACTAAAAAATTAATAAGGGAGTTAAAACTACATCCAAACGATCTCATGTACCAAAGGAGAAAATTTAGAAGTAAAATAAAATTAATGATTAATGAACTAACTTTTTGACTAGCTATCGACGTATCGTCATCGAAGTGGCAATTTCGAAGATGTTTCAAAATACATGGCTACATTACAACTTCCTTCAACATCGAGGTTTCGTGCTCCACGAGCCCTACGACCCGTACAACGCGGAATGAAAGGATCAAAAGCTATGTTGAAGCTTTCAGGAGTTGAAGTCAAACTTTCCAATTCCAACTACTATACACATTCATGTTTCTATATAAACTCTCTTCAATCCCTCTCTCACACTCAATATTCATCAACCAAAGTTGTATAGGAATTAGACCACCACTATGGAAGCCATATCCTCCACCATCCACCACCACATCCCCACCCTTCACCGCCCCGGCGCCACCAATCAACTTCCAAAAGTTCATGCCTATCAACACCTTGCAACTGATCCACACCCGAATCTCAAAAAACCAAATCGATCCACCCGTCTAGCCGAATCGCTCTCAAACCTCCTCCACCTCCATATGGAATCACCCGCCCAAAAAAATGTGCAACACTCCAATTGGAATTTACAGTTTGATGAGGACAAGCACAGCAAACCAACTATGTCTCCTAAGGAAGATATATCGGAAAAATGGCGCGAAATCAACGGTTCTTGTGATTGGGAAAATCTTCTTGACCCACTTCACCCTTGGCTGAGGCGAGAGATTATCAAGTACGGTGAATTCGCGCAAGCAACGTATGATGCTTTCGACTTTGATTCCTTTTCGGATTATTGTGGGAGCTGTAGATTCAACCGGAACAAGCTTTTTGACAAGTTAGGCCTTACCAAGCATGGCTACAAGGTGAGCAAGTACATTTATGCCATGTCCCACATGGATGTGCCCCGGTGGCTCGAGAGGTCGCACATAGTAGAAACATGGAGTAAAGACTCCAACTGGATGGGATTTGTGGCGGTGGGCGAAGATGAAGAGTCGCTTCGAATAGGGAGGAGAGATATAGTCGTGGCATGGCGTGGCACGGTGGCGCCATCCGAGTGGTACGAGGATCTGCAGAGGAAGTTGGAGCCTATCGGGCGCGGAAAAGCTAAAGTGGAACATGGGTTTCTTAGCATTTACAAGTCTAAGAACGATGCTACTAGGTATAACAAGTCAAGTGCCTCAGAACAAGTCATGAAAGAAGTTAAGAGGCTAGTGCAATTTTACAAGGGGAGAGGAGAAGAAGTGAGCCTTACAATCACTGGACATAGCTTAGGTGGTGCATTGGCTCTCCTAAATGCCTATGAAGCTGCAGCCTCTATTCCTAGCCTCCCCATTAGTGTCATATCATTTGGTGCACCAAGGGTAGGGAACATTGCCTTCCGAGACGAGATTTATGAAATGGGGGTCAAGACATTGAGGGTTGTGGCAAAGCAAGACATAGTCCCTAGGATGCCGGGGATTGTTTTCAACGAAAGCTTACAGAAGTTTGATGATTTCACCGGAACCCTTGAGTGGGTTTATACGCACGTTGGAGCTGAATTGAAGCTCGACGTGAGATCTTCCCCTTGCCTCAAGCACGGATTCAATGTTCTAGGGTTTCATATGCTTGAGACCTACCTTCACCTTGTTGATGGGTTCCTTAGCACAACCTCAACATTTCGGTCCAATGCTCGAAGGGACGTTGGCTTGGTGAACAAGGCTTGTGACATGCTTGTGGATGAGCTGAGGATTCCTCCTTGTTGGTTCCAATTGGAAAACAAGGGTTTAGCATGCAATGCTCATGGCAGGTGGGTTAAACCCGAAAGGGACCCGGAAGACGTTCCTTCACCTACTAGAGAAGAAGCCCATGCCCATGCATTTGAGATGCAAGGAAGTTATGAAAGACTTGAACCCTTATTAAGTGTCTAAATAATTTTTATATATATATATTTTTTATGGTGATAATTTTGAGTGGTAGAATTGATGGTATTCTTGCCCTTGTACGGAAGTGTAGCCTTGCTATAACGATAATGGGTTTACACTCTTGAATTTAAAAAAAAAAAGAGGTGTAATATATTGGTTCATTGTAGTATTTGCACTATTAGCATTTTTGGGGGGGGGGGGGGGGGGGGGGGGGGGGGGGGGGGGGGGGGGGGGGGGGGGGGGGGGTGGGTGGGGAGTCACTCCAGATATTATATTACCATACTGCAAACCAAAACAAGCTCGACAAACCCTTTTGCCAGCGATTCCTAATCTGATCAAGATATTAACTTCCCTTTTAGGGTTGTTAGTCAAATGTGCTCATATAAGTCTACGCTAACCATGTTTGCATGATTAGGAAAAATATTTTGCAAAATATTGTTCATGCCTTATTGTGCATAATTCATTACACAAGGGTAATTAGAGCCTTGTTCCCGAAAATGGCTACTGTGGTGAGGATTTATGTGCAAATGTTACTGATAATATTGATATTTTCCAAAGGAGGCTACTATTCACTACCAAAAAATGCCATTTTTTCCTGACGAACGAAGTTGTAGTAGAAAATTAAAAATTCGTCGCAAGAACCTTTTATGATGAAATTGAAATCGTTGCTAGGTCGTCGGCACAAGATTGTCGCTTCACATTGTCTAAGGATCTTTTGCGACAAAAATCCAATTCATTGTCTAATATCTTGCAGTCAGCAACTAGTTAGGTGATCACTAAAAAGAAAGAGCTTGTGCTTACTAGAGAAATTCGTTGCAAAAAAGACAACTGAAAGGATTATCCGTTATTTTGCCGACTAATTTCATTTCGTGGCAAATCTAGTTTCTTTTGGAGGGTTTATGGGTGCATGAACCCACCAAATTAAATTTTACTTGATTGTGCGAACTTTTGGGGTTCCCTAAGGTTATGATTATAGCTAGTTAAATGGGTTGCATGTATATTTCAGCCGGGCACAAGCTCGGACGAATAAAATCAATTGTAATTGCAAGAATAATATTTATTATTTTGGGGTGGATTTTATTTGAAAAAGTTAATTTAACTTAACATTTGAGTATACAAAGGTTGTAAGTATATCTATTTGGATGGGTTACCTACCAATTTAAATTTGGAATAAGTTCGGAATAGAATCAAGTTAACCTTAATTTTGAAAGTAACATATATATATATATATATATATTTTATTTCTTAGGGTTGAAGTGTATTTAGAAAATTTTAATTTGAGTAAACTTTTGAGTTCAGAAAGGTTGTGACAGTACCAGTTGAATGGGGTGCCTACTTATCCAAATCAAGAACAAATCCGAACAGAAATCAAGCCTATTGTAATTCTGAAAATAATATTAACTGCGCTCATTCACAAGTAATGATAATACTGTGACCAATAATACTGTGACCAATACGAATCAGAACCATGTCTCTGTTTATTGTATCAGACCACGGGTCATGGAGCCACATGGAGGGGTGTTTGCAAATCTAACCCATAGATTACCATAATCAAAGATGGGTGATATGGTCACACGGATGATTTGTTTTACCACTTTGGTTCAATTGCATTTGAGTAATTCATTTGTCATATTAATGCCTTGTAATTTCGAGTCTCAAAAGATTAAAACTTGCAAAATTTAATGGGCTTCGAATTTTAGAGCATTAGTGATTTAATAATTGGGTCTTTAAAGACAAAAATTGAACTTTCTAGTGGATTGAATAAACTATTTCAGCCTTAGCCTTAGTATCGCCAGGTACTTTAATTTATTCAACTACTAATGTTAAGACAGTTTACTGTTATGATGATTTCAAGATGTCTTAATGCCTCAACATTTATTTGTTCTTTAATAATATCTAAATAAATCATTTGATTCAATGACATTAGTAGATGACTCCCTTTGATGTTTGCTAGTCACAAAAATTCTCAAAATAAAACAACCACAGAAAATAAAACAAATAATAAAAAATAAAAACCAACAAAAAAGGGTGGTACCCCCAACTAAAGACAAACTAACAACTTAATTGTTGAAACGAATTAGGTGTTACGTCTACTCATTCAGTCTCATCCTTGTAGCTTACCGTGAGTCTTTACTTTAAGGAACCACTTAGATTGGACCAACCCACTTTGAATTCGAGATAGAGTATGTGATACCCTCTCAAAAAACTTCAGTACTTCTCCTCTAAAAATCCTCTTCCATATGTGTAGGTTAAAGCGTTTTTGCATTGGTTGCACCGATGTAGGCTATTTTCAAGATATAAATGTTATAAGCAAGTAACATGACTAATACTGTGTAAGTCAGTCATGGTCCAACCTTAGGCTTTTCTTTAGGTCTTTAGAATTCCACAAGACTTTTCTCTTGGCCTTTAGACACACTAGAGGATATGACGACACTAACAGGTCCTGACAAAAGAAAATAACAAAACACTAAAAAAAATAAAAGAAAAGAAATTACAACAGAAATGAAAAGAAACAAAATCTGCACTCTAAATACAAACAACAATAAGAAACAAACGTTAGAGTTAGAAAATATGTTAGTAATGGTCACCTTATCGAGGGCACCGGCTTAGAAAGGCAGTGGATCAACCCGAGATGTAAACCACAGAAAGAAAAATAACTAAATGTATAAGACTGAAATTAAAGTGCAGAAAGTAAAATGTTAGTAATGGTAACCCGATGGATTATCTGTTCAGGGTTATCCACTTAAAGAAAAGAAAAATGTTAGATAGTTAGATATATATATATATACAAAAAACAGTCCAACTCATTCGTCAAGATAGGGAAACAACAAATGTCCATATCCTTACTTCACAACAAAGGTATAAGATTTGAAGTTCAATTGTTCTCCTTGAGTCAACCGCAATGGTCTTGTTTTATTATTATTATTATTATTATTTATAATTTTTGAATTTTCTATTTTTTATTTCTTATAATTTTTAATTTTTTAATATTTTTGAAATTTTGAATTTTTTTACTTTTATTTTTATTTTTGTGTTTTCTTTTTATTTTATTTTATTTTTTCACAGTTTTAACTCCTTACCAATGTTCCCCAACAACAATGTCAAAAATACTTGACTTATTTAACACACCCAAGAGTAAGTGCGACAAAGTAGTATATAATAAAAATAACCTAAAAAAACCAGAGTCGAGCCATAGAGAATAGATATAGTAGTTAAAACCAGATGACAAACATAACTAAAATTAAAATAAAATATTTTTACAGTTTTAAGGTGCAGGTTGCTAAACTAGACATTAACATAAACATAACAAATTAAAATAGTCTTGAATTCAATTGATTCAATTACTTGACTTAGTTGGGAATGATTAATATAAATTTACCAACTGCCAAATCGTTTAGCCTACTCGGACCTCATAAATTAGCAAATGGGTATATTCGAAATAATCAATTATTAGAATATGAAGTTACAATCATGAAACTCTCACCATCGACTCGTAAACACTTGGCAATACTTTGTCAGGGCATAAGTGTAACAAGCATAATTAAAGGCATATGTTTTCAAATGTTCTATTTTAGAAACTTATTTAATTAAAATCGAAGACCCTCACCATTTATTTGCATAAAACGACTGCTTTTGTCAAGGCAGAATGTATTATAAACATAATTAAAAGTCTAAGTTTTTTAAAGGAACTAAACGTCAATTATTCATGAATATAACTCGATCCATTCCAGCTTATGATTAAGGGCCTTAGGTTCTTACGAGAGTTTTGACATAAAAACATATTGGATAGAGTATCTACATAAAATATATTGTTGGTCCAAAAGGACCAAGAGGGGGGGTGAATTGGGTTTTTTGAAGATTAATACAAGTTAAGATTAATTAAAATTAATCTAAACAATATAGCAATGATTAATCTATGTGCAATGCAAAGTTATCAGTAGAAGCAAAGAAAACAGAGCAATAGAAGAGAGACACAGATTTACCGAGGTTCAACCACAAACTGTGGTCTACGTCCTCACCCTAAGACCTCCTTGAAGTCTTCTTCCACTATGTAATCACCTATTACAAGATGGGCCACTAATTGACAAAGTGCTTAGCTCACTTTACAAAGAACTCCTCACCGAGCTCTCCAATCTTCAAGTGGTTTTGTCTAAACTCCACTAAAATTTACAAAAGTTTTGCTTTCACAAGAGAACTCTCTAAACTCTCAATTACAGGTTTATATGAATATACAAATAACAAATAAACTCTCTAACAAGAGTAGATTTACAATCAAAGCTCATTTAAGAAGACAGGAAGAATAATCAGAGCATATCAGTGATTCAGTCAGTTGATGTTGTTTTTGTCTTCAATCTCTTATATAAATGCAGCTGGAATGATGTATATATACCCTTGTATTGATTCCATCCGTTAGAGGTAGTTGGGTATCATTAATGCACATCCAATCCGTTATAACGTTAAAGAAAAATAGCCGTTATATAAGAGGGAGTCCGCTCCAGGTCTGTGGAGTCGACACTTTCTGCTTCTTCATTTACCAGATGTTGTTCACTGAGTTCATGAGTCTGCTCTTCATATCCATGAGGCGACTCCTTGTTCATTCTATCTTCACATTTTCGGCTTTTGCTGTCATGAGGCGACACTTCATCTTTAGGTGTCCGCTCATTGATCATATTATCTTCAAGCCTTTTGCTTCTGCTGCTAAGAGGCGACTCTTCATCTTCATGTGTCCGCTCATTGTTCATTTCATCTTCAAGCCTTCGCGTTTGTCTCCATGAGGCGACACTTTATGACAATGAATCCACTCATTATCTATTTGGTTTCCAGGCTTTTTGTTTCTGTGTTCAAGAGGCGACACTTTATTTCCATGAGTCCCCTCATTGTCTAATTTGTTTTCAGACCTTTTTGATTTTGTGTGCAAGAGGTGACACTTTACTTTCATGAGTCCCCTCATTGTCTAGTTTGTCTTCATGCCTTTTTACTTCTGTGATCAAGAGGCGACACCTTACTTTCATGAGTCCCCTCATTGCCCAAAATTCTGTATTCTATCTTCCAATGATTTAGATCATCTTAGCATAGGTATAATATCTTCAAGGAGTATGTCTTTGGGGTATGATGATCAATCAAATCTTCTTAACTCATCAGAGTTAACTTCTATTCAATTTGGATTGAATCAATAATTGGATATTGATCTTCTTCTTGAATCTCAAATAATCAAAGCTTCATTTGATCAATGTTGATCTTTTCTTCTTCATTTGCAAAGTTTCTTCTATCATTGTAGAACATCTTCTTCAATGTCAAGCTTCTTTAATTGTGTAGAGCTTCACAATGCTTGATTTCTGATTTCCTCTCTTTGCTAGCAATTCTTCATTCTTCATTAAACTCACTTCACTGAGACCATTGCAGACTTGATGAAATCTCTTCATACATCTAATCTTCACTGATTTTTTATGTTGTAGAAGAATTCTTCACTTGGATTCCAAGTAAAGATCAGATAATCATTGTGAGCCATCTTCTCAGCAACTTTAATCGCATTGCCTTAAATTGATCTTTGCATTCTAGATGAGATCATCTCTTGAGCTTTTTCAAACTCTTCAACAAACAATTCATCTTCATCTGAGCATTGCACCACCTTAACTGATCTTTGCATATTCAGATGAAGTCCTCAGTCTAGTGCAAATCAATCTTCCTTGAATCTATGCACACTTGAATTGAAGCTTTAATTGAACACCTTCAGTCTCTTCGAATTTAGAATATTTGTTTGAAGTAGAGATAGGCCTTGATCCTCTGTTTGGTTCATTGCATAGCTCTTGGAATTCGTTGCTTGATCTTGAACTTGTTGTGCATTCTTCTTGACATGTATTAGACTTAAGATTCAACTTTAAGTCTAGGTTATGAACTTTGTTAATCTGCACACTAAGTAGATTCATTAGTAAAATAACACAAGGTTTAGTTATCATCAAAATCAACATGGGAATTATCCTTAAGTCAACAAGGATCAACCTTGAATCAACATATACAAGTCTCCAGAAAGTATAGAGTAGCATCTACTTTACTTTTACACCACTCATATATTAATTACACTACTCCTAAACTTAATTTAGTCAAAAATCACATGAAACCATTACTTGCATTAAGTATACTTGTATCTGCCCAAGCATGCAATATATCGAACGTGTGCAAAAATACTAAGTTTTCAAATGAATCTAGAATGAAAAGACAAACCTTAATCGATTATCCAAATTCGGTCAAACGATCTTACCAATTGGCTCCAATAATAAAACTAGCTACTAATATTGAAAAGTCTAGACATGAAAGAGAAAAAACTTTATAAATAAAAAGGTATAATACAAAACAATATACATAAATGATAGAGAAATAAACCCACCTCCATTAATAAACCCTAGGGAGAGAAGCCTCGGCCAAAGGTCAGACTCTCTCCATATCTCTCTCTCCCTTGCCTCTTCCTCCCTTTCCTTGGTCTTAGTGTTGTTATTTGTAAACTCACAAGATGAAGTCATCTATTTCCCACAATGATGCATTATTCCTTTATTTAATTATTAATTTCTTTTTTTGTCATCTTTCCATGTCAATTATTTTCTTTCCATGCCAGTTGCCATATTTCCATATCAATTGTCATGTGACTTGTCTTCTTTTTATATGAGTTGCGTTCTTTTTATGTGAATGGCCTTCTTTTCATGTTAATTATCATCTTTCCGTGTCAATTGCCATGTTTTCATGTGAGTTTGCTCTATTTTTTATCCAAAAGCAAAACTATGGGTTGCTTGGTTTGTTGGAGTTGTTGAAAAATGGGTGTTTACCCATTTGGGTGTGCTCCAATCAATGAAGACTCCTTTTTTTTCATGTGAGTTTGCTCTCTCTTTTATCTAAAAGACTACAAAATACTCAACAAAATTTATTAGGATTAAAAATAAATAAATTAAAACTATTTATAATTATTTTAATACTAACAAACACAAAGTTAGGAACTTGTAATTATACTTTTACAATGTAATCATGATTCGTTGTTAAAGTCGAGTGCTGGGAGATCGAAAATTCGAGAAGTCAAGCAAGATTGCTTAAACCGTAGTTCATGGGGATTCGAATGGTATCTGCACAGTTTCAGTGTTTGGTTGTAAGTTGTGTTGACTCCATGCCTTGATTTTGATGATAACTAAATCTTGTGTTAGTTTGCTAATAATTTTAATTAATGTGCTGTTCAATGAGTAAATATATTTTACACCTAAAGTATAGTGAATGTCAAAACGGATGAACAATAACACAAGGGTTGAGCAATGCATCAAAACAGAGCAATTCACCAAAATAGTGCAATGACACCTATTCAAATGTCAAATCAATAATGTGAATTCGAAGATATTGAAGGTACTTAAACGGAGAATTCATTAAGCTTATAAAGACTCTATGAAGTTGATATGAATTCGAAGAGATTGAAGGAGTTCAAAAGAGAATTCAACTTGTGTGCAAAGACTTTATGAAGAATCCAAGAAAAGTTTATGAAGAAATCAAAATGAGTTCAATCCAAATTGAATTGAAGACTTTATTAAATGGTCACACTGGATTGAAAGCTTTGAAAAATCACTATACCCCAAAGAGAAAATTTCTTGAAGTACTTGAAGTGTTTTTGAAGCTAAGCTTGATCAAGAAAGACTGGAAGAGATTTTCTGGGTGATGTTTGGACATATGAATTTGATGTGTCAACACACGAGGACAAAGGTCAATGTTTGAAGAATAGATGATCAAGTGTTGACACATGAGTTTGATGTGTCGACACATAGAGATAGAGAACTACTATTGGAGAATGCAGACTCGATGTGTCGACACATGAAGTTATGTGTCAACACTTAGGGACTAACGGCTAAATTTTTAAACGTTATATTAAACTGGATGCGCATGTAATGAAACCCCAACTACCTCTAATGGGTTAAATCAATTCAGGGCCATATATACAAGCCTCTAAATGTATTTATGAAGTAGAGAAACAAGATCATTCCACCCTTTGATCATCAAGAGCTGTCAATTTTGAAAATTCTCTTTATCTTCAATACTTGGCATTTAGTGAGTTATTCATTTCCTTGTCTACTCTTCATAGAGAGTGTAAGCTTCAATTGTAAATCTTTTATATACCTGTGAGTGAGAGTTTAAGAGTTCTCTTGTAAAAGAAAAACACTTGTAAGTTTAAGAGAGCTTGGACAAAACTCTTATAGCATTGAAGTTTGGGTGTAAGCTTTAAGGAGAGTGAGCTAGGCACTTCAACTAGCCTCTACTTTGTAATTGGAGATTGCATAGTGGAAAAAGATTTCAAGAGGATCTTAGGGTGAGGACGTAGACCACAAGTTGTGGTTGAACCTCGGTAATTCTTGGTGTTTGTTTCTTATGCTTTGCTTTCATTTCATACTTGATTTTATTGCATTGCATACACTTGAATTACTGTTACATTCATTAAATTAGTTTTAGTTTGTCTTGATTACAATTAGTTTTTAAAACTCAATTCACCCCCCTCTTGGGTTGCCTTCGAGCTAACAAGTTGGTTTTCTGTAAATCAATTATATAGTGCTTGGCTTGCCTGACGAAAGTGATTTTTGCTTGGTTTGGGTTTCCATGCTAAATTTCTGTGTCTTATTTTTTACTATGTCCCGCCCCAGTTTTTCGAACTCGAGTTTAAGTCTTGAATCGGGTCAAATTGGTACCCTCTGTTAGAACTCACCCTCCCATAAGGACAAGTGCAATGGGATTTTGATCTTTGAAAATTGATTTGAATAAGAGTTTTTTGGAAAAATTTAAAGTCACCACCTAACATAATTAAAGATGTGCTAGGTTACTTAAAACAAAGCGTAATCCGAAGAATAAACTTAGGTTTTTCAAAAATGTTTTGAAAATGCCTTCTAGGGAAGGTTTTAAAAAGTGAGGTTTTAGCAACCTTTTGAAAATATTTTAAAGCCCTTTTGAAATGTGGCTCGAACTAGAAATCTATGGTTTGGGAGTTAGTTATGTTTAAGAAAGATATCCTAAGATCATCACCTTATCTCGCTCTTTCGCTACATACATGTCTATTTACCCTTAACTCACTTACTAATCTCCGGTTACTTAATATCCACTTATAGAGGTTTTTTAATATGGTGTTTAGTCATCACTTTAGGGATGAATGATGCATGATGCATATTTTTTGAAATATTTTTGAAAGAATTAGAAGTTTTTAAAATTCGACTTTGAAGAGTAATTTTGAGGGAAGGAAAGTTTTGAAAATGACATTTGACTTGAAATAAGGGTTATGACTGCACCTATTTTGGTTGTCTATGTATTTTATTTGGCGAGAATTAGGTCATTCATAGTTTATGCAAGAACATTATTTGGAAAACAAACTCAAGGGAGTCTTGGAAGGTTTTCAAACTTGAACTCAAGGGAGTTATGACTTGAAAGTGAACTCGAGAGAGTCTTGAAATAGTTTTTTTTAGAGGAATTCAATAGAGTTTTGAAACATATTTTGAAATCAACTTAAGAAGTTTTGAATTATTTTAAAATCAACTCAAGAAAGTTTTGAAATGATTTGAAATCAACTCATGAGAGTTTTGAAGTGCTTTGAAATCTGAAATTTGAAGTTGAATAAAGTAAAAGCTCTTATGAACTTGTTTTTGAAAAGTATTGACAATCATTTTTTTTATCCCTTATAAAAGGTATGTTTAATGTTTCATCACTTTTAGAAGATTAGTTATACAACAACTAAACTCCATTAAAGTTATGATTTTTAGAAAACATTTTAGAAAAGGGGCTAGAAACTTCCTCTTGTGTTTTCAATAACTTTAGGGTTATGAAACCCTACATTGATATCCCACTTTTTCTTGGAAAACCTTAACTATGGAAAGACTAAGATTTTCTCAAGAATATGACTCTTGAAAATCTTTTTGAAAGAGATTTTTAAAAACCTTAAGGGTACGCCCTAGTGTGATCTATGAAGGTTTTATTTAATGTATCACCATCCCTTGAAAACTCTGATCAAGAGAGAGTTAGGATCACTTTTAGGGTTGTGAGTTTTTAGAAAATATTTTGAAAAATAGTTTTTGAAAATGCAAATCATTTAGCCATTTTTTTTTGTTAAGACCAGGTGTGGCAAATGGGCGGGTTTGGGCGGATTTGGGTTGGTTTCAACGGATTTGAGATTAAATGGATTCAACCCAAACTCGCCTAATTAGTAAGCTGTTTGAATATGGATGAGTCACTAATGGGTCAATGTAAACCCATGAATCCAAATTTGACCCGTTTATATATTGTTTAAATTTATATACTTTATTATAAATTTCATATTGTTCTTATTTTTTTTTGCATAATTTAGACTCATTTAATGTCTAGCTCTAATAAAGGGCCATTTAGTAACATTGCCAGTTTTTATTTTTTGTTGTTAATTTTTTATGTTCTGTTTTTATTTCCTGACCAAAAAAAAAAAAAAAACAGAAAACATATTTGTTAACCTAAAAAATGACAATATGTTTTTTTTTATTTAACTTATTGCAAAAAATATTAATATAAAATCTACAAAAGATAATATGCATATATTCTGTACAAAAGATAAAATCTACATAGTTATATAAAATATATAACAGATAATCGAGCACTTTTACATTGGGCCCAAACTGCTTCCTCAAAGACCACCCAGTGTTGCCTAAACATCTCATCAATGCCGGCCCCTATTGCACCGAAGAGTTTGACGCCATCCATTCGGACAAAACCAAGAAGCTCCTCGAGGACTATAGAATCAGTGAGCTGATAACCACCGTTTACACCTCCGGCTACACCACCTCGTCGCCGAACAACTCCGTCCATAATGCGCCAAAAGAGGTTGCACCGGTGGTGGTGGTCGGTGGTGACTGGTTAGTAATCTGGTGGTCGGTGGTGACTTCCTTGCTGGTCGGTGGTCAGTGCTGGTCTAGTAATCCGGTGGTCGGTGGTAGTCCAGTGGTTGGCTGGTGGTGGTTTGGTAGTCCAGTGGTTGGTAGGGGCTGGTGGGCGCGGTGGTTTTCTGATTACCAAATAAAATACGGTTGGGGGTTTAGGTTGCTAAATGGGTTTATATAGATTTGTTTTAATTGGGTGTATAATGAGTCCTGTAGATCAACTCATTTAAACCCATTTATAAATAAGTATTTTATAACTAGCCCAATAATAATCCATATATTATATTAGTTGGACTCAAACCCATTTAACATGGGCAGAGTTGGGCAGGTTGATGGTCATGGATTTACTTTGCCAGCCCTAGTTAAGGTGAGTTCAGGAGAGCTTTTGAAAAAAACAATTTGAGAAGCTTATAAAATCATTTCTAGAGGACTTTATTGCCATGATTTTTTGAATACTCAAGAAAGCAAAGATTTTGAAAATCAAATATTAAAATGGATTTGTAATTGGAAGGTTTGAGATTGGACAACTTAGGCAAGGTCTATTAACTAGGGTTAAGTTGACTTAGGGTTAACCAACTAGAGTTAGGTTGACCTATGGTTAGCTTGCTTTGGTTAAGATGACCTAAGGTTAACTAACTTGCATTAGGATCACCTAGGGTTTTGGAAGATGGTTTTGAACTAGGGTTTGGAACCTAGTGGTTTTGAAGGGTGATTTTGAACTAAGGTTTTGAACCTAGTGGTTTTGATCCTAGTGGTTTTGAAAGGTAGTTTTAAACTAGGATTTTAAACCTAGTTGTTTCGAAAGGTTGGGAAAGTATCATTTTATGCATGAAACTTAAAGGTGTGCTTTAGATAACTATGATTTCATGTAAAAAAAAATTATGATTTTAGGTAGAAAACATATGACTTTATGTGAAAAACTTTGAGAAATACTCTAAAAAGCATCATTTCATGTAAGAAAGTTATGATTTCATGTAAAATTCTTTTGGAAAACTAACTCAAGGGAGTTGTGGGTTTCGAAAACCATTTATTAAAACCACTCAAGTGAGCATAGGATTCATATGGTTTATTGGTTAAAACTACTCAAGAGAGGGTTGTCATAGAACCATTTCAATCACACACTTAAGAGAGTAAAACTTTTGAAAACCACTGCAGAAACTTTTAAATCCTTCAATGGTACAAAGTCGAATGTTAGAAAATTCATTTCTAATAGGTAATGCTATTAAGCAGGTTGATACCATAGTTCCAATTATTCCTCTAATTGGATCATTGTCTAAAGTGAAATTTTGTAACGTATTAGGAGATCCCATTAGCAAACCGGTCTGGGCCAATTTATTAGATTATGATATTATTGACCGATTTGAGCGTATATATAGAAATCTTTCTCATTATCATAGCAGATCCTCTAAAAGAAAAAAAGAGTTTGCACCGAATAAAGTATATACTTCGACTTTCTTGTGCTGGAACTTTCACTCGTAAACACAAACGTACGGTACGTGTTTTTTTGAAAAGATTAGGCTCGAAATTATTGGAGGAATTCTATACAAAGGAAGAACAAGTTTTTTCTTTAATCTTCCCAAAAGCTTCTTCTACTTCACAGGGTTGTTTTGACAACTATTTTAAGACAGACTCAAGAGAGCAAAAATTGTGAAAACCACTCAAGAGAAGGTTGTTTTGAAAACTATTTTAACAAATTGAAACCACTCAAGTGAGTACATGATTCAAATGGTTGATTTGTAAAAACCACTCAAAAGAGGGTCGTCTTGGAACCATTTTAATTATGAACTTAAGAGAGCAAACTTTTGAAAACCACTATAAAGTGGGTTGTTTTGGGAACCACTTGAACATTTGAAAGCCACTGAAATAAGAATATGATTCATATGGTTGATTTGTGACAACCACTCAAGAGAGGGTTGTCTTTGTGCCATTTCAATCATACACTAAAGAGAGCAAATATTTGAAGACCTCTTTTAGAGAGGGTTGTTTTGAAAATCACTTTATGCAAAACTCAATAGAGAGAAATGAAACAATGCAATTTAGATGGTTTTGAAGTTCTAAGGTATGGAAACCTAGGGTTTTTGGCTTGAACACTAAGAAATCCTAATTTGAAGAGCTTTAGAGAAACATTTTAGAAAGCACTTTCACATGAATTCTTTGAAGAGCCCTTGAAGATAACAACAATGGTGGTTTGAAAAGAGGCTTTAAACACAAAAATAAAACCATCACATCCATAATATGAATATCACTAGAAATATAATGCAAAGGGTATAAACATACAAGGCTATACTTCACCACATTGCAAGGGGCTTCAAAACCATACCATCTTCAATTAGGCTCTCAAGACTTCATCGGGTACTGTGGGTCTTGAGAGTGTTCATCTAGACATGCCCTTAGAGCCCTCTTATTTCAAGCATATAAGAAAGTGGGGTAGAAAATGGGGATTAAGAAAGAGAATAGCTCAAGTGAGCTAGGAGAGAGAAGAGAGAGTAGGGGTATATATGAGCTTAAATGGGGTATACCTTTGGTTTCCAATCCACTATAGCTTGGATCTTGGAGCTTTAATTGGAGACTTGATCTTCAAAGAATCTTGAGTTTGGAGACTTAGAAGTATTTTTGAACTCTCTGTTTTGATTTTTGTAGAGTGACCTGCTATTTATAGGCTTTTTGTTTTGGGGCTGGCTCATGTGTTTGGCCTAATGTCATATATGCATTAGGTCCTAGCCGCTGAAAGGGTGCCATGTGGCACCCTTGTGCTTTCCAAACTTGGGCTGTAAGATAATTTTGTCTCGATCTGATCAAAATATGGGTGCACATAGCTTACGCTTCCCTGCCAGGAACTTTTATGCTGACTTTTCCTCGATATTCGAGCCATTAGGGGATAATGTAAGAGAATTGAATGCGTTCACGACTTTTTCCTAGAGTTTCTCTTGAATTTAGTGCCTTCAGGGAGCCTTGGATGACTCTAGATGGTAGAGATATTGCCTTGGGAAGCAAGTTTAAAATTAAGCTTTTGGAGCATTTGAGAGACCTTTAGTCAGTTTCCTATAATGGCCGTTTTTGGTCCATGCAATCGTGACCTTCAGGGAACAATCATCTTGATCAAACTGTACCAATGGAAAGTCATTCGAAAAGGCTTTAGGAAATTTCCTATCTCATGCATTTTGCAAGTCGTTCGACGGTGAGTTATGACAAGAGAATCGTGATTTGACACATGAAACGGGAGATGGAGTTTTATTTTTTTCCAAATATCAAAAATACCCTTCTTTAAGCCTTCGGATCATGACCTTTGGGTGACGTTATTGTCGTTCTGACTGTACCGATGAAAATCCTATCAGTAAGGATTTTTAGAATCCCCTAATTTGCACACTTCATCACTTGTTTGACAGTGTGGTTTAGTTAGGGAAGTAAAGAAAAAGGTATTTTTGAAGGAGGGTCTATGTCATGCTCCTTAAAGCTCTTATTAAGTAAAGTGTGTTTCGAGTCAAGCAACTTACCCAGAAACGATAGGAACCCTCTTCAGAGTTCTTCGATAAGGACTGTTTCAATCTTTGGAGTTGGTGTGGTCTCGAAATGCACTTGGGCACGCATGGTTAAAACGATCATTGTGATCGAAACTTGTTGGAATGAGACCATAATGGATTTTAGTCGAACGCAAGAGTGCGTTTGACTACCTAAAGTTAGTCTGGTGTGGTCTTACTACTTCACGGAACTTGTACTTCTTGAAAAGCATGTTAGGGTGCCAAAGGGTAAAATGGTAATTTTAACCGAGGTTCCTTGGAATGGGACCAGAGTTGATTTGAATGGCATATTGGGCATATTGAACATATTGAACTGTCTAGAGACAATGTTGAGAGTGGTCTTACGGTCTTGAGTAATTGATACTTTCTCGAAAGACGTGTCAGTCAACCTAGAGGCAAAATGATTATTTTTCACCATGTCAGGCTAGTAGGCACCGTTATTGACTTGGGTTTACAAGTGTTTCCAACGCTCCAGCGGCTGTGATGAGTTTGTTTCCAAAAGTATCCCGTCCTTTGGTACATGTGCCACGACCAAGAGGCATAGTAGGTCTTTTGACACTAGGTTACTTGCGGGATGCCCGTGTTGACTTGGGTTTACAAGTGTTTCCTCACTCCAATGGTTGTGACGAGTTGGTTTTGAAAGGTATCCCCTCATTTGGTAAACGTGCCACGACTTAGAGGCGTAATGGGTCTTTTGACACTGGGTTGCTTGTTACAGCACCCGATTTTTGCCTGCTCGGCAATCTCCAATCCGACTAGACTCATATTCAAATTGACATAGAAATATTAAGATCCAAATCAACTTTTCAAACTCAATTCAACTAATCAATTGCTTTGCGGGCCGATTGGGCCCAATAGAGGCAAAATGACCAAATTGCTTTTGTGGCATTGCTCGGTCCAATTCTAATTGGCACGTTTTCTTAAAGACAGTAAGTCCTTGTTTTAATTCCAAGTTCAAAACCCAATTCCAATCCAATTCTAATTAAATATGGCATGCCTTTCGAGAAAGTTGATCCCTCAGGCCATAAGTCTATCTAGTTCGACACGTTTTTTGAAAAAACTCTTCGGAATAGTAAGTCCCTTTTAACTCATAGACCGGGATGAGACCCCAAGTCCCCGAGATGGTAGAACGGTCCACCTTTGGCGCTTACTAACCCCCCAATGGAGAATGTCCTTTATTCAGCACGTCTTTTGAAAAAATTGATTCTTCAGACGATAAGTCCATATAGCAGCTTCCTGAGATTAGGTAGTTTCCGAAATGAATGCGACCTGTTAGAGTAACAAAAATACTCATAAACATCACAACCGTCAGAATAATGAAAACACTCAAAACAGGTTAGCATTGGGAATTGCCAACAAACCCCCTATGTCACGGGACCGAATTTGCCTCTTGGCCGTGACACGTTTACCAAAGGACGAAATACCATTGGAAAGAAACTAGTCATACACTGTTAGAGTGATGGAAAAACTTAAAACCTAAGTCAACACCAATGCCTGGTAGCCCACTCTGGTGAAAAATGACCAAACTGCCCCTTGGGCCATTTTTGGCATATTTCTCGAGAAAGTACCTAAGTCCTCAGAACGGTAAGTCCATCCTTCTAAGATCATCCCAAAGATGATCCGACATGTTTAAATGCCTTCCAGTCGATTCCAAACCAATTCCGGGACCAATCGGTCAAAATGATCATTTTGCCCTACACATTCGAATGCCTTCGAGAACCACACCGGCTTTGGGTATCAAATCGGTAACCTTTCGAGAATGCTTATAATAGTATTCTTGACTTTCTAATACCTTTTCGGGTCATCCCGAGTCAATTTTGGCAAACCTGGTACAAAATGACCGTTTTTCCCCTAGTGGGCCGGTCGCCTTTTCCAACCACACCGGCTTTGGGTATCAAATCGGCACTCCCTTGGAACACTCTGGATAGTGTTTTCAACCTTCAAGTCCTCTTATGAGCCATTCTGAGTCCATTCCTATGATTTTCTGGTCTAGTCGACCGTTTTACCCCTAAAAGCTTGGGCGACAATTCCGACCTTATTTTTCAAGTCGGTTAGCCCTGGGATACTATTTCAATGGTTTCTACCTATTTCCAACCTTTCGGACCATTCTCGACCTTTTGGAACATTCCCGAATCTTCTAGAGTCACTCCTACTAAAGCCAAGCCAAAAATTGCATAATAGTCACTAGGACATGCACCCAAATCTTCTGCCTTGGGTATCAAGAGTCGAAGATACATTTCTTGCCACCCTAAAATAGTTCCTAAGTGGTTGACACCATTAGTAGCGGAGCCAAGCCAAAAAATGGCCTAGCGCCACCAGTAGTGACGCCAATAGGATTTTAAGCTGGGCGCTACTACAACAGGCACTAAGTCAATCTTTTGTTTATAAATACAGACCTTCTGCCATGTGTGAGAAAGATCGGTAATCTAACTCCAGGATCTCTATCTCTCGATATACAGATCTCAAACTCTCTCCAAACACTAGTTTCCTTAGGTTTCCTCAAACCCTAGCTCCCATACACTTTAAAGCTAGCATACGTACACTCAATACATGCCTACATGAGCCTCCAAGCCGACCATTGAAAAATCAAGGTGCTGCAATCTCAAAGCTAAAACAAGTAAAGTAAGCAAATCAAATAAGACACAAGGTTGGTTTTCTATTTACATTTATGTAATTACTCCCATTCTCTCTTCTCTCTCCTAACCCACTTAGATTTTCTTCTATTTTAATACTCTATCTTCTTCCCCCCATTTCTTGCGTGCTTGAAACAAGAAAATCCTCAGTTTATGTGTAGGAAGAATGGTTGAAAGTCACTGCGATGGGGGCTTTCTTCTAATTTAACCTTAGACCATGTGGATTCGGCCCCCTTGATTATGTGGTGAAGTTCACGACCCTATTGCATTGTGCATATCATACTATGCATCTTCTCAAAATTGTTTTCTAAACTCATTTTTAAAAACTTGCATCAAAATCTTTTACAAAACTTGAATTGAAAATTTTCTCTTTCAAACTTGTTTTCAAAAATCACAATCTTAAGATGATTCTAATCACTCAATTGTTAAGGTTATTTTAGAAAAGTGTTACATAAGTTTTGGATGTAAACCCCAAATTATTTTTGTCAAAATCACAATCCTAACCTGATTCTAGCCATTCCATGGTTAAGGTCGCTTTAAGAAGGTGTTATATTTAATGAGACCAATATGGTCCATATTTTCAAATCTTTGTTGTTTTCAAAACTACAATCCTAGAATGGTTCTAATCTTCCTATGGCTAGAGTTATTTTAGGAAAGTGAGATATTTTTAGAGACTTGTAAAAGTCTATATTCCATTCTCTTTCCAATTCACTTTTCAAATCTACTTTCTAAAATCTCTTTTTCCAATCTATTTTATAAAAATCTCTTTTCAAACTTACTTTATTAAAAACTCTTTCTAAAAATCTCTTTCCTAAAGACTCTATTTTCAAAAGTTCTGCTTTCCAAAAACTCTTCTATTTGGAGTCCAGTTTAAGTCATAGATTCCATGGTTAGAAAACCCTAATTTCCACTTTCCTTTTCATGTCAAAATCTTAAATTTCCAAAATTTTATTTTCTTCATCAAACTCTTAGGTTTCCTAAACCTCTTTTTCATGTCAAATCATAGACTTCCAAATCTAAGATTTCCAAAACTCCACCTTTCCAAATCCATGTCAAATCTAATCTTTCAATTTAGGAAATGAAATCAAATCCTCCGTTTTTGAAAATAAAATAAAATCATCTATTTTTGGAAATGAATCTAAACTTTTAGGAAATAGAATTCTAATTTTTCCTAATTCCAACCTTTCTAAATTTTAAAATCTTTCTAAATTCAAAACTTTCCTAAAATGAAACTTTCCTAATTTGGCACTTCCCTAAAATGGAGCTTTTTTGTTTTTGAAACTTTTTTAATTTCAAGATTTCCTAAATCCGATCTTTCCTAAACTCCAATTTTCTAAGTTTTCTAAATCAAACATTCAAGTCAAGGCTTTTTCTAAATCCATTCCAAGTTGAGTTTTTCAAATCAAATTAAATATCTTTTCGAATCTTCCTTAAATCCAACTTTCCTAATTCGAATCTTTCCTAATTCGAACCTTTCCTAAATCTAACTTTCCTAATTCGAACCTTTCCTAAATCCAACTTTCTAAAATCGCACTTTTCAAATCTAAATCAAATCATTTCCTAATTCCATTGCGTGTTCCAATTTTAGGTAACCTAAACCCTAGGGGGCTTAAACCTTAGTTCAACCCTAACCCTAAATTTAGGAAGTCTGAACTCTTTTTTAAAACTCTTTTCTAAACCAAGATGGTTTTTCAATTTTAAACTTCAAAATATTTTCAAAACTCAACTCTATTTTTCCTAAATCAAGTCCAAGTTTTCTTTCCAATCCTTTGTCTAGGTTCAAATTCCAACTCAAAATTCAATTTCCAATCTTCCAATCCTAGTTCTAAATCAAATTCTCTTCAAATCAAACCTACTTTTTCAATCGGACTCTTGTCCGAACTACAATTGACCTGATTCCCACAAGAGATACATAGGCAACCCTTATGTGTGTGGTCATAACTATTTTCAAATTTTTAATTCCATAATCTTTTCTTAAGTTTCCAATTTCATATTCTATTTCAAGTTTCTAATTCTAAAATCTATTTTCAAATCTCCAATTTCATATTCTATTTCCAATTTCTAAAACCTTCTTTCCAATCTCAAATTAAATCTATCTTTTCAAATTTATTTTCAAAATCAAATCAAGTTCTTTTCAAATCTATGTTCAAAATCAAATCTTTTTCTTGCACTTGCATATCATACATCACGTTATACTTACTTTCTAAAAGTTCTTTTCAAAAGTTGATAGTTTTGAATATTTGTTAATCAAAGATTTCGAATGAGTGAACCTACGGTGAATAGACATGTAGGTACCGCAAGGGTCGGGTAGGGTGATGGCTTAGTGCGTTTTCCCTACGCGTAAACAACCTCTAAATCTAGATTACTGTTTTCAAAGACCAAAATAGAGTTATTTTAAAAAATGGCTTAAATATTTCCAAAGGTTGCCAAACAACCTATTTTCTTAAAAACCCTTTCTCGAGGAAGTTTTCAAAAACCCTAGGTGTAATCTTCAGATTATGCTTAGTTTTAAGTGACCTAACTCACCTTAATCAAGTTAGGTGACGACTCCAAATCTTTTTCAAAAGCCCTTTATCAAATCAATTTCAAATTCAAACCCAGTCGCACTTTTCTTTCTAGGAGGATGAGTTCTAACAAGAGAATACTATATTTTTTTCTACTTGTGCGTATTTTCCTCAAGTGCAAAAAATTGGGGTGCGACACTTGTGGTGTGCCTTGTTGACATGTTTGTGAGTTCTTTCACCACTCCAGCTGTTTGATAGTATGTGAGAGCTTCCAACACTCCTGCAGTTTTGACATTGGTTTTGGAGATTGCCTGATCTCGGGAAGCTACTCGATGCCTAGGTGTATGACAGACGTTCTACGTCGGCGAGCTTGTAGGCACCATAAGTGAATCGTTGAAGGTTTTCGAGTGTTTCTGTTATTCTGATGATGTTGGCGATTGGTTTTGGAGCTCGTCTAATCTCGAAAAGCTCTTTAGAATGCCTAGGGATATTTTGGTCATTTTGGCTTCAATTGGGTCTTCTGGGCATGGAAGCGATTGTTTGAACTTTGAAGGTTTACCTTGATCTTTAGAAAGCCAGTCTAGACTTGATAGTGTTGTGATATTTTACTAAAAGACCGGTTTGGATTGAAAATGACCGAACAGGCAAAAATGGGATGCTTACATACTGCTTTTATGTTTATTATATGTTAAATAAGTAAAAGATTCATATTAAGATTGAAATAGATCAAAGCTCATTCTAAAGGTTTGCAAATCCAAGAACCAAGAATTTTTAATTGGTATCAGTGTGGATCACTCATAAATCTTTATTCGATTGTGATCCTATAATTTTGGATACATGAATTTACCGAAGGAAGGGTTGTCAACTGTAGATAGCCCTACAGATGAGTTGGCTAAAGAATGTCATAAGACTAAAAGCTTAGATGATGCGAGCACTGAGAGTCAAGGTGAGTATAAGGACAATGATGATATTTTAAAGTGGCCTACTTTGAATTGCATGAGGAATGTCTAAAATTGAAAAAATATAAGTTTGATATGACTGTTAAACTTAGAACGTTTGAAAAAGAAAATGACATTCTCAAACATGAAGTTTTTTAATCAACATCCCTAGTAAGTCAACTGAAAAACCAAGAAGTCACCTTATCTGACAAGAATCCTAAACTTGAAAAAGACCTACATGCATATTTGGAAGAGAAAAGGGCATTTGTCCATAAAATTTCATTTCTTGAATCTGAATTATCTATATATCTCAAGGTCATGTGAAAAGATGATTGCAGGCTTAGAGAAACTTGAAAAACTTATTGGTTCACAAAAGGGTAGCGGAGAGACTACTGGGATTGGATTTGAGAAGAATGTTGCTCCAACTCAAGTGCTAGAAAAGAGAACTACTCTAACTCCAGTGCTAGTAAAAGTAAAAAGTAAAGTCCAAAACATGTTTGGTTTGTTTGACACATTTAATCCATTCAATAGCAAACCTAACCCCACACGATTTGTATAATCTACATAGTTTGTACCTATGTCATTACTGTGGGATTAGAGGATATATTAGGCTGCAATGCTATAAATTGCATGGTCTTACTAGGGATTACATTTAGAAAAAAGGTAGGACAGTGCATCAATCTTGGACCAATAGTAGCTTCATATTCAATAGGTTTGATATGCTTTCACAGCCAAGGCGAGTTTAATCTAAGAAAAGAATTTCAAGAAAGAACCACAATGCCAAGACTGCACCTAGGAGAACACTAAAATAGCCAAAAACCTATTTTGAACCCAAGACAAGAGCTTTTTGGGTGAGGAAAATTGATGTAGTCACAAAACCTTTAAATTCTCTTACAATTGAGCCCCTTTGTAAATATGTAGGGGTTTCTGTCATTGAGTAGAGTTTTCATTAATATAGCCTAGGATGTTCTTCAAGTATATTTTAAATCCTAGTGCTATGAACTTGTGTTTTTTTTTTTTTTTAACTTGTCTACATTATTCAAAAAACACCAAAAAAATTTTCTTTTATTTTGGACTATGCACATTTTATAACATCATGGTATTCATGTAAGTGCTTATGTGATGATGAATATGCCAAGCTTAATTTTCTTGATTCAAGACAATTGTATGTGCGTTGCTCCAGTCAATTCATTGTCAACTTGTCCAAGTGACATAATTCACGATTGTGTGCCCTTTGTGCACATATAAATATGTTTTGACAAGTTGTTTGCCCGCATATGTGATCAAATTTAATCTATGTGCCTTTTCTAAATATAGTGATCATCATATGCTAGATTGACTAAGTATTGCATACCTTTCTTATTGGTCCTCTTTGTAAGCATCCCAATTTTTCTTGATTGGCAATTCACAGTTAAAATAGTCAAAATACCTCCATGACATTCTCTTACATTTGAAGCAACTTTTTAAGACAAGATGATTTCTGAAAACAATGCCACAAATAGATTTTTAAGACTGAACAGTTTTTGAAACCAATGCCAAACCTTGAGCGGTTCACTTTCAATGCCTGTTAGCCCGCTAATGTAAAATTTTCATTATACCCCTAGGCATCAGGCAGCTTCTCGAGATTAGGCAACCACCAAAACCAATTCCAAAACCACTGGAGTGGCAGAACCACTTACAAACTATCAAGTAGTCAGAGTGGCGAGAAAACACTCATAAACAGGTCTACACGGCACACCACCAAAAATCCAGTGTGACGGGATCGAATGGGCCTCTTGGCCGTGACACGTTTAGCAAAGGATGTGATACATTTGAAAACAAACTTGTCACAACTGTTGGAGTGATGAAAACCCTTAGAAACCAACTCGTCACACTCGTAAGCACTCTGTTTTTACTTACTCGGTAGTCTCTAGTCCGTCCAGACTTATATTCAAGTCGATATGGACGCATTCCAATTCAAACCAGTTTTCTAGACATAATTCAGTCAATCAATCGCTTTGCGGGCCCATTGAGCCCAAATAGAGACAAAATGACCAAAATGTCCTTGCGGCACTATCCTGTCCAATTCTAGTGGGCACGTATTCTTGAAGATGAATAGTCCCCTTTTTAATCTCAAATCCAGTTCAAATCAAGTCCGACACATCTTTCGAAAAGTTGATCCCTCAAGGGTGTAAAATCATCCAGTCTAGCACATTTTCCTAGAAAAATCTTCAGAATGTTAAGTTCCTTCAAACTTGTCGACCAGGACGAGACCACAAGTCTCCGAGATGGTAGAACAGTCCACCTTTGGCGCCTACTAACCCACCAATGAAGAAATGTCTGTTATTCAACACGTCCTTCGAGAAAGTTGATTCCTCAGGCGATGAGTTTGCCTAGCAGCTTCCCAAGATCAGGCAGCTTTTAGAATGATCACGAACCGTCAGAGTGACGGAAGTACCTGTAAACATCACAACTGTTAGAGTGGCGGAAACACTCGTAAACTGGTTGACATAGGGAATTTCCAACAAATTGCTATGTCACGGGACCACCGTCAAAGTGGTGGAAACACTTAAAACCCAGGTCAACACTAGTGCCTGCTAGCCCACTCCGGTGAAAAATAACCAACTAGCCTTAGGGCCTTTTCTGGAACATTTCTTGAGAAAGTACCTAAGTCCTCAGAATGGTAATTCTACCCTTCCAAGATTGTCCTAAAGACAATCCGACATGATTAGGCGCCTTCCAATAGGTTTTGGGCCAATTCCGAGACCCTTCGGTCAAAATGACTATTTTGCCCCTAGGCATTTGAGTGCCTCGAGAACCACACCAACTCTGGGTAATAAACCAGTAACCCTTCGGGAATGTTTCTTATAGTATTCCCAACCTTCCATTACCTTTCTAGAGTATTCCGAGTTAGTTCCGACAAACTTGATGCAAAATGACTGTTTTGCCCTTAGTAGGCCGGTTGCCTTTTCCAATCACGTCGGCTCTGGGTATCAAACCAGTAATCTCCTGGGATATTCTAAGTAATGTTTTCAAACCTTGAGTCTTCTTCAGGAATATTCTGAGTCCATCCCAATAGTTGTGTCCCTAATGGCTCAATTAACCCTTCCAACACATCCTGACATCATTCTTCAAGTTTACTACCCTCGAGATACTATTCTAAGGGTTCCTATCCTTTTTTGGCCCTCTGGGCCATTCCTGGTCCTTTAAATCATTCTCAGACCTTCCGGAGTTACTCCTCGTGAAGCCATGCTAAAAATTACATGGTAGTCACTAGTATAGGAGCCCAAATCTTCTGAATATACATTGCTTGCCGACCTTAAATATTTCCTAAATGGCTGGCGCCACTAGTAGTGGTACTAAGCCAAAAAAATGGCTTGGCGCCACCAGTGGAAGTTTTGGCTTGGTGTCACTGCAGCAGGCATCAATTCAATCTTCTGTCTATAAATACAGAGCCTCCTCCAACGTGAAAAGGGTTTGAAAATACAGTCCAAAGACCCTGCTCTTCAATATGCAGAGCTCGAAGCCTCCCCAAACCCTAGCTCTCTTTAGGTTCTCCAAACCATAGCCTCCATATACAAAACCCTAGCCCCTATACACTTAACCCTAGCTCATATACACTCTTATACACTCATATACTGACCTTCAGAGCCTCTATTGAAGACGTGAAGTACTGCAACTCAAAAGCTCTCGAAGACCAAAGTAAGCTCTCGAAGATCGAAGTAAAACAAAACAAGCAAGCAAGTAAAACAAAGCAAATAAAGCAAGCAAAACAAAAAAGACACAAGGTAGGCTTCCTATTTACATTTATGCAATTTTCCCTCTCTCTTCTCTCTCTTAACCCACTTGGGTTTTCTTCTATTTTAGTCTCCATCTTCTACCCCCCCCCCCTTTCTTGCATGCTTGAAACAAGGGACTCCCCAGTTCATGTGTAGGATTAGGCTATTGAGAGTCACAATATCGGGGGCTTTCTCTTAGTCTAACCAGAGACCACGTGGGTTTGGCCCCCTTGATTATGTGGTGAAACCTTTAACCTTGTATGTTCATGAACCCAACTTGCATTGCGCATATCATGATGATGCATCACTCCAAAACTTGCATCGAAAAGCGTTTTCAAAACTTGCATTAAATCTTTTTTTTTCAAACTTATTTTCAAAATCACAATCCTAAGGTGATTCTAGCCTTTACATGGCTAAGGTTGCTTTAGGAAAGTGTTACATTTAAAGTGACTTTTATGGTCTATATTTTCAAATCTTTATTGTCTTCAAAACCACAATCCTAGAATGGTTTTAATCCCTCCATGGTCAGAATCGTTTTAGGAAAGTGAGATATTTTTAGAGGCTTGCAAAAGTCCATATTCAAATTCCTTTCCAAATTAATTTTTAAACTTACATTCCAAAGCCTCTTTTTAAATCCTCTCCAAAATCTCTTTTTCCAATCTACTTTCTAAAATCTCTTTCCTAAAAACTCTTTTTCAAAAATCTTCTTCTTAAAACTTTCTTTCCAAAAGTTCTGCTTTCCAAAACTTCCTTTCAACCTCCTTTCCAAAAAAGTTCTCTTCAAAATTTTACTTTCTAAAAAAAACAGTCTTCAAATTCCCTTCCTAGAAATTCCATTCAAAAGATTTACTTTCCAAAAATTTCTTTTCTTGAAGTCCAAGTTAAGCCCTGGAGCCATGGTTAGGAAACTTTAATTTTCTTTCTTAAATATGATTTCCAATCTGGCCTCAAAACCTAGGCTTCCAAAACCTCATTTTTTACATCAAAATCATAAAACCTATTTTATACATCAAATCATAGACTTCTAAATTTGGATTTCTAAAACTTTACCTTCCAATCCCATGCCAAATCAAATATTCTGTTTATGAAAACTAGATCAAATCCTCCATTTTTGGAAATAAAATCAAATCATCTATTTTTGAAAATAAAATCTAATATTTAGTTTTAGGAAATAGGAATCTAAATCTTTCCTAATTCGAACCTTTCGTAATTCCATATCTTTCAAAATTTCAACTTTCTAAATCCTAAATTTTCAAATCTTTCTTAAACTCAAATATTTCCAAAACTCAAACTTTGAATCTTTCTAAATTCAAACCTTTCCAAAATTCTAAAACTTTCCAAATTTGAAACTTTCCAATTTCAAAACCTTTCCTATTTTAATCTTTCCTATTTTAAACTTTCATAATTTGAAACTTTCCTAAAATGAAACTTTCGTAAAAAGGAACTTTCTTATTTTGAAACTTTTCTTAATTTCAAGATTTTTTAATCTGTCCTAGACTCCAACTCTCCATATTTTCTAAATCAAACTTTCCAATCAAATCTTTCTTAATCTCAAGTCTTTCCTAAATCCTATCTTCCTAAGTCTAGGTTTCCTAAAACCAAACTTTCTAAAATCAATCTTTTCAAATTCAAGTCAATTCAATTCAATTAAATGCTTCAACCCTAGGTTACCCTAAGTCCTAGGATGTCTAGACCCTAGTTCAATCCTAACCCTAGAGTTAGGTGTTGGCCCAAGAAGGCAACCCAAGATCGGGAGGTGAATTAGGTTTTATAGAATTTATATCAAATAATGCAACTAAAAACAGTTTATGTATTTTTACAATGATTAATCAAAGTATAAATCAAGCAAGTAAAGTATATGTCAAAGTATATATTTATGCAAGCATGTATAGAGAGCAAATAAGCAAAACAGAGGCAGGAGAGAAGAGCACCAGATTTATAGATGTTTGGCCAACCTCGCCTACGTCCTCTCTTCTTCGATCCTTTCAAAGGAATTCCACTATGTAACACTCTTTACACGGCTGCTGGTTTTACCACAAGTGCCCAGCTCACTCTTACAAAAGCTTCTTCCCAAGCTTTCGAAACCCAAGAGATTTTGTTCAAGCTTCTCTCAAATTTACAAGTGATTTTGTCCAAGCTTCACTCAAACTTACAAGTATTTTTACTCAAGAACACTCAAACTTATAGGTTTACAAATCCACCCAAGTGAAATAAATAAAAGTTATACAATGGGTAACTCTCCTAATGAGTATATAAACAAGTACAACTCAATGAATAATCTTAAACACTCAGCAAAAATATTTGGCAGTTAAGGCACAAGAGATTTTCAACTTTAAGCTCTTGATATTAATGATGTAATTACTCTAATCATCATTATAGAAGCTGTAAGTATCTTGTATTTAAAGCTATGGATCGATTCTATCCGTTGGAGAAGTATGGGAGAAGTTTTGGTGGTAGATTACACCATACTGTCTATCAAAAATATAGCCATTACTGTTAGGGGTCGACTCTTTTTACAGTCTGCTTCAGGATTTTGCCTTCAGAAGTCGACTCATGACTTAAAAGAGTTGACTATTTTGGTCAGAATCTACAAACTCAACTCTTTGTCCCAATGAGTTGACTCTTTTTACAGCAAGGGTCGACTCTTTTAAGCAGTCTTCAGAATTTTCAGGCTCTGTTGAAATGAGTCGACTCCTGAATGATGAGGGGTCGACTCTTTTGAGTCTTCGGCAGATTTCCAAGGCTCTGTTTGAAAGAGTTGACTCATGAAACTTGAGGAGTCGATTCTTTTTACCAGAAAACATGTTTTTGCAGTTTTTCTTCATTCTTCTCCAAAGTCTCCAATCTTTTCAAGGATCATCCAAATAAGTTTTTTAAAGCTTGGAAACACTTCTTCAAGGCTTGATGACTCCAAGGACTTCTTTAATCCATTTTAGATGGATTAACTCTATTTTGATTACTTGTAGAGCTCTTCAATCACCATTACTTCATCTATTGATCCAAGTTTTCTTTAATATCTTTAAGAGAACTTCCAAGACTTAAAAATCTTCATTTCTTCAACTAATTTTCTATCCTTCTTTGAACATCTTCATTTCTAGATTTCTTCTAAAATTCTTCAATCAATATAACGTCTTCATAGACTTTAACAAATCTTCCAAGAGAGCTTGTCAAGTCTTGTGATTTCTTCCATGCCTTCAAGACATCTTCAAATGTTTCAAGAGAGCTTCCATGTCTTTAAGTTGGTCTCTTCTTCTTTGACATCCATCATCTTTGAAATTTCTTCATTCTCTATAAGATCAATATTTGTAGAATATGCCATCTCATCATGCTTTTCATTCTTCATTCTTATCTTTGCATCACACATCCTCCATTATGATAAAGTTCAAGTCAAGATCTAATTAATAATTAATCTGCACACTAAGTAGAGTTATTAGATCATTAAACCTTATTTTGTTATCATCAAAATCAAGGCATTGACTCAACATTAGGAAGTGTCCAACTCTTATCCAAAAATTATTTTTTGAACCAAGATGGTTTTTCAAACGTCAATTCAAGTCAAGATGTTTTCAAAACTCTATGTTTTCAAATCAAGTTCAAAGTCAATTCTAAAGTTTATTTCAATTCCTCAAGTTCTATTTTAAATCAAAGTCCAAGCTTTTCAAATCTCCCACGTCAATTTCAAATCAAAGTTCTATTTTCAATTATCAAATCCAAGTTCCAAACCAAGTTCTTTTCAAATCAAATTTTCTGTCGGACTCTTATCCGAACTACAACTGACTTGATTACTAAAAAGAGATACGTAGACAACCCTCATGGGTGTGGTCACAACCTTTTTCAAGTTTTTAATTCCATAACTATTTTCAAACTTCCAATTACAAAAATCTATTTTCAAATCTTTGTTTCTAATTTCTAAAACTTTCTTTCAAAATCAAATCTATCTTTTCAAATCCATTTCAAATCAAAGTTCTTTTGAAATCTATTTTCAAAATCAAGTCTTAGTCTTGCACTTGCATATCATGCATCATGTCAACTTCTTTTCAAATTTCTTTTCTAAAAGTGGATAGTTTTGGACATGTATTAATCAAAGATTCTGAATGAGTAAACCTAGGGTGAATAGATATGTAGGTACCGCAAAAGCGGGGTAGGGTGATGGCTTAGTGCGTCTCCCCTACAGGTAGCCAATCTCTAAACCTAGATCATTGTTTTCAAAGACCAAATAGAGTTATTTTTTAAAAAGGGCTAAAATATTTTTAAAGGTTTCCAAACAACCACTTTTCTTAAAAAAAACCCTTTCTTGAGGAAGTTTTTCAAAATCGTTTTCAAAAACCCTAAGTGTAATCTTCAGATTGTGCTTAGTTTTTGGTGATCTAACTCACCTTAATCAAGTTAGGTGGCGACTCCAAATTTTTCAAAAGCCCTTATTCAAAATTAATTTTTAATTCAAACCTAGTCGCACTCATTCTTCTAGGAGGATGCGTTCTAACGAGAGAGCACTATGTTTTTCTCACTTGTCTTTTTTTAGTGCAAAAAATCTGGCAGCGACAATACCGGCGCCTAGTAGTTTAACACAGTGAAAAATGATCATTCTGCCCCTAAGCGGTCCAGCAAGACCACCCCCAATATTGTCCCTTAAAAGTCCAGGATGTTTAGTATCTCATTGCAACCGACTTCGGTCCGATTCTGAAAAACCCCAGTCAAAATAACCATTTTGCTCCTGGGCACCTGGCAAGTGTTTCGAGAAAGTACCAATACCTCGAGATGGTAAGACCACCCTTAACACTATCTTTAAACAGTCTGGCATGTTCAATATGCCATTCAAACTGATCCTGGTCTCGTTCTGATCAACTGTGGTCAAAATGACTATTTTGCCTCCCGGCATCCCGGCACTCTCCTCGGGAAGTACAAGTTTTCTGAAGGGTAAGAACACCCCAAAGTACCTTTAGATAGTAAAAAATGCCCTTGCGTCCAAAATAAAGTGCATTTTGGCAAGTTTTAATCAAAATAACCATTTTACCCCTACATACCCAAGCGCATATTCAGACCACACTGATCCCAGGAATTAAATCGGCATCCACCGGGATGCTCAAAAGAGGGTTCCTACCATTTTCGGATGAGTCCCTTAACTCAAAACGAAGTGTGTCACAGATGCTCCTCCAAAAGCTAATTTTTCTTCACTTTTCGAGCTAAAACGCACTATCAAACGATTGACGAATGATATAGACTAAGGAATTCCAAGGAGCTTGAGTGATAGGCTTTCTATTAATATGGTACGATTGTCAACAACATCACCCAAAGGTCGTGATCAAATAGTTCAAAGAACGGTACTTTTTGACCAAACCCTATTTTAAAAATCAAACTTCATATTCTTTCAAAAGTCTTTTAAAAAATATGCATCATGCACCATTCATCCTAAAAGTGATGACCAAACCTTATTTTAAAAATTGCATAAGTGGATATTAAGTAATCGGAGATCAAGTGAGTGAATTAAAGGTAAACAAACATGTAGGTACTGAAAGGGCAGGGTAGAGTGATGATCTTAGGATAGCTTCCATATACTTAACCAACCCTTGCATCATAGATTTCTTGTTTCAAAGACCAACCCAGAATCACATTTCAAAAGGGCGGTAAAACGTTTTCAAAAGGTTGCTAAAAAGCCTAGTTTGCAAAGAAACTTTTTAAGAAGGCTTTTTCAAAATATTTTCAAAAAACCTAAGTTTGATCTTCGGATTACACTTAATTTTAGGTGGCCTAGCACATCTTTAACTATGTTAGGTGACGACTCCAAAGTTTTTCCAAAAAGCCCTTATTCAAATCAAGTTTTTAAGATCAAACCCACATCACACTCGTCCTTTTAGGAGAACGACTTCTAACAAAGAGAGTATCGGTCATTTTTCCGAGCCAAGATGGCTCAAGTCAAAAACTATGGCATGATAGCTGGCGACTTTACTGGGGACACTTAGAAGGTTAGGCAATTGTCATGTCCTTTCACCCTTCACTCATCCAGAATCTCTGGTTACCTTGTTCAATTATACCCACTTCTCAAAAATAAGTTTTCAAAACATCATAAGTTTGTAAAATCAAACATTAGTTTTCAAAAGTTTTCAAAAGTGTCATCACTGGCATTTAACATCCATACCCATGCTCTTATTGATTTCCATATTTATGCTCTTGCAATGATCATCTATTCATCTTGCTTTAAGTTTATCGAAAAGTACTAACTCTTTGTTTTCTTTTGTAGGTGTTGTTCACATTTACTTTGTGCAATTTCAATACTTTAATTGCCATGAATGCATGAATGTTACAAGATGGATAAAATGTGTGGATGGGTTCTTTCCTCCAGTAGCTAAAATTCCACACACACAAGGCAGTGAATCACAAAACATTTGCATACATTTTGCATAACCTATTACTACCATCTAGTTAGAAAGGGGAATAGTAGAGTGACTGTTAGTTGATGCAATGCATGTTTCCTACTTGACAGTCCATCAATAATTCCCCTACTTGAATCACCAACCAAAGAAGGAGTTTGGCCCATTGGGAATAGACGTTGAACGTTTAAAGATTTGAGAACTGGGCTTTTCAGAAAGCATTAGTCAACCCTAACTTCATGCTATATATAGCAACCCATGTATAGTCGAACTTCTACCCAAATTAAGACACGTGTCAATTTCAAAATAAAAAAATTTAAAAACTACTTATTTACATTTCAATATCCTTGTCTTTAAAATTGCTTATTTATTGTTGTTATGCTGTTCATGTATTAGTGTCCATTTTTGAATTAACATCCTTAGTAAGTCAACTGAAAAACCAAGAAGTCACACTATCTGACAAGAATCATAAACTTGAAAAAGAGCTACATGCATATTTGGAAGAGAAAAAGGCATTTGTTCATAAAATTACATCTCTTGAATCTAACTTATATATATCTCAAGATCACGTGAAAAGATGATTGTAGACTCAGAGAAACTTGAAAAACTTCTTGGTTCACAAAAGGCTAATGGAGACACTACTGTGATGTATTTGAGAAGAAAGTTGCTCCTACTTAAGTGCTAGAAAAGAGAACTGCTCTAGCTCTAGCACAAGTAAAAGTGAAAAATAAAGTCCATAACATATTTGCTTTGTTTGACACATAGAATCCATTGAATAGTAAACCTAACCCCACACGATTTGCACAATCTACAAAGTTTGTACCCGTGTGTCATTACTATGGGATTAGAGGACATATTGGGCTGCAATGCCATAAATTGCACGGTCTTCCTAGGGATTACATTCAAACAAAAGGTAGGAAGGTGTATCAACCTTGGACCAATAGTAGCTTCATGTTCAATAGGCTTGATGTGCTTTCATAGCCAAGGCGAGTTCAATATAAGAGAAAAATTTCAAGAAAGAACCACAACGCCAAGACTGCATCTAGGAGAACACTAAAATAGTCAAAAACTATTTTGAACCCAAGACAAGACTTGCTTGGGTAAGAAAAATTGACCTAGTCACAAAACCTTTAGATTCTCTTAGGATTGAGCCCCTTTGTGAATTTGTTGGGGTTGATGTCATTGAGTAGAGTTTTCATTAACATAGCCTAGGATGTTCTTCAATTATATTTTGAATCCTATGCTATGAACTTATGTTCTTTTTTCTTTTTTTAATTTGTTTATACTTTTTGAAAAATACAAAAAAGATTTTCTTTTGTTTTGGACTATACACATTTGATAACATCATGGTATTCATGTAAGTGCTTATGTTATGATGAATATGCCAAACGTAATTTTCTTGATTCAAGACAATTGTATGTGCATTGCTCCAGTCAATTCATTATCAACTTGTCCAAGTGACATAAGTCATGATTGTGTGCCCTTTGTGTATAATATGTTTTGACAAGTTGTATGTTCGCATATATGATCAAATTTAATCTATGTGCCTTTCTTGAGTATAGTGATTATCATGTGCTAGATTGACCAATTATTGCATACCTTTTTTGTTGGTCTTCTCTGTAAGCATTCCATTTTTGCCTGATCTGCAATTCTTAGTTAAAATAGTCAAAACGCCTCCTTAGCATTCTCTTGTATTCAAAGCAGCTTTTCGAGACAGGATAGTCTCCAAAACCAACGCTAGAAACAACTTTTTGAGAATGGGTAGTCTTTGAAACCAACGCCAAACCTTGAACGGATCACTTTCGGTGCCTATTAGCCCATCGATGTAGAATGTCCATTATACTCCTAGGCATCAGGTAGCTTCCCGAGAGCAGGCAATCTCAGGAACCAATGCCAAAACAACTAGAGTGGCGGAACCACTTACAAACTATCATGCCGTCAGAGTGGTGAGAAAACACTCATAAAAAAATCCACATGGGCATGCCACAAAAAAATCTTGTGTCACAAGACTGAATATGCCTCTTGGTCGTGGCACGTTTACCAACAGATGGAATACCTTTGGAAACCAAGTCGTTATAACCATCAGAGTGACGAAAACCCTCAGAAACCAACTCATCACACCGGTGCTTAATATCCCAACATGGTGAAAAATGACCATTTTGCCCCTAGGCAGTCTGACACGTCTTTTGAGAAAGTACCAAGTCCTTAAGATCGTAAGACTGCCCTTTATTATGCCCCTAGGCAGTCTAGCATGTCTTTCGAGAAAGTACCAAATTCTCAAGATGGTAAGACCACCGCTAATATTATCTCTTGAAAGTTTGACATGTTCAATATGCCATTGAAACCAGCTCCGGTCCCATTCCGAAAAACCCTGGTCAAAATAACCATTGTGCTCGAGAAAGTACCAATACCTCGAGATAGTGTTGCACCCCAGTTTTTAGCGCTCAAGATAATTGTAAGCACCCCATTTTTGACCGCAGAGCAGTCTACACTCCGTCCAGACTTGTACTCAAGTCAATATAGGCATATTCCAACCGAAACAGACTCTCTAAGTCCAAATCCCATCTGTCCATGGCCTCGTGGGCCGGCCAGGCCCAAATAGAGGCAAAATGATCAAAATGCCCTTAGGGGCATTGTCTTTTCCAATTCCAATTCCAATTCCAATCCCTCTCTCGAGACAGTTGATTCCTCGAGACGGTTCCAAATCAGGCACGTCTTTCCAAAGACAGTAAGTCTCATTTCCAATCCCTCTCTCGAGACAGTTTATTCCTCGAGACGGTTCCAATTCAGGCACGTCTTTCCGAAGACGATAAGTCCCCTTTCCAATTCCTCTCTCGAGACAGTTTATACCTTGAGACGGTTCCAATTCAGGCACGTCTTTCTGAAGACGGTAAGTTCCATTTCCAATCCCTCTCTCGAGATAGTTTATTCCTCAAGACGGTTCCAAATCAGGCACGTCTTTCCGAAGACAGTAAGTCCCTTTCCAATTCCAATCCCTCTCTCGAGACAGTTTATTCCTCGAGACAGTTCCAAATTAGGCACGTCTTTCTAAAGACGGTAAGTCCCCTTTCTAATCCCTCTCTCGAGACAGTTTATTCCTCGAGATGGTTGCAATTCAGGCACCTCTTTTGGAAGACGGAAAGTCCCCTTTCCAATCCCTCTCCCGAGACAGTTTATTCCTCGAGAAGATTCCAATTTAGGCACGTCTTTCCGAAGACAGTAAGTCCCCTTTCCAATTACAAACCCTCCCTCGAGATAGTTTATTCCTAGAGACGGTTCTAAATCAGGCACGTCTTTCCGAAGACGGTAAGTCCTCTTTCCAATCCCTCTCTCGAGACAGTTTATTCCTCGAGACAGTTCCAATTCAGGCCCGTCTTTCCGAAGACGGTATGTCCCCTTTCCAATCCCTCTCTCGAGACAGTTCTAAATCAGGCCCGTCTTTCCGAAGACTGTAAGTCCCCTTTCCAATTCCAATCACTCTCTCGAGACAGTTTATTCTTCGAGACGGTTCCGAATCAGGCACGTTTCTCCGAAGATGGTAAGTCCCCTTTCCAATCCCTCTCTCAAGATAGTTTATTGCTCGAGACGGTTGCAATTTTGGCACATCTTTCTGAAGACAAAAAGTGTCCTTTCCAATGCCTCTCTCGAGACAGTTTATTCCTTGAGACGATTCTAATTCAGGCACGTCTTTCCAAAGACGGTAAGTCCCCTTTCCAATTCCAATCCCTCTCTCGAGACAGTTTATTCCTCGAGACGGTTTCAAATCAGGCACATCTTTCTGAAGATGGTAAGTCTCCTTTCCAATCCCTCTGTAGAGACTGTTTATTCCTCGAGACGGTTCCAATTCAGGCACGTCTTTCCGAAGACGGTGAGTCCCCTTTCCAATCCCACTCTCGAGACAATTTATTCCTTGAGACGGTTCCAAATCAAGCACGTCTTTCTGAAGATGGTGAGTCCCCTTTCCAATTCCAATCCCTCTCTCAAGACAGTTTATTCCTCGAGACGGTTCTAAATCAGGCACGTCTTTCCGAAGAAGGTAAGTCCCCTTTCTAATCCTTCTCTCGTGACAGTTTATTCCTCAAGACGGTTTCAAATCATGCACGTATTTTTGGAGACGATAAGACCCCTTTCCAATCCCTCTCTCGAGATAGTTTATTCTTCGCGACGGTTCGAGTAGCGAAAATACTCGTAAACAGGTCAATATAAGGAATTGTCGACAAACCCCTATGTCATGACGACTGCCATCAGAGTGGCGGAAACACTCAAAACCCAGGTCAACACCAGTGCCTGCTAGCCCACTTTGGTGAAAAATGGCCAAACTGCCCCTTGGGCCTTTTCCGAGACTTTTCGCTCAAGATGACCATTCTGCCCCTAGGCATCCAAATGCCCCGGGAACCACATCGGCTCTGGGTATCAAACCGGTAACCTTTTGAGATTACTTCTTATAGTATTTTCAACCTTCCTCTACCTTTCCGGATCATTTTGAGTCAATTCCGGCAAACTTGGTTCAAAATGACTATTTTGCCCTTGGAAGCCCGGTCACCTTTTCTAACCACACCGGCTCTGGGTATCAAACCGGTAACTTTCCGAGAATGCTTTTTATAGTGTTCTCAACCTCCCTTTACCTTTTCGGATCATTCCGAGTTAGCTCCGACAAACCCGGTGCAAAATGACCATTTTGCCCTTGGAGGGCCGATCACCTTTTCCAACCACACCGGCTCTGGGTGTCAAACCGGTAACTTCCTGAGAATGCTTTTTATAGTGTTCTCAACCTCCCTTTACATTTTTGGATCTTTCTGAGTCAGTTCCGGCAAACCCGGTACAAAATGATCATTTTACCCTTGGTGGGCTGGTCACCTTTTCCGACCACACCGGCTCTGGGAACCAAACCAGCAACCTCTGGGAACATTCTAAATAATATTTTCAAATATTGAGTCTTCTTCCGAGACAGTCCGAGTCCGTCCCGGTAGCTTTCCAACCCGATTGACTGTTTTTCCCTTAAAGGCCCGGTCAACCCTTCCGACACATTCTATCCTCATTTTCCAAGTCAAATACCTCCGGGACATTATTTTAAGTGTTCCTGCTCTTTTCCAGCCTTCCGAGCCATTCCCGGTCCCTTAAATCATTTTCGGACTTTCCTGAGTCACTCCTAGTGAAGCCAGGCTAAAAATTACATGGTAGTCACTAGTAGAGGCGCCCAAATCTAGTCAAAGATATGTTGCTTGCCGACCTTAAATATTTCCTAAATGGCTGGCACCACTGCAACAGGTGCCAGTTGTAGCGCCCAGATTTTTCGCACTCGAGGAATACTCACCCAAGCGGGAAAAATGCTGTACTCTCTCGTTAGAACTCACCCTCCTAAAAGAATGAGTGCGACTAGGTTTGAATTGAAAAATTGGTTTGAATAAAGGGCTTTTGAAAAAGGTTTGGAGTCGCCACCTAACTTAATTAAGGTGAGTTAGGTCACCTAGAAAACTAAGAATAATCCGAGGACTACACTTAGGGTTTTGGAAAACAATTTTGAAAATATCTCCTAAAGAGAGGGTTTCTAAGAAAACAGGTTGTTTAGCAACCTTTGGAAAATATTTAGCCCTTTTTAGAAAAATAACTCCTTTTTGGTCTTTGAAAGCAGTGATCTAGGTTCGGAGGTTGGTTACGTGTAGGGAAGACGCACTAAGCTATCACCCTACCCCGCCCTTTCGGTACCTACATGTCAATCTACCCTAGATTCACCTATGAGAGTCTACAACTAACTAAATGGTTCAACCCTATTCACTTTGAAAAACAAATGCTTGAAAACTAACATGATGCATGATATGCAAGTGCAAGTTAAGAGGATTGGAAAATAGAAATTGATTTGAAAAGAAATTGATTTGATTTGAAAATAGATTTGAAGAAATAGGATTGAAATTAGAAATTTTGAAAATTTGAAAATAGTAATTTGAAAATGGAAAGTTTGAAAGTAGACGGGAATTTGAGATTTGAAAAGATTTTGGAAACCGCACCCATGAGGGTGGAATTGAAAGTTTGAAAAGTATTGTGACCGCACCTATGAAGGTTGTCTACGTATCCCTTTGGGGGAATCAGGTCAGTCGTAGTTCGGACCGGAGTCCGATTGAAAATAGAAGAGTGGATTGAAGAAGGAACTTGCATTGGACATTGAATTTGATTTGAAATTAAAAGAGGAGATTGGAAATTGGAATTGAGAGGATTGGAATTGCTTTGGAAAGATTGATTTGGACTAGTTTTGGAAAAGAGAAGGTTTAAGAAAACCTAGACTTAAGAAAGATGAGACCTAGGAAAGACTTGAGATTAAGAAAGATTAGATTGGAATGTTGGATTTAGAAAGATTTGGAAAGATTTGGAAACTTGGAATTTAGGAAAAATTTAGATTAGGAAAGTTTCGAATTAGGAAAGTGTCGTTTTTGGAAAGTTTGAAATTAGGAAAGTTTTAGGTTTAGAAAAGTTTTAAAATTAGGAAAGTTTCATTTTCAGAAAGTTTTGGAATTAGGAAAGGTTAGAATTAGGAAAGTTTTGAATTAAGAAAGTTTTCAATTTGGAAATGTTTGAAAAATGGAAGTTTTGAGTTTAGAAAAGCCTTAGATTTGAAAAGATTTGAAGTTTAAGAAAGTTTAGAATTTAGAAATTTTTTAGGTTTAAGGAGATTTAACTTAAGAAAGTTTCAAATTTAGAAAGTTTTGAATTTGGAAAGATTTGAAATTTAGAAAGTTTAAGATTTAAAAAGTTTTAGAGTTTTAGAAAATCTTGAGATTAGGAAAGGTTTGAGTTTAGGAAGAGTTTGAAAACTTAGGTTTGAAAAGTTAATATTTGGAAAAAGGGGTAGGATTAGGAAAGATGTGGAAGTTGAAAGTTTTAGGAAACTTATGGTTTAGGAAGGTGGAAGTTTAGGAAGGATTTGAATTAAGAAAAAGTTGGATTTTTAAAATTAAGGAAAGATTTAAAGTTTAAGTTTAGGAAACTTTATGGTTTAGGAAGGAATTGAATTAGGAAAGATTTGGGATTTGTTTCCAAAAACGGGGGGATTGGATTTAGTTTCCTAAACGGGGAGATTGGATTTGGTTTCCTGAATGGGGAGATTGGATTTGGTTTCTTAAAGGGAAGATTTGATTTGACAAGGATTTGGAAAGGGAGTTTCTAGAAACCCTAGTTTTGGAAAATCATAGTTTCGACGTAGACAATAGGTTTTGGAAACGTGTTTGGTTTGGATGTGAAAACAAGAGGTTTTGGAAACCTAGGTTTAGGGCAAAGTTTGAAAACCATGTTTTTGGGAAGGAAATCTAGGGTTTCCTAATTGTGGGTTCTAGGGCTTGACTTGGGCTCTAAGGAAAGAGTTTTTTGGAAAGCTCGTTTTTGGAAACGAAGGTTTTCTAGAAAGGAATCCTAGGGAGGAGTTTTTGGAAAGTGTGTTTTTGGAAACATAGATTTTGGAAGGAAATCCTATAGAGGAAATTTCTAGAAGGAAAATTTTGGAAAGAGAGTTTTTTAGAAAGGTTTTTGAAGAGAGTTTTTAGGAAGGGATTTTAAAGAGAAAGAGTTTTGGAAAGGAGTTGAAAAAGGGAATCTTGAAAAATAGATTTTGGAAGGGAGTTTTTGAAAACAATTTTGGAGAGGAGAGTTTTAGGAAAGTATGTTGAAAAAGAGATTTTTAGGAAGAGGGATTTGGAAAAAGAGTTTTTTTTAAAAGGTCTAAAAATATTCTCACTTTCCTAAAACGATTCTAGCCATAAGAGGGCTAGAACCACTTTAAGAAAGTGGTTTTGGAAAACAATAAGATTGGAAAATATAGACCAAAAAGGTCACTTTTAATGTAGCACTTTCCTAAAGCAACCCTAGCCATGAAAAGGCTAGAATCACTTTAGGATTGTGGTTTTGAAAACAAGTTTTTGAAAAAGAGATTTTGATGCAATTTTGAAAACAAGTTTGAAAACGATTTTGAAGACAACTTTGAAAACGGATTTTGGAAGATGCAAGATTATGATATGCACAATGCTATTTAGGGTCGTGAACATACAAGGTTAAGACTTCACCACATAATCAAGGGGGCCGGACCCACGTGGTCTTTGGTTATACTAGAAGAAAGCTCCCAACACGGTGACTCTCCAATAGTCTAATCCTACACATGGACCGGGAGTCCCCTTGTTTCAAGCATGCAAAGAAAGGGGGGGAAAGAGATGGGGGATTAAAATAGAGAAAACCCAAGTGGGTTGGAGAGAGAAGAGAGAGGGGAGAAGTGCAGAAAATTAAAGAGAAAGCCTACCGTATGTCTTCTTTATTTTGCGCGCCGCGCTGTCTTCGGTCTTCGGTCTTTGTCTTGATCTTCACCTTCAGTCTTCAAGAGTTGTCATCAAGCTTTGGATGGCAGCTCTCCAAGTCTTCAAATAGTGGTTGAAGGCTAGTGTATGAGTGTATAGGGGAGTGTATGAGTGTATAGGAGGCTAGGGTTTGTGTATAGTGGCTAGGGTTTGGGAAAACCTAGGGAGGCTAGGGTTTTGGAGATGCTCGAGCTCTGTATATCGAAATATAAGATTTTTCGGTTAAGTTTGCAGACCTCTTTCACGTTGAATGAGGCTCTGTATTTACAGAGGTTGGACAAAACTGGCGCCTGTTGCAGTGGCGCCAGGCTAAATTTTACACTGGCGCCAGGCCATTTTTTGGCTTGGCACCACTACTAGTAGCGTCAGCCAATTAGGAAAGATTTAAGGTCGGCAAGCAACTTATCTTTGACTAGATTTGGGCGCCTGTACTAGTGACTACCATGCAATTTTTAGCCTGGCTTCACTAGGAGTGACTCCAAAAAGTCTGGGAATGATTTGAAGGAGCCGAGAATGACCCGGAAGGCCAGAAAAGAGCAGGAACACTTAAAATAGTGTCCTGGAGGTATTTGACTTGGAAAGTGAGGATAAGGTGGGTCGGAAAGGTTGACCAGGCCTTTAGGGGCAAAACGGTCAATCGGACCGGAAAACTGCCGGGGCGAACCCAGATTGTTCCGGGAAAAGACTTGGGATCTGGAAACATTATTTAGAATGTTCCCAGAGGTTGCCGGTTTGATTCCCAAAGTCGGCGTGGTCGGAAAAGGAGACCGACCCACCAGGGGCAAAACGGTCATTTTGTACCGGGTTTGCCGGAACTGACTCGGAATGGTCTGGAAAGGTAAAGGAAGGTCGAGAACACTATAAAAAGTATTCTCGGCACATTACCGGTTTCATACCCAGAGCCGGTGTGGTCGAAGAAGGAGATCGGCCCTCTAGGGGCAAAACGGTCATTTTGTACCGGGTTGGCCGGAACTGACTCGGAATGATCCGAAAAGGTAAAGGAAGGTCGAGAACACTATAAAAAGTAGTCTTAGAGGGTTACCGGTTTGATACCCAGAGCTGGTGTGGTTCCCGAGGCATTCGGATGCTTAGGGGCAAAATGGTCATCTTGACCGAAAAGTCTCAGAAAAGGTCCTAAGGGTAGTCTAGTCATTTTTCACCAAAGTGAGCTAACAGACAGGGGTGTTGACCTGGGTTTTGAGTGTTTCCACCACTCTAACGGCGGTCGTCGTGACACAGGGATTTGTTGCCAATTCCCTATATCGACCTATTCGTGAGTATTTCCGCTACTCGGACAGGGCTGAGTATTTCCGCTACTCGGACGGGGTTGATGATTTGGGAATATTTCCGCTACTCGGACAGGGTTGAGTATTTCTGCTACTCGGACGGGGTTGAATATTTCCGCTACTCGGACGGGGTTGTGAGTAGTTTTGCTACTCAGACCGTCTCGAGGAATAAACTGTCTCGAGAGAGGGATTGGAAAGGGGTCTTTCCGTCTCCGAAGAGACGTGCCTGGATTGAAACCGTCTCGAGGAATAAACTGTCTCGAGAGAGGGATTGGAAAGGGGTCTTTCCGTCTCCGAAGAGACGTGCCTGGATTGAAACCGTCTCGAGGAATAAACTGTCTCGAGAGTGGGATTGGAAAGGGGTCTTACAATCTCCGAAGAGACGTGCCTGGATTGAAACCGTATCGAGGAATAAACTGTCTCGAGAGTGGGATTGGAAAGGGGTCTTACCGTCTCCGAAGAGACGTGCCTAGATTGAAACCGTCTCGAGGAATAAACTGTCTCGAGAGTGGGATTGGAAAGGGGTCTTACCGTCTCCGAAGAGACGTGCCTGGATTGGAACCGTCTCGAGGAATAAACTGTCTCGAGAGTGGAATTGGAAAGGGGTCTTACCGTCTCCGAAGAGACGTGCCTAGATTGAAACCGTCTCGAGGAATAAACTGTCTCGAGAGTGGGATTGGAAAGGGGTCTTACCGTCTCAGAAGAGACGTGCCTGGATTGGAACCGTCTCGAGGAATAAACTGTCTCGAGAGAGGGATTGGAAAGGGGTCTTACCGTCTCCGAGGAGACGTGCCTGGATTTTGAGTGTTTCCGCCACTCTAATGGTTTTGTGAGTACTTCCGCTACTCTAACGGTTTTGTGAGTGTTTCCGCCACTCTAACGGTTTTGTGAGTAGTTTTGCTACTCGGACCGTCTCAAGGAATAAACTGTCTCGAGAAAGGGATTGGAATTGGAATAAGAAAGGACAATGCCCCTCAGGGCATTTTGGTCATTTTGCCTTTATTTGGGCCTGACAAGCCCGCAAAGCGATGGAAAGACGGAATTTGGACCTAGAGGATTGGTTTCGATTGGAATATGCCCACGATGACTTGAGAACAAGTCTGGACGGAGTGTAGTTGCCGAGCGGTCAAAAATGGGGTGCTTACAGCTGCCCCTCTTTTTCTGTCTTTGCTTGTCAAAGACAGAAAATGATAAAAGTAAGAATCCTATGTTGACCGCGAGGCAGTCGGAGGGACGGACACTGGAAATCATCCGACAATGAGGGTCAAAAATGGATAATGGGCCAGAAAGGCATTCGAAAACGAGTTTTAGCGGGAAAAATGGCAAAACTGCCCAGAATTTAGAACTGGCGCCACTGCTTTGGGAAAAAGGAACTGGCGCCTCTGCTAGTGGCACCAGGCTTAAAGTTAAAACCAGAAAATTTCTGGTTCGAACATCAACGGGATTTGAAGAGTTTTTTGCAAATTTGTGAGGCATTGCCAGGAATCCGTCTTGGACATTGAAGGAGCACTCCTTGGGGACCACGGGTGATTGCCGAAGGGAGTCCACGTCGCCGGAAAAGTCGCCGGAAGTGAAGATTTTGCCGGAGAACTTCCAAAAGGCGAGTTTTCAAATTTTGTTGATTTTGATGTGTAGAACTTCGTTTGAATCATGTGAATAGTGAAAATTGATGTTTTGATATATTTTGAACACTTTGGTGATGTTATTTTTGTATTTTGATGCTTGTTTGATTGAATTTGAGTGATTTTTCATGATTATGCGAAGAGGGTTTTCTGCAAGACTAGGAAATTTGTTCCTACAGGCATGGGTAATGGGTTTTCTGGCTATGTTTTTGTGCAATGTGCCTTAGAAAAATGTGTTTAATAACCGTATGAAGTTTCCTGATTTTTTGAAAACTTGGTGAATTTTTTATTTTTGAAAAAATAGAAAAATATTTAGAAAATTAGAAAAAATTAGAAAATTCAAGAAATTGATGAAATTTTTGAAGTTTGAAATTTGGAAAAATGTAGGAATATTTTGAAAACATTTGAGATGATTTTGAAAAATTTTGGAGGCCTTTTGAAAACCATTGATTTATTTGAAAAATAAAACATGAGTTTTGGGAATTTTAAAAAATTGGAAAGTGTGCACGGGTGCCATTGTCATGTGATTGTGGCGTTGGAAGGTGCATATTTCATATTTTGTGTTGATGTCATGGGCGTTGTAGGGGCCACTTTTAAACGGGACTCTGCCGAAATTTTTAGGAATTATGGAAAAGGTTGGTTAAAATCTTAGAAATAAAATCTTTTTGAAAGGAAATGGCAGAGAACCCTTGAGATGTGATTTGGAGTTGGAAAATCAAGATGTGTGAAAATTTTGTTTTTGATTTGTTATTCAAAATCCTTTATTTGTTTTGTGTTATTTGTTTGTTTTATTTTACTGTCATTTAAACTGTATGAATGATATATTAACATCACTTACCTTGGCTTACCTTTTCAGAATGGCTGACGCAGGTGATGACGGTTCTGAAAGGAGGCACCGCTCGGGGAAGGCGGCCCGGACAGATTCTGCTGGCGGCTCTAGCCGATCTAGAGGTAGTCAACGATCTACCGGACGATCTTCGTCTAGCCAGAGCGGGCAGGGGAGTAGATTACTTGTCGACCATTTTCCTCCGGTTGAGTAGGCTTTTGCTGAGGAGGTTGATGCCGAGGGGGAGGTACCGGGCCTTGGGGACCAAGTGACTGGCTATGGGAGAGCTTCTTCCAGGCAGAGGCAGACGGATGCTGACTTGGGAGATTTGTAGATACCAGATGTCCCACCTCTCGGGGATCTGGCCTATCATCCTAGTGTATATTCCAGACAGCATTTGCCACCTCCGCGGGTACATACGGCTTTCTGAGGGGTTGTTCATCAGGTTTTTGTGACCATGCAGCAAGCTGCCCCATCATACCATGCCTTCTTGGTAGAGATCGGGTTTGGCGCCATTATGGGATTACAGGCTAACCGCCTGAACCGTCATTTGGTACTGGCACTTGTCAAGAGGTGGTTCGGGGAGACTGGGACCTTCCATTTTGTCGGCTTCGAGTTAGGCCCCACTCCTTTGGATTGGGCGATTATTACAGGACTCTCCTTTGTCGGCCGGCGGATCACCCTGCACCCGGTTAGCAGGGACGAGGCCTGTTTGCTGTTGGACTTGCCTCAGCCTGAGCGTTCTGCCTTCCCAGTCTCTTGGATTAGTCAGGGTGAGCGTACTTTTGCTACCGAGCCATCCCCTGCTCGGCGGGACATCATGAGACGGCTACTTGTGTTGTACATCATCTTTAGCTGCTTCTGCAACAACAAAAAGTCACTCGTGTCGTGCCGTCTAGTGAGTATAGTAGCCGATCTGGGAGCTTTGTCCGAGTTGGACTGGGGGTCCTTTTCTTTTGGCTGCCTTCTTCGATCGATGCGGGTTCGAACTTCTTCTTGCTGGGGCAGCATGTAAGCACCCCATTTTTGACCGCTCGGCAGTCTACACTCTGTCCAGACTTGTTTTCAAGTCATTATGGACATATTCCAATCGAAACCAATCCTCTAGTCCAAATGCTGTCTTTCCATCGCTTCGCGGGCCTGTCAGGCCCGAATAGAGGCAAAATGACCAAAATGCCCTTAGGGGCATTATCCTTTCTTATTCCAATTCCAATCCCTCTCTCGAGACAGTTTATTCCTCGAGACGGTCCGAGTAGCAAAACTACTCACAAAACCGTCAGAGTGGCGGAAACACTCACCAAACCGTCAGAGTGGCGGAAACACTCACAAAACCGTCAGAGTGGCGGAAACACTCACACCGTTAGAGTGGCGGAAACACTCAAAACCCAGGCACGTCTCTTCGGAGTCGGTAAGACCCCTTTCCAATCCCTCTCTCGAGACAGTTTATTCTTCGAGACGGTTCCAATCTAGGCACGTCTCTTCGGAGTCGGTAAGACCCCTTTCCAATCCCTCTCTCGAGACAGTTTATTCCTCGAGACGGTCCGAGTAGCAAAACTACTCACAAAACCGTTAGAGTAGCGGAAATACTCATAAAACCGTTAGAGTAGCGAAAATACTCATAGACTCGTTAGAGTAGCGGAAATACTCACAGAGCCGTCCGAGTAGCGGAAATACTCAACTGTTAGCGTAGCGGAAGTACTCACGGAGCCGTCCGAGTAACGAAAATACTCAACCGTTAGAGTAGCGGAAATACTCACAGAACCGTTAGAGTAGCGGAAGTACTCACAGAACCGTTAGAGTAGCAGAAATACTCACAGAACCGTTAGAGTAGCGGAAATACTCACAAAACCGTTAGAGTAGCGGAAATACTCATAGACTCGTTAGAGTAGCGAAAATACTCATAGAGCCATCCGAGTAGCGGAAATACTCAACCCCGTCCGAGTAGCGGAAATAATCAACACCTAGGCCAATACCCATGTTTGTTAGCTCACTTCGATGAAAAATAACCAGACTACCCTTAGGGCCTTTTCCGAGACTTTTCGGTCAAGATGACCATTTTGCCCCTAAGCATCCGAATGCCCCGGAAACCACATCGGCTCTGGGTATCAAACCGGTAATGCCCCGAGAACACTTTTTATAGTGTTCTCGACCTTCCTTTACCTTTCCGGACTATTCCGAGTCAGTTCCGGCCAACCCGGTGCAAAATGACCGTTTTGCCCCTGAAGGGCCGGTCTCCTTCAACCACACCGGCTCTGGGTATCAAACCGGTAATGCCCCGAGAACACTTTTTATAGTGTTCTCGACTTTCCTTTACCTTTCCGGACCATTCCGAGTCAGTTCCGGCAAACCCGGTGCAAAATGACCGTTTTGCCCCTAGAGGGCCGGTCTCCTTCTTCAACCACACCGGCTCTGGGTATCAAACCGGTAATGTCCCGAGAATACTTTTTATAGTGTTCTCGACCTTCCTTTACCTTTCCGGACCATTCCGAGTCAGTTCCGGCAAACTCGGTGCAAAATGACCGTTTTGCCCCTAGTGGGCCGGTTTCCATTTCCGACCACGCCGGCTCTGGGTATCAAACCGGAAACCTCTGGGAACATTCTAAATAATGTTTCCAGATCCCAAGTCTTCTTCCGGGACAGTTTGAGTATGTCCCGGCAGTTTTCCAGTCCGATTGACCGTTTTGCCCCTGAAGGCTCGGTCAACCTTTCTGACACATCCAATCCTCACTTTTCAAGTCAAATACCTCCAGGACACTATTTTAAGTGTTCCTGCTCCTTTCCGGCCTTCCGGGCCACTCCCGGCTCCTTCAAATCATTCCCGGACTTTCCGGTGTCATTCCTAGTGAAGGCAGGCTAAAGTTTACATGGTAGTCACTAGTACAGGCGCCCAAATCTAGTCAAAGATACGTTGCTTGCCGACCTTAATTGTTTCCTAAATGGCTGGCGCCACTAGCAGTGGCGCCAAGCCAAAAAATGGCCTGGCGCCACTAGGAGTGGCGCCAATATAAATTTTGCCCTGGCGCCACTGCAACAGGCGCCAGGCTTGTCCAACTTCTATAAATACAGAGCCTCGATCAACGTGAAAAGGGTCTGCAAACTTAACCTAAGAATCTCATATTTCGATATACAGAGCTCGAGCACCTCCAAAACCCTAGCCTCCTTAGGTTTTCCAAACCCTAGCCACTATACACAAACCCTAGCCTCCTATACACTCATACACACCCCCATACACTCATACACTATCCTTCAACCATCTTTGGAAGACTTGAAGAGCTGCCATCCAAAACTTGAAGACAACCCTTGAAGGTTGAAGAAGAAGATCAAGACAAAGACCGAAGATTGAAGACAGCGCGGCGCGCAAATTAAAGAAGATACAAGGTAGGTTTTCTCTTTAAATTTCCGCACTCTCCCCTCTCTCTTCTCTCTCCAACCCACTTGGGTTTTCTCTATTTTAATCCCCCATCTCTTTCCCCCCCTTTCTTTGCATGCTTGAAACAAGGGGATTCCCGGTCCATGTGTAGGATTGGACTATTGGAGAGTCACCGTGTCGGGGGCTTTCTTCTAGTCTAACCAAAGACCACGTGGGTCCGGCCCCCTTGATTATGTGGTGAGGCCTTAACCTTGTATGTTCACGACCCCAAATTGCATTGTGCATATCATAGTCTTGCATCTTCCAAAAACCGTTTTCAAACTTGTTTTTTAAAACGTTTTTAAACTTGTTTTCAAAATTGCATCAAAATCTCTTTTTCAAAAACTTGTTTTCAAAATCACAATCCTAGGGTGATTCTAGCTTTTCCATGGCTAGGGTTGCTTTAGGAAAGTGTTATATTAAAAGTGACCTTTTGGTCTATATTTTCAAATCGTGTTTTCAAAACCGCTTTCCTAAAGTAGTTCTAGCCTTCTTATGGCTAGAATTGCTTTAGGAAAGTGAGATGTTTTTATATTTTCCAAAAACTCTCTCTCTCTTCAAAAGTCTCTTCCTAAAAATCTCTTTTTCAACATACTTTCCTAAAACTCTCCTCTCCAAAATTGTCTTCAAAAACTTCCCTCCAAAATCTATTTTTCAAAACCCCCTTTTTCAACTCCTTTCCAAAACTCTCTCTCCTAAAAATTCACTTTCTAAAAACGCTCCCTAAAAAATCTTTCCAAAAACTCTCTTTTTCAAAATCTCCCTTCTAGAAATTCCCCTTTAGGATTTTCCTTCCCAAAAAACACGTTTCTAAAAACACACTTTCCAAAACTCCTTCTCTTTAAAATCTTTTTCCAAAAACTCCCTCTTCAAATTCACTTTCCAAAAATTTCTCCCTAGGATTCCTTTCTAGAAAACCTTCGTTTCCAAAAACGCACTTTCTAAAAAAACTCTTTCCTTAGAGCCCAAGTCAAGCCCTAGAAACCACAATTAGGAAACCCTAGTTTTCTTTCCAAAAACATGATTTTCAAACTTTGCCCTAAACCTAGGTTTCCAAAATCTTTTGTTTTGTACATCAAAACTATCCTTGTTTTCAAAACCTATTTTCTACGTCGAGACTAGAATTTTCCAAACCTAGGGTTTCTAGAATCTCCCTTTTCAAATCCTTGCCAAATCCAATCTTCCCTTTAGGTAACCAAATCAAATCTTCCCATTTAGGAAACTAGATCCCGTCCTCCGTTTTTTGAAACAAAATCCAACCTTTCTCTTTTAGAAACCAAGTCCAATCCCTTCTTAATCCAAACCTTTCCTAATTTCCCACCTTCCTAAACCATAAGTTTCCTAAACCTAAACTTTAAATCTTTCCTTAAATTTTAAAATTCAACTCTTTCCTAATACAAATCATTCCTAATCCTTCACTTTCCTAAATCTTAAGTTTCCAAAAACTTGAACATAAAAATCTTTCCTAAGCTTTAAGACTCAACTTTCAAATCTTTCCTAATTCAACCATTTCCTAATTCTACCCCTTTTCAAAATCTTTTTCAAATCCAAGCTTTCAAATCTTTCTTAAACCCAAACCTTTCATAATCTCAAGATTTTCTAAAACTCTAAAACTTTCTAAATCTTAAACTTTCTAAATTTCAAATATTTCCAAATTCAAAACTTTCTAAATTTGAAACTTTCTCAAGTTAAATCTTTCTAAACCCAAATCTTTCTAAATTCTAAACTTTCCAAAACTTCAAAATCTTTTCAAATTTAGAACTTTTCTAAATTCAAAACTTTCTAAATTCAAGACTTTCTTAAGTTGAAACTTCCTTTTTTTCAAACATTTCCTAAATTGAAAACTTTCCTTTTTCAAACCTTTCCCAAAACGAAACTTTTCTTATTTTCAAAACTTCCTTGTTTTCAAAGCTTTCCAAATTCAAAACTTCCCTTTTTCAAAACATTTCTAAATTCAAAACTTTCCGATTTTCAAAACTTTCCTTATTTGGGAACTTTCCTAATCTGAAAACCTTTCCTTTTTCGAAAACTTTCCTAAACCTAATACTTTCCTAAACCTAAAACTTTCCAAAAATAAAACTTTCCTAATTCGAAACTTTCTTAAATCGGACCTTTCCTAATTTGAACATCTCCTAAAATCCAATCTTTCCAAATCTTCCTAGCCAAGTAAAATCTTTCCTAAGTCTCTTCTCTTTCCTAAGTCTAGGTTTTCTTAAACCTTCTTATTCCAAAACAAGTCCAAATCTATCTTTTCAAATCAAAGTCCTCAATTTCCAATTTCCAATTTCCAATCTCCTCTTCTAATTTCAAATCCAATTCAATTTCCTTCTTCAATCCAACCTTCTATTTTCAATCGGACTCCGGTCCGAACTACGACTGACCTGATTCCCCCAAAGGGATACGTAGGCAACCTCCATAGGTGCGGTCACAATACTTTTCAAACTTTCAATTCCACCCTCATGGGTGTGGTTTCCAAAATCTTTCCAAATTTCAAATTCCAATCAATTTTCAAATTTCAATTTCAAAATTTCTATTTTCAAATTCCTATTTCTAAGTTTTCAAAGTTTCCAATTTCAATCCCATCTTTTCAAATCTATTTTCAAATCAAATCAATTTCTTTTCAAATCAATTTCTATTTTCCAATTCTTTCATCTTGCACGTGCATATCATGCATCATATTAGTTTCGTTTTAGACATTCTTTTCCAAAGTGAATGGGGTTGAACTATAGTTAATTAAAGACTCTCATAGGTGAATCTAAGGTAGATTGACATGTAGGTACCGAAAGGGCGGGGTAGGGTGATAGCTTAGTGCGTCTTCCCTACACGTAACCAACCTCCGAACCTAGATCACTGTTTTCGAAAGACCAAATGGAGTTATTTTTCAAAAAGGGCTAAATATTTTCCAAAGGTTGCCAAACAACCTGTTTTCTTTAAAAACCCTCTCTTCAGGAGATATTTTCAAATCCTTTTTCAAAAAACCCTAAGTGTAGTCCTCGGATTATGCTTAGTTTTTAGGTGACCTAACTCACCTTAATCAAGTTAGGTGGCGACTGCAAATGTTTTTCAAAAGCCCTTTATTCAAACCTGTTTTCAATTCAAACCTAGTCGCACTCATTCTTCTAGGAGGGTGAGTTCTAATGAGAGAGTACAGCATTTTTTCCACTTGGGTGAGTATTCCTCGAGTACGAAAAATCTGGGCGCGACACAGCATGACTAGCTTTTGGCCCTTCCTTGTCTGGTGGAGTTACGAGTACCTGCCAGTGTGTCGTCCCGCAGTTGTTGAGGGTGATCTCTATCCTCGTGCTTTAAGGTGGGCTCGTGACCGGGTGGCCCAGCGATTGGAGATTACTGACTTCGTGATGCTCCGGGCTAACCTTGAGTTGATTGAGGCGAGGGATGTGACCTGGCGGCCCTTCATTGGATCAGTCCATTATGAGACAGTCCGGTACCTGGTCCCGTTGTCTTTGTCGAGAGCTGCTTTTCTCAATGATGACACCTGGGAGTCCTACCTTGGAGATCGGCATTGGAGGCAGTTTCACGAGGAGTTTCGATCAGTAGGAGCTCCGCCAGAGTATATGTTTAGAGCCCTGGTGGCGGGAGTGCCCATCCCTTATCAGGAGCGTCAACCGGGTGCCGAGTTTTTGCTTCCTCCGGATACAGATTATGCCGCACACTTCGGGGCCCATTCAGTTGGTGCTTTCACCCGGTTTGAGGTAGTTACCGGCGGGTACGCTGTTGGCCAGGAGGTGGTTGACCTATGGCGCCGGGCTGGAGGATATGTGCCCCAGGCTGAGTTTACTGCTGTGAGAGATCAGAAAGACCGGTACCAGATGGAGCGGGACCAGTACCAGGCCGAGGTAGCTTCCATGACGGCTCGGTTATCTCAGATGGGTGGTGGGGGGGTAAGTTATTCTCTCTTTGCTCCTTATTGCTCTGTCGTTGCTTAACTCTTTTTGCTTGCAGCTGATTTTGGTTTTATCTCCCCTGCAGGATGGTGGTGCTTCGAGTAGTTATCCTCCTCCTCCGTTGCCGGGCTTCGGGGATTTTGATCCAGATGATATTGATTTTGACCTGTGATTGATGCCCCTTGTGGAGACTCTGATCCTCTTTTGCCCCTTGCCCTTGAGATGTATTGATGTTAGACAGTTTTATTTTGCTTAGTTTTGTATAAGGACGGATGTTTATGGTACTTAGATGCACAAATAGACATATACATATGATCAGAGGCATGTGATGTATGATGATGTTAGATGTTTATTACATGAGTTGATATTGGTGATTTCTATTTCTACAGGGAGTTATGTCCTATATATGCAAAGCTCATGCTGATTTTTTTTTTTTAACATATGCACAAGTTAGAAATATGTTAATAGAATGACATAGGGTGCTGTTAGACTTGTAGCCTTGGGAATGGTAACTCCCTCTTCTTCGGGGGTTTAGCCTCTCTTCTAGCTCAACCTTACCTCGATGGGATGATAGCATTTCGTACTTTACTCAACCTCTTGATCGCCCCCAACTCTTTTGTCTTAGGGTTAGTGTATAGGGTTATTAGGCTGAGACTCTCGACTCTCAGGGTCTTAGCAACAACTTACCTGACCTTTGGCAGAGCGATAAGTGGCCAGTCATTTCAATCCGAGAAGGCTTTGTTTAGGACCGTAATGTAGGCTAGGTTATGGGGTTTTAGAAACAACGGGATATGTAGGCTCAAATTCAATGTTATTTTCAGCAGGGTTTAGATCCAAACTCTCCTTAACCGTTTTTCAGTAGGATTAGCATCCATTTTTTTTTTTTTTTAAGCCTTGGCAGCGTCTCTAACTTATTTAGATCAAGCAATCTTTTTTCAATCAGAGGGGACTTTAATACGGTTGTAATGTAGGCTATGGTTTCGGAGTTTTGCAAGAAAAGGTAAAGGTTCAAACCTATTGTACCTACTGGGTTTCCTTGTAACCTAGGATCGCCTTTAAATTTCCTTCTCGCTTTTGGCCATATATTTCTCAGGGTGAAAATAACCTCGTTCTTTCACCCTTTCCATGTACTTCTTGAGATAAACATGATTTTCTTTTCTGTGCCTTTGAAGTTAACTCAATCACGATTTTCTTCAGGCCTTTCTTTAGAATCATGGTTTTTTTATTTTTTGCCCCTTGGCAACTCCTTTCTTTTGCTTTTCCTTTCTATTTCTTTTCTTTTCTTTTATGAAACGAGACAATTCTTTAACCCTTTCCCCTTAAATCTTTTCTTTGGAAGTTCAATATACCCAGTGTGGGCGGTGATCCCTAGGTTGGGGTTTTGTTAAGAAAGGATAAGTGGCTCAACGGGTTTGGCAAGGGGTTGCTTTTGACTGTATGAGAAATGAAATGAGGGCCTCTCTTCACTTTGAATTAAATTGCTTGATCCATAGAGTTTTTCAACACTATCCTAGCATGATAGAGGTGGACACCACTCCAAGAGTTCTCAACTATTGTCTGCCCTAATGTGGGGAGGACAGTCTTGGATCAGGGTTAACGAAGAAAATTTTTACTTTTTGCGAGGCACTAGGGGTTAAGCAAAGGGAATATGAGCACATTTAGTTATTTATTCAGTTATTTATTCTTTATATGTGGGGGAATGAAAGATAGCTCCTCTTCCTCTTGATAAACTGGCCACCCATCGCTTAGCCTCAAAGTCTTGCAAATGTTGCCTTTGGGTAGTATCCTCACTCATCCTTATTCTCTCTCTCTGTGGAAGGCTGATCATTTGGCGAGTGGTTAACTCATGCTATCATCCCTTCAAGTTGGATCATTCCATAAGACAAACCATGCCCCTTGCGTAGAGAGTAGTCACTATTCCTAGGGAAGACAAGACAACAACAATGGAATAAAATACTGTTATTTGATTATTATTATTATTTTCACGGAAAGCATAAAATTCTTAAACAATAAGAAGATGTAATCATGAACTTAAAGACAGGAAGTAAGAGGGATAGAAAGAAAGTGGGCGACAACACCCCTCTCTTGTACGCTCTTGCAAAGAATCCATTTTAGTACGGCCTTGGGACAATCCCCACGTCTTTGATGCTCCATTCGCGACCCGGATCCTCTGCCAATGCGAGATAAGCAAAGGCTTCCCCTAGAGCTCCACAGGCGTTGACACTGTTGATGCGGTTGTCAGCCTCCCTCTTGTTTTGTGTAGCGGGTTCTTCTATAAATAGGGTGACCAGCTCACCCCCTTCCAATTCAAATGGCTCTTCTCGTTCTCTTAACTCTTCTAGTCCCCAACCCATGTCTTCATAGTTGTACTCAGTTACAGGCCAAGGGTTTTCCAGCAAGTGACTTTCAGTTGCGGTATACTTCCGGTGTGGAAATTCATCACTCCATCCATTAGCAACCATGTTTTCAGTAGTCTCATCTCCCAAGAACATTGGCTCCTCAATGGGCCAGTCGGAAGCATCAAGCACTGCATCAGGGTTATGGAGATAGATTGGGCATAATGGGAGATCCTCCTCCCAGTCATCTTCTTCCTCGGTCTCTCAATCGTCCTCATAGTCCTCGGCCTCAGGCTCATCAAATACTCCCTCGCTCTCCATTTCTACTAGTATCATATTGACAGTGTGATCTGGCAGAGGGTTAGCAGTCACATTGGGAGTGGGAGCAGGTTTTACCGGCTGCAAATCGATGGTCTTATTGTCGATCAGGTCTTGGATCTTGTGCTTGAGAGCAAAGCAGCTTTCAGTGTCATGCCCCTGGCCACCTGAATGATATTCACATGTAAGAGCGGCATTAAAGGTCGGGGGCAAAGGGCTTGGCAACGGGCGAGCAGGGATGGGCTTTAAGATATTGTTCTTTAGAAGGCTATGGTAGGCCTTGGTTTGGGTGCAGGCTAAGGCATCGAAGGTGCAGATACGTCGAGCAGGTCTATTGAAGTTGGGTCGTGCCCCAGCGGGACCATAGCTTGGGGTTGGAGCAGGCATGGTCAAGGTGGGCAAGGGCAGTACTGGGGGTGATTGTAGCGGAGGTCGGTATTGAGGTGGTTGGTTAGGCAGAATAGCAGACACTTCGCTTTCCTTCCTGATTGTGCCCCTTATAGTAGCCACCTTCTTGGCTATGTTGATGGTATTTTCTCCAGTCTTGGCATAGGGATCTGTGATTCTTCCTGTCTTGAGGCCGTTTTCTATCATTTTCCCTTGCATGATGAGTTCGGAGAAGCTTTTTCCCACGCTTGTGCAGAGTTTCTCATAGAATATACCTTGAAAAGTATATATAAATAGTTGTACATACTCCTTTTCTTCCAACGGGGGATTAACTTGTGCAGCGGCCTCCCTCCATCTTAGGGCGTATGCTTTAAAACTCTCCTTCTCACCTTTGCTCATCGTCATCAAGGACCATCGATCGGAAGTGAGATCGATGTTGTGACGGTATTGGGCTTTGAATGCATTGACTAACTCCATCCAGGTTGTGATCTTCCTTAAGTCCAGACGAGCGAACCATTGTAGAGCCGACCCAATGAGGCTGTGTTGGAATAACTGCATAAGGAGCTTCGGGTCGTTGCCATGTCCACTTAGCGCTCCAGCATATAGACGAAGATGAGCAACAGGGTTACCGGTACCGTCGTACTTCTGGAAGTCAGGTATTTTAAACTTAGCAGGCCTCGGGTGGTTAGGGAAGAAACATAGCTCATCATAGGAAGTGAATCCGTAAGCATCATGGCCATGGAGACTTCGCAACAAATCCTCCAATCCTTGGATTTTCAGACTGAGAGGGTCTAGAGGGGCCTTCTTCGTAACAGGTGAAAGCAATATGTCTCTTCTTCTTCAATATTGACCCTTTTGGCATCTTCTTTGGTTTTCCCAGCATTGTCAGACTGAAGCAAGATCCTCGAATTAGCGGGTTCAAGGTCTTTAGATGAAATCGTTGATGATGACGAGACCGTAGTAGTATCCTTCATGGCTAGAGTTTGAATGAGTTTGAGCATCTCATCCATCTTAGTCCTCATTTCATTAACTTCCTCTCGAGAGACTTGAGAGGATTCTTCAGGGTTAGTAGCCATCAATGATGCTCTTTGCCGAGTGATAATAGGATCCCTTGGTGGATGTTGCCCCTTTTTAGGAGCAATGTTGACTCAGTGCGAGGTGACGTATGTAGATAGAAATAAAAAGGGAAAAAGAAAAAGACAAAAACACAAGTCACAAGTTAGTTTTTGATTTTTAGAGAACTTTATGCAATGCATGTCCTAGGGTTGCCCCTGCTTGAGAGGGAAACTAGTAATGATATATCGGCTCACTTTTGGAGATAGGGGGTTTGCCCCTGTATGCAGACACCTTACCATCAGGTAGGAACCTTCAATCATCTATGCATTCATTCATAAAAATAAAGAAGTACATTAAATTTTGTGTTTGAGATACAAAAGAATTGAAATACATTTTAATAGGGGGAGGTGGAACATTTTCCTTTGGACTTCCACCTATCTACTTTTACAAAAGGAAACCCTAAATTACTCTTGAGTCTTCGGATTCGCCTTCCTTGGATTTGATGTCGAGGAGGTCGCTGAGAGACCTTGTTGATTGATTGCCCCTTGTCTTCTTGGCAACCCTATCTCCGTGAGCATAGAGGGATTGGGACCCCTCTTATGGAATGAATTGAGATGCATGCAATGAGTCCTTAGGGTTACATGGGAACCCTTAGGGTTTGGGTAGGTTCAATGCAAGGGAGAGTGACGTTGGTGTCACTCTTAATGGGTTGATCATATGCATGAGAATGCAGTGACTTGAGTTACTTGGAACTCTTGTCTTGACATGGAATATTAAATGCATGAACATGAATATGTAAAAAGTATAAGGAGAGAAAGTACATGCATGCATGAACAGTTAGACAAGCATTATAACAGTATAAACACAAGCATTATAACAGCAGGTATAAATGAAAGTAAAAGTAGTCGCCCTTTCCTCCATTATTTTGAAAACGGTGCTCGTGTCCTAAATCTGGCAGAGGTTCGGCTATGCATGGTGTCTATATGAGTATGAGGTTGAGGGTTGACTAATGCGTCCTAAAAAGGCTCGGTCCCCGGATCTTCAAACCTAGGCCCACTCCCCGAGGTGGTGCCATGATCGGTTGGTGGTCCGAGCGGGGGAACCATCAAGAGGTCGTAGGCGAAAAAACTGACACAGCATCTTACCCACAACCAATATACTGTTCCCCCTTTCTAACTAGAAAGGACATATCGGGGTATGCAAGTATGCAGAATGCAAGTGCACATGCAGTGTGTGTGTAATTTTTAAAAGTGGAGGAAAGGGCCCAACAACTCCCATTCATCCTGTACATCACATTCATGCAAAGCAGTTAATAAAATTTAAACAAAATGTGTACCTACAAAACAAAGATGCAAGTGTTAGTATGTGAATGACAAACATGATACAAGATAATATGAATAGATGCATGATTTTTATTTTTTTTTTGAAAATAATTTTGGAAATTTAGTTTTGAAAATTTAAAGTGAATAGGATTGAACTAAGTTAATTGAAGACTCTACACGGGTAAAGGGTAAAGAGACATGACTAACGGCCTAACCCTCTAAGTGTCCCCAGTGGAGTCGCCAGCTGTCGCGCCCAGATTTTTCACACTCGAGGAATACTCACCCAAGCGGGAAAAATGTTGTACTCTGTCGTTAGAACTCACCCTCCTAAAAGAATGAGTGCGACTAGGTTTGAATTGAAAAATTGGTTTGAATAAAGGGTTTTTGAAAAAGATTTGGAGTCGCCACCTAACTTAATTAAGGTGAGTTAGGTCACCTAGAAAACTAAGAATAATCCGAGGACTACACTTAGGGTTTTGGAAAACAATTTTGAAAATATCTCCTCAAGAGAGGGTTTTTAAGAAAACAGGTTGTTTAGCAACCTTTGGAAAACATTTAGCCCTTTTTAGAAAAATAACTCCTTTTTGGTGTTTGAAAACAGTGATCTAGGTTCGGAGGTTGGTTACGTGTAGGGAAGACGCACTAAGCTATCACCCTACCCCGCCCTTTTGGTACCTACATGTCAATCTACCCTAGATTCACCTATGAGAGCCTACAACTAACTAAATTGTTCAACCCTATTCACTTTGAAAAACAAATGTTTGAAAACTAACATGATGCATGATATGCAAGTGCAAGTTAAGAGGATTGGAAAATAGAAATTGATTTGAAAAGAAATTGATTTGATTTGAAAATAGATTTGAAGAAATAGGATTGAAATTGGAAATTTTAAAAATTTGAAAATAGAAATTTGAAAATGGAAAGTTTGAAAGTAGACGGGAATTTGAGATTTGAAAAGATTTTGGAAACTGCACCCATGAGGGTGGAATTGAAAGTTTGAAAAGTATTGTGACCGCACCTATGAAGGTTGCCTACGTATCCCTTTGGGGGAATCAAGTTATTCGTAGTTTGGATCGGAGTCCGATTGAAAATAGAAGAGTGGATTGAAGAAAGAACTTGCATTGGACATTGAATTTGATTTGAAATTAGAAGAGGAGATTGGAAATTGGAATTGAGAGGATTGGACTTGCTTTGGAAAGATTGATTTGGACTAGTTTTGGAAAAGAGAAGGTTTAAGAAAACCTAGACTTAAGAAAGATGAGACCTACGAAAGACTTGAGATTAAGAAAGATTAGATTGGAATGTTGGATTTAGAAAGATTTGGAAAGATTTGGAAACTTGGAATTTAGGAAAAATTTAGATTAGGAAAGTTTCGAATTAGGAAAGTGTCGTTTTTGGAAAGTTTGAAATTAGGAAAATTTTAGGTTTAGAAAAGTTTTGAAATTAGGAAAGTTTCATTTTCGGAAAGTTTTGGAATTAGGAAAGGTTAGAATTAGGAAAGTTTTGAATTAAGAAATTTTTGAATTTGGAAATGTTTGAAAAATGGAAGTTTTGAGTTTAGAAAAGCCTTAGATTTGAAAAGATTTGAAGTTTAAGAGAGTTTAGAATTTAGAAAGTTTTTAGGTTTAGGGAGATTTAACTTAAGAAAGTTTCAAATTTAGAAAGTTTTGAATTTGGAAAGATTTGAAATTTAGAAAGTTTAAGATTTAGAAAGTTTTAAAGTTTTAGAAAATCTTGAGATTAGGAAAGATTTGAGTTTAGGAAGAGTTTGAAAACTTAGGTTTGAAAAGCTAATATTTGGAAAAGGGGTAGGATTAGGAAAGATGTGGAAGTTGAAAGTTTTAGGAAACTTATGATTTAGGAAGGTGGAAGTTTAGGAAGGATTTGAATTAAGAAAAAGTTGGATTTTGAAATTTAAAGAAAGATTTAAAGTTTAAGTTTAGGAAACTTTATGGTTTAGGAAGGAATTGAATTAGGAAAGATTTGGGATTTGTTTCCAAAAACGGGGGGATTGGATTTAGTTTCCTAAACGGGGAGATTGGATTTGGTTTCCTAAACGAGGAGATTGGATTTGGTTTCTTAAAGGGAAGATTTGATTTGACAAGGATTTGGAAAGGGAGTTTCTAGAAACCCTAGTTTTGGAAAATCATAGTTTCGACGTAGAAAATAGGTTTTGGAAACGTGTTTGGTTTGGATGTGAAAACAAGAGGTTTTGGAAACCTAGGTTTAGGGCAAAGTTTGAAAACCATGTTTTTGGGAAGGAAATCTAGGGTTTCCTAATTGTGGGTTCTAGGGCTTGACTTGGGCTCTAAGGAAAGAGTTTTTTGGAAAGCGCATTTTTGGAAACGAAGGTTTTCTAGAAAGGAATCCTAGGGAGGAGTTTTTGGAAAGTGTGTTTTTGAAAACATAGATTTTGGAAGGAAATCCTATAGAGGAAATTTCTAGAAGGAAGATTTTGGAAAGAGAGTTTTTTAGAAAGGTTTTTGAAGAGAGTTTTTAGGAAGGCATTTGAAAGAGAAAGAGTTTTGGAAAGGAGTTGAAAAAGGAAATCTTGAAAAATAGATTTTGGAAGGGAGTTTTTGAAAACAATTTTGGAGAGGAGAGTTTTAGGAAAGTATGTTGAAAAAGAGATTTTTAGGAAGAGGGATTTGGAAAAAGAGTTTTTTTTAAAAGGTCTAAAAACATTCTCACTTTCCTAAAGCGATTCTAGCCATAAGAGGGCTAGAACCACTTTAAAAAAGTGGTTTTGGAAAACAATAAGATTGGAAATATAGACCAAAAAGGTCACTTTTAATGTAGCACTTTCCTAAAGCAACCCTAGCCATGAAAAGGCTAGAATCACCCTAGGATTGTGGTTTTGAAAACAAGTTTTTGAAAAAGAGATTTTGATGCAATTTTGAAAACAAGTTTGAAAACGATTTTGAAGACAACTTTGAAAATGGATTTTGGAAGATGCAAGATTATGATATGCACAATGCAATTTGGGGTCGTGAACATACAAGGTTAAGGCTTCACCACATAATCAAGGGGGCCGGACCCACGTGGTCTTTGGTTAGACTAGAAGAAAGCTCCCGACACGGTGACTCTCCAATAGTCTAATCCTACACATGGACCGGGAGTCCCCTTGTTTCAAGCATGTAAAGAAAGGGGGGGAAAGAGATGGGGGATTAAAATAGAGAAAACCCAAGTGGGTTGGAGAGAGAAGAGAGAGGGGGGAAGTGCAGAAAATTAAAGAGAAAGCCTACCGTATGTCTTCTTTATTTTGCGCGCCGCGCTGTCTTCGGTCTTCGGTCTTTGTCTTGATCTTCACCTTCAGTCTTCAAGAGTTGTCATCAAGCTTTGGATGGCAGCTCTCCAAGTCTTCAAATAGTGGTTGAAGGCTAGTGTATGAGTGTATAGGGGAGTGTATGAGTGTATAGGAGGCTAGGGTTTGTGTATAGTGGCTAGGGTTTGGGAAAACCTAGGGAGGCTAGGGTTTTGGAGATGCTCGAGCTCTGTATATCGAAATATAAGATTTTTCGGTTAAGTTTGCAGACCTCTTTCACGTTGAATGAGGCTCTGTATTTATAGAGGTTGGACAAAACTGGCGCCTGTTGCAGTGGCGCCAGGCCAAATTCTACACTGGCGCCACTAGGAGTGGTGCCAGGCCATTTTTTGGCTTGGAGCCACTACTAGTGGCGCCAGCCAGTTAGGAAAGATTTAAGGTTGGCAAGCAACTTATCTTTGACTAGATTTGGGCGCTTGTACTAGTAACTACCATGCAATTTTTAGCCTGGCTTCACTAGGAGTGACTCCAGAAAGTCTGGGAATGATTTGAAGGAGCCGGGAATGACCCGGAAGGCCGGAAAGGAGTAGGAACACTTAAAATAGTGTCCTGGAGGTATTTGACATGGAAAGTGAGGATAAGTTGGGTCGGAAAGGTTGATCGGGCCTTTAGGGGCAAAACGGTCAATCGGACTGGAAAACTGCCGGGGCGAACCCGGATTGTCCCGGAAAAAGACTTGGGATCTGGAAACATTATTTAGAATGTTCCCAGAGGTTGCCGGTTTGATTCCCAGGGCCAGCATGGTCGGAAAAGGAGACCGGCCCACCAGGGGCAAAACGGTCATTTTGTATCGGGTTTGCCGGAACTGACTCGGAATGGTCTAGAAAGGTAAAAGAAGGTCGAGAACACTATAAAAAGTATTCTCGGGACATTACCGGTTTGATACCCAGAGCCAGTGTGGTTGAAGAAGGAGTCCGGCCCTCTAGGGGCAAAACGGTCATTTTGTACCGGGTTGGCCGGAACTGACTCGGAATGATCCAGAAAGGTAAAGGAAGGTCGAGAACACTATAAAAAGTAGTCTCAGGGGGTTACCGGTTTGATACCCAGAGCCGGTGTGGTTCCCGGGGCATTCGGATGCTTAGGGGCAAAATGGTCATCTTGACTAGAAAGTCTCAGAAAAGGTCCTAAGGGTAGTCTGGTCATTTTTCACCGAAGTGAGCTAACAGACACGGGTGTTGACCTGGGTTTTGAGTGTTTCCGCCACTCTAATGGCGGTCGTCGTGACACAGGGATTTGTTGCCAATTCCCTATATCGACCTATTCGTGAGTATTTCCGCTACTCGGACGGAGTTGAGTATTTTCGCTACTCGGACGGAGTTGAGTATTTTCGCTACTCAGACAAGGCTGATGATTTGGGAGTATTTCCGCTACTCGGATGGGGTTGAGTATTTCCGCTACTCGAACGGGGCTGAGTATTTCCGCTACTCAGACGGGGTTGAGTATTTCCGCTACTCGGACGGGGTTGAGTAGTTCCACTACTCGGACGGGGTTGTGAGTAGTTTTGCTACTCAGACCATCTCGAGGAATAAACTGTCTCGAGAGAGGGATTGGAAAGGGGTCTTACCGTCTCCGAAGAGACTTGCCTGGATTGAAACTGTCTCGAGGAATAAACTGTCTCGAGAGTGGGATTGGAAAGGGGTCTTACCATCTCTGAAGAGACGTGCTTGGATTGAAACCGTCTCGAGGAATAAACTGTCTTAAGAGTGGGATTGGAAACGGGTCTTACCGTCTCCAAAGAGACGTTCCTGGATTGAAACCGTCTCGAGGAATAAACTGTCTCGAGAGTGGGATTGGAAAGGGGTCTTACCGTCTCCGAAGAGACGTGCCTGGATTGGAACCGTCTCGAGGAATAAACTGTCTCGAGAGAGGGATTGGAAAGGGGTCTTACCGTCTCCGAGGAGACGTGCCTGGATTTTGAGTGTTTCCGCCACTCTAACGGTTTTGTGAGTACTTCCGTTACTCTAACGGTTTTGTGAGTGTTTCCGCCACTCTAACGGTTTTGTGAGTAGTTTTGCTACTCGGACCGTCTCAAGGAATAAACTGTCTCGAGAGAGGGATTGGAATTGAAATAAGAAAGGACAATGCCCCTAAGGGCATTTTGGTCATTTTGCCTCTATTTGGGCCTGACAAGCCTGCGAACTGATGGAAAGCCCCCCCCCCCCCCCCACCCCCCCCCCCCCCCCCCCCCACCCCCCCCCCACCCCCCCCCCCCCCCCCCCCCCCCCCCCCCCCCCCCCCCCACCCCCCCCACCCCCCCCCCCCACCCCCCCCACCACCCACCCCCCCACCCCCCCCCCCCCCCCCACCCACCCCACACTCCCCCCCCCCCCCCCCCCCCCCCCCTCCCCCCCCCCCCCTCCCCCCCCCCCCCCACCCCCCCCCCCCCCCCCCACCCCCACCCAACCCCCCCACACCCCCCCCCCCCCCCCCCCACGGAATTTGGACCTAGAGGATTGGTTTCGATTGGAATATGCCCACGATGACTTGAGAACAAGTCTGGACGGAGTGTAGACTGCCGAGCGGTCAAAAATGGGGTGCTTACACCAGTGCATTCCCCTCTCTATAAATATAGAGCCTCCTTCAACGTGAAAGAGGTTCGTAAACTCAGTCTAAAAACACCAATATTCGATATACAGAGCTCGAACACTCCCTAAACCCTAGCTTCCTTAGGTTTTCCAAACCCAAGCCACCATATATTAAACCCTAGCCTTCTATATACTCATACACACCCCCATACACTTATACACTAGCCTCCAACCCTCCTCTGAAGACTTGAAGAGCTGCAAACCGAAGCCTTGAAGATTAAAGACGAGCCCTCGAAGATTAAGACTGAAGTGAAGCGAAGACCGAAAAAAGCAAGGTGCGCAAAATAAACAAGATACAAGGTAGGTTTTCTATTTAAATTTCTACTCTCCCCCCCTCTCTCTTCTCTCTCCTAACCCACTTGGGTTTTCTCTATTTTAATCCCCCATCTCTTTCCCCCCCTTTCTTTGCATGCTTGAAACAAGGGGACTCCCGATCCATGTGTAGGATTAGACTATCGGAGGGTCACCGTGTCGGGGGCTTTCCTTTAGGCTAACTAGAGACCACGTGGGTTCGGCCCCCTTGATTATGTGGTGAAGCCTTAACCTTGTATGTTCACGACCCCAAATTTGCATTGTGCATATCATGATCTTGCATTTTCCAAAATTTTTTTTCAAACTCGTTGTCAAATTTTGCATTAAAACTTGTTTTCAAAATTGCATCAAGATCTCTTTTTCAAAACATGTTTTCAAAATCACAATCCTAGGGTGATTCTAGTTTTTCCATGGCTAGGGTTGCTTTAGGAAAGTGTTACATTCAAAGTGACCAATATGGTCCATATTTTCAACCCTTGTTATTTTCGAAACCACTTTCTTAAAGTGGTTCTAGCCCTCTTATGGCTAGAATCGCTTTAGGAAAGTGAAACGTTTTTATACTTTCCAAAAAGCTCTCTTTTCAAATCTCTTCCTAAAAATCTCTTTTTCAACACACTTTCCTAAAACTCTCCTTCCCAAATTTGTTTTCAAAAACTCTTTCCAAAAATAAAATTTTCAAAACTCCCTTTTTTAACTCCTTTCCAAAACGCTCTTTTCAAAATCCATGTTCTAAAAATGCTCTCTAAAAATCTTTTCGAAAACTCTCCCCAACAATCTTTTACCAAAATTCACTTTCCTAAAAACTTTTTCCAAAATCTTCCCTCTAGAAACTCCTCTCTAGGATTTTCTTCCAAAAACTTGTTTCCAAAAAACACATTTTCCAAAAACCCTTTTTCTTGGTGCCCAAGTCAAGCCCTAGAACCCACAATTAGGAAACCCTAATTTTCTTTCCAAAAAACATGATTTTCAAACTTGCCTTAAAATCTAAGTTTCCAAAACCTCTTATTTTCACATCCAGACTCTATACATTTCCAAAACATCTTTTCTACATCAAAACTACAGTTTTCCAAATCTAGGGTTTCTAAAACCTCCCTTTCCAAATCCTTGTCAAATCCAATTTTACCCTTTAGGAAACCAAACCCAATCTCCCGTTTAGGAAACTAGATTCAATCCTCCGTTTTTGGAAACAAAGTCAAGCATTCTCTTTTAGAAACAAAATCCAATCCCTTCCTAATCCAAATCTTTCCTAATTCAAATCCTTCCTAAACTTCTCCTTTCCTAAATCTTAAGTTTCTAAAACTTGAACATAAAAATCTTTCCTAAATTTTAAAATTCAACTTCCACACCTTTTCTAATTCAAACCCTTCCTAATTTCAAGATTTTCTAGAACTCAAACTCTAAAACTTTCTAAATCTTAAACTTTTCAAATTTTAAATCTTTCCAAATTCAAAGCTTTCTAGACTTTCTAAATCTAAAAATTTCTAAATTCTAAACTTTCCTAAAACTTCAAATCTTTCCAAATCTAAAATTTTCTAAACTCAAAACTTTCTTACTTTCAAAACTTCCCCATTTCAAAACATTCCAAACTTTCCAACTTTCAAAACTTCATAATTTCAAAACCTTTCCTAAAATGAAAACTTTCCCAATTCAAACACTTTCCTAAATTGAGACATTCCAAATTCAAAACTTTCCTAAGTTGAAACTTTCCCAAACCAAAACTTTCCTAAAATAACACTTTCCTAACTTTGAAACTCTCCTAATTTGAAAACTTTCCTAATTCGAAACTCTCCTAAATCGGACCTTTCCTAATTCGAACCTTTCCAAAATCCAATCTTTCTTAAATTCTCGAGTCTTTCCTAAGTCTCATCTTTCTTAAGTCTAGATTTCCTAAACCTCCAAATTTCCAAAAACAAGTCTAAATCTTTCCAAGTTCTACTTTTCCAAATCCAAATCCAATCTTTTCAATTCCAAAATTCTAATTTCAAATCTTCCAATCAAAGTTCAATCTCTCAATCATTCGATCTCTTTCAAATCTTCCAATTTCCAATTCAATCTCTTTCTTCCAAATAATTTTTTTATTTTCGATCGGACTCTTGTCCGAACTACGACTGACCTGATTCCTCCAAAAGAATACGTCGACAACCTTCATGGATACGGTCACAACATTTTTCAAATCTCAAATTCCACAACATGTTTCAAATTTCTATTTCTACAACTTCTTTCCAATCTCCAATCCTACAACATTCTTTCAAGTTTCCCAATTCCATAACTGTTTTCAAATCTCTTTCAATTCCAATTTCAAATCTTTTCTAAAATCAAATCAAATTCTTTTCAAATTTATTTCCAAATCTATTTTTCAATTCTCTTAACTTACACTTGCATATCATGCATCATGTTAGTTTCTTTTCAAACATCATTTTTCAAAGTGAATAGGATTGGCCATTAGTTAGTTAAAGACTCTCATAGGTGAATATAGGGTAGATTGACACGTAGGTACCGAAAGGGTGGGGTAGGGTGATGGCTTAGTGCGTGTTCCCTACACGTAACCAACCTCCGAACCTAGATCACTGATTTCAAAGACCAAAAGGAGTTATTTTTCAAAAAAGGGCTAAATGTTTTCAAAAGGTTACCAAACAACCTGTTTTCTTAAAAACCCTCTCTTGAGGAGATATTTTTGAAAATCTTTTTCCAAAACCCTAAGTGTAGTTTTTGGATTATTCTTAGTTTTTAGGTGACCTAACTCACCTTAATCAAGTTAGGTGGAGACTCCAAATTTTTTTTCAAAAGCCCTTTATTCAAATCTATTTTCAATTCAAAACTTAGTCGCACTCATTCTTTTAGGAGGGTGAGTTCTAACGAGGGAGTACAACATTTTTTCCGCTTGTGTGAGTATTCCTCGAGTGCAAAAAATCTGGGCGCGACAATAATATGTGAAATACACACGGTACTCTCTCGTTAGAACTCATCCTCCTAGAAGGACAAGTGTGACTAGATTTGAATTAAAAATTGATTTAAATAAGGGCTTTTGGAAAAAGGTTTGGAGTCGCCACCTAACTTTGTTAAGGTGAGTTAGGTCACCTAAAACTAAGTACAATCAAAAGATTAAACTTAAAGTTTTTTAAAAGATTTTGAAAAACTTTCTTAAAAGAGGGTTTTTATTTTTATTTTTTTGTAGAAAAAACAGGTTGTTTGACAACCTTTGAAAATATTTAAGTCCTTTTTGAAAATAATGCTGGTTTTTGTCTTTCGAAAACAGTGATTCTAGGTTTGGAGGTTGGTTACGTAAACGAAAGATGCACTAGGCTATCACCCTATTCTGCCCTTACGGTACCTACATGTCTTTTCACCATAGGTTCACTCATCTAGAATCTTCAATTTTCAATGTCCAATTATACCCACTTTAAGAATTTTGGAAAGAGATTTGAGTCATCACTTTAGGGATGATATGCGGCATGATATGCAAGTGCATGAAAAGAATTTGCAAAAAGATTTTGAAAAAGGAAAATGAAATTTTGAAAAAGGTTGTGACCGCACCCACGAGGAATGGCTACGTATCCCTTTGTTAGGATCCAAGTCAGTTATAGTTTGGAGTCAGAGGCCGATTGAAAATAGACACTTTAGGGTCTTGTTTGATTTGAAAATATACTCTGGGGCCTTGTTTGATTTGAAAAGACACTTTAGGGCCTTTGAAAAGTTTGCCTTGTAAGGTTTCTTGTTTGAACTTTGATTTGAAGATTTGAAATTGAAGTTTGATTTGAAATCAAACTTTGAAGTAGAACTTGGAATTATTTTGAAAAGTTTGCATTAAACTTTGAAATCATCTTGACTTGAATTAGGGTTTGAAAACCATCTTGATTTAGACTTAAGATTTAGAAAAGAATTGAAGTTTCCTAACTTAGGGCTAGGGGTTGAATTAGGGTTTAGACACCCTAGGACTTAGGTAACCTAGGGTTTAAACATGCACTTGGAAAGTTGAATATTAGAAAGTTTGATTTTAGAAAAGTTTCGAATTAGGAAAGTTCTATTTTAGGAAAGTTTTCATTTTAGGAAAGACTTGATTTTGAAAAGGTTTGATTTAAGAAAGGTTTAAAGTTGAAATTTGAAAATATTTGATTTAAGAAGAATTGAACTTGAAAAGTTGCATTTAAAATGGTTTGATCTATGTTTGAGGTAACTTAGGATTTAAGCAATCCTAGGACCTAGGATTTATGCAATGCATTTGAATTGGAAAGATTGGATTTGAATTGAAAGAGGAAAGTTTTATTTTTGGCAAATTTTGAAATGGGAAGGTTTTGAAATTAGGAATAATTGACATTAGGAAATATTAGGATTAGGATAGATTGGGTTTCTTATTTGAGACATGATTTGATTTAACTTGAAATTGAAAAACTTTAGTTTTGGAAATCTATCATTGTATGTGATTTTGATTTAGGAAACCTATGATTTCATGTAAAAAATAGTTTTGAAAATCTATGATTTGATGCAAATAGAAAGTTATAATTTTATGTGAGAAACCTAAGGTTTCCTAAATATGGGCTTTAGGGTTTTGACTCGGACTTCAAGACCCAAAGTTTTTGGAAAGTAAATTTTTTAGAAGAATTTTTAGAAAGTAGATTTGCAAAACTATTTTACAAAGATTTGAATATAGACTCTTGAAAGTCTCTTGAATATCGTACTTTTTAAAAACGATTCTAATCGTGAGCAGACTATAACCATTCTAGGGTTGTGATTTTGACAACAACTAGGGTTTGTAACCCCAATATGGACTTTGATGGTCTCTTTGAATGTAACACTTTTCTAAAACAACTATAACCATGGAATGACTAGAATCACCTTGGAGTTGTGATTTCTTGAAAATTAATTTAAGGTTTAAATCCAAATTTGAACCTTGATGGTCATATTGAATATAACACTTTAAGCCATTGGAGTAACGAGAACACTTACCAGGTCGGCACGGGTTTTGCCATTAAACAACCCAAAGTCACAGGACCGAATGCGCCTCTTAGCCGTGGCACATTCATCAAAGAAAAGGGAGACCTCCGGGAACCAACTTGTCACAACCGTCGAAGTGATGGAAGCACTTGTAAACCCAAGTCAACACCGGTGTCTGATAGCCCGACATGGTGAAAAATGACTAAATTGGCCCTTGGGCACCCCAGCAATTCCTCGAGAAAGTACTAAGTCCTTGAGACAGTAAGTCCAGCTTCTCTGACTATCCCTTAATAGTCTGGCACGTTCAAGATGCCAATCAAGCCAACTCCAGCACAATTTCGATCAACTTCAGTCAAAATGACCATTTTGTCCCTGGTGGTCCGAGCACTTCCCAAACCACTCAAGCTTTGGGTACCAAACTAGCACACATCAGGATACACTAAATGAGCTCCCTATTCATTTCTAGGCAAGTCCCTTGACTTAAAACATCTTTAAGTCAACAAAAGCGTCCCAGAGCATTTCAAAGACGCTTCACTAGGATTATTTTTTTCTTTGATTCCCTAATTAAAACGCACCGTTAAATGACTTGAGAAATGTATAAATTAGAAAACTCCCAAAAGTCTTTCCAAAGGTCTTTCCATCAATACAACTTGATTGGAAAGATCGCTTCTTGAAGCATCCGATCGCATGGCCCGAAAGTTACCAATTTCAGAAACCCTTGGAGTGTCTCACAAACACTCCACTAGGGTTGACTTTTTTTTCAATTCTCTGATTAAAATGCACCGTCAAGTGACTTAAGAAATGCGTAAATTAAGGAATTCCCTGAAAGTTATCCAAAAGACCTTCCATCAATACAGTTTGATTGAAGAGGTCGCTTCTAAAAAGCCACGATCATGTTGCGTGAAAACTACTAATTTCAGCAACCATCAGAGTGTCTCACAGATGCTCTAAAAAGCTTGCTTTCGTGCGCACTTCTTGGTGACATATCTCCATCGTTTGGAATCCTTTAGAGCTCGTTGAGGGCTCCCGGTTCATGAGAAATAGTAGGGAAGCTTGTAACGTGACTGATTTCTCGGGATCTTTCCCAATTTACATGGATATCGAGGTAAAGTTGGCATAAAAGTTCTCGACAGTAGAATGTATGCTACATGTGCCCAAAAAATGATTAGATTGGACAAAACTTGCCTTGTAACCCAAGCTGGCATATTATAAAGAATGCTACATGGCACTCAACAACTAGCACAGTACTGGCACATATGCTATCTGCAGCAGAGCAAAGTTTGCCTAGCCACATGTAGCACATGCGCCAGGGCCCAAGACTTTTGCCTAGAAATAGTAGGCCACCCCCCCCCCCTGCGTATTCTGGAGCTAAAAACAATGGCGAAGCCCTACCGAAATACTCCCAGAACCTCAAAAAATCCTAAATGCTCCACCTATTTCAACCCTCCAAGTATCTAAGCTAGATTCTACTCACCTCAAGTCTATACACTTCATCCATAAAGCCTCAAAAGCAAGACTTAAGACATTTTCAGCTCACTTCAAAGCCATTGAAGACCCTTCAAAGCTCAAGCAAAGCCCTCCTTTGAAGCTTGAAGAAATTGTGAAGACAAGGTAGTATTTATATTAACATTTTACTATCCTCACTATTCTCTTCTCTCTCCTAGCCTATTTAGGCTATTCTTTATTTTACACCCCCATCTTCTACCCCCCTTTCTTGCTTGCTTGAACAAAAGGACCTTAAGTCCATGCCTAGGGGAAGCTTTAGGGAAGCCACTGAGTGGGGCTTCTCCATTTAGCCTACCTTATCATGGTATAGACTATAGGCCCCTTGCAATGTGGTGTGGTCTTTTAGCCTTGTATGATTTCATGACCCCCTTTGCATATGGTTACTATGTCCATGTATTGCATGCTTGGTTCTATTTTTATGTTCATTATCATTTTCTAATAGCCCTCACTATTTCTATTTCTATATCTTTCTCAAACTCCATATTCAAGTGTTTCCCTAAAAATGGTTCTAAGAGTTAGTTGCTTGAAGTCTAGGACTAAACCATAGTTTCCCAAGCCTTAACCATCTTCTTTGCATTTCCATATAGCTCTCTTGGATTTTTGCATAAAAATGATTTCAAAACCACCTCTCAAGAGGGTCTTTCCAAAATCTCTATTCTCTTAAGTTTTCACCAAAAGTGGTATTCAAAGTGTTGTATTCCATGTTGATTTTCAAAGTTTTACTCTCTTGAGTTGTGTGGTTGGAATGGTCCCCATAAAACCTTCTCTTGAGTGGTATTCCTATAATGACCATAAGAACCCTAAACCCACTAAAGTGGTTTTCTACTACCCCACAAGTGGTTTTCAAAACAACCCTCTTCAAGAGAGGCTCTCAAAAGTTCATTCCACTTAGTTTTCATAAAAAAATGGCTTTCCAAAAACCACTATTTACATATTGATTTTCAAAACTTTTACTCTCTTGAGTTAATGGTAGACATGGTTCTAAGGCAACCCTCTCTTAAGTGGTTTCCAAATGCCAAACATATGAACCCAACACTCATTTGAGTGGTTTTCCTAAAAATGATTTTCCAAATACCTTTTCAAGTTTCATGTATAAAACCACTCTCCAAAACCACTAGGTCTAAACCCTAATTCAAAACCACCTTTCAAAACATTAGGTTAACTTGATCCTAGTTGTCTTACCTTAGATTGACCATATCCAAGTTAGTTAACCCTACGTCAACTAAACCCTAGGTTAACCTAACTTTAGTTAGTTAACCTTAGGTCAACCTAACCTTAGTTAGTTAATCTTAGATCAACCAAACCCTAGGTTAACCTATCCTTAGTTAGTTCACCTTTAGGTTACCTTAACCCTAAGTTAACCTAACCCTAGTTGGTTAATCCTAGGTCATCCCAACCATAATTAGTTGGCTTCAGGACTCTAACTCCAAACCTTCCTCAAACACCTTCAAATCAAGATGAATTTCATAGAACAATATTATACTCTCTTGAGTTTCCAAAATCAAGTAAAAAATCTTTTCAAATATCACCATGCCCCTTTTCAAAATAATTTCCCAAAACTCTTTTGAACTTATCTTGACTAAAATGGCTAGACACTTAACATTTTTCAAAAGCTATTTTCAAAATGCTTCCAAAAAACTCACAACCCTAAAGTGTCCCTAACCCCTTTATGATTAGTGATTTCAAGGAAAAGTGCTACACTAAATACAACCTTCAAAGTTGTTCATGTTAAGGTTCTAAAACCCTAAGTGTTTTCAAAAACTCTTTTCAAAAATGATTTTCAAGTCTCACACCCTTAAAGTAATCTTATGCCTTACATGGTGGAGGTTGTTCAAGGAAAATGAGATATCAAGTAAGGTTCTATAATCTTAAAGCTCTAAAAAACTAAGGGAAGTCTCTAGCCACTTTTTCAAAAGTCATAGCCTTAAAGGAGTTTAGTTTTTCATTAGTTAATCTCTCAAAGGTGATGAGATATTCAAGATATCTTTCATAAGGTATATAAAAAATAATTTTCAAAAGCCTTTCAAAGACAAGTTCATAAGAAAATTTTCCAATCCAAACTCCATTTCTAGGATTTTCAAAACAAGAACATTCTAGCACTCCCTCGAGTGACTTCAAATACATTTCAAAAATCTCTAATCAAGCTTCCAAAGACATTTCCAAACTCACTTGAGTTATTTTCGAAAACATTCCAAAATTCTCTTGAGTTCAAATTTCAAAAATCTTCCAAAACTCCCTTAAATTGTTTTCAAAAGTTTTTCAAAAAAAAAAAAAAACATGAAAGTCTTATTTCAAAGGCATCTTCAAAATATTCTAAAAATCTATCAAGTTCTATGTCCAAAGACATTTTTAAACTCTCAAGTTCTATTTCAAGTCGAAACTCTTAAATTCAAAGTTTCAAAAACCATTCAAGACTCCCATGAGTCTGTTTTCAGTTAGACCCTAGCCTGAATTACAAATTCTCATCAAATGAAATACGTAAACAACCTAAAATAGTGTGGTCATAAGTCAAATGTCCATTTTTAAAACGCTCTCTCAATCAAAATTTCTACTTCAAGTCACACTTCAAATGTTTTCGATTTGCGAAGATCTTTTCAAAAACATGCACCATGCATCATTCATCCAAAAAGTGATAACTAAACTCTGTTTGGATACAAGTAGACTGTTAGTAACCAGTGATTCAAGTGAGTAAATTAAAAGTGATTAGACATGTAGGTATCGAAAGGACGGGGTAGGGTGATGATCTTAGGATATCTTCTCTACACGTAACAACCCCTGGACCATAGATTTCTATTTCCAAAACCAAAACTGGAGTCACGTTTTTCAAAAGGGCTTTACAAATATTTTTAAAAGGTTGCTAAAAAATCTCTTTTCCAAAAACCTTCATAAGAAGGGCATTTTCAAAGTATTTTCTAAAAACACAAGTTTAGTCTTCGAATTACACTTCGTTTTAGGTGACATAGCACATCTTTAACTATATTAGGTGGTGACTCCCAAATTTTTCAAAAATTTCTTAATCAAATCAAGTTTTCAAGTTCAAACCCCTGTCGCACTTGTCCTTTTATGAAGACAAGTTCTAACAGAGAGAGTACCGTGCTTTTTTTCGAGTCAAGAAGACTTGGTTAAAAATTGGGGCGCAACAATGCCTATACTGCCTCTCAAGTCCACTTTTGATATTTTTCACAGTTCTTGTAACTGGCTATCATTCATTAAATGTATAACTTTTATTTGGTTCGTATAGACAGTAGCCCTGCAAGAGCTCGAGGGAGTAACCCGTTAAAGACGTGAACACCATCTAATAAATAAAAATAAAAATAATAGAGAGATATTATGAAGTCTCCTCTCTTTCTGAATGGCATACGTTCAAGATGAGGGCCAAAAACTAAATCAGCAGAAAGTAGGAGCAAATTTCAACTCTGAGCGTTCATGCATGATAAATGACAATTACAAGTGACAATTTTAGGGCAATTGCATTGAACTTCGAGGGTTCACGCATGGTAGAAGAGAGTAAGAGCAAATAGGTCCTCAAGACTACCCATCAAATGAGCCTGCTTAATTAACTGCCAAAACCATCATAGCTAGTGCAACCATCAAGTTTTTGGTGACACAATGATAGAATATTGTTAGTTGGTCCAAAATGTTGCCTCTAATCTTGTTAGTTGGTCCAAAATGTGGAAACACTTCAATACTTTTAGATTTTTACTCTCAGCTCTCTTTAAGCAATATGCAGCAAGGGTAAACTGTTCCTCCATGGGACAAATTCTGTTGGAGACAATTAACTTGAATATTGTACCTACTAGCAAACACAAGTTCACTTTTAGTGTTTTATTTCCAATCCTTTTCTACTTATAACCTCTTTGGAACTTACGAAAGAGAAGGAAAATGAAGAAAAAATCACAGTTTGCTTTTATTTTCCTGTTTGATTCTACTTAGAAGGGAAATGGAAGGGAAAAGGGAGAGAACATTTTAAATCATTCTCTCTCTTTTTCCTTCACTTTCCTTTCATTTTCTTTGCCACCCAAACAGAAAAGAAAAACTATTTTTCCTTCATTTGCTTTTCCTTTTCCTTTCCCTTTTCCTTTTATTCCCTTCCCCCCCCCCCCCCCCCCCCCAAGTTTGAAATTGGCTATTAAAGATTCCTGAATTCATAGCCAAAAAGGTTGAATTCACAAATTTATGTATATATACATAAATTAGGGACAGTTCTAACAATGCAAAGAGTTCAGGTGGCTATTAAGACATTGTGTGACCATCTTGCCCAATCAGAAGTGTTTAAGAGCTAACGTTTCTTAGATCCAATATTAAAGTCGGTAATTGTGATCAGGCAATATGGAATGGCCTCCTACACCACTTGTATAGTTAGAATTTAAAACTATGCATACCCTCTCTCTTTTCTTTTTTTTTAACTTTTTATTCATATCCTTTTTTGGTATGGATGGGTCCAATACCTCACCTCGTGAGAGAGGAGAATGTGAATACAGTTTTCAGTCAGACGCAACAAAAAAAAATACAGTGATAATAATGCATGGTTGTGGAGCTAGTAACTTTCTGTCCTGAAAAGATCATTTTATCAATGTCATATTGGTCTTAGAGTTCCTTTGTTGTTATTGGAATGGATTTTTTGAGACCTCAGTTAATAGAAATAAATATATAAAAACCACAAGCAGTGATAAGTTACTGATTCTCATGCTAAGAATGAAGATTCAAGTTCAATTCTTCTTTACATTCCCTTGTAGCCAACTTTTATGAATGATATTTATTTAATTTATGTGAACAGTGGTTTAGTCATCAGTCAGGGGCTCAACACATTTGAAACAAGAATCACGGTTGAAGGTATTTTAGCTCAGACGTATGTATATACTAATATACATGTATAACACGTGGACACTGTAAGCACTCCATTTTTGCCGGCTCGGCAATCTCTGACTCGATCGGGTCCAATTTTCAAACACCATAGCACATGCAGATTCAAGATAAGCCTTTAATTCTCCAATCCAACCAACTGGTCGCTTCTCGGGCCCATAAGGACCTGCTGGAGCCATAAGCACCATCATTCTAGGCAAATTTCCGAACCGGGCGATCCCGGAAACCAACGCCATCCAAGGAGCTTCCCGAGATCGGGCGATCTCTGGGACTAACACCTCATCAAATTTCAGACGGTTCACTTCTGACGCCTGCTAGCCTGCCAACATAGAATGTCCGTCATTTGGTAGTTCTCCGAGACTGGGCGTTCTCAGAGACCAACACCATCCTTCTAGGTAGCTTTCTAGAACTAGGCGTTCTCAAGAATCAACACCACCCTTACAGGTAGTTCTGTAAGACCGGGAGTTTTTAGAGACCAACACCGCACATGTAGCCAATGTCATCTTCTCTAACATTCAAGACAAAAGAACTACAAGCAGAGCCCTTATATCAGCAAAGATTGGGTTTCAGAGCTTCCTTCGAAAAAACAGATTGGGTTTCAGAGCTTCCCTGGAAAAAGAAAATTGGGTTTCAGAGCTTCCTCCGAAAAAGCAGATTTGGGTTTCAAAGCTTCTCCTGAAAAAGCAGATTAAGTTTCAAAGGTTCCTTCGAAAAAGCAGATTGGGTTTCAGAGTTTTCTCCAAAAAAGTAGATTTGGGTTTCAGAGCTTCCTCTGAAAAAGCAAATTTGGGTTTCAGAGCTTCTCCCAAAAAAGCAGATTGGGTTTCAAAGCTTCCCCCGAAATAGCAGATTGGGTTTCAGAGCTTCCCTCGAAAAAGCAGATTGGGTTTCAGAGCTTTTTCCAAAAAAGCAGATTTGGGTTTCAGAGCTTCCTCCGAAAAAGCAAATTTGGGTTTCAGAGCTTCTCCCGAAAAAGCAGATGGGGTTTCAAAGCTTCCTCCGAAAAAGCAGATTAGGTTTTAGAGCTTCCCTCCAAAAAGAAGATTGGGTTTTAGAGCTTCCCCCGAAAAAGCACATTGGATTTTAGAGTTTTCTCCGAAAAAGTAGATTTGGGTTTCAGAGCTTCTTCTAAAAAAGTAAATTTAGATTTCAGAGCTTCTCCCTAAAAAGCAGATGGGGTTTCAAAGCTTCCTCCTAAAAAGCAGATTGGGTTTTGGAGCTTCCCTCGAAAAAGCAGATTGGGTTTTAGAACTTCCCCCGAAAAGTAGATTGGGTTTCAGAGCTTCCCCCGAAAAAGCAAATTGGGTTTCAAAGCTTCCCCTAAAAAAGCAAATTAGGTTTTTGAGTTTCCTTCGAAAAAGTAGATTAGGTTTCAGAGCTTCCCTCAAAAAAGCATATTGGGGTTTCAGAGTTTCCTCCGAAAAAACAGATTTGGGTTTCAGAGCTTCCTCTAAAAAAGCAAATTGGGTTTCAGAGCTTCCTCCGAAAAAGCAGATTTGGGTTTTAGAGCTTCCTCAAAAAAAAAAAGAAGCAAATTGGGTCTTTAAGCTTCCTCCAAAAAAGCAGATTGAATTTTAGAGCTTTCTCCAAAAAAGGATATTGGGTTTCAGAGATTCTTCCAAAAAAGCAGATTAGGTTTTTGAGCTTTCTCTTTAAAAGTAGTTACCTTGAACCTCCCCAGAGAAGCAGCATTCCGTCAGACGGAGTGTCTGTTCAAGAAGACTCAGTTTCAGGATATCAACCTTAAATCACCTCTCAAAAGCTACGTCAGCAAAAATCCTATTTTGCCCACAAAAGCAAAACTCGACAGTCAAGCAAACACCAAGTATTCTAATCTCAATCTAGGAAGGCACAATTGTCCCCCTTTCAAGCTCCGAGACATAAGAATTACAAGCACGGAACAGTCTCTGATGATTCTGCAGGCTCAACAATCTCTAAATCTTTGAGGTAAAGCCTAGGTATAATTCTAACCGAATTGTCTCAAAATCAATTTAAAAAAAAAAAACAAAAGCCCTTGCTTTCTTTTAAATTAAAAATTCGGTTTTCAAAAATCCTCAAGGCTTCGTCTACAAAAACTTTCAAATTTCAAAGTCAATTTCAAAAGCTTTCAAAACTATTTCTACAAAATGTTTCAAATTCAAAAGATCAAAACTCTTGCTTTCTTTCAAAAGTCAAAATCAATTTTCACATTAAAAAAAAAAAAATTCAAAGCTTTTCCACCAAAAGTTTCAACTTTGAAAATTCAATTCAATTTCAAAGAGAAAAATTCCCGATCAAAAACTTTCAAAGGTTCAAGCTTCAAGTCAAAATGAATTTCCTAAACATTTTGTCTTTAAAAATTCAGGTTTCAAGTCAAAAGGAATTTCCTATACGTTTTGCTTTCAAAAAAATCGAAGGTGTCGAGTCAAAATGAATTTTCTATACATTTTGTTTTCAAAAGTTCAAATTTCTAGTCAAAATGAATTCTCTACACATTTTTGTTTTCAAAAGTTCAAGTTTTGAGTCAAAATGAATGTCTTCAAGAGTTCCCAAGTTTCAAATCAAAACAAGTTTTCTAACTCTCATAAAAAAAAATAATAAAAAAAATATATAGTAGTTTCTAAATTTCGAGTTCAAATAAATCTCCTTCAAATGGTTTTCACCTTTCTAGGTTTTCTAACCTTTTCCTTCAAAAAGTTTCATTTCAAAAGTACCCTCTAGGTTTTTTAACTTTTTCCTTTAAAAAGTTTGACTTCAAATCATTTATCGGATTTTTCAAAAACTTTTTCCTTCAAAAAGTTCAATCTCAAAAAAAAATTTTGAGCCTTTCCTTCAAAAGCTCTGTTTTTCAAAAAATTTTGGGTTTTCTAGCTTTCGCCTCAAAAAGCCTAATTTTTAACATTCCGGGTTTCTTGAGCTTTTTCCTTCAAAAGCTCCATTCTTCTAAAAGGATTTCGGGTTTTCTAGCTTTCGCCTGAAAAAGCCTAACTTTCAACATTCCGGGTTTCTCGAGCTTCTTCCATCAAAAGCTCCGTTCTTCCAAAAGGATTTCGAGTTTTCTAGCTTTCGCCTCAAAAAGCCTAACTTTCAACATTCCGGGTTTCTCGAACTTTTCCCTTCAAAAGCTTTCTATTCCAAAAATTTTGGGTTTTCAAGCTTTCGCCTCAAAAAGCCCAACTTTCAAAATTTCGGGTTTTCAAGTTATCACCTCAAAAAGCCTAACTTTTCAAAATTTCGGGTTTCTTGAGCTTTTCCTTCAAAAGCTCTGTTTTTCAAAAAATTTTGGGTTTTCAGGCTTTCACCTCAAAAGCCTAGCTTTTCAAATTTTCGGGTTTCCTGAGCTTTCTCCTTCAAAAGCTCCATTTTTAAAACATCTTTTTAGGTTTCTCGAGCTTTCTCCTTCAAAAGCTCCGCTTTTCAAAAATCTCAGGTTTTCTAGCCTTCGCCTCAAAAAGCTTAATTTTTAAAAATCTAGGTTTTCTAGCTTTCGCCTCAAAAAGCTTAACTTTGTAAAATTTCGGGCTTTCTAGCTTTCGCCTCAAAAAGCTTAACCTTCAAAATTTCGAGTTTTCTATCTTTCACCTCAAAAAGTTCAACTTCCAAAATATCGGGTTTTCAAGCTTTTGCCTTAAAAAGCGCACTATCAAAAAAGTTCTCTGGTTTTCCAAACTTTCTCCACAAAAAGTTTAATTCCAAAATCAAATTCTAGGTTTTCAAACTTTTTTCCTCAAAAGTTTCATTCCAAGTTTAAAAAGTTTTCCAAACCCTTCCAATTCAAATCCAAATCCCTCCATTACAGAAGGCCATTTCAAAATTCAAAAATCCTGAATCTCCCTAAAGGAGTGTCATTCCATTGGTCGGAATGTCGGTTCAAGAAAAATTTCAAAATCATTTTAAAATCGAGTTTTCAAAATTTCAAAATTCAAACAATCTAGTTTTCAAGACTTAAAATGCCAAATTCCAACCACTCTGGTCCCTACAATTGCCTTGCAGTCAACATGGGATCCTTCCTTATTATTTTTGTGCCTTCGACAAGCAAAGACAGAAAAAGAGGGGCAGCTGTAAGCACCCTATTTTTGCCTGCTCGGCAATCTCTGGCTCGATTGGGTCCAGTTTTCAAACACCACAGCAAATGCAGGTTCAAGATGAGCCTTTAATTCTCCAATCCGACCAACTGGTCGCTTCTCAGGCCCACAAGGACCTACTGGAGCTACAAGCACCATCATTCTAGGCAGCTTTCCGGACCGAGCGATCCCGGAAACCAACGCCATCTAGGTAGCTTCCTGAGATCGGGCGATCTTGGAGACCAACACCTCATCAAATTCCAGACGGTTCACTTCTGGCGCCTGCTAGCCCGCCAACATAGAATGTCTGTCATTTGGTAGTTCTCCGAGACCGGGCGTTCTCAGAGACCAACACCGTCCTTCGAGGTAGCTTTATGGGACCAGACGTTCTCAGGAACCAACACCACCCTTACAGGTAGTTCTCTAAGACAGGGCGTTCTTAGAGACCAACACCACACATGTAGTTTTCCGAGACTGGACGATCTTGGGAACCAACACCTAGGTCAACACCGGCGCCTGCTAGCCCAACTTCGTGAAAAATGACTTAACTTTCCCCTTGGGCCTCCAAGCACGTTTTGGAAAAGTTCAAAATCCCTCAAAACGATAAGTCCATCCTACCAAAATGTTGTTAAACCATTAGGCGTCCCCCGCACGCCATTTGTCCAAATCCGGTCCTATTCTAGCCCACTCCAGCCAAAATGACTATTTTACCCCTAAACTCCTCAACACTGCACAAACTCTGCTGAACGGTAAAAGACTCTCCCAAAACCATCCCTGAACAACCCTATACACTTAACACAACACACCAAACCATTCCTGACCATTTCCAGCCAATCCTGATCAAAATGACCGTTTTGCCCCTGGAAGCCCAAATATGCCTCGAAGTAACACCAGCCTTGGGATTTCGAGCGGAAGGTTTCACCGTACACCCTTCTTTAACCTAAGGAGGACCCTACGACATTAAACTCACATATCTCGATGAAAGTTCCTTGGAGAGTCTCGCAGACGCTCCGCCTAAATTGTCTTTTCTCATGATTCCTCGGTTATAACACACCGTCAATTGACTTGAGAAATGCATAAATCAGGAAATTTTCAAAAGCTCGTTCATAGATCTTTCCATCGATACGGCTTGATTGGATAGATCACTTCCTAAAGCCCTTCATTGTATGCTCAAACATGGCTACTTTCGACAACCCCTGGAGCGTCTCATAGACACTCCGCCAAGGTTGAATTTTTCTCCGATTCCCTAATCAAAACGCACCGTCAAATGACTTGCGAAACGTGTAAATTTGGAAATTCCCAAAAGTATTTCTAGAATACTTTCCATCAGTACGGTCCGATCAAAAAGATCGCTTCCCGAAGGCCTTGATCATGCGATAAGAAAATAGCTACTTTCGAACACCCTCGGAGCGTATCATAGACGCTCCGTAAAATTGTCCTTTTACGCACATTTCCTAAGACGATATCTCACACTTCCAAACATAATTCAAACTTTTCAAAAACATGAAAATTCACCGGAAGCCTTGGGAGAACGTCTCGAGTGTGACTGATTCCCCCGAAACCTTCCCGATTGACTCAATTATTGAGGCAAAGTTTGGACGAACCTTCCAGGTGATGGAGCGTATGCTATATGCTCTCAAATTTTGATCAGATCGACCAACTTTCGATCAACAATCGAGATTTATCAAGTACATGGGGTGCCACGTGTCATTCTGGCAATGAAATAGTACCTGCGCATGTAGGATATGCCCAAGGTCAAATTTTGGCCAGGTGCATGTAGTACATGCACTAGGCCTGTTCCAGAATCTCTATAAATACCAAACCACCCTTTGCATATTCCAACTCCAATTTCTGATGCAAAGCCCTACTGAAGTCACTCCAGAACTGCGAATCTCTATACACACTTCATCCCTCCAACACTTAGCTTAGGTTCCATCATCCCCAAACTTGTATACTTCACATATAAAGCCTTATACACCATCAAACACTCTCTACCAGCCCTCTAAGCCTTCTTGAAGTCATTCAAGCTCCCATCAAAGCATTCTTTGAAGACTAAAAGTGTGTTAAAGGCAAAAAGTGGTATCCCTTTTACATTTGTGTCTTCCCCTATTCTTCTCTTCTTCCTCCTAGCCTACTTAGGCTATTCTCTATTTTAACCCCTATCTTCAAGCCCCATTTCTTTCATGCTTGAGCCAAGAGGGCTCTTAGATCATGCCTAGACGAAAACAAGTGACAGCCACCGTATATGGGGATCTCTCACTAGCTTACTATAAGATGGTATGGCCTAAGAGCCCATTGTTTATGTGGTGTAGCCTAAAAGCCTTGTATGTAATCATGACCCCTTGCATATCACTATTTTGATCATGTTTTGCATGTTGAGTCAAGGTTGATCCTTATTGACTCAAGATTAATTCCCATGTTGATTTTGATGATAACTAAACCTTGCGTTATTTTACTAATAAATCTACTTAGTGTGCAGATTAACAAAGTTCATAACTTAGACTTAAAGCTGAATCTTAAGTCTAATACATGTCAAAGAGAATGCACAACAAGTTCAAGAAGCAAGCAATGAACTCAAAGAGTTATGCAATGAACCAAATAGAGGATTGTCGCCTATCTCTACTTCAAACATATGTTCCACATTCGAAGAGATTGAAGGTATTCAATTAAAATTTCTTTCAAGTATGCATAGTTTCAATGAAGATTGATTTGCAAGATAAACTGAAGACTTCATCAGTTGAGGAGTGTAAGCACCCCATTTTTGACCGCTTGGCACTCTACACTCCGTCCAGACTTGTTTTCAAGTCAAAGTGGGCATATTCCAATCGAAACCAATCCTCTAGGTCCGAATTCCGTCTTTCCATCACTTCAAGGGCCTGTCAGGCCCAAATAAAGGCAAAATGACCAAAATGCCCTTAGGGGGCATTGACCTTTCCTTTCCAATTCCAATCCCTCTCTCGAGACAGTTTATTCCTTGAGACGGTCCGAGTAGCGAAACTACTCACAAAACCGTTAGAGTAGCGGAAATACTCGCAAAACCGTTAGAGTAGCGGAAATACTCACAAATAGGTCGATATAGGGAATTGGCAACAAACCCCTGTGTCACGACGACCGCCGTTAGAGTGGCGGAAACACTCACAAACCTAGGCATGTCTCCTCGGAGACGGTAAGACCCCTTTCCAATCCCACTCTCGAGACAGTTTATTCCTCGAGACGATTCCAATCCAGGCGCGTCTCCTCGGAGACTATAAGACCCCTTTCCAATCCCACTCTCGAGACAGTTTATTCCTCGAGACGGTTCTAATCCAGGCGCGTCTCTTCGGAGACGGTAAGACCCCTTTCCAATCTCTCTCTCGAGACAGTTTATTCCTCGAGACAGTCCAAGTAGTAAAACTACTCACAGAACCGTTAGAGTAGCGGAAATACTCACAAAGCCGTCAGAGTAGTGGAAATACTCACAAAGCCGTTAGAGTAGCGGAAATACTCCCAAATCATCAACCCCGTCCGAGTAACGGAAATATTCACAAATCATCAACCTCGTCTGAGTAGCGGAAATACTCACACCGTTAGAGTGGCGGAAACATTCAAAACCCAGGTCAACACCAGTGTCTGTTAGCTCACTTCGGTGAAAAATGACCAGACTACCCTTAGGACCTTTTCCGAGACTTTCCGGTTAAGATGACCATTTTGCCCCTAAGCATCCGAATGTCCCGGGAACCACACCAGCTCTGGGTATCAAACCGGTAACCTCCTGAGAATACTTTTTATAGTGTTCTCAACCTCCCTTTACCTTTCTGGATCATTCCAAGTCAGTTCTGGCCAACCCGGTACAAAATGACCGTTTTACCCCTAGAGGGCCGGCCTCCTTCTTCGACCACACCGGCTCTGGGTATCAAACCGGTAATGACCCGAGAATACTTTTTATAATGTTCTCAACCTCCCCTTAACTTTCCGGATCATTCCGAGTCAGTTCCGGCAAACCCGGTACAAAATGACCGTTTTGCCCCTAGTGGGCCGGTCTCCTTTTCCGACCACGCCGGCTCTGGGAATCAAACTGGCAACCTTTGGGAACATTCTAAATAATGTTTCCAAATCCCAAGTCTTTTTCCGGGACAATCCGAGTTTGCCCCGACAGTTTTCCGGTCCGATTGACCGTTTTGCCCCTAAAGGCCCGGTCAACCTTTCCGACCCACCTTATCCTCACTTTCCAAGTCAAATACCTCCAGGACACTATTTTAAGTGTTCCTGCTCCTTTCCGGCCTTCCGGGTCATTCCCGGCTCCTTCAAATCATTCCTGGACTTTCCGGAGTCACTCCTAGTGAAGTCAGGCTAAAAGTTGCATGGTAGTCACTAGTACAGGCGCCCAAATCTAGTCAAAGATACGTTGCTTGCCGACCTTAAACCTTTCCTAATTGGCTGGCGCCAGTGTAAAGTTTGCCACTGCAACAGGAGCCAGGTTTGTCCAACTTCTATAAATACAGAGCCTCATTCAATGTGAAAAGGGTTTGCAAACTTAACCTAAGAATCCTATATTTCGATATACAGAGCTCGAGCACCTCCAAAAACCCTAGTTTCTTTAGGTTCTCCAAACCCTAGCCACTCTACACTAAACCCTAGCCACCATATACAAACCCTAGCCTCCTATACACTCATACACACCCCCATACACTCATACACTAGCCTTCAACTATCTTTTGAAGACTAGAGGAGCTGGAACCTGAAGCTTGAAGACAACTCTTGAAGACGAAAGACGAAGATCAAGACCGAATACCGAAGTCAGCACGGCGCGTAAAATAAACAAGATACAAGGTAGGCTCCCTATTTAAATTTCCACACTTCCCCCCTCTCTCTTCTCTCTCCTAACCCAGTTGGATTTTCTCTATTTTAATCCCCCATCTCTTTCCCGGCCTTTCTTTGCATGCTTGAAACAAGAGGATTCTTGGTCCATGTATAGGATTGGGCTATTGGAGAGTCACCGTGTCGGGGGCTTTCTTCTAGTCTAACCAAAGACCACGTGGGTCTGGCCCCCTTGATTATGTGGTGAAGCCTTAGCCTTGTATATTCACGACCCCAAATTGCATTGTGCATATCATAGTCTTGCATCTTCCAAAAAACCATTTTCAAAGTTGTTTTTAAAATCGTTTTCAAACTCATTTTCAAGATTGCATCAAAATCTCTTTTTCAAAAACTTGTTTTCAGAACCACAATCCTAGGGTGATTCTAGCCTTTCCATGGTTAGGGTTGCTTTAGGAAAGTGTTACATTAAAAGTGACCTTTTTGGTCTATATTTTCAAATCTTATTGTTTTTCAAAACCGCTTTCCTAAAGTGGTTCTAGCCTTCCTATGGTTAGAATTGCTTTAGGAAAGTGAGATGTTTTTACTCCTAAAAACTCTCTCTTCAAAAATCTCTTCCTAAAAATCTCTTTTTCAACATACTTTCCTAAAACTCTCCTCTCCAAAGTTGTTTTCAAAAACTCCCTTCCAAAATCTGTTTTTCAAAACTACCTTTTTCAACTTCTCTTCCAAAATCCACTTTCTAAAAACGTTCCCCAAAAATCTTTCCAAGAACTCTCTTTCCAAAATCTTCCTTCTAGAAATTCCTCTCTAGGATTTCCTTCCAAAACCTTCGTTTCCAAAAGCACACTTTCCAAAAACTCCTCCCTAGGATTCCCTTCTAGAAAACGCACTTTCCAAAAAAAAAACTCTTTCCTTAGAGCCCAAGTCAAGCCCTAGAACCTACAATTAGGAAAAACCCTAATTTTCTTTCCAAAAACATGATTTTCAAACTTTGCCCCGAACCTAGGTTTCCAAAATCTCTTGTTTTTACATCCAAACTATCCACGTTTCCAAAACCTATTTTCTACGTCGAAACTACAATTTTTCAAAACTAGGGTTTCTAGAATGTCCTTTTCCAAATCCTTGCCAAATCCTATCTTCCCTTTAGGAAACCAAATCAAATCTCCTCGTTTAGGAAACTAGATCCCGTCCTCCGTTTTTGGAAACAAAATCCAACCATTTTCTTTTAGGAACCAAATCCAATCCCTTCCTAATCCAAACCTTTCTTAATTCAATTCCTTCCTAAACCATAAGTTTCCTAAACTTAAACTTTAAATCTTTCCTTAAATTTCAAAATCCAAATCTTTCCTAATTCACATCCTTCCTAATCTTCTCATTTCCTAAATCTTAAGCTTCCAAAACTTGAACATAAAAATCTTTCCTAAAATTTTAAAATTCAACCATTTCCTAATTCTACCCTCCTTTCAAATCTTAACCTTTCAAACCTAAGTTTTCAAACTCTTCCTAAATTCAAACCGTTTTCTAATCTCAAGATTTTCTAAAACTCTAAAACTTTCTAAATCTTAAACTTTCTAAATTTCAAATCTTTCCAAATTCAAAACTTTCTAAATTTGAAACTCTCTTAAGTTAAATCTTTCTAAGCCTAGAAACTTTCTAAATTCTAAACTCTCTTAAACTTCAAATCTTTCCAAATCTAAGACTTTTCTAAACTCAAAACTTTCTTAATTTAAGACTTTCTTAAGTTGAAACTTTCTTAATTCAAACATTTTCTAAACTAAAAACTTTCCTTTTTCAAACCTTTCCCAAAACGAAACTTTCTTATTTTCAAAACCTGCTTGTTTTCAAAGCTTTCCAATTTTCAAGAACTTTCCAATTTGCAAAATATTTCTAAGTTCAAAACTTTCCAATTTTCAAAACTTTCTTAAATTCAGAACTTTCCTAATTTCAAAACTTTCATAAACCTAAAACTTTCCTAATTTCAAACTTTTCAAAAATGACACTTTCCTAATTCGAAACTTTCCTAATCTAAATTTTTCCTAAATTCCAAGTTTCCAAATCTTTTAAGATCTTTCCAAATCCAACATTCCAATCTAATCTTTCTTAATCTCAAGTCTTTCCTAGGTCTCCTATATTTGCTAAGTCTAGGTTTCCTAAAACCAAGTCTTTCCAAAATCAATCTTTCCAAAGCAAGTCCAATCTTCTCAAATTCAATCTCCTTTTCTAATCTCAAATCAAACCCAGTTTTCATTTCAATCTCTTTCTTCTAATCCAATTTCTCTCTTCAAATCAATCTCTTTTCAATCGGATTCCGGTCCGAACTACGACTGACCTGATTCTCCCAAAGGGACTCCGGTCACAACATTTTTTAAACTTTCAATTCCACCCTCTTTGGTGTGGTTTTCAAAATCTTTTCAAATCTCAAATTCCAATCTACTTTCCAACTTCCAATTTCAAATTTCTATTTCCAAATTTTCAAATTTTTCAATTTCAATTCCATCTCTTTAAATCTATTTTCAAATCAAATCAATCTCTTTTTAAATTTATTTTTCAATTCTTTTCTATTGCACTTGCATATCATGCATCATATTTTTCAAACATTGTTTTTCTAAAGTGAAGTAGGATTGAACACGAGTTAGTTAAAGACTCTCATAGGTGAATCTAGGGTAGATTGACATGTAGGTACCGAAAGGCGGGGTAGGATGATAGCTTAGTGCGTCTTCCCTACACGTAACCAACCTCCGAACTTAGGATCACTGATTTCAAAGACCAAAAGGAGTTATTTTTCTGAAAAGGGCTAAATATTTTCCAAAGGTTGCCAAACAACCTGTTTCCCTAAAAACCCTCTCTTGAGGAGATATTTTCAAAATCGTTTTTCAAAAACCCTAAGTGTAGTCTTCGGATTATTCTTAGTTTTTAGGTGACCTAACTCACCTTAATCAAGTTAGGTGGCGACTCCGAATCTTTTTCAAAAGCCCTTTATTCAAATCAAATTTTCAATTCAAACCTAATCGCACTCATTTTTTTAGGAGGGTGAGTTCTAACGAGAGAGTACAACATTTTTCCCGCTTGTGTGAGTATTCCTCGAGTGCGAAAAATATGGGCGCGACAAGGAGGTGCAATGTTCAGTTAAAGATGAAGAATGGAGATGTTATAAATGCCTCAAGAGATGATTACATCTAGTATACAAAGATCAATTTCAGATTATGTGATTGAAATTGCTAAGAAGATGGCTTACAATAATTATCTGATCTCTATCTGAAATCCAAGTGAAGAATTCTTCTAAGATGAAAAGGATCAATGAAGACTAGATGAATGAAGAGATTTCATCAGGCCTGCAATGGTCTCACTAAAATGAGTTTAATGAAGAATGAAGAATTGCTATCAAAGAAAGGAAATCAGAATTGAAGCATTGTGAAACTCTACACAATTGAGGAAGCTTGGCATTGAAGAAGATATTATACAATGAAGAAGGAAAGATCAACATTGATAAAATGACGTTTTAAGAAGAAGATCAATATCCAATTATTGATTCAATCCAAATTGAATAGAAGTTAACTCTTATGAGTTAAGAAAATTTGATTGATCATCATACCCCAAAGACATACTCCTTAAAGATCTTATACCTATGCTAAGATGATCTGAATCATTGAAAGATAAAATACAGAATTCTGGGCAATGAGGGGACTCATGAAAGTAAGGTGTTGCCTCTTGATCCCAGAAGCAAAAAGGCCTGAAGGCAAACTGGACAATAAGGGGACTCATGAAAGTAAAGTGTCGCCTCTTGTACACAGAAGCAAAAAGGCCTAAAGATAAATTGGACAATGAGGGGACTCATGGAAATGAAGTGTCGCCTCTTGAACACAGAAGCAAAAAGCCTGAAAACTAAATAGATAATGAGTGGACTCATTGTCATGAAGTGTCGCCTCATGGAGACAGATGCCAAGGCTTGAAGATGACATTATCAATGAGCGGACACATGAAGATGAAGAGTAGCCTCTTGGTAACAAAAGTAAAAGGCTTGAAGATTAAACGATTAATGAGCGGACACATGATAATGAAGTGTCACCTCATGACTGCAGAAGCCAAAGATGAAGAAGACAAATGAACAAGGAGTCGCCTCATTGATATGAAGAGCGGACTCATGAACTCAGTGAACAACATCTAGTAAATGCAGAAGCAGAAAGTGTCAACTCCACAGACCTGGAGCTGACTCCCTTTGATATAATGGCTATTTTTCTTAACGTTATAATGGACTGGACGTGCATTAATGATACCCAACTACCTCTAACAGATGGAATCAATACAAGGGTATATAGACATCCTTCCAGCTGCATTTATACAAGAGATTGAAGACAAAAACAACATCAACTGACTGAATCACTGATATACTCTAATTATTCTTCCTATCTTCTTGAGTGAGCTTTGATTATAAATCTACTCTTGCTAGAGATTTTATTTGTTATTTGTATATTCATATACACTTGTAATTGAGAGTTTAGAGAGTTCTCTTGTGAAAGCAAAACTCTTGTAAGTTTGAGTGGAGCTTGGACAAAACCACTTGAAGATTGGAGAGCTCGTGAGGAGTTCTTTGTAAAGTGAGCTGAGCACTTTGTCAATCAGTGGCCCATCTTGTAATAGGTGATTATATAGTGGAAGAAGACTTCAAGGAGGTCTTGGTGTAAGGACGTAGACCACGGTTTGTGGTTGAACCTCGGTAAATCTGTGTCTCTCTTCTATTGCTCTATTTTCTTTGCTTCTACTGATAACTTTGCATTGCACATAAATTAATCACTGCTATATTGTTTAGATTAATTTTAATTAATCTTAACTTGTATTAATCTTCGAAAAACCCAATTCACCCCCCCTCTTGGGTTGCCTTTTGGACCAACAGTTGGTATCAGAGCAGGTATTCCTGTTTTAAGGCTTAACATCCTAGGAATAAATCCATGGCAACCAATTTTGGAGGCTCTCTTGGTGAGGGTCAATCCACAAATAGACCACCTATGTTCAATGGCACCAATTACAATTATTGAAAAAATAGAATGAGAATCTACATTCAATCGGTAGATTATGAACTATGAAGACTTAGTGTAAATGGACCTAAAACTCCTACTTCTAGAAAAGAACAAATAGTTGTTCCTAAACCAGAATCTAAATGGGATGAAGATGATCTGAAAATGCTATAATCTAATGCTAAAGCAATGAATATCCTATATTGTGCACTTGATCCCAATGAATTTAATTGTATTTCCACCTGTGAATCAGTTAAGGAAATATGGGATAGATTAGAGGTCACACATGAAGGTATCAATCAAGTTAAAGAATCTAAAATTAATATATTGGTACATAGCTATGAATTGTTTAAAATGAAACCTGAAGAATCTATCACTGAAATGTTCACTAGGTTCTCCGATATTATTAATGGTTTAAAATCTCTTGGAAAGGTGTATCCTAACAATGAGCAGGTAAGAAAGATTTTAAGGTCTTTGCCAAAGGCTTGGGAGGCCAAGGTCACAGCAATTCAAGAAGCAAAGGACCTTAACACCCTACCACTTGAAGAACTCTTGGGCTCTCTAATGACACATGAGCTTACACAAAAACAACATGCCCAAAAGGATGAAGAAAAGAAGAAAAGGGTAGTTGCATTCCAATCCACCAGCCAAAATGATGAATCTGAAAGTGAAAAGAATGAGGATGAGATTGCTAGGAAAGATCAACATTGATCAAATGAAGCTTTGATTGTTTGAGATTCAAGAAGAACATCAATATCCAATGATTAATTCAATCCAAATTGAATAGAAGTTAACTCTGATGAGTTACGAAGATTTGATTGATCATCATACCCCGAAGACATACTCCTTAAAGATCTTATACCTATGCTAAGATGATCTGAATCATTGGAAGATAAAATACAGAATTCTGGGCGATGAGGGGACTCATAAAAGTAAGGTGTCGCCTCTTGATCCCAGAAGCAAAAAGGCCTGAAGACAAACTGGACAATGAGGGGACTCATGAGAGTAAAGTGTCACCTCTTGTACACAGAAGCAAAAAGGCCTGAAGACAAATTGGACAATGAGGGGACTCATGGAAATGAAGTGTCGCCTCTTGAACACAGAAGCAAAAAGCCTGAAAACCAAATAGATAATGAGTGGACTCATTGTCATGAAGTGTCGCCTCATGGAGACAGACGCCAAGACTTGAAGATGACATGATCAATGAGCGGACACATGAAGACGAAGAGTCGCCTCTTGATAACAGAAGTAAAAGGCTTGAAGATTAAACGATCAATGAGCAGACACATGATAATGAAGTGTCGCCTCATGACTGCAGAAGCCAAAGACGAAGAAGACAAATGAACAAGGAGTGCCTCATTGATATGAAGAGCGGACTCATGAACTCAGTGAACAACATCTAGTAAATGCAGAAGTAGAAAGTGTCGACTCCACAGACCTGGAGCCGACTCCCTCTAATATAATGGCTATTTTTCTTAACGTTATAACAGACTGGACGTGCATTAATAATACCCAACTACCTCTAACAGATGGAATCAATACAAGGGTATATATACATCCTTCCAACTGCATTTATACAAGAGATTGAAGACAAAAACAACATCAACTGACTGAATCACTGATATACTCTGATTATTCTTCCTGTCTTCTTGAGTGAGTTTTGATTGTAAATCTACTCTTGCTAGAGAGTTTATTTGTTATTTGTATATTCATATACGCTTGTAATTGAGAGTTTAGAGAGTTCTCTTGTGAAAGCAAAACTCTTGTAAGTTTGAGTGGAGCTTGGATAAAACCACTTGAAGATTGGAAAGCTCAGTGAGGAGTTTTTTGTAAAGTGAGCTGAGCACTTTCTCAATTAGTGGCCCATCTTGTAATAGGTGATTACATAGTGGAAGAAGACTTTAAGGAGGTCTTGGGGTGAGAACCTAAACCACGGTTTGTGGTTGAACCTCGATAAATCTGTGTATCTCTTCTATTGCTCTGTTTTCTTTGCTTCTACTGATAACTTTGCATTGCACATAGATTAATCACTGCTATATTGTTTAGATTAATTTTAATTAATCTTAACTTGTATTAATCTTCGAAAAACCCAATTCACTCCCCCTTTTGGGTTACCTTTTGGACCAACATTGCATGCTTGGCTTCATTTTATGCTTATTGTCATGCTCTACAATGCTTACATTGTTCTTATTTTCATGCCATCTCCAAGCTCTATATTTCTTTCAAAAATTGTTTCAAGAGTTGGCCCCTTGAAGTGTAGAATGGGATTTTCGAAATTATGCCTTAGAAGACCTTCTGCTAACCCCCTAACTCTCATTTTGGTGTCATGATATTTTAATTTGCATAAGGGTTCCTTTCTAATTCTCTAATTTTTAAGATTTCTATTCTTTTAAATGTAGTGGTTGGAATGGCCTCATGGAACCCTCCCTTGAGTGATCTACCTTTTGTTTGGCCATATGAACCCTCTCTTGATAGAATGGTTCCCTTAAAAAATAGTTTTCAAAATCCTTTTCCAAAGATGATTTTCAAAAATGCATTATCTCCATCTTTGCATTAACAATGGTGCCTTAAAAGGTTGTCATCACCATGTTGATTTTTGGACCCCTTTATACTCTTGTCAAAATTATGGTTATACTGGCTATGAAGAAACCTTCCTTGGAATGGTCTCCAAACACCAACCATATAAACCATACTCTTGGCTAAAGTCAAAATTTTCATTGAAATGATCGTCAAAAAGGTTGTCCACCAAAGTCCATTGCATAACGTGTTTTGTTTTTCAAAACTCTTTCCAAAAATGCATTAAACCAACTTTCAAGACCATTTTTCAATCCAACCTTAGGTTAAGTTGACCCTAGTTGTCCAACCCTAGGTTAACTTGACCTTAGTTCACTCACCTTAGGTTAACTTAACCCTAGTTAGTTAACCCTAAGTCATCCTTACCCTTAGGTTAACCCAACCTTAGTTAGTTAACCATAAGCTAACCCAATCTAGGTTAATATGCTTCAAGGTTCTAACTCTTGAACCCTTTTCGAAATGATCACTTAATTTCAAACTATTCTTATAACCCATTTTTTCAAAACCTCCTATTACTCTTGATTTAAAAAATCTAACTCCATAAACTCTTCAAATGTTCCTAAACTCCATCTTTAAGGCACTTCCAAAAATGTTTTCAAATTGTCACAAACCTAAGGCATCTCTATCCCTCTCATGGTTCGGGATTCCAAGGACAAGTGATAAATCAAGAACAACCTCTAAGGTTATCCACATTAGGATTCCAAACCCTTAGCTATTTCCAAATACCACTTTCAAAAACTAATTCATCAAAACATTCTAAAGTCATGCCTCCAAGGTTTTTAAAACACTTTCAAGTTTTCTTGAGACATGCCAAGACATTTTTTCAAAACTTCCTCAAGTTGATCCAAAAACATTTTCAAAACACTCGACCATTCAATTTCAAGTCAAAACTTCCAAGACCATAAAGAGTCTTCAACTTCCAAAGATTTCAAAGTGTCTTAAACTTTTTCCAAGATCTCAAAGTGTTTTAACTTATCCAAAGACCTCAAAGTGTCTTCAAACCTTCCCAAGACCCCTAATACACCTATTTTCCATCGGGCTCTTGTTCGAACTACGAATGACCTGATTCTCGCCAAATGAGATACGTAGGCAACTTAAAATGGTGCGGTCATAACTTTTATTCCAACTCCAATCCCTTTTTCAAAAATTCTAATCAATTCAAAGTTCCTATTCCAAACTCTTTCAAAACCCTTATCATTTTTAAACTTCTTCAAAAAACTTGCATCATGTATCATTCATCCAAAAAGTGATGACTAAACCTCGTTTTCAAAATTCTAAAGTAGATATTAAGTGGACAATGGTAACCGATTATTCTAGTAAGTGAACAAAGGGTGATTAGATATGTAGATACCGAAAGGGCGGGGTAGGGTGATGATTTTAGTATATCTTTCCTACACGTAACCAACCCCCGAATCATAGATTTTTGTTTTCAAATGACCAAAATGGACTTATTTTCCAATATGGCTTAAATCTTTCCAAAGGTTACCAGAATAATCTATTTCCTTAAAAACCCTCTCTTGAGCGAGTTTTCAAAACCTTTTTTAAAAAACCCTAAGTTTAATCTTCGGATTAACACTTAGTTTTAGGTGCCCTAACTCACCTTAATCAAGTTAGGTGTCAACTCCTATTTTTCTAAAAAGCTCTTAGTCAAACCAATTTTCAAACCTAGTCACACTTGTCTTTCTAGGAGGACGAGTTCTATTGACAGAGTTTCGTGCTTTAAGGTTTCTAAGCCGAAAGGACTTTGAACATCTAAAAACCGAGACGCGACAGACACCCAACTATGCCTCTGTTACTCAAATCAAAAGCCATGTGGCCCTCTTTTCTTGTGTGAGACTCGGACAACTTCGGCTTTAGTTTTAGCCCACGAAGGCCATATTTACGAGAACTCAAGTATAATGGCCCTACTGAAATGATTCTTATGATACACCGTTACTCCATTGATTTAGACTTACAACTAGTTGGCTAGGTCATGCTATTTTTGCATCTAAATGCCCCCACAGCGGATAAATCGATGCGATTTAAATAACAATAAACATTACACAGCTAAATAAAATTAGTCTCAGGTTGGTTTCGATGAAAAAAGTTTGACTTACGATGACCAAAATTGAAGTTAGTTTTGCTAGAGAGAATACGCGAATAAAAAAATTCTAGGATTACAAATCTGATTAAGGAAAATTTTGTATAACCTACAATCCTGTATTCTCATATTGCTTATCTGACTATTTCGGTAAAATTATTTAATCTAAGTGTATATATGAGACAAAGAAACTATGTTCAAATTTCTTATTTAAGTTTCCTCTTGCTTAATCAAATGAGTAAGTTCATACATTTATTCGGCAAAACAAACGAGGACTTAGACTATCCACAGCCAACCTAGTATCGTAACTTTTCAATATTGATAATGCTACACAACTAAAAAATTTTACATAAAAATTTATCACAAAAACGATATAACTGAATCATGTTCGAACCCATTTGTAGTAATAGTTGCATGAATCAGATACTATTGAGAAATTAATTAATGTCCATTTATACTTTAGTGGGGGATTGACTTGTCCCTCATGAATAAGTAGTTATAGTCCAAACTGAACATTCTGTAATCAGTGAAAACTCTTATGGTCACAACAAAGGACTTACTATGCTGGTTGTACCTTCAAATCATTTTTATTTAGTTAAAAAATAAATAAAAACTATTCAATTTAAAATAAAATATTATACTTTTTTATCTTTTGAATTAGATAAAGATACATAATGCTTGTAATTTATGTATTTTTTAAAAAAATTTTTAGTTTATACTTACAAGTGACATTTTTTTAAATTTAAAACATTACTAGCTTCACCAACGCTCAGGATTTGTTTTATAATAGTATAGATATATATATTATTTTTTCCTTATATTTGCAAAAAAGTTATATGGGTATATTTTATTTTCCTTTGTTTCTGTATACTTGATTTTGGGTAGCTTTTGTTAGATGGATTTGGTAAGAGTTATCTATACATGTGGATATGAATGTGTTGTTCTGCTTAAAATGGACACCAAACAGTTTTAGTATTTCAAAATAGAAAAAAAAAGAAAAGAAAAAAAGTGGATTTGTTTGTAGAATATGAAACATTATTTTCTAGAATTTGTTTTTGTTATTTTTCATGCTGTTATCTTCTATAGTTATATTGTGACAAAGGTTGATTTTTCTCAATAATTACTGTCGTTTTCAATCTCTGTGTATTGTTTGTGTGGTGGTGATGTTCACGAATCAGAATTGTGTAGGATTAGCAATTTTTCATATCAATTTAGGGGTCTTGGGAAGCAAAAAGAGGTCAGCCAAAGTTTATGTAGAAGTGTCATAGAAAGTATTTATTAGATTATTGCTGCTGAACTTGTCAGTGACTGAAAATTTCTTATAGTATATATTGAACAGAATTGTATGGATACATCTCATAAAAAATCTCCAATCAACAAATTGAAAATAAGAAGGCAAAGGGAATAATTATTAGTTCAAAATCAATCATTTGCTTGAAGTGGCGACTCTTGAAATTTTGTTAGGGTGGCATTCAAAAACTAAAGTTTTATAAAACTAAAAAAATTTACACTTATCACATCCATACTTATTTCTAACAAGTCAGACAAATTAATTTCAACTCCTCCAATCATAAACAGAGGAGAATTTTTAAATATTTATAATATTACTTAAACAGAAAGGCCTGTACAGGCCAATTGACTTCCGTGAGGTTTCGTATAAAAAAATAAAATAAAATAAAATAACAAAGGCAGAAGCATTAACTATCCATTTACCATTTAGAGACAAAAATGAATACGGACTATACAGTAGTTGAAGCCCTATATAGTATATACACATGCACCTAGACTCCTGTGTAAATATTTAGTTGTAAGGTATTATCAACTTTTGCCATTAAAAAGATTTTTAATGAAAAACCTACTTAATACAAAAAAAAACGTAAAAAGAATAATGGTTGTACTACCAGAAATATAGTAAATGTTATAAAACTAAAGAAATATAAAGCAAGCAAAATAATCAAACACAGTATATAATAAAATTAATTTTTTTTGAAACTGTCAAATAATAATTAGATAGTTCTTTTGAAACTACTAAAGATAGATTTTCTTGATCACCTAAAATTTTATTTATATCATAAAATAAAATATAAAATACAATTTAAACTTAAATATTTTACTTTCATTATTTGCTTTCTTCTCTCTCCTCTACTCTCTCTTTCCTTTTTTCTCTTTCCTTCTTTCTATCTCTTTCTCTTCTTTTTCCTTCGGCTCTATTTATAGATAAAGAAAATGCACAATAATAACAGAAAAACGTCATTACTTAGGTTATGTTGTAAAAGTCGTCCATAAATAATGATTTTACTATTTTTATAACACTAAATTTTTTTTCTTTCTCATTGACTCAGCTTGTGTAAAAAACATACACATTCTATAAGTGAGCTCAATGATTCTAAAGATAATTCTATAGTGGGTTCAATGATTATAAAAAACATATACACATTCTGGTGTGGTTATAAAAAACACACTTTCTCCTCACTATAAGCTCACCATGTGACTGTTTATTAGTGGATCAAAATATAATTTGTTCAGTAATTCACGGACTTGACTAAGTCAATCAGCGAATTTGAGCCAGATTTACCTCTGATCCGCCACTGATTGGCGATTCGCCTACCTGAACAGGTGGATTGTTTGACCTAGGTGTGTACTCATCTAAATAGTTTTTTTTTTTTTTCGGGGGTATCATTACCATACTTAAAGGAAAGAAAGGGGAGAGAATGCAAAATTTTCTTCTCCCTGTCCTTTTATTTTCCTTCTTTTATTTATGTTTTTATAGATAGTATTTTATTATTTCTTTGCTCTTTCTTTTCAGTTTCAAATAAGGGAAAGTATTTCATTTTCTCTCATTTTCTTTGCAAAATCAAACAAAGAAAGGAAATCATTTTTCTCTCTATTTTCTATCTCATTTCTTTTCCCTTTATTTCCATTTTTCTTCCACGATATCCAGCAGACCCTAAAGCTGAATATGTATTTTTGTGGTATTGGATGTAATATGTAGCAGTTCCTCTAAATTTTCATTTTCCTACCTATCGTTCCAGTGTTGGGAATATTGGTTTTTGATGGGCTTGTGCTGCTCCCAGTTCTTCTGCCAGTGGCTGCCACTGATAAAAGTGTCATGTTCGACAGTAGCACCAGCATCGGACTTTCAATGACCTTGACAAACTATCCATGGGACATGTTAAAGTAAGTTGCACCACCAGTTTATATATTGGTACCAGCTTAAGAAGCAGAAACACTTAAGAATGTTTGGTATCTGTGTGGAGCACAATTCAAATGTATCATTATTTTTTTATTTTTTTAGTATCAGACATAATTCAGGGACACTTAAGCGGCACAAGTATAAAGAAATTAACTTGAAATTCAATTGTAAAATTAAAACAGTATATATATATACATGCTTTTTAATTTTAATTTAGATTATCTTGCAATTTTTTTACTATCTTTAAATAAAATATTTATATATAAGACAAAAAAAAAATATAAAATATATATTTACGTCACGTGTCCTGCATTGTTTCAAAATTGTCTGCTTACTTATCTGCGTGTTCCTTTCTGGTTCTTTCTTCATGGATAACAGGAAAACAGTCCCAGGTTATGGGCATTCCTGCTAGCCACCTACTGGGTTTCTTTTGTTTCATATTACCTCTTGTGGAAGGCATACAATCATGTTTCTGGTCTGAGAGCTGCCGCTTTAATGTCTCCTGAAGTGAGAGCTGAACAATTTGCTGTTCTAGTCAGAGACACACCTCCCCTGCCCGAAGGTCAAACTACGAAGGAACACGTTGACTCATATTTCAGAACAATCTATCCGGATACATTTTACAGATCAATGGTGGTCACAAACAACAAAGAGGTATCTAATTGACGTGCCTCGCACTTCAATGTGTTTTACTGCTTTTTGTTTTTGACTATTTTTCATTTTTTTATTATAATTTAATTATTAATTATCTTCTACCAATCATTTTGTCCGTAATATGCTTCCTTGAAATCAGTTTTATGTTGCATAATATACACTAAACGGTTATAGTTTCGGTTTGTATTTTCGTTTTCTAAAATTCACATTTGACAAACTAATTTCTAAAATTATTTTTGCCAAAATCGTGTTTGGTCAACTAGTTTTGGAAATTGTTTTTGAAATTTTTTTAAAAAACACCTCAATTTTAGGAAAAAAAAAAAGAAAGAAGATGATTTTTAAGTTTTTAAAAACTTTTTCATTTGAAAATGTGAAACAATGTAAAAACAATGGCGTTTCTTATGGTCCTATTCTTTTGTTTTTGGAAGGAAGAAAAGTTCTCAATTTTTTGTTTTCGAAAACAAGAAAAAAGAAAAAAAATGAAAACGGAATTATAACCAAACAGGTTTTCCAATCCATTAAATTAAAACTAATGTACAGCCTCATATTGTTCGAAATTTCCAGGCTAACAAACTTTGGGAAGAGTTGGAAGGGTACAAAAAGAAGCTTGCACGAGCTGAAGCCATATATGCAGAGTCCAAGAAAGATGGCAAACCTGAAGGGATTAGACCCACCAATAAAACTGGTTTTCTTGGCCTCATTGGTAAAAAAGTTGATTCCATAGAGTACTACAATGAGAAAATCAATGAATTGATCCCAAAACTAGAAACTGAGCAAAAGGCCACTCTCAGAGACAAACAGCAAGCTTCAGCTTTGGTCTTCTTCACCCACAGGGTAACTGCAGCTTCTGCAGCTCAGAGCCTACATGCTCGAATGGTCGACACCTGGACGGTCACGGATGCTCCAGAGCCGCGCCAGCTCATATGGACTAATCTCCCTAAGAATGTTTTCGAGAGGCAGATTAGGCAGTATGCTATTTATGTTGTTGTTGCTTTGACTATACTCTTTTACATGATTCCGATCGGGTTCATCTCTGCACTCACAACACTGCAAAATCTACAGAAATTTGTCCCATTTTTGAAGCCAGTAATTGATTTGGTTGCAATTAAGACTGTGTTGGAAGCTTACCTGCCTCAGATTGTCCTTATTGTGTTTCTGGCTTTGCTGCCGAAGTTTCTATTGTTTCTGTCCGAGGCCGAGGGCATTCCTTCGCAAAGTCATGCAGAAAGGGCTGCCTCAGGAAAATACTTTTATTTCACTGTTTTTAATGTTTTCATTGGGGTTACTATGGGCGGCACCTTGTTCGATTCCATGAAGAGCATTGAGAAGGATCCGAACTCCATTGTTAAGTTACTAGCTAGAAGCCTACCCTCCAATGCAACTTTCTTCCTGACCTATGTGGCCCTGAAGTAAGATCACTTTTTCTTTTTTCTTGTTTCTAATGTTTGGTAAATTTTGTTCACCAAGATGTCATGAATAAATTTCCGTTGTCTTCGAAATATATAGGTTACTGAACATATTGTATATTGCACGTACAGACTCCACATTCAAGGATGTTTGAATGTGAAACACTTGAAATGTCACCGTAGAACTCTTGCTATGTTGGTCATTTATCTATTTCTCAAGCAAATTATGTCAGCCAAATTGTGATTGTTTAGAAATATGAATTTGTTCATTTGTTGCATTTGTAGATTCCATGTTAAATGTTTAATTAATTGTGTCTTGAAGTGAAGAAAATGTATTTTTAATTTTCGCCCCACCTCGTTAAGGACTATATGTTCTTATGCTTATTTGGTTTCTTCTTTTGGAATAATAGAGTTATAGACATATTTCTATCAACATGGCAAGCGAATTGAGTTCATTAATTCTATTAAACTCAGGTTCTTTGTTGGCTATGGGCTGGAGCTGTCTCGAATAGTTCCTTTAATCGTTTACCATTTAAAGAAGAAGTATATTTGCAAGACTGAAGCCGAACTGAAAGAAGCTTGGACTCCAGGAGATCTTGGCTTCGCAACTAGGATACCGAGTGATATGCTGAACGTCACAATTGTCCTTTGCTACTCTGTTATAGCTCCGATCATCATTCCATTCGGTGCGCTATACTTCGGCCTCGGTTGGCTTCTTCTTCGGAATCAGGCAAGTCCAGTAACTCTTTTTTCACACATCTAGAGTTATAATTCTTATTAGATGGAACTATTAGGAAAGCTTCTATATTGTATATAAGCGTAAATAAGTGAATTGTCAATCCAAACAAAATACGATAATAGAAGAGAAATCAATATTTTGAAATAACTCTATTGTTCAATACTCAAAAACGGTCTAGGGCAAAAACTTTTATATCGTTTGTATAAGGAAAAAAAAACCCCAATACTAATTGCTGAAATTAAGGCTGAAATCAAGAAAATAACAAAATTATTAAAAATATCGAATTCTGACTAAACTTAAATTTGGAGACTAGAGACTTGATGAAACGTTCTAGAAGCATTGATAGATGAAATCATAAATTAAAGCAAATATTCTAAAAGGCAAAAAAAAAAAAAAAAAGCACTAACGGAAATTTAACCCCCAAAACGGTGGAATGATATTGATCTTGCTTAGAATTTTGTTTTCTCTCGAACCAATTTATCGCCATTCTGAGTTGTTCACTTTTATTTTTTTAGCTATATTCCCGTGCCTAGATCCTCTTACTCCATAAAGTTCAATGCTATGCAATCTGTCTCATAATCCTTGACAATTGGCTTTTGAATTAGTTCCTTTGTGTGCTGTTCTAAGCTTCTCCATTCAGGGTATTGTTACCCTAGTTGCCAAAATATTCTATCAGTTCTTATACTAAAAGTGCATTTGAACCTAAAAAGTTTTCATTTGTGTTTTGTTTTTCCTTCCTATAATAGGTACTCAAAGTTTATGTTCCTTCTTATGAGAGCTATGGGAGGATGTGGCCTCACATAAATGCTCGCATTGTGGCAGCTTTGTTATATTACCAAGATACCATGTCTGGTTACTTTGGAATTAAGTTGTTCCACTACACTCCACTCGTGATTCCACTTCAAATACTATCGTTGATCTTTGCCTTCGTTTGTAGGAAGAAATTCTACCGTTTCTTTCAAGCCACAGCTCTTGAAGTTGCTTGCCGTGAACTGAAGGAAACTCCAGTCATGGAACCGGTCTTCAGATCTTTCATTCCACCGAGCTTGATTGCTGACAAGGCGGACGAAGAACAATTTGAAGATGCTTTGTCTCAGGTTTCAAGATCAGCGTCATTCGTTTGATGTACATTTGTGTATTTCCTCAGGTTTTGCGGCGTTGGTAATTTTGTAGCGTGTACACTTGGCTGGCATTTCAATTATTTGTCGGTAATTGTCATTAAAAAGTACTTTTGATGGGTGCTTTGTAAAATGTGCAAGTGATTATGAAGGACTGAAAATTTTCTTTTACCTGTTTTTAACGCTAAATAGAGTTTATAATCGGTTGCAACCTGTGATTTTCAATGCGGAGTGAGTGAAGAACTTTCCATCTGAGTATTGGGAATTCCTAGATAATGGAAATGAAATCATATAATTCATGTTGGCTAACTGTTTCGTGGACATATTGAACATTAATGCTCCACTTTCAATCAACTTTGCTGCATATCAATTCACTATGTTAAGATCTTTGTTTTGAGGAGGCTGTCTAGCTAGCAAAGCAACAGTGTTGCAGATCAACTAGCCATAGGTTGCTAGCGAGAAGCTTAAACTTGGACTTGCTAAAAGGCAAGTGCAACACTCAGAGTTAAGCCAAGCTCATGCTTAGTGAAAGCTCATTATTTAAGTAGCAGAGCTCTAGCAGTATATGCAATAAGGTTATATGATTACACCTTAAAAGTGTAATCATAAGCCCTTAATTTGTACTTTATTAAACTTATATTGTAATTAATTATTTTATTTTAGTTAGATATTTGTATGAGTATGTTTTGTATGTGTTTTGTAGGTTATATAAGCTAATAAAGGCAAAAAGAAAGCAAGAATAATCAAAACGGGTTCGAGATGAATAATTTGTTCATGAAAATTTAGACTTGTCTCGGTATTTTGACCATAACTTTTAACTCGGATGTCCGATTGAGCTAATTTTTGCGTCATTGGAAAGAAGACTTCAAGCTCTACAACTTTGTGTCTAGTGTGCATCGGCTGAATCGAACTCTAGGGGTGACTAAATCAAGTTTCGAAGTTTCTAGAGTCGAATAGTGATGAATAGTACCCGTCCGAACGGTTACTGTTCACTGTATACCTTGTGAGGATTGAATCAAATCGTAAAAGGGGTTTTTTATGTAAATGAGTTTCATTTGTGTTGTTTAGCATGATTCTCCACCCACACACATGAACCTCTTTTTTGTATGAGTTGTTGCATATTAATACAAGTGTTAGAGTTTGGAGTGGCATCAATGTTAACTTGAGTAGGATTATGCATTCATTCCTTATTCTTATCTTAATAGGCAGTTCACAAAAGGATGTTTGTGGGTATCATCACTGAAAACCTTCACGAGACACCACACGTCCACTAGGGGTAACCTAGGGGTTTAAAGGTTTGATGCATAAGCTAAATGCACCCGTTACTCCTACAAAAGTGGAGATTATCCTTAATTTTTTTGATAGTTTTTTCTAGGGACTAGCAAAATGTAAGTTGGGGGTTGTGATTACACCCTAAAAGTGTAATCATAAGCCCTTAATTTGTACTTTGTTAGACTTATATTGTAATTAATTATCCTATTTTAGTTAGATATTTGTTTGAGTATGGTTTTTATGTGTTTTGTAGGTTATATAAGCTAATAAAAGCAAAAAGAAAGAAAGAATAATCAAAGCGGGCTCGAGGCGAGTAATTTGTTCATGAAAATTCAGACCTATCTCGGTATTCTAGCCATAAATTTTTACTTAGAAGTCCGATTGAGCTGATTTTTGCGTCATTGGAAAGAAGACTTTAAGCTCTACAACTTTATGTCTAATGTGCATTGGCTGAATCAAACTCTAGTGTGGCCAAATCAAGCTTCGACGTTTTTGGGGTCAAACAGTGCGCGTGTAAGCACTCCATTTTTGCCTGCTCGACAATCTCCGGCCCAATTTGGCTCATTTTCACACATCACATACATATTTGGACTCTAACACGACTTCTAAACTCCAATTTAGTCCACCGGTTGCTTCTTAGGCCCGAAGGGCCCATTTGAAGCTAAATGACGATTTTGCCTCTAGGCATCCAAACGCCCCGGGAACCACACCGACTTTAGGTATCAAACTGGTAACTTTCCGAGAATGCTTTCTATAGTATTCTCAACCTTTCTTTATCTTTCTGGATCATGCCGAGTCAGTTCTGGCAAACCCGGTGCGAAATGACCGTTTTACTCCTAGTGGGCTAGTCACTTTTTCCGACCACACCAACTCTGGGTATCAAACCAGTAGCCTTTGGGAACATTTTGAATAATGTTTCCAAATCTCGAGTCTTTTTCCGGGACATTCCAGGTCCGTCCTGGCAACTTACCGGCCTGGTTGACCGTTTTGTGCCTAATGGCTCAGTCAACCCTTCTAACAAATCCTGTCATCATTTTTCAAGTCCTTTGTCCCTGAGACATTATTCCAAGGGTTCCTATCCCTTTCCGGCGCTCCGAGACATTCCCGGCTCCTTCAATTCATCCCCGAACTTTCTGGAGTCACTCCTAATGAAACCAGGCTAAAAATTACATGATAGTCACTAGCACAGATGCCCAAATCTTCTAAAGATACGTTTCTTGCCGACCTTAAATATTTCCCAAATGGCTGGCCCCACTACTAGTGGCGCCAAGCCAAAAAATCGCCTGGTGCCAGTCCTAGTGGCGTCAGTGTAATTTTTGGCCTAGCGTCACTGCAACAGGTGCCAGTGCATTCCTCTCTCTATAAATACAGAGCCTCCTCTGGAATGAAAAAGGTCCTCAAACTCAGTCTAAAAACCCTAATATTCGATGTACCGAGCTCGTAGCCTCCCAAAACCCTAGCTTCTCTAGGTTTTCCAAACCCTAGCAACCATACACCAAACCCTAGCCTCCTATACACTTATACACACTCTCTATACACTTATACACTAGCCTCCAATCCTCCATTGAAGACTTGGATTGCTGCAACTTGAAGTTCTCGAAGATCAAAGACAAGCCCTCAAAGACTGAATTGAAGCGAAGACCGAAGAAAAGTAAGGCGCGCAAAGCCAAGCGAAATAAACAAGACATACGGTAGGTTTTCTCTTTAAGTTTCTGAACTTCCCCCCTCTCTTTTCTCCCTCCTAACCCACTTGGGTTTTCTCTATTTTAATCCCCCATCTTCTTCCCCCCTTTCTTTGCATGCTTGAAACAAGGGGATTCCCAGTCCATGTGTAGGATTAGACTATTGGAGCGTCACCGTGTCGAGGGCTTTCTTTTAGTCTAACCGAAGACCACGTGGGTTCGGCCCCATTGAATATGTGGTGAAGCTTTAACCTTATATGTTCACGACCCCAATTTGCATTGTGCATATCCTTATGTTGCATTCTTCCAAAAATCGTTTTCAAACTAGTTTTCAAAGATTGCATTAAACTTGTTTTCAAAATTGCATCAAAATCTCCCTTTTCAAAACTTGTTTTCAAAATCACAATCCTAGCGTGATTCTAGCCTTTCCATGGCTAGGATTGCTGTAGGAAAGTGTTACATTTAAAGTGACCAATATGATCCATATTTTTAACTCCTTGTTATTTTCAAAACCATTTTCTTAAAGTGGTTCGAGCTCTCTTATGGTTAGAATCGCTTTAGAAAAGTGAGATATTTTTATATATATTTTCTAAAAACTCTCTTTTCAAGTCTCTCTTTCTAAAACCCTCATTTTCAACATGCTTTCCAAAAGCTCTTCTTTCCAAAATGGTTTTCTAAAAACTCTCTCCAAAAATCTATTTTCCAAAACTTCTCTTTTCAAACTCCTTTCCAAAACCCTCTCCTCAAATTTCGCTTTCCTAAAAACTCTTTCCTAAAAGATTCTTCAAAAATTTTGTTTTCAAAACTCTCTCAAAGTTTTACTTTCCAAAAAATTTCTTCCTAAAATTCTTTTAAAATTACGCTTTCTAAAAACCCCTCTTTAGAATCTTCTTCCAAAATCTTCGTTTCCAAAAACGCACTTTCCAAAAAACTCAAACTCTTTCCTTGGAGCCCAAGTCAAGCCCTAGAGCTAACAATTAGGAAACCCTAATTTTCTTTCCAAAAACATGGTTTACAAACTTGTCTTAAAACCTAGGTTTCTAAAACCTCCTGTTTTCTACGTCAAAATCATAAGTTTCCAAAAAACCTCTTCTCTACGCCAAAAATATAGTCTTCCAAATCTAAGGTTTCTAAAACTTCCCTTCCCTTTAGAAAATCAAATCCTATCTTCTCTTTAGGAAACCAAATCCAATTTTCCCGTTTAGGAAACTGGATCCAATCCTCCATTTTTTGAAATAAAATCAAACTTTCTCTTTTAGAAACAAAATCCAATCCCGTTGCTTTAGGAAATAGGAATCTTAACCCTTCCTAGTCTAAATCTTTCCTAATTCAAATCCTTCATAATCTTCTACTTTCCTAAATCTTAAGTTTCCAAAACTTGAACATAAAAATCTTTCCTAAATTTTAAAACTCAAAATCTAAATCTTTCCTACTTCAACTCTCTCCTAATTTCCTACCTTCCTAAACCATTAGTTTCCTAAAACTTCAAATCTTTCCAAATCTAAAACTTTCAAAACTCAAAACTTTCTTATTTTTAAAACTTCCTTATTTTCAAAACCTTTCCTATTTCAAAACCTTTCTTAAAATGAAACTTTCTTAATTCAAAACTTTCCTAAGTTGAAACTTTCCTAAACCAAAACTTTCCTAAAATGAAACTTTTCTAAAATGACACTTTCTTAATTTGAACCTTTCCTAATTCAAACGTTTCCTAAATTCAATCTTTCCAAATCTTTCAAGTCCAATATTCGAGTCAATTCTTTTTTAAAATATTTCCAAGTCAAGTTCAATCCTTCTTTTCTAAGTTCCTAAGTCTAGGTTTTCCAAAACCAAGTCTTTCAAACCAATCTTTTCAAATCTTCCAATTAAAGTCTAAATTTCCTATTCTTCCAATTCCAATTCAAATTCTAACTCCAACTCTTTTCCAAATTAAATCTTCTATCTTCTATCGGATTCTTATCCGAACTACGACTGACTTGATTCCTCCAAAAGGATACGTAGGTAACCCTCATGGGTGCGGTCACCACACTTTCCAAGTTTCTAATTCCACAACATTTTTCAAATTTCTATTTTTACAACTTCTTTCAAATCTCCAATTCCATAATTTTCTTCAAGTTTCCAATTTCCTAATCTCTTCCAAGTTTTCAATTCCATGATCTATTCCAAATTTCTATTTCCAATTTCAAATCTATCTTTTCAAATCTCTTCTAAATCAAATCAATTTCTTTTCAAATCTATTTCCAATTTTATTTTCCAACTCTCTTTTCTTGCTCTCGGATATCATGCATCATGTCTTTTAAACATTCTTTTTATAAAGTGGATATGATTGAACATTAGTTAGTTAAGGACTTTCATAGGTGAATCTAGAGTGAATGGACATGTAGGTACCGCAAGGGCAGGGTAGGGTGATGGCTTAGTGCATTTTCCCTACACGTAACCAACCATCGAACCTAGTGTCGCGCCCAGATTTTTCGCACTCGAGGAATACTCACACAAGCGGAAAACATGCTGTACTCTCTCGTTAGAACTCACCCTCCTAGAAGAATAAGTGCGACTATGTTTGAATTGAAAATAGAATTGAATAAAGGGCTTTTGAAAAAGATTCGGAGTCGCCACCTAACTTGATTAAGGTGAGTTAGGTCACCTAAAAACTAAGAATAATCCGAAAACTACACTTAGGGTTTTGAAAAACGATTTTGAAAATATCTCCTCAAGAGAGGGATTTTAAGAAAACAGGTTGTTTGGCAACCTTTGAAAAACATTTAGCCCTTTTTGAAAAATAACTCCTTTTGGTCATTGAAAATAGTAATCCTAGGTTCGGAGGTTGATTACGTGTAGGGAAAATGCATTAAGCCATCACCCTACCCTGCCCTTTCTGTACCTACATGTCAATCTACCCTAGATTCATCTACGAGAGTCTTCAACTAACTATTGGCCAATCCTATCCACTTTGAAAAACAATGCTTGAAAAGAAATTAACATGATGCATGATATGCAAGTGCAAGTTAAGAGAATTAAAAAATAGATTTGAAAAGAGATTGATTTCAAATTGATTTGATTTGAAAATAGATTTGAAGAGATGAAATTGAAATTGGAAAGTTTAAAAATTGAAAGTAGAAATTTGAAAATAGAAATTTGAAATTGAAAATTTTGAAATTGAAATTTTGAAAGTAGATTGGAATTTGGGATTTGAAAATATGGAGACCGCACCCATAAGGGTGGAATTGAAAGTTTGAAAAGTGTTGTGACCGCACCTATGAAGGTTGCCTACGTATCCCTTTGGGGGAATTAGGTCAGTCGTAGTTCAGACCGGAGTCCGATTGAAAATAGAAGAGTTGATTTGAAGAAGGAGATTGAATTGGAAATTGAATTGGAAGATTGAGAGATTGAACTTTGAATAGAGGATTGAAAATTGGAATTTGGAATTTCGGAATTGAAAAGATTAAATTTTAATTTGAAAAGATAGAACTTGGAAGAGAGATTTAGACTTATTTTGGAAAGATGGAGGTTTAGGAAACCTAGACTTAGGAAAGAGAAGAGACTTAGAAAAGATTCGACTTGACTTGGAAGGTTTAGGACATTAGGAAAGATTGGATTTAGGAAATGTTTGAATTAGGAAAGATCCAATTTAGGAAAGTTTCAAATTAAGAAAGTTTTGAATTAGGAAAGTTTCAACTTAGGAAAGTTTTGAAAATTGGAAAGTTTTGAAATAGGAAAGTTTTGAAAGTAGGAAAGTTTCGTTTTAGGAAAGGTTTGAAAAAGTAAAGTTGTGAATTTAGAAATGTTTTGAATTAGAAAAAGTTTAGTTTAAGAAAGGTCTGAAATTTGGAAAGTTTCAAGTTAAGAAAGTTTTGAATTTAGAAAGCTTAGAATTTTAGAAAGATTTTAAATTAGGAAAGATTTAGAAAAGATTTGAATTAAGAAAGTTTTGAATTTAAAAAGCTTAGAATTTGGAAAGATTTGAAATTTGAAAAGTTTAAGATTTAGAAAGTTTTAGAGTTTGAGTTTTAGAAAACCTTGAAAGTAGGAAAGGTTGAGTTTAGGAAAGTTTTGAAAACTTGGATTTGGAAAGTTAAGATTTGAAAAGAGGGTAGAATTAGAAAAGGGTTAAATTTTAGAATTTTAGGAAAGATTTTTATGTTCAAGTTTTTGGAAACTTAAGGTTTAGAAAATGAGAAGATTAGGAAGGATATGAATTAAGAAAGGTTGGATTTTGTTTTCAAAAGAGAAAGGTTGGATTTGGTTTCTAAAAGCAAAGGTTTGATTTTGTTTCCAAAAACGGAGGACGGGATCTAGTTTCCTAAACGGGAAGATTGGATTTGGTGTCCTAAAGGGAAAATTTGATTTGACAAGGAATTGGAAAGGAAAATTCTAGAAACCCTAGATTTGGAAAATTATAGTTTCGACGTAGAAAATAGGTTTTGGAAACGTGTATCGTTTGGATGTGAAAACAAGAGGTTTTGGAAACCTAGGCTTGGGGCAAAATTTGAAAATCATGTTTTTGGGAAGAAAATTAAGGTTTCCTAATTGTGAGTTCTAGGGCTTGACTTGGGCTCTAAGGAAAAAGTTTTTTGGAAAGTGCATTTTTGAAAACGAAGATTTTGGAAGGAAATCCTAGAGAGGAGTTTCTAGAGGAAAGATTTTGGAAAGATTTTTGGAAAGAGTTTTTCTAGGGAGATTTTTGGTAGAAGATTGTTGAAGAGAGTTTTTGGAAAGATTTTTGGGGAACGTTTTTAGAAAGTGGATTTTAGGCAGAGGATTTTGGAAAGGAGTTGAAAAAGGGAGTTTTGAAAAATAGAATTTGGAAGGGAGTTTTTGAAAATAATTTTAGAGGAGAGTTTTAGGAAAGTATGTTGAAAAAGAGATTTTTAGGAGAAAAGACTTTTTGAAAAGAGAGTTTTTAGAAGATGTAAAAACATCTCACTTTCCTAAAGCAATTCTAACCATAAGAGGGCTAGAACCACTTTAGGAAAGCAGTTTTGAAAACAACAAGATTTGAAAATATGGACCGTATTGGTTACTTTAAATGTAACACTTTCCTAAAGCAACCCTAGCCATGGAAAGGCTAGAATCACCCTAGGATTGTGATTTTGAAAACATGCTTTTGAAAAAGAGGATTTTGATGCAATTTTGAAAACAAGTTTGAAAACGATTTTGAAAACAACTTTGAAAATGGTTTTTGAAAGATGCAAGATCATGATATGCACAATTCAATTTTGGGGTCGTGAACATACAAGATTAAGGCTTCACCACATAATCAAGGGGGCCGGACCCACGTGGTCTCTGGTTAGACTAGAAGAAAGCCCCCGACACGGTGACTCTCCAATAGCCCAACCTACACATGGATCGGGAATCCCCTTGTTTCAAGCATGTAAAGAAATGGGGGGAAAGAGATGGGGAATTAAAATAGAAAAAACCCAAGTGGATTAGGAGAGAGAAGAGAGAGGGGGAAGTGCAAAAATTTAAAGAGAAAGCCTACCTTGTATCTTCTTTAATTTGCACGCCTTGCTTGTCTTCGGTCTTCGGTCTTCGTCTTGATCTTCGTCTTCAATCTTCAAGACTTGTCTTCAAACTTTAGATTGCAGCTCTTCAAGTCTTCAAAGGAGGTTTGGAGGTTAATGTATGAGTGTATGAGAGTGTGTATGAGTGTATAGGAGGCTATGGCTAGGGTTTGGAAAACCTAAGAAGGCTAGGGTTCTTGGAGTGTTCGAGCTTTGTATATCGAATTATATGATTTTTAGGTTGAATTTGCAGATCCTTTTCACATTGAAGGAGGCTCTGTATTTATAGAGGTTGGACAACACTGGCACCTGTTGCAGTGGCGCCAGGCCAAAGTTTACACTAGCGCCAGCCAAGCCATTTTTTGGCTTGGCGCCACTACTAGTGGTGCCAGCCATTTAAGAAATGTTTAAGGTCGGCAAGAAATGTATCTTTGACTAGATTTGGGCGCCTGTACTAGTGACTACTATGCAATTTTTAGCCTAGCTTCACTAGGAGTGGCTCCGAAAAGTCCGGGAATGATTTGAAGGAACCGAGAATGACCCGGAAGGCCGAAAAGGAGCAGGAACACTTAAAATAGTGTCCCGGAGGTATTTGACTTGAAAAGTGAGGATAAGATGTGTTGGCAAGGTTGATCGGGCCTTTAGGGGCAAAACGGTCAATCGGACCGGGAAACTGCCAGGACAAACTCGGACGGTCCCGGAAGAAGACTTGGGATCTGAAAACATTATTCAGAATGTTCCCAGAGGTTGCCGGTTTGATTTCCAGAGCCGGCGTGGTTGAAAAAAGAGACCGGCCTACCAGGGGCAAAACGGTCATTTCGCACCTGGTTGGCCGGAACTGACTCGGAATGATCCAGAAAGGTAAAAGGAGATTGAGAACACTATAAAAAGTAGTCTCATGAGGTTACCGGTTTGATACCCAGAGCCGGTGTGGTCGAAAAAAGAGATCGGCCCACCAGGGGCAAAACGGTCATTTTGTACCGGGTTGGCCGAAACTGACTTGGAATGATCCGGAAAGATAAAGGAAGGTTAAGAGTACAATAAAAAGCAATCTCAGAGGGTTACCAGTTTGATACCCAGAGCCGATGTGGTTCCCAGGGCATTCGGATGCCTAGGGGAAAAAATGATCATCTCGACTGGAAAGTCTCGGAAAAGGTCCAAAGGGCAGTTTGGTCATTTTTCACCGAAGCGAGCTAACAGACACTGGTGTTGACCTGGGTTTTGAGTGTTTCCACCACTCTAACGGCAGTCGTCGTGACACAGGGGTTTGTTGCCAATTCCCTATATCGACCTATTTGTGAGTATTTTCGCTACTCTAACGGTTTTGTGAGTAGTTTTGCTACTCGGACTGTCTCGAGGAATAAACTGTCTCGAGAGAAGGATTGGAAAGGGGTCTTACCGTCTCCGAAGAGTCGCGCCTGGGTTGGAACCGTCTCGAGAAATAAACTGTCTCGAGAGAGGGGTTGGAAAGGGGACTTACCGTCTTCAAAAAGACATGTCTGGGTTAGAACCGTTTCGAGGAATAAACTGTCTCAAGAGAGGGATTGGAAAGGGGTCTTATCGTCTCCGAAGAGACGCGCCTGGGTTGGAACCGTCTCGAGGAATAAACTGTCTCGAGAGAGGGATTAGAAAGGGGTTTTACCGTCTTCGAAAAGACGTGCCTGGGTTGGAATCGTCTTGAGGAATAAACTGTCTCGAGAGAGGGATTGGAAAGGGAATAAGAAAGGACAATGCCCCTAAGGGCATTTTGGATATTTTGCCTCTATTTGGGGCTGGTGGGCCCGTGAGGTGATGGACAGACGGGATTTGGACCTAGAGAATTGGTTTCGATAGGAATACGTCCACAATGACTTAAACACAAGTCTGAACGGAGTGTAGACTGCCGAGCGGTCAAAAATGGGGTGCTTACAGCTGCCCCTCTTTTTCTATCTTTGCTTGTCAAAGATAGAAAACGATAAGAGTAAGAGTCCCATGTTGATCGCAAGGCAGTCGGAGGGACAGACACTGAAAATCTTTCGACAACGAGGGTCGAAAATGGATAACGGGCCAAAAAGGCCTTCGAAAACGAGTTTTGGCGGGAAAAAGGGCAAAACTGTCCAGAATTTGCAACTGGCGCCACTGCAAGTGGCGCCTTTAGCAAAAAAGGACTGGCGCCTCTGCTAGTGGCGCCAGGCTTAAAGTTAAAACTAAAAAGTTTCTGGTTCGAATAGCTGTGGCACTTTGGAGAAATTTCTGCAAATCCGAGAAGTTCTGCGTGAGACTTGACTTGAACTTTGAAGGGGCACTTCTTGGAGATGACGAGTGATTACCGGAAGGAGACCACGTCGCCGGAAAAGTCGCCGGAAGAGAAGATTTCACCGGAGAACTTCTAAAACGTGAGTCTTCAAATTTTGTTGATTTTGATGTGTAAAACTTCGTTTGAATCATGTGAATAGTGAAAATTGATGTTTTGATATGCTTTGAACACGATGGTAATGTTGTTTTTGCATTTTGATGGTTGCTTGATTGAATTTAAATGATCTTTCATGATTATGCGAAGAGAGTTTTCTGCAGGAATAGGAATTTTGTTCCTACAGACTTAGGCATTGGGTTTTCTGGCTATGTTTTTGTGCAATGTGCCTTAGAAAAATGTGTTTAATAACCGTATGAAGTTTCGTGATTTTTTAAAAACTTGGTGAATTTTTGATTTTTTGAAAAATAGAAAAATATTTAGAAAATTAGAAAAAATTAGAAAAATCAAGAAATTGATGAAATTTTTAAAGTTTGAAATTTGGAAAAAGATTGGAATATTTTTGAAAACATTTGAGGTGATTTTGAAAAATTTCGGAAGATGTTTGAAAACCATTGATTTATTTGAAAAATAAAACATGTGTTTTGAAATTTTTGAAAAATTGAAAAGTGTGCACGGGTGCCGTTGTCATGTGATTGTTGCGTTGGAAGGTGCATATTTCGTATTTTGTGTTAATGTCATGGGTGTTGTAGGGGCCATTTTTAAACAGGACTCTGCCGAAATTTTTAGAAATTATGGAAAGAGTTGGTTAAAGTTTTAGAAATAAAATCTTTTTTGAAAGAAAAAGGCAGAGAACCCTTGAAACTTGGTTTAAAGTTGGAAAATCAAGATGTGCATGTAGGAAATTTGTTTTATCATTTGAAATCCTTTATTTGTTTTGTTTGTGTTAGTTGTTTATTTTATTTTACTGTTATTTAAACTACATGGATGGTATATTAACATCACTTACCTTGGCTTACCTTTTCAGGATGGCAGACGCGGGTGATGACGGTTCTAAGAGGAGGCGCCGCTCGGGGAAGGCGGCCCGGACCGATTCTGCTGGCGGCTCTCGTCGATCTAGAGGTAGTCGACGAACCACCGGACGATCCTCATCCAGTCAGAGTGGGCAGGGGAGTAGGTTACCTGTCGACCCTTTTCCTCTGGTTGAGCAAGCTTCTGCCGAGGAGATTGATGTCGAGGGGGAGGCACCGGGCCCTGGGGATCAGGTGACCGGTTACGGGAGAGCTTCTTCCAGGTATAGGCAGACGGATGCCGACTTGGGAGATTTGCAGATACCGGACGTCCCACCACTTGGGGATCTAGCTTACCACCCCAGTGTGTATTCCAGACAGCATTTGCCACCTCCGTGGGTACATATAGCTTTCCGATGGGTTATTCATCAGGTTTTTATGACCATGCAGCTGGCTGCCCCATCATACTGCGCCTTCTTGGCAAAGATCGGATTCGGCGCTTTTATGGGATTACAGGCTAACTGCCTGAACCGGCATTTGGTACTGGCACTTGTTGAGAGGTGGTTCGGCAAGACCGGGACTTTCATTTTGTCAGCTTCGAGTTAGGTCCCACTCTTTTGGATTGGGCGATTATTACAGGGTTCTCCTTTGTCGGCCGACGGATCACCCTGCACTTAGTCAGCAGGGACGACGCCTGTTTGCTGTTGGACTTGCCTCATCCTGAGTGTTCTGCTTTCCCGGTCTCTTGGATTAGTCAGGATGAGCATACTTTTGCTACTGAGCCATCGCCTGCTAGGCAGGACATCATGAGATGGCGACTTGTGTTGTATATCATCTTTAGCTGCTTCTGCAACAACAACAAGTCACTCGTGCCGTGCCGTTTGGTGAGTATAGTAGCCGATCTGGGAGCTTTGTCTGAGTTGGACTGGGGGTCCTTTTCTTTTGGCTACTTTCTTCGATCGATGCGGGTTCGGACTTCTTCTCGTTGGGGCAGCATGACTAGCTTTTGGCCTTTCCTTGTCTGGTGGAGTTACGAGTACCTGCCAGTGCGTCGCCCTGCAGTTGTTGAGGATGATCTCTATCCTCGCGCTTTGAGGTGGGCTCGTGACCGGGTAGCCCAGCGATCGGAGATTACTGACTTTGTGACACTCTGGGCTAACCTGGAGCTGATTGAGGTGAGGGATGTGACCTAGCGGCCCTTCATCGGATCAGTCCATTACGAGACAGTCCAGTACCTAGTCCCGTTGTCCTTGTCGAGAGCTGCTTTTCTTAGTGAGACACCTGGGAGTCCTATCTTGGAGAGCGACACTGGCGGCAGTTTCATGAGGAGTTCCGATCAGCAGGAGCTCCACTAGAGTATATGTTTGGAGCCCTGGTGGCAGGAGTGCCTATCCCCTACCAGGAGCGTCAACCAGGTGCCGAGTTCTTGCTTCCCCCGGATACGGATTATGCTGCGCACTTTGGGGCTCATTCGGTTGGTGCCTTCACCCGATTTGAGGTAGTAGTCGGCGGGTACGCTGTTGGCCAGGAGGTGGTTAACTTGTGGCGTCGTGCTGGAGGATATGTGCCCCAGGCCGAGTTTACTGCTGTGAGAGACTAGAGAGACCAGTACCAGATGGAGCGGGACCAGTACCAGCCCGAGGTAGCTTCCCTAACGGCTCAGTTATCTCCGATGGGTGGTGGGGGGGTAATGTTATTCTTTCTTTGCTCCTTATTGCTCTGATGTTGCTTAGTTCCTTTTGTATGTAGCTAATTTCGATTCTGTCTTCCTTGTAGGATGGTGGTGCTTTGAGTAGTTATCCTCCTTCTCCGATGCCGGGTTTCGGGGATTTTGATCCAGATGATATCGACTTTGACCTGTGAGAGATGCCCCTTGTAGAGATTCTAACCCTCTTTTGCCCCTTGTTCCTGAGATGTATTAATGTTAGACAGTTTTATTTTGCATAGTTTTGTATAAGGATGGATGTTTATGGTACTTAGATGCACGGATAGATAGATATATATGATCAGAGGCATGTGATGTATGATGATGTTAGATATCTATTACATGAGTTGATGCTGATGACTTTTATTTCTACAGGGAGTTATATCTTATGTGTGCAAAGCCCATGTTGAAAAAATTTTTCTCATTTTTTTTTTTAAAACATATGTACAGGTTAGAAGTATGTTAATAAAATAACGCAAGGTGCTGTTAGACTTGTAGTCCTGGGAATGGTAACTTCCTCCTCCTCAGGTATTTAGCCTCTCTTTTGGCTCAACCTTACCTTGATTGGATGATAGCACTTCGCACCTTTCTCAACCTTTTGATCACCTCTCACTCTTTGTCTTAGGGTTAGTGTATATGATTATTAGGCTGAGGCTCTCGACTCTCGGAGTTTTAGCAACAACTTACCTGACCTTTGGCAGAGCGATAAGTGGCCAATCATTTCAATCCAAGAAGACTTTGTTTAGGACCGTAATGTAGGCTAGGTTATGGGGGTTTTAGAAACAACGGGATATGCAGGCTCAAATTTGATGTTGTTTTCGATAGGGTTCAGATCCATACCATCCTTGACTACTTTTCAGTAGGATTGGCATCCTTCTTTAGTTTTGGCAGCGTATCCAGCTCATTTAGGTCAAGCAATCTGCTTTCAATTAGAGGCGACTTTAATAGGGTTGTAATGTAGGCCATGGTTTCGGGGTTTTGCAAGAAAATGTTAAAGGCTCAAACCTATTGTTTCTACTGGGTTTCCTTGTAACCTAGGATTACCTTTAAGTTTCCTTCCCGCTTTTGGCCATATTCTTCTCAGGGTGAAAATAACCTTGTTCTTTCACCCTTTCTATATACCTTTTTGATAAAGACATGACTTTCTTCTCATTTGATCTTCTTATCATGTTTTTGAATATGACTCAATCATGACTCCTTTAGGCCTTTCCTTAGGATCATGGTTTTTTTTTCTTTTTGGCCTCTTGCCCCTTGGCAACTCTTTTCTTTTGCTTTATCTTTCTATTTCTTTTCTTTTCTTTTATGAAACAAAACAATTCTTTAACCCTTTTCCCTTGGTAGCTCAATATACCCAGTGTGGGCGGTGATCCCTAGGTTGGGGTTTTGTTAAGAAAGGATAGGTAGCTCAACGGGTTTGGCAAGGGGTTGCTTTTGACTGTATGAGAAATGAAATGAGGGCCTCTCTTCACTTTGAATTAGATTACTCGATCTATAGAGCTTTCATTGCTGTCTTAGCACAGCGGGGGTGGATACCATTCCTAGAGTTCTCAAACTATTGTCTTCCCCAGTGTGGGGAGGACAGTCTTGGATCGGGGTTAACAAAGAAAACTTCGTTTATTGCGAGGCTCTAGGGGTTAAGCAAAGGGAATATGAGCACATTTAGTTATTTATTCAGCTATTTATTCTTTATATGTGGGGGAATGAAAGATGGCTCCTCTTCCTCTTGATAAACTGGCCACACAACGCTTAGCCTCAGAGTCTTGCAAGTGCTGCCTTTGGGTAGTATCCTCACTCATCCTTATTCTCTCTCTCTGTGGAAGGCTAATCATTTGGCGAGTGCTTAACTCATGCTATCATTCCTTCAAGTTGGATCATTCCATAAGATAAACCACGCCCCTTGCGTAGAAGTAGTCACTATTTCCCAGGGAAGACAAGACAACAACAATGGAATAAAAGACTATTATTTGATTATTATTATTATTACGAAAAGCATCAAGTTCTTAAGCAATAAGAAAATGTAGACATTAATATAAAGATAGAAAGTGAAGGGATAGAAAGAAAGTGGGTGAAAACACCCATCTCTTGTACGCTTGTGCAAAGAACCCCTTTTTAGTACGGCTTTGGAACAATTCCCACATTTTTTATGCTCCATTCGCGACCCGAATCCTCAGCTAAGGGGAGATAAGCAAAGGCTTCTCCTAGAGCTCCATAGACATTGACACTGTTGATGCGATTATCAGCCTCCTTCTTGTTCTGTGCAGCGGGTTCTTCTGTAAACAGAGTGACCAGTTCACCCCCTTCCAATTCGAATGGCTCTGCTCGTTCTCTTGACTCCTCTAGTCCCCAACCCATGTCTTCATAGTTGTACTCAGTTACGGGCCAAGGGTTTTCCAGTAAGTGACTTTCAGCTACAGCATACTTCGAGTGTAGAAATTCATCACCCCACCCATCGGCAGTTATGCTTTCGATGTGTTCTTCCCTCGGCAACATTGGTTACTCAATGGGCCAGTCAGAAGCATCAGACACTTCATCAGGGTTATAGAGATAAATTGGGCATAGTGGGAGATCTTCCTTCCAGTCACTTTCTTCATCGGCCTCCCAATCGCTCTCATAACCTTCAGCCTCGAGCTCGTCGATTTCTCCCTCGCCTTCCATCTCTACTAGTATCATATTGACGGTGTGATCCGGCAGAGGGTTAGCAGTCACATTAGGAGTGGGAGTAGGTTTTACCGGCTGCAGATCAATGGTCTTATTATCGATCAGATCTTGGATCTTGTGCTTAAGAGCAAAGCAGCTTCCGGTGTCATGCCCCTAGCCACTTGAATGGTACTCACATGTAAGGGCAACATTAAAGGTTGGGGGTAGAGGGCTTGGCAATGGGCGAGCAGGTACGGGTTTCAGGATGTTGTTCTTTAGAAGGCTTTGGTAGGCCTCGGTTTGGGTGCAGGCTAAGGCGTCGAAGGTACGGATGCGTCTAGCGGGTCTATTGAAGTTGGGTCGTGCCCCAACGGGACCATAGTTTGGGGTTGGAGCAGGCATGGTCAAGGTAGGCAAGGGCAAGACTGGGGGTGATTGTAGCAGGGGTCGGTATTGGGGTGGTTGGCTAGACAGAATAGCAGACACTTCGCTTTCCTTCCTGATCGTGCCCCTCGTAGTAGCCACCTACTTGGCTATGTTGGTGGTATTTTCTCCAGTCTTGGCATAGGGATCTGTGATTCTTCCTGTCTTGAGACCGTTTTCTATCATTTCCCCCTGCATAATGAGTTCGGAGAAGCTTTTTCCCACGCTTGTGCAGAGCTTCTCATAGAATATACCTTGGAAAGTATGTACGAACAGTTGTACGTACTCCTTCTCCTCCAACGGGGGATTAACTTGTGCAGCGGCCTCCTTCCATCTTAGGGCGTATGCTTTAAAGCTCTCCTTCTCGCCCTTGCTCATCGTCATCAAGGACCATCGATCAGAAGTGAGGTCAATGTTATGATGGTATTGGGCTTTAAACGCATTGACTAGCTCTATCCAGGTTGTGATCTTCCTTAAGTCCAAACGAGCGAACCATTGCAGAGCCGACCCGGTGAGGCTGTGTTGGAATAACTGCATAAGGAGCTTCGGGTCGTTGCCATGTCCACTAAGCGCTCCAGCATATAGACGTAGGTGAGCAACGGGGTTACCGGTACCGTCGTACTTCTGGAAGTCAAGCATTTTAAACTTAGCAAGCCTCGGGTGGTCAGGGAAGAAACAGAGCTCATCATAGGAAGTGAACCCATAAGTATCGTGGCCATGGAGACTTCGCAACGAATCTTCCAATCCTTGGATTTTTAGACTGAGAAGGTCTAGGGAGGCCTTCTTTATAGCAGGTGAAAGCAATATGGTTTCTTCTCCTTCAATGTTGACCCCTTTGGCGTCTTCCTTAGTCCTCCCAACACTGTCGAACTGAAGCATGATCCTTGGATTAGCGGGTTCAAGGTCTTTAGATGAAGTCGTTGATGATGACGAGACCGCAGTAGCATCCTTCATGGCCAGAGTTTGAATAAGTTTGAGCATCTCATCTATCTTAGTCCTCATTTCATTAACTTCCTCTCGAGAGACTTGAGAGGATTCTTCAGGGTTAGCAGCCATCAGTGATGCTTTGTGCCGAGTGATAATAGGATCCCTAGGTGGATGTTGCCCCTTTTTGGGAGCAATGTTGACTCAGTGCGAGGTGACTTCTGTAAATAGAAATAAAAAGGAAAAAAGAAAAAGACAAAAACACAAGTCACAAGTTAGTTTTTGGTTTTTAGAGAACTTTATGCAATGCATATCCTAGGGTGCCCCCTTTTTAAGAGGGAAACTAACATGATGTATTGGCCCACGCTTGGAGATAGGGGACTTGCCCCTGTATGCAGAAACCTTACCGTCAGGTAGGCACCTTCAATCATCCATGCATTCATTCATAAAAATAAAGAAGTACATTAAATTTTGGGTTTAAGATACAAAAGAATTGAACTACATTTTAATAGGGGGAGGGGGAACATTTTCCTTTGGACTTCCACCTATCTACTTTTACAAAGGGAGATCCTAAACTACTCTTGAGTCTTCGGATTCGCCTTCCTTGGATTTGATGTCGAGGAGGTCGCTGAGAGACCTTGTTAATTGATTGCCCCTTGTCTTCTTGGCAACCCTATCTCCGTGAGCATAGAGGGATTGGGGCCCCTCTTATGAAATGGATTGGTGTGCATGCCATGAGTCCTTAGGGTTACGCGGGAACCCTTAGGGTTTGAGTAGGTTTAATGCAAAGGAGAGTAACCTTGGTGTCACTCTCAACGGGTTGATCATATGCATGAGAATGAAGTGACTTGAGTTACTTGGAACTCTTGTCTTGACATGGGATATTGAACGCATGAACTTGAATATGCAAAAAGTATAAGGAGAGAAGGTACAATTGAAGTAAACATGCATGCATGAACAGTTAGACAGGCATTATAACAGTATAAATATAGTCAATATAACAGCAGGAATAAACAGGTATAAATGAAAGTAAGAACAGTCGTCATTTCCTCCGTGGTTTTGAAAACGGTGCTCACGTCTTAAATCCGGCAGAGGTTCGGCTATGCATGGTGTCTATATGAGTATGAGGTTGAGGGTTGACTAATGCGTTCTAAAAAGGCTCGGTCCCCGGATCTTCAAACCTAGGCCCACTCCCTGAGTTGGTGCCATGATCGGTTGGTGATCCAAGCAGGGGAACCATCAAGAGGCCGTAAGAGAAGAAACTGACACAGCATCTTGTCCACAACCAAAATATCGTTCCCCCTTTCTAACTAGAAATGACATATCAGGGTATGCAAGTATGCTGAATGCAAGTGCACATGCAGTGTGTGTGTGATTTTTAAAAGTGGAGGAAAGGGCCCAACAACTCCCATTCATCCTGTACATCACAATTATGCAAAGCAGTTAATAAAATTTAAACAAAATGTGTACCTACAAAACAAATATGCAAGTGTTAGTATGTGAATGACAAACATGATACAAAATAATATGAATAAATGCATGTTTTTTGAAAACAATTTTGAAAATTTAGTTTTGAAAATTTAAAGTGAATAGGATTGAACCAAGTTAATTGAAGACTTTACATGGGTAAAGAGTAAAGAGACATGACTACGGCCTAACCCTCTAAGTTTTCCCAGTGGAGTCGCCAGCTATCGCGCCCAGATTTTTCGCGCTTGAGGAGTACTCACACAAGTGGAAAAAATGTTGTACTCTCTCGTTAGAACTCACCCTCCTAGAAAAATGAGTGCGACTAGGCTTGAATTGAAAATAGAATTGAATAAAGGGCTTTTAAAAAAGATTCGGAGTCGCCACCTAACTTGATTAAGGTAAGTTAGGTCACCTAAAAACTAAGAATAATCCGAAAACTACACTTAGGGTTTTGAAAAACGATTTTGAAAATATCTCCTCAACAGAGGGTTTTTAAGAAAACAGGTTGTTTGGCAACCTTTGGAAAACATTTAGCCCTTTTTGAAAAATAACCCCTTTCGGTCTTTGAAAACAGTGATCCTAGGTTCAGAGGTTGGTTACGTGTAGGGAAGACGCACTAAGCCATCACCCTACCCCGCCCCGCCCTTTCGGTACCTACATGTCAATCTACCCTAGATTCATCTACGAGAGTCTTCAACTAACTATTGGCCAATCCTATCCACTTTGAAAAACAATGCTTGGAAAGAAACTAACATGATGCATGATATGCAAGTGCAAGTTAAGAGAATTGAAAAATAGATTTGAAAAGAGATTGATTTCAAATTGATTTGATTTGAAAATAGATTTGAAGAGATGAAATTGAAATTGGAAAGTTTGAAAATTGAAACTAGAAATTTGAAATTGAAAATTTTGAAATTGGAATTTTGAAAGTAGATTGGAATTTGGGATTTGAAAATATGGAGACCGCACCCATGAGGGTGGAATTGAAAGGTTGAAAAGTGTTGTAACCGCACCTATGAAGGTTGCCTACGTATCCCTTTGGGGGAATCAGGTCAGTCGTAGTTCGGACTGAAGTCCGATTGAAAATAGAATAGTTGATTTGAAGAAGGAGATTGAATTGGAAATTGAATTGGAAGATTGAGAGATTGAACTTTGAATAGAGGATTGAAAATTGGAATTTGAAATTTTGGAATTGAAAAGATTGAATTTTGATTCAAAAAGATAGAACTTGGAAGAGAGATTTAGACTTATTTTGGAAAGATGGAGGTTTAGGAAACCTAGACTTAGGAAAGAGAAGAGACTTAGGAAAGATTTGACTTGACTTGGAAGGTTTAGGAGATTAGAAAAGATTGGATTTAGGAAATGTTTGAATTAGGAAAGGTCCAATTTAGGAAAGTTTCAAATTAAGAAAGTTTTGAATTAGGAAAGTTTCAACTTAGGAAAGTTTTGAAAATTGAAAAGTTTTAAAATAGGAAAGTTTTGAAAGTGGGAAAGTTTCGTTTTAGGAAAGGTTTGAAAAAGGAAAGTTGTGAATTTAGAAATGTTTTGAATTAGGAAAAGTTTAGTTTAAGAAAGGTCTAAAATTTGGAAAGTTTCAAGTTAAGAAAGTTTTGAATTTAGAAAGCTTAGAATTTTAGAAAGATTTTAAATTAGGAAAGATTTAGAAAAGGTTTGAATTAAGAAAGTTTTGAATTTAAAAAGCTTAGAATTTGAAAAGATTTGAAATTTGGAAAATTTAAGATTTAGAAAGTTTTAGAGTTTGAGTTTTAGAAAATCTTGAAAGTAGGAAATGTTGAGTTTAGGAAAGTTTTGAAAACTTGGATTTGGAAAGTTAAGATTTGAAAAGAGGGCATAATTAGAAAAGGGTTAAATTTTAGAATTTTAGGAAAAATTTTTATGTTCAAGTTTTTGGAAACTTAAGGTTTAGGAAATGAGAAGATTAGGAAGGATGTGAATTAAGAAAGGTTGGATTTTGTTTTTAAAAGAGAAAGGTTGGATTTGGTTTCTAAAAGCAAAGGTTTGATTTTGTTTCCAAAAACAGAGAACGGGATCTAGTTTCCTAAACGGGAAGATTGGATTTGGTGTCCTAAAGGGAAATTTGATTTGACAAGGATTTTGAAAGGGAAATTCTAGAAACCCTAGATTTGGAAAATTATAGTTTCGACATAGAAAATAGGTTTTGGAAACGTGTATCGTTTGGATGTGAAAACAAGAGGTTTTGGAAACCTAGGCTTGGGGCAAAGTTTGAAAATCATGTTTTTGGGAAGAAAATTAGGGTTTCCTAATTATAAGTTCTAGGGCTTGACTTAGGCTCTAAGGAAAGGGTTTTTTGGAAAGTGCGTTTTTGGAAACGAAGATTTTGGAAGGAAATCCTAGAGAGGAGTTTCTAGAAAGAAGATTTTGGAGAGAGAGAGTTTTTGGAAACAAAGATTTTTAGAAGGGAATCTTAGAGAGGAGTTTTTGGAAAGTGTGTTATTGGAAACATAGATTTTGGAAGGAAATCCTAGAGAGGAGTTTCTAGAGGAAAGTTTTTGGAAAGATTTTTGGAGAGAGTTTTTCTAGGAAGATTTTTGGTAGAAGATTGTTGAAGAAAGTTTTTGGAAAAATTTTTGGGGAACGTTTTTAGAAAGTGGATTTTAGGGAGAGGATTTTGGAAAGGAGTTGAAAAAGGGAGTTTTGAAAAATAGATTTTGGAAGGGAGTTTTCGAAAACAATTTTGGAGAGGAGAGTTTTAGGAAAGTTTGTTGAAAAAGAGATTTTTAGGAAAAAAGACTTTTTGAAAAGAGAGTTTTTAGAAGGTGTAAAAACATCTCACTTTCCTAAAGCAATTCTAACCATAAGAGGGCTAGAACTACTTTAGGAAAGCGGTTTTGAAAACAACAAGATTTGAAAATATGGACCGTATTGGTCACTTTAAATGTAACACTTTCCTACAGCAACCCTAGCCATGGAAAGGCTATAATCACCTTAGGATTGTGATTTTGAAAACATGTTTTTGAAAAAGAGGATTTTGATGCAATTTTGAAAACAAGTTTGAAAACGATTTTGAAAACGACTTTGAAAACAATTTTTGGAAGATGCAAGATCATGATATGCACAATGCAATTTTGGGGTCGTGAACATACAAGGTTAAGGCTTCACCACATAATCAAGGGGGCCGGACCCACGTAGTCTCTGGTTAGACTAGAAGAAAGCCCCCGACACGGTGACTCTCCAATTGCCCAATCCTACACATGGACCGGGAATCCCCTTGTTTCAAGCATGCAAAGAAATGGGGGGAAAGAGATGGGGGATTAAAATAGAGAAAACCCAAGTGGGTTAGGAGAGAGAAGAGAGAGGGGGAAGTGCGAAAATTTAAAGAGAAAGCCTACCCTGTATCTTCTTTAATTTGCGCGCCTTGCTTGTCTTTGGTCTTCGGTCTTCGTCTTGATCTTCATCTTCAATCTTCAAGAGTTGTCTTCAAACTTTAGATTGCAGCTCTTCAAGTCTTCAAAGGAGGTTTAGAGGTTAATGTATGAGTGTATGAGAATGTGTATGAGTGTATAGGAGGCTAGGGTTTAGTGTATGGTGGCTAGGGTTTGGAAAACCTAAGGAGGCTAAGTTCTTGTAGTGTTCGAGCTCTGTATATCGAATTATATGATTTTTAGGTTGAATTTGCGGATCCTTTTCACGTTGAAGGAGGCTCTGTATTTATAGAGGTTGGACAACACTAGCGCCTGTTGCAGTGGCGCCAGGCCAAAGTTTACACTAGCGCCACTAGTAGTGGCGCCAGCCATTTAGGAAATGTTTAAGGTCAGCAAGCAATGTATCTTTGACTAGATTTGGGCACCTGTACTAGTGACTACTATGCAATTTTTAGCCTAGCTTCCCTAAGAGTGGCTCCGGAAAGTCCAGGAATGATTTGAAGGAACCGGGAATGACCCAGAAGGCCGGAAAGGAGCAGGAACACTTAAAATAGTGTCATGAAGGTATTTGACTTGAAAAGTGAGGATAAGATGTGTCGGAAAGGTTAACCGGGCCTTTAGGGGCAAAACGGTCAATCGGACCGGGAAACTACCGGGACAAACTCGGACTGTCCCGGAAGAGGACTTGGGATCTGAAAAGATTATTCAAAATGTTCCCAGAGGTTTCCGGTTTGATTTCCAGAGCCGGCGTGGTCGGAAAATAAACCGGCCCACCAGGGGCAAAACGGTCATTTCGCACCAGGTTGGCCGGAACTGACTCGGAATGATCCAAAAAGGTAAAAGGAGGTTGAGAACACTATAAAAAGTAGTCTCAGGAGGTTACCGATTTGATACCCAAAGTCGGTGTGGTCGAAAAAGGAGATCGGCCCACCAGGGGCAAAACGGTCATTTTGTATCGGGTTGGCCGGAACTGACTCTGAATGATCCGGAAAGATAAAGGAAGGTTAAGAGTACTATAAAAAGCAATCTCAGAGGGTTACTGGTTTGATACCCAGTTCCGGTGTGGTTCCCGGGGCATTCGGATGCCTAGGGGCAAAATGATCATCTTGACCGGAAAGTCTCGGAAAAGGTCCAAAGGGCAGTTTGGTCATTTTTCACCGAAGCGGGCTAACAGACATTGGTGTTGACCTGGGTTTTGAGTGTTTCCGCCACTCTAACGGTGGTCGTCGTGACACAGGGGTTTGTTGCCAATTCCCTATATCGACCTATTTGTGAGTATTTTCGTTACTCTAACAGTTTTGTGAGTAGTTTTGCTACTCGGACCGTCCCGAGGAATAAACTATCTCAAGAGAGGGATTAGAAAGGGGACTTATCGTCTCCGAAGAGACATGCCTGAATTGGAACCGTCTCGAGGAATAAACTGTCTCAAGAAAGGGAGTGGAAAGGGGTCTTACCGTCTCCGAAGAGACGCGCTTGGGTTGGAACCGTCTCGAGGAATAAACTGTCTCGAGAGAGGGATTGGAAAGGGGTCTTACAGTCTTCGAAAAGACGTGCCTGGGTTGGAACCGTCTCGAGGAATAAACTGTCTCGAGAGAGGGATTGGAAAGGGAATAAGAAAGGACAATGCCCCTAAGGGCATTTTGGATATTTTGCCTTTATTTGGGCCTAGTGGGCTCGCGAGGCGATGGACAGACGGGATTTGGACCTAGAGAATTGGTTTCGATAGGAATATGCCCACAATGACTTAAACACAAGTCTGGACGGTGTGTAGACTGCCGAGCGGTCAAAAATGGGGTGCTTACACCTAGAATCACTGATTTCAAAGACAAAAAACGGAGTTATTTTTCAGAAAGAGCTTAAATGTTTTTCAAAGGTTGCCAAACAACCTGTTTTCTTAAAAACCCTCTCTTAAGGAGATATTTTCAAAATCGTTTTGCAAAAGCCCAAGTGTAGCTTTGGATTATGCTTAGTTTTTAGGTGACCTAATTCATCTTAATCAAGTTAGGTGGCGACTCCAAACTTTTTCCGAAAGCCCTTTATTCAAATCTATTTTCAATTCAAACATAGTCGCATTCATTTTTCTGGGAGGGTGAGTTCTAACGAGAGAGTACATCATTTTTCCCGCTTATGTGTGTATTCCTCGAGTGCGAAAAATCTGAGCGCGACAGCTGGCGACTCCACTAGGGACACTTAGAGGGTTAGGCCGTAGTCATGTCTCTTTACCCTCCACCCATGTAGAGTCTTCAATTAACTTGGTTCAATCCTATTCACTTTAAATTTTCAAAACCAAATTTTCAAAATTGTTTTCAAAAAACATGCATTTATTCATATTATCTTGTATTAAGTTTGCCATCTACATACTAACTCTTACATCTTTGTTTTGTAGGTACACATTTTGTTTAAATTTTATTAACTGCCATGCATTGAATGTGATGAACAGGATGAATGGGAGTTATTGGGCTCTTTTCTCCGCTTTCAAAAATCACACACACACTGCATGTGCACCTGCATTCTTCATACTTGCATTTTACCCTGATATGACCTTTCTAGTTAGAAAGGGGGAACGGTATATTGGTTGTGGGCAAGATATTGTATCAGTTTCTTTGCCTATGGCCTCTTGATGGTTCCCCTGCTCAGATCACTAACCAATCATGGCACCACCTCGGGGAGTGGGCCTAGGTTTGAAGATCCGGGGACCGAGCCTTTTTAGGACGCATTAGTCAACCCTCAACCTCATACTCATATAGACACCATGCATAGCCGAATCTCTGCCGGATTTAAAACACGCACACTGTTTTTCAAAACCATGGAGGAAAGGGTGACTGCTCTTATTTTCATTTGTACCTGTCTATCCCTGTTATTATAATGAATATATTCCTACTGTTATAATGACTGTCTAACTACTCATGCATGCACGTTTATCTTGCTATTGCATTCTCTATCCTTATACTCTTTGCATATCCATGTTCATACATTCCATATTCCATGTCAAGACAAGAGTTCCAAGTAACTCAAGTCACTACATCCTCATGCATATGACCAACCCATCGAGAGTAACACCTAGTTCACTCTCCTTTGCATTAAACCTACCTAAACCCTAAGGGTACTCATGTAACCCTAAGGATTCACGACATGCACATCAATTCATTTCATAAGAGGGCCCCCAATCCCTCTATGCTCACGGAGATAGGATTGCTAAGAAGACAAGGGGCAATCAATCAACAAGGTCTCTCAACGACCTCCTTAACATCAAATCCAACAAAGGCGAATCTGAAGACTCAAAAGTAGTTTAGGTTTTTCCTTTGTAAAATTAGATAGGTGGAAGTCCAAAGGAACATGTTCCCTCTCCCTCTGATTAAATGTATTTCAATTCTCTTATATCTTAAACCCAAACTTCAATGTACTTCTTTATTTTTGCGAATAATTAAGGGATGATTGTATGAATGGATGAAGGTTCTTGCTTGACGGTAAGATATCTGCAAACAGGGGCAAATCCCCTATCTCCAAAAGTGAGTCAATGCATCATGTGTAATCTCCCTTCTAAATAGGGCCACCCTAGGACATACATTGCATAAAGCTCTCTAAAAACCAGAAACTAACTTGCGATTTGTGTTTTTGTCTTTTTCTTTCTTCCTTTTTATTTACAAAGGTCACCCTGCATTGAGTCAATATTGCTCCCAAGAAGGGGCAACATCCACCTAGGGATCCCATTGTCACTCGACTGAGAGCATCACTTATGGCTGCCAATCCTGAGGAGTCACCCCAAGTCTTTCGAGAAGAGGTCAATGAAATGAGGGGTAAGATTGATGAGATGTTTAAGCTTGTCCAAACTTTGGCCATAAAGGATACTGCCACAATCCCGTCATCATCCATGACTTCATCTAAGGATCCTGAACCCGCAAACCCGAGGATCGTGCTTCAACCTAACAATATTAGGAGGAGCAAGGAAGATGCCAAAGGGATCAACACTGAGAAATAGGAAACTATGTTGCTTTCACATGCCGTACAAAGGACTTCCCTAGATCCTCTCAATCTGAAAATCCAAGGCCTAGAGGATTCACTGCGAAGTCTCCATGGCCATGCAGTTATGGGTCTACTTCCTACGATGAGCTCTGCTTCTTTCCAGATCACTTAAAACCTGCTAAGTTCAAAATGCCCAACTTCTAGAGGCATGACGACACTGGTGACCCTATTGCTCATCTTCGCCTATATGCCAGGGCACTGAGCTGTTATGGCAACGATCCAAAACTCCTCATGCAACTGTTCCAACATAGTCTCACTGGGTCTACTTTGCAGTGGTTTGCCCGTCTAGACCTAAGGAGGATCACCACCTGGATTGAGCTGGTCAACGCATTTAAAGCCCAATATCGCCACAACATAGACCTCACTTCTGACCGTTGGTCCTTGATGGCAATGAGTAAAGGAGAGAAAGAAAACTTCAAAAGCTATGCCCTTAGATGGAAAGAAGCAGCAACACAAGTCAATCCCCCTTTAGAAGATAAGGAATATGTTCAACTTTTCGTACATACCTTCTCGGGCATATATTACGAAAAGCTCTGCACGAGTGTTGGGAAAAACTTTTCTGAGCTTATCATGCAAGGGGAGATGATAGAAAATGGCCTAAAAACTGGAAGGATCGTTGACCCCTATGCTAAAGAAGTTTCTGCAAGCTTAGTAAGGAAGGTGCCCACAACATCGGAAATGGGTCGAAATGAGGGAGAAGTGTCTGCCATCTTGCCTGCTCAACAACCGCAATGTTAATCTCAGGCCCCCGTGGCTACTCAAGCACCTACTCCCGGGCCCATCACAGCCCAACAACATGTCAACCCCAACAAGAAGGCCCACCGACCTCGCACCTTTTCCCCTCTAACTTGCACCCAAACAAAAGCTTATCATGACCTCTTACAAGCCAACCTTCTAACCCCCATACCTGCTCCACCGTTGCCAAATCCTTTACCCCCTACTTTTGACTTGACCCTTGTTTGTGAGTACCATTCTGGAAGGCAAGGGCATGACACTGAGCATTGTCTCTTCTTGAAGCACAAGATTCAAGATTTGATCAACACTGGAGTCATCGTCACCTAGGGGAGGAACCACGTGATGAAGCATAGAAGAAATTGGTGGGATTCCGGGTCCTCTCTAGAAGGTTTTTCCAAAGTGCAATGAAAAGGGAAGTTTCTACAAAATTCATCTATTTTCTTTTCATCTCTCTATTTCTTGCATATCTTCTTTAAATAAACATTGCATGCCATGTAATCATATTTCTAAATGAAAATAGGTAGTTTTTAGTTTATCCCCTTTGTCTCATACTCTTATGGATGATCGTTGCATTTAAGGATTCTTTCCCATTCAGTAATGACTCGACTTGAAGGATGGGATAGCATGGGTAACTCATTCAGAGGGGGGTTAAAACCTTTGAAAAGAGAGAGTGAGAGATAGGAAGAAAATAGTCTCAACAGAGAGGTGTGGAGTTTATTGAAGAAGCGACACTTGCATGATATCCTAGCTAAGCGATGGGTAGCCGAGTCTTCAAAATGATGAGGAGCCATTGTTCTATTTATCCCAAATAAACATTATCCTTTGCTTAGCCCACTAGAGTCATCAGTGATCTTTTTTCAGATATCCCCAAACCTATAACCATCCCCCACTCTAGGGTAAGCACACAGTAGTTGATTCGGCAGAAACACACCATTTTTTAAAAACATTGTCTAAATTTTGTATAAAGGCTTTATGGACTAAGCAATTTAATTTGAAGTGATGGAAGGCCCTCATTTCTTCTACCATACACAAAAATATCCCCTTTGCTTAATCCACTAGTGCCTCGCACAAAGCGGAAGATTCTTTGTCAACCTCGATCCGAAACGATCCCTCCACACTAGGGCAAACAGGCAGCAGATGATCTGGCAGAGAATGTCATCGACCATCAAGCTGAAGTAATGTGAAGGCTCTATGGATCAAGCAATCTTGTTCAAAGTGAAGAGAGACCCTCATTTCACTTCCCATACAGTTAAAAGCAACCCTTGTTGAACCTATTGAGCCGATTATTTTTCTTTTCCAAAAAAACACCCCAACCTAAGGATCACCATCCACAATCGATTAAATGAAAATGTTAAGGAAAGGATCTAAGAGAAAGAAGTTGTAGAAATGTTCGTCTTATCAAAGGCAACAAGAAAGGAAAGAAAAAAGATGCATATTAAAGGAAAGATCGGTAAAGAATCATGTTGTGCTATCTTCGAAAAGCATATAAAGCTGGAAGTCAGAAAAAAAGGGGGCAAGCGCCAGACTTAGAAGGTCAAAAAGTTACAAGAAAGTTCAACTCCTTTTGTAAAAGAGGAAATTCAAAGGTGATCCTAGGTAACGAAGCCATCAAGTAGAAATAATAGGTTTGAGCCTTTACCCTTTCTTGTAAAAACCCAAAAACCATGGCCTAACATTACAACCCTACTAAAGTCCTCTCTGATTGAAAAAAGAATTGCTTGATCTAGATGAGCCAGACATGTTGCCGAAACTCAAGGGGGCAGTTAGGGGACCAAACCCTACAGGAAGACAAACCAAGGATGGTGCGGATCTAAACCCTACTGGAAACAACATCAAATTTGAGCTTACATATCCCGTTCATTCATAAACCCCTTAACCTAGCCTACGTTATAGTCCAAATTAAAGTCCTCTCTGATAAAAGAAAATTGCTTAGTCCAAATAAGCTTGAACAATACCAAGACAACTAGGATGAGAAAGGAAGGAATGCAAAGGGCAATCTCATGCTCCAAGTTATGCTCAGATGGTTTTGGTTTAAACAACCCACTAAAAGAAGATCTTTGAGCCTAAATATCTCTTCGTTTCTTACAACCCCTAAACCCAGCCTACATTACGGTCCCAAAAGAAGTCTTCTCGGATTGAGGGCTGAGCTGTTTATCGCTCTGCAAAGGGCATGCGAGTTGTCGCTCTAGCCATGGTGGCATTTTGGAAATCAGAGAGAGAAAACCAAGTGAGATCAAAAAAACCCCAAGCAGCGACCCTATAGAAAGTAGGGATAGGATAGCAAACCAAAAGGTCAAGATCTTTGGAGAATGGTGTAAATGCTATCACACCCCGATAAGAATGAGACAAAACTGAATGAGGCAGAATCTTGGAAAGGAAAAAGAATCCTGAGAGTATGGGCCATGGGGCAATCCTGGCACATTCTTTGTAAATAACTCATATACATGTAATACTAATGCATCCATGACATGTATACCCTGTACATCCATTTAGATTCCCGCGTAGTTTGTATCTATGTAGGCATTCAACTGCATTCCTGTATGAACCTGTTCATTTGTAAGGAAGTAGGTCATGCATTTAATGTAATTCTTACATAAATCTGTGCATTTATCACAAAAAATGGGGGACATTGCATTCAATTCCATTCCTATATATGCATTATCCAAAAGTATAACAGGCATTCAATTCCACTTCTGCGTGAACCTGTGCATTCATAAAAAGTAGGACATGCATTCAATTCAATTCTTATATAAACCTGTGCATTCATTAAAAAATAGATCATGCATTTAATCCTATGTGCATTCATGAAAAAGTATGACGCACATTCACCCCCTTACCAGGGCATTTTAAACTATTTTTACACAAAAACTCATTCTATGTCCTTCTCCTTCTCTCAAATAGGAAACAAAGAACAAGGTAAAGTACAAAAGGGAGCTAAGAAGCCATCATACGAACAAGTAACCTCAGACATCTCCAACATTGGCATACACCTCAAAAAGTTCAGACTTTCCTGGTCAACAAAAAGTAAAGAATGGGGCAATGGCCCACCCTCGACCTCCCTAATCAACCTTGGACTTTCCCCAGAGGAGCAGCGTTTCGCCAAATGGAGTGCCGGTTCAAGAAATATCAGCAGTCAACCTTGGACCTTCCCCAGAGGAGCACCGTTTCGCTAGACGGAGTGCCGATTCAAGAAATATCAGAAATTAACCTTGGGTTTCCCCAGAGGAGTAGCGTTTCACCAAACGGAGTGCTGGTCCAAGAAATATCAAAAATCAAACTTGGTCATCCCTAGAGGAGCAACGTTTCGCTAGACGGAGTGCCGGTTCAAGAAATATCAGACATCAACCTTGGACATCCCCAAAGGTGCCACGTTTCGCCAGACAGAGTGCTGGTCCAAGAAATATCATAAATCAACCTTAGACATCCCCAGAGGAGCAGCGTTTCGCCAGACGAACTGCTGATTCAAGAAATATCAGACATCAACCTTAGACATCTCCAGAGGTGCAGCGTTTCTCCAGACGAAATGCCGGTTCAAGAAATATCATAAATTAACCTTGGGTTTCCCCAGAGGAGTAGCGTTTTGCCGAACGGAGTGCCGGTTCAAGTAATATCAAAAATTAACCTTAGGCTTCCCTAAAGGAGTAGCATTTCGCCAAATGAAGTGTCAGTTCAAGAAATATCAGACGTTAACCTTGGACATCCCCAGAGGAGCAGCGTTTCGCCAGACGGAGTGCTGGTTCAAGAAATATCAGAAATCAACCATCAATTCCCCCAGAGGAGCAGTATTTCTCCAAACGGAGCGTCGGTTCAAGAAATATCAGACATTAACTTTGGATTTCCCCAGAGGAGCAGTGTTTTGCCAAACGGAGTGCTAGTTCAAGAAGCGTCAATTCCCCCAGAGGAGCATTGTTCTGCCAGTTGGAGCGCCAGTTCAAAGGGCATTAATTCCCCTAGAGGAATATCATTTTACCAGATAAAATACCGAGCATCGGCCAGCTACTTGAGGTAACTGTTCTTTGGATTCCTATTTTTTCCAAGTCCCTCCGATCACCTCGCGGTCAACATGGGATTCTTACTTTATCGTTTTCTGTCTTCGACAAGCAAAGACAGAAAAAGAGGGGAAGCTGTAAGCACCCCATTTTTGCCCACTTGGCAATCTCCGACCCAACTGGGCTCATTTTCACACATCACACGCATATTTGGACTCTAACACGATTTCTAAACTCCAATTTAGTTCACCGGTTGCTTCTTGGGCCCGTTGGGCCCATTTGAAGCTAAATGACCATTTTGCCCCTAGGCATCCAAACGCCTCGGGAACCACACCGGCTCTGGGTATCAAACCGGAAACTTTTCGAGAATGCTTCCTATAGTATTCTCAACCTTTCTTTACTTTCCGGATCATTCCGAGTCAGTTCCAGCAAATCCGGTGCGAAATGGCCGTTTTGCCCCTGGTGGCCCGATCACCTTTTCCGACCACACCGGCTCTGGGTACCAAACCGTTAGCCTTTAGGAACATTTTAAAAAATGTTTTCAAATCTTGAGCCTTTTTCTGGGACATTCCGGGTCCATCTCGGCAGCTTACCGACCCGGTTGACCGTTTTGCCTCTAATGGCCCGGTCAACTCTTCTAACAAATCTTGCCATCATTTTTCAAGTCCTTGTCCTCGAGACATTATTCCAAGGGTTCCTGTCCTTTACCGGCTCTCTAGGTCATTCCCGGCCCCTTCAATTCATCCCCGGACTTTCCGAAGTCACTCCTAGTGAAGTCAGGCTAAAAATTACATGGTAGTCACTAGTACAAGCACCCAAATCTACTAAAGATACGTTACTTGCCAACCTTAAATATTTCCTAAATGGCTGGCGCCACTCCCAGTGGCACCAGTGTAATTTTTGGCCTAGCGCCACTGCAACAGGCGCTAGTGCATTCCTCTCTCTATAAATACAGAGCCTCCTCCAGCGTAAAAAAGGTCCGCAAACTCTGTCTAAAAATCCTAATATTCGATATACAGAGCTCGTAGCCTCCCAAAACCCTAGCTTCTCTAGGTTTTCCAAACCCTAGCTACCATATACCAAACCCTAGCCTCCTATACATTCATGCACACTCCCTATACATTTATACAGTAGCCTCCAATCCTCCATTGAAGACTTGGATTGTTGTAACTCGAAGCTCTCGAAGATCAAAGACAAGCCCTCAAAGACTGAATTGAAGCGAAGACCGAAGAAAAGCAAGGCATGCAAAGATAAGCGAAATAAACAAGACATACGGTAGGTTTTCTCTTTCAGTTTCTGCACTTCCCGCCCCCCCCTCTCTTCTCCCTCCTAACCCACTTGGGTTTTCTCTATTTTAGTCCCTCATCTTCTTCCCCCCTTTCTTTGCATGCTTGAAACAAGGGGATTCATGGTCCATGTGTAGGATTAGACTATTGGAGGGTCACCGTGTCGGGGGCTTTCTTTTAGTCTAACTGGAGACCACGTGGGTTCGGCCCCATTGATTATGTGGTGAAGCCTTAACCTTGTATGTTCACGACCCCAATTTGCATTGTGCATATCATTATCTTGCATTCTTCCAAAAATCATTTTCAAACTCATTTTCAAAGCTTGCATTAAACTTGTTTTCAAAATTGTGTCAAAATCTCCTTTTTCAAAACTTGTTTTTAAAATCACAATCCTAGGGTAATTCTAGCCTTTCCATGGCTAGGATTGCTTTAGGAAAGTGTTACATTTAAAGCGACCAATGTGGTCCATATTTTTAACTCCTTGTTATTTTCAAACCACTTTCTTAAAGTGGTTCTAGCCCTCTGATGGTTAGAATCGCTTTAGGAAAGTGAGATATTTTTATAGAAAGGAGTCTTCATTGATTGGAGCACACCCAAATGGACAAACACCCATTTTCCAACAACTCCAACAAAACAAGCAATCCATAGTTTTGCTTTTGGATAAAAAAGAGAGCAAACTCACATGAAAACATGGCAATTGACACGGAAAAATGACAATTGACATGGAAAGAATGCCATTGACATGGAAAGAACGCAATTCACATAGAAAGAAGACAACTCACATGGCAATTGATATGGAAAGATGGCAACTGGCATGGAAAGAAAACAATTGACATGGAAAGATGACAAAAGAAGAAATTAATAATTAAAAAAAGGAATAATGCATCATTGTGGGGAATAGATGGCTTCATCTTGTGAGTTTACAAATAGCAACACTAAGACTAAAGAAAGGGAAGAAGAGGCAAGGGAGAGAGAGCTATGGAGAGAGTCTGACTTTGGCTGAGGCTTCTCTCCCTGGGGTTTATTTATGAGGGTGGGTTTATTTCTCTTTCATTTATGTATGTTGTTTTGTATTAAACCTTTTTATTTATAAATTTTTTTTCTTTCATGTCTAGACTTTTCAATATTAGTAGCTAGTTTTATTATTGGAGCCAATTGGTACGATCGCTTGACCGAATTTGGATGATCAATTAAGATTTGTCTTTTCATTCTACATTCATTTCAAAACTTAGTGTTTTTGCACACGTTTGATATATTGCATACTTGGGCACGTACAAGTATATTTAATGCAAGTAATGGTTTTGTGTGAGTTTGGACTAAATTAAGTTTAGGAGTAGTGTAATTAATATATGAGTGGTGTAAAAGTTAAGTAGATGCTACTCTATACTTTCCGGAGACTTGTATATTTTATGCAAATACTCTGCCCAATATGTTTTTATGTCAAAACTCTGGTAAGAACCTAAGGCCCTTAATCATAAGCCGGAATGGATCGAGTTATATTCATGAATAATTGACGTTTAGTTCCTTTCGAAAACTTAGACTTTTAATTATGTTTGTAATACCTTTTGCCTTAACAAAAGCAGCCGTTATATGCAAATCGAAAGTGAGGGTCTTTGATTTTAATTAAATAAGTTTCTAAGATAGAACATTTGAAAACATGTGCCTTTAATTATGCTTGTTACACTTATGCCCTGACAAAGCATTGCCAAGTGTTTACGAGAGGGTTTCATGATTGTAACTTCATATTCTAGTGATTGATTATTTTAAATATACCCATTTGCTAATTTATGAGGTCCAAGTAGGCTAAACGATTGGCAGTTGGTAAATCTATATTGATCATTCCATCCCAACTAAGTCAAGTAATTGAATCAATTGAATTCAAGACTATTTTAATTTGTTATGTTTATATTAATGTCTAGTTTAGCAGCCTGCATCACAAAATTATAAAAATATTTTATTTTTCTTTTAGTTACGTTTGTCATCTGCTTTTAACTACTATATCCGTTCTCTATGGCTCGACCCCGGTATTTTTAGGTCATTTTTATTATATACTACTTTGCCGCACTTACTCTTAGGTGTGTTAAATAAATCAAGTATTTTTGGCGCTATTGTTGGGGAACGTTGGTAAGGAGTTAAAATTGTAAAAAAAAAAAAAAAAAAATAAAAAGAAAACACAAAAATAAAAAAAATAAAAAAATTCAAAAATTTTAAAAAATGTTAAAAATTTAAAAATTATAAGATATAAAAAATAGAAAATTCAAAAATTATAAATAATAATAATAATAATAATAAAACAAGACCATTGCAGTTGACTCAAGGAAAACAATTGAACTTCAAATCTTATACCTTTGTTGTGGAGTAAGGACATGGACATTTGTTGTTTCCTATCTTGACGAAGGAGTTGGACTGAATATATGTGTATATATATCTAACTATCTAACATTTTTCTTTTCTTTAAGTGGATAACTCGAGCAGATAATCCCTCGGGTTACCATTACTAACATTTTACTTTCTGCACTTTAATTTCAGTCTTATACATTTAGTTATTTTTCTTTCTGTGGTTTACGTCTCGAGTTGATCCACCGCCTTTCTAGGCCCGTGCCCTCGACAAGGTGACCATTACTAACATATTTTCTAACTCTAACGTTTGTTTCTTATTATTGTTTGAATTTAGAGTGCAGGTTTTATTTATTTTCATTTCAGTTGTAATTTCTTTTGTTTTATTTTTTTTAGTGTTTTGTTATTTTCTTTTGTCAGGACCTATTAGTGTTGTCATATCCTCTAGTATGTCTAAAGGCCAAGAGAAAAGTCTTGTGGAATTCTAAAGACCCAAAGAAAAGCCTAAGGTTGGACCATAACTAACTTACACGGTATTAGTCATGTTACTTGCTCATAACGTTTATATCTTGAAAATAGCCTAAATCGATGCATCCAATGCAAAAACGCTTCAACCTACACATATGAAAGAGGTTTTTGAGAGGAGAAGTACTAAAGCTTTTCGATAGGGTATCACATACTCTATCTCGAATTCAAAGTAGAATAGTCCAATTTAAGTGGTTCCTAAAAGTAAAGACTCATGGTAAGCTACAAGGATAAGACTGAATGAGTAGACGTAACACCTAATTCGTTTCAACAATTAAGTTGGTAGTTTGTCTTTAGTTGGGGGGTACCACCCTTTTCTGTTGGTTTTTATTTTTTATTATTTGTTTTATTTTGTGTGTTTGGATATGTTCGACCCGTGCAGTCTGAAATGCTGTCAACTGCCTTGCATACTCAGTCTAGGCAGTCTAGAACGTCACCATCACTGTCTAAAGCTCCATAATAGTTGTAGTTTGTTGTTGGATGACTCCGCTCTGCTCGTCAACCGACTGAGCCAATGCTTGAATTAAAGGACTTTGTTGTGGTTGCTGCTCCTGCTGAGGTTGTTGCTCAGCTCCAGGAAAGTCTTGATGGGCCTCCTGCTGCTGGGCTTGCTGAATTGGTCTTTGGATTCCAGCCAACTACCCCTCAGCTTGGTGCTCAGTAGTCAGCTCTATCGACTATATTGCTACTAGGATTAGGATCTCCGAAGGCAGAGGTACTCCAACTCTACTACTAAGCTCAATAAGAAAGTCGGCGAGTGGAATACAACCCTGAGGTTGTGTATAGACAACGGCGGAATAAAGAGCTCTAAACATGTAGAGGGGTAAGTCGATGAACCTACCAGTACCAATAGCATACATCAGTGATTACACTCTAAAAGTGTAATCATAAGCCCTTAAATTGCACATTGTTAGATTTATATTGTAGTTAATTATCTTGTTTTAGTTCACTAATGGTTTTATTGTGTATTTTTGTGTATTTTGTAGGTTTTGGAGTGAAAACAGGAAATAAGAGCCAAAATGACAGAAAATCGTCCGGACGGTACGTTCGGACGGTTGAGTCGTTCGGATGGTGAGTTCAGAAGGGCGAAAGAGCGTTCAGATGGTGCGACGAATGGCGGAGTTCTAGAGTCGAGTTTACCCGTTTTAAGCCAATCCATAGTCGTGATTTTGCGTTTGAAGAGCATCTGAAGACCGTTCGGACGGTAAAACAACTGTTCAGACGATGGAATAAGCATCCAGACGCACCGTCCAGACGCACTTTGGACGCGCGTCAGACGCACTTCGGATGAGGAGTGCAGTTTTGCCCTAAAATGCTAGTCGCAGCCGAGAGGAAGGGGGAGTGGGTTTTGGTTAGATTTAGAGTTAGTTTTTGAGTTTTGTAAGGAGTTTTTGATAGTTTTGATAGTGAGGAGTAGATTTTCGGTAGATTGGCTGTGGGAGATCTTCATTCAGGTTGGTTTTCCATTTGTTCTTCATTTATTAGTTTAGATTTATTTCTTGTAATCTAATTTGTAATTTTCTTTGTTATGTTGTAATTTTCTTATATTTTTTTTGCAATCTTCTTGTACCCAAACTCTCTTCTTTGGTTAAGTAAATGCTAGCTTCCAATCCTTGTATGCTTTATTTCCATTTTCATGCTTTTATTATGAGTTTAATTAGCTAGTTTTTAGATTGGGTTCAAATGTGAAAATCACCTAAATAATCCAAGGAATTAAATGGAGACATCTCATGAAATAATTGCTATATTTTCCTAGAATTTCATTCTCAACAATTGATTGAAGATAGCTTAGAAAACCTAGGTTATTGACTATATTTGGCTAATCAATGCACAAACCAAAAAATTGGTATTGACTAAGTTAAATTGATAGTATTAACCTTTGATTCTCCATTGATCATGTATCTAATTTCAAATTGCTTGAGAATTATCAGTTTTCAAAGTTAAATCTTTCGAATAAAACACACTTAAATGTTGTATTTGATTTGAGTTATAAACCCCATTATAAACCTTGGATGAAATTGAGTGGTTGGATCATTTGAGCCCAATCCCCTTTTAATAGCTTTAATTCTATTTTCATTTTGCTTTAATTTAATTGTCTTTATTTTCATTGCAATAGGTTAGTAATTCAAAACATCATCAAAAACCCAAAACATTTTCGGTTCTTTTATTTTTCATTTTATTTTAGGTCCAAAATCCCTTTTTATTGCAATTCAATCCTAGGTTAGGTTAGCGTGAGTTGAGTGCTAGAGCCTATATTTGGTTAGGTCCCTTGGGAGAGAACGATACCAGATTACCAGTTTATACTTCATCGTGACCCCCGTACTTTTGCGGAGTAACTAACTACATTTGTAGGAATACCGCATCTGGGAGCGAGCAAATCAGCTGGCCCCTAGTCCAGTTAACCTCAGTAGTCTAACACATGGGTAACATAGAAGTGCATGTGAAAAAGAAGAGGGGTCGATACCTAAGTAAGCCTATCAATGGTCCCGGTCTAGTTCAAATCTGACAAATTCGGATCCGATCCGAATCTAATAAACGCCAGATCCAATCTAGATCTGACAGGACTCAAATCCATTAAGTTATCATAAACCTGATCCTTTAATTATTGGATTTTAGCTGAAGACTAGCCGGACCTGACAATTAAAAATATATATAATTGGACCAAAATTTTAATCAATTCCACATTTGGTTACTGTTCTCTCTCTCTCTCTCTCTCTCTCTCTCTCTCTCTCTTATACATATTCAGATTTGATGGACAATATACATAATCAAAGCCTTGATTTAGCCAGAGGGAGAGAGAGGACTAATTAAAGCCTCTAGTTTGTCGAACAATAAGTTGTCAAACAGGTTTGAAGTTCGAACAAAATGGGTTTCAAAAATAGGGATTTCGAACTGAGAGGTTTCGATCAAGGAGCTCCAATGGGATCTTCAAACCAAGGCTTCGAATAGATCTGTTCTTCTTCAAACAAGGGTTTCAAATATATCTTTTCTTTTTCTTTTTCTTCTTCTTCTTCTTCTTCTTCTTCTTTTAGATCTTGAAAGAACAGTGACCAAGTCGACTTAGGGCTAGGGTTTTTTCAGGGTTTGCTTTGAGATAGCATATAGATCCGATCATGGAAATTTGATCCTTTCAATCACCCGCCGTAATGGACAAAACAAGAGGGACTCAGAAGCCGCCGGCAACGATGTCGGTGAGGCTGAGAGAGCATCTTCCAGGGCCAGCGATGAGGATGAGAACGACCTCACTAGGAAGAAGCTCAAACTCTTCCAAGAACAATCCGCTTATCTCGAAGAGAGCTTTAAAGAACACAACACCCTCAATCTCGTAAGTATATATATACATATATATGTATGTATATGTGTATATATTAATAGATAGAGACAGATCTTTCTTGATTCCTGTTGTGATGGTTTTGTAATCTTATGAATCATGTACAAACAAAAAATTACTAACTAATCAGTTTGGGTTTATATTGGATCAATCGAGTCTGATCATGTTCGATTCAAAAACTAATCAGATCTATTGGATCTGGATAAATGGATTAGTGGATTGTGTCTCACATGATGGATTTAGGTTTTAACAGATCGGGTTGGATCGAATCCTGATCCGGATCAGACCCGATCCATTGACAGACCTATACTTAAGGGCTAGGATTATCTTCACGACCTGTGAAGTGACCCACTGGTCACCTGGGTAGCACAACTCTACTAGCATAACCTCGTGATCAACTGCCCCCTCAAACAGATATCTAAACTGTGGTTAACCCTCCTTAGGTAGCTAGAAGAAAGTAGAGAACACATCGAGGGGTGATCTCTATAGTATTCGACCCTTAACCTATGAAATAATCCTCTTCTCTCCTAGCTTGTCAAAGGAGATGGAGATGTTGGCCATCATTGTAAGCCTACACTGACCACTATTCCTGGCCAACTCAACCCATCCCCGCTGGGTAGAGACCTCCTCCCAAACGAAAGGATCCCCTAAGAAATGCCTAAGAGTTAGTGCTCGCTCTTGAGCAGGCCCTCTATGGCTAAATACAGTATCATATGACTCAGATGCAGCGAGGTTAATAAACCTCATCTTATCATAAGCCGAAGCTCGCACTCGGGCTATTCTAACTCTACCCCTTGCCATTCTATGCTAGGGATGGAAAAGAATACTAGAAGGATAAAGGAGGATAGGATGGGAAATACCTAAATAAAGGAGGGAACTGGACTACTGACTAGACGTTGATAGGGCTTCCCCGCATTGGTCGAACTCCCTCACGCACACTCTCTTAGCGCGCATCTGAAGGAAGTCACAAGCGTGCGCTCGACTCTTCCGTGCATGTGAAGCATGTTGCAAGCATGCGCACGAAAGCTCAACCATTCGGACGTAATGTAACACCCAAGAGTAAGTGGTCATCAAGTAACTCAACAAGTACCGAGGTCAAATTCCACAAGAATTGAGCCCAATATAAGCTATCGGCCAAATATATCACATAACAATCTCAAGACTCACACTACTTGGTCAAATGCTTCTTAAAAAGAGAAAATGAAAAATGATTTGGCTTGAAGAGGTTTGTTGTTTAAGCTAGAACGAAGGAAATGAAAGCTAGATTAACAAATTGTAAAAGGAATTAGAGTCAATTGATCCAATCACTCAATTCATCCAAAGATTTCAACAAGGTTAATAACTCAAATCAAACCCCACAATCAAGAGAGTTTGATTCAGAAGATTTAGCTTCGAAAACCAACATTTCTCAAGTAATTGAAATTAGATTCATAATAAATAGTATAATCATAGGTTACTACCATCGATTTGATTAGGATAATACAAAATGAGATAATTAAGCATTGAATTAAACAAACATAGTCAATAACCTATGCTTTCTTAAGTATCCAACATTTAATTGATGAGAATGGATTCCATAATAATTGATGTTAGATTCATTATCTTGTAGAGACCATTAGATTAATATCATCAATTTAGATGAATTCAACACATAATTGAAGAATCATGTATTGAAGCCACCAAACATAATTAATAATCTAAGTGTTCTAAGATTTCTATATTCAATTTCTAAGAATTAAAGAATTAGAAAGATAAAGCAATGAAAACCTTAAGTCCAAGAGAAGAGCTAGCTACTTGAATCCATTGAGAAATTGACAATTGAATTGAAGAAAGCTTGTAAACTATTTGAATTTGATTAATAGAATATAAATTACAATGAAATTCCAAGTGTTTCTATCTCTAAATCTATTCCTATATAGCTGTATTTAATTTATCTACATACAAAAAGTTTAGATTCCTAAAATGTACTTGAAAAGCGAACTTAAATGCTGAAAATAAAATAGGGATGCCATAGACCTTGCGCACGGTTGGGGGACCTTGCACACGGTTGGGGGATCGTGTATACGGTCATACGGCAGTCTTCACATGGCCCTTCATACGGTGAATTCGAGCCTCAGTATTTGCATACTGTTCTGCAGAGGCTCAATTCTAATCTATGTATCTTTATACGCTCTGAAGACCGTGGCATGCTTGGACAACCATGCACAAGCCTTCTCAACCGTTTGCACGTTCACGTGACCGTGCACACGGTGTTTTGACCATTTTACGCTTGAAGCTCCATTTTGCTCTTTTAAAGCCCAAAACCTATAAATCAAGAGTAAAATCATATTAGGATCAAAATACAACTAATAATGCGGAATTATTACTATATTAAAGCTAACAACTAGCTAGTTAGTGGCTAATGATTGCACTTTTGGAGTGTAATCAGTGCTCCCAATCGTCAGCCTTTGAACTCCTACTACATGCCAATATGAATAGTATTGTTTACCGTGTGCACAGTCAATGAACCGTGCGAACGGTCAACAGATCGTGCACACAGTTTTTCAGGCCTTAGCTTAAAAACTCAAAATTTTTCCTGGGCATACATCACAAAAAACTAAAAATAGGCAGGGACTGAGGTAATCCACTTACCGCAATCAACTAGCAACCATAAGAATTCTAACTATTTACACTAAGCTAACCAAGCACATAAAAGGATGGAACATCATTACCCAAGACCTAAGCTGAAGATAACACTGCGTTGTAAGTGATGGAGAAGCAATCCACTTGCCATAATCAACTCAAGGTTCATCCAAGCTTGCATTTACCTTTAATTCCCTAGCAACGGCGTCATAAACTTGATTCACTCCCGTAAGTGCACAGTCTTGAAATAGTTTAACCCAATTAGGAATTGGATAACGTATTCTTTCTCAGGAATTGGGATCCAATATAGACCAATGGTTCAACAAGCACAAACTCTACTCAAATTGATACAACTAATGGAGAACTTCTATAAGAAGAGAAATGAAAAAATTGTTTGGGAATTTGGATTTAGTTTGATCAACTAAGCAATACAATTGAAATTGAGATTAAAACTATTTAAAGGAGATTTGGATTCAATTGATTCAAACACCCAAGTGATTCAAGAATCTCAATGAAGATTTATAACTCAAATCTCTAACCACAATTGAGGGTAATGATTCGAAGGACTTAGCTTTAACAAAACATGAATTCTACCTTAATTGATGTTAGATTAGTGGGCAATTATAGAGTCATAGGCTAATACTGTCGATTTAATCTATCACAACTCACAATTGCTAAAACATAAGTTGAAATTACCAAACATAATCAATAGCCTAAGAGTTATTAGGAATCTAACATTCAATTGGATAGAATTAATAATCCAAAGAGTTAAGTCAATGAAATCATGGGATACCTTCAATGAATAACTTGAATCCCTTGAGCATTTTTCACAATTGAACCCAAATGGAGACTTAGTTACTCATGCTCATATTAAAATTGAAGAATTGAAGTTGAAAACAATTACAATTGAGAACTAGGAATGGAATAAAAGAGAAATTAGAGTGCAATTACAATGGAAATCAAGCTAATACAAGGCCTAAAACCACTTTCTAAAACCAGAAATACGTATAAATTGCTATCTAAAAGTGTAGATCCCCAAATGTACTCTCAAAAACTTATTTATAGCAACAAAACAAAATGGGGTTGCCGTAGACCATGCGCATAGTTGGCCGACCATGCGCACGGTCATCGGACAGCCTTCAGACGATGAAAACGAGCCTTTGAATCTTGTGTTGGCCCAAGTAGGCAACCCAAGAGGGGGGGTGAATTGGGTTTTATAGAATTTATATCAAGAATTGCAACTAAAAACAGTTTATGTATTTCAGCAATAATTAATCAAAGTATATATATCAAGCAAGTGAAGTATACATCAATACATATATTTATGCAAGCATGTATAGTGAGCAAATAAGCAAAACAGAAGCAGAAGAGAAGTGTACCAGATTTATAGAAGTTCGGCCAACTTTGCCTACGTCCTCTCTTCTTCGATCCTTTCGAAGGAATTCCACTATGTAATACTCCTTACACAGCTGCTGGTTTTGCCACAAGTGCCCAGCTCACTCTTACAAAAGCTTCTTCCCAAGCTTTCAAAACCCAAGAGATTTTGTCCAAGCTTATCTCAAACTTACAAGTGATTTTGTCCAAGCTTCACTTAAACTTACAAGTGTTTTTACCCAAGAACACTCAAACTTACAAGTTCACAAACCCACCCAAGTGAAATGAATAAAGGTTATACAATGGGTAACTCTCCTAGTGAGTATATGAACAAATACAACTCAATGAATAACCTTAAACACTCAGCAAAAATGTGTGGCAGTGAGGTACAGGAGGTTTTCAGCTTCAAACTCTTGATATCAATGGTATAATTGCTCTTATCATCAATATTGAAGCTGTATATATCTTGTATATAAAGATATGGATCGATTCTAGCCGTTGGAGAAGTATGGGAAAAGATTTGGTTGCATTTTTGCCCATACCATCTGTTAGAAAACTAGTCGTTACTGTCTGGGGGTCGACTCTTTTTACAATAAGTAGACTCTTTTTGCATTTCAGCAGATTTTCAAGTCACTGTCCAAATGAGTCGACTCTTTTGTCCCAAGAGTCGACTCTTTTAAGCTGTCTGCAGAATTTTTGTTCTCTGTTGCAATAAGTCGACTCTTTTTGGCCAGGAGTCGACTCTTTTGAGTCTCCAGCACAAATCCAAGGCTCTGTTCAAATGAGTCGACTCTTTTTACTTGAGAGGTCGACTCTTTTTACCAAAAACCATATTTTTACAACTTTTTTTCATTCTTTTCCAAAGCTTCCAATCTTTTCAAAGATCATTCAAATAACCTTTTTAAAGCTTGCAAACCCTTCTTCAAGGTTAGATGACTCCAAGAACATCTTTAATCCATTCAAGATGAATTTTCTTCATTTTCATTACTTGTAGAGCTCTTCCATCATCATAGCTTCATCCATTGGTTCAAGTCTTCTTCAAGATCTTCAAGAGAACTTCCATGACTTAGAATCTTCATTTCTTCAACTGATTTTCTATTCTTCTTTAAACATCTTCATTTCTAGATTTCTTCTAGAATTCTTCAATCAATATAACTTCTCCATGGACTCAATAACTCTTCCAAGAAAGCTTTCCAAGTCTTATGATTTCTTCCATATCTTCAAGACATCTTCAAATCTTCGAAGAAAGCTTCCATGTTTTTGAGTTGGTCTCTTCTTCTTTTATTCTTGCAAGATATCTTCAAGTCCTCAAAGTCTCCAGTCTTTTCAATCAAAACTTTGATCATTTTCATTCTTCTTCCTTGATATCCATCATCTTCATTCTCTCATAAGATCACCACTTGTTGAATGTGTCACCTCATCAAGCTCATCAATCTTCAATCTAAGATTTTCATCAACTTGAGATTCCTTTATCTTCTTATAATATCAGCTTTGTAGAATACATAATCTCATCATGCTTTTCACTCTTCATTCTTATCTTTGCATCACAAAACCTCCATTATGATAAACTTCAAGTCAAGATCTAATTAATAATTACTCTGCACACTAAGTAGAATTATTAGATCATTAAACCATGTTTTGTTATCATCAAAATCAAGGCATCGACTCAACATCTTGCACACGGTTTTGCAGAACTTGATTTTGGCCTTTGAACCTGTAAACACATGTGAACGCTACTGTTCACGGTGTGCCTGGTTGACAAGTGTGCGCAAGCCCTGCTTGACCGTGCGCATGGTCAAAAGACCATTCTACCCTCCGAATCTCTATATTTTCCCTCTTAAGTTTTGGACTTACAAATCAGCCATAAAATAATATTAAGATTATAAAACAACTAAAAGTAAATAAATACTACTCTACTTAGACTAAAACTAGCTATTTAGGAGTTTTACACTTCTGGAGTGTAATCACTGCACAAGATGTATTAAAAAGTATTGAAGTATAATGAGCACTTCGCAAAATTACTTTTTGAGTTATATGAAGGTAATAAGCAAACAACAAATCCATGGATATTTGAACCCGAATTGCCTGAGAAAATAAAAGGAGAATAAAGGTAACAATTATGGCCTTTTTTAAATCTTTAAACAATAACAACAAAGGCTTAGCCCAAATTTTTGTCGTCCCTCCGTTAGTTTTGCAGCCCGTTACAAAAAAAGCTATCTTTCATTGTCTGTCTATTACTAGTTTTAGGCCCAAACCAAAGACGTAAAAAAAATTCTCTTTTTATGCCAACCAAAATAAATAAATAAATACAACAACTATGTGGCAGACTTTTATTTGGAGAAGAGTTTTATTCATTTATTTATTTATTTTTGTTATAGTGGTTCTCCCTTAGTGTCTCTTTAATAACACTTTACTTATGAAAAAATTTGCAAATTAAATTTTATAAAGCCAATGATAGGTGAAAAAAAAATAAACCAAATGCAAGTATTTCTTGTTAATAGTGATATCAAAATAATTATAGCTTATCCAAAAAAATATATAACGCATTCATATATTTAATTATGCTTGTAATTTCGTAAAGATTATTAAAAGGCTATTAAAAATTCACATTTATGTGAGTCTAGAGTTAATAAATGTGTTGAGATCGTTTGGCGAAGTTGCGCAAAGTAAAAAATAAAAATAAAGAATCACTCTCTTGTGTTCACTGCCAATTGTTAAATATGGAGTCACATCACTATCACCGTTACTGTTACAGTGCCATTAAAGTTACTTAAAACCTAAATTGGTACTGATTCAATTATATTGATGTTAAGAAATCTCAATAATAAAAATAAATTAAATTAAATATCGGCACACGAAAAAAATGTTTCGAATTGGGGTTTTAAAGGTTGTATTATAACGTTTGACGATCATAATACTTTTAAAAACATTTCAAAAAGAAGTTTGAGGAATCAAATGGTTAAACTTCTTTCGATCAAACTAAAACTTTAATGGCCTAAAATTCAATGACAGGACGTGACTGCACAATAGTTTAACAGCAGTAAAACCTTTCCCTTGAATTGAATATAGGAATGTTCAAATAAAGGGGAAAATAGGAATGCAGTGACAAACATAGTTGTCATTTATTTATTAGTCTTCAGTGTTGGTGTTTTCATATAAAGCTACAGATGTATTCTATAAATTTGGAATGATGAACCTTACACAACAATCTAGTCTCTCATTGTTCGGATGCTTGACATTGTTTTTCTTTTGCCAAAACAAAAAAGAAAATTTTACTGATTTTCTTCATTGGCTGCCCTAATTCAAGCTCCTGTGACAAAATTGAAGGTTATAACAATCATAACCTCATTGCATATACTGCTAGAGCTCTGCAACTTAAATAATGAACTTTCTCTAAGCATGAGCTTGGCTTAACTCTCAGTGTTGAACTTGCCTGTTAGCAAGTCTAAGTTTGAGCTTCTCACTGGCAACCTATGGCTAGTTGATCTGCAACACTCACTACTGGAAAATAGGCCTTTAACGGCGGTAATTGCAATGGCAATTACAATACCGCCTTTATATATTAACCTTAACGGCAGTTGTATACCTGCCATTATAGATGCTTATTAATGGTGGTTTAATCCTACCGCCGTTAAAAAATACCGCAAATTACCCCGAATTAAGATGGATGAAATTTTTATCAGCTATTTTGTATGAACCGCCGTTTTAAGTATAAAGCTAAACGACACCGTCTTCTCTCTCCCCCTCAATTTGTTATCTCCCCCCACTAAAAATAACATATAAGTTGATCAATCATTCCCGCCATTTTTCCCTCCACCGAAATGTGTTTCTCGCCAGCTAAATTTTTTTTGCTTTGCCCAGATTGATCAATCGTTCATCAGTCAATTAGTATGCATATGAAGATGCTTCACTGCTTAGTGCATCTCCAAGACCCAAAGGTAAATGTAACTTTCGATCCGTTTTATGGGTCTTCTTCTAGTAGTTTGCATGATTTCTCTATCTGTCTCTCTCTCTACGCTAGTTCAGCTTTCGTGGATGATTTGAGTTGTAATTTTTTCTTTGTTGTTCTGGAGGGTTTGTTCCTGATTGATTTGAACCCTTTATTTTACTATTTTTCCCCACAGGTTTTGTATTGTTTTTGGGTTTACAATGGGGGTGTTCGATGTTTCTGATTGTAGTGGATAGGGGGAGTAGGGGATTGAAGGGTGGGGTGTTCTGTGATCTTTGTTTTTCCCAGTTGGGTGCGGTTTGTGTCTCTTTTTAAATATTTCTTGTTGTGAAGGTCTTATGTGAGGCTGTGCAGGTCGATTTCCTCCCCTGCTTCTTGTTGTGAAGGTCTTATTTTGGTTAATATATTTTGTTGTTTCAAAAAAAAAAAAAGCAAGCATGCATTAGTTATATATATATATATATAGGTGGTGTTCTGTTTGTGCGTTTGTGGGCATGGAGTTGTTTGTGTGGCTAGACCTACGGTTGTGAGACTACATGTTAATGTTTAATTTGAGTTGGATTTTTCTGTATTTTTTTTAGTACAGACCCATCATCTTCGCTCAGCTGCTGCAACTTTTGTTAGATTGCAGGTACACCTCTTTCCCACGCTTTGTCCCTCAATATCTCTCATGTCTATTTATTTCTCCTCTCTATGCTTTTCAGAATTTTTGTTTGAAAATGTCATGCAAAAGAAAGAAAATTTCAATTATGAAAACAAGGTTGAATCTCATTTATCAAACAAAAAAAATAATATAAAATAAGGCTAAATTGCCTAGCTTTTTGTAGGCTTACCTCAATTAATAAGAGACAGAAAATTTATAGTAAAATAAAGAGATGGCATGCATGGAACAACCATTTCTATAGAAGAAAAAGTAGATAGCTATAACGAAAGTTTATGCTATATATTCATAACAATTAAGGGGTTGTTCACTGATTGATTGTTTCATGCTTAGTCATTCTTATATTCAAAGCATGAATTCATTTTACAATTTTATAATATTAATCACCACTCATAGATGTGTATGTGTGCTGATCAACTTGGAGATAGATGGCAGCAAACTAGAATAAAACTTGCTAATACTCCCTTTGGTTCATCAGTTTTGCAAAGGAAAAAAAAAACCAAAAAGAATAAGATGGAAACAGGACATTTGCATCTATTAAACTTTTTGTCTGCTTATTGTTTTTTGCAATTTTCATGTTCTTAATATTACCAAAGAGAAAAGTTGAATAACCAAAAAGCTATCAACCTTCTCGTATGACTTCTTATTTTCCTTCATTGAAACAAAATTGCTCCTTGTTTTCTTGCCCCAACATTCTCTTTGCTCAACATGGAATTAAGCCTAGAAGAAGATTGGACTTTAAACATATTTGAACTAGGTGTTCCTTCACTTCTTAACATATTAAGCAATGGCTTATAAGGTGAGAGATCCACCTTAGCTTTCCCATTCTTGCTTGAAACTTCCACCCACTCACTGTGTAGAATTACCACTTGAGGTGTTTAGAGGTTTAGGATTAGAAGGACAAGAGTTTATGATATGTCCAAATGCTTTGCAAATGGTGCACTTTTTGTTGGCCCAAATAGGCAACCCAAGAAGGGGGTGAATTAGGTTTCATAGAATTTATACAAACAATGCAACTAAAAACAATTTAAGTAATGTAGCAGTGAGTAACCAAACTAGTAACCCAAGCAAACAAATAGTATAATGCAATGCAAACAAGTATTGTAAGCAAGGAAGGAAAAATAGAGCAAGAAATGAATAATACCAGATTTATAGAGGTTCAACCAAACCTTGTCTACGTCCACTCTTCCTCGATCCTCTCGAAGGTATTTCACTATGTAAAATCCCTTACACAGTTGCTAGTTTTGCTACAAGTGTCCAGCTCACTCTTACAAGAGCTCTTCCTTAAGCTCTCAAAACCCAAGAGATTTTGTCCAAGCTTCACTCAAACTTACAAGTGATTTTGTCCAAGCTTCACTCAAACTTACAAGTGTTTTTCCCAAGCTACACTCAAACTCACAAGTGTCTTTGTCAAGAACACTCAAACTCATAAGTTTACAAACCAACCCAAAAATAGATGAAGGTTGAACAATGAATAACTCTCTCTCAAAGAGTAGATAAACGAATTTTCAGCTCACTCAAGAACCCCCCAAATGAATAAAAACAGAGTATAAGATGTATGAGATGAAATCTCACTTGTAATGCTTGATCTTGTGTTATTCTCTTGTTCTTCTTCTCCATATATATGTTGGGGATCTTGTATATATAGCCTTCAGCTGATTCTAGCTGTTGATGGTGGATGGGAGACCATTTGATACAAAAACGGCAGAGTATAACGTTAAAAAATAGAGTTATTACTGTAAATGAGTCGACTCTTTTTAAGCAGGGGTCAACTCTTTTGTGTTTTAGCAGATTTTTTAAGGCTCTATCCAAATAAGTTGACTCTTTTGTGTTAAGAGTTGACTCTTTTTGCCTGATACTCAAATTTCAACTCTCTGTTTGAATGAGTCGACTCTTTTAGAGTAAGGGGTCGACTCTTTTGATCTCCATCAGATTTTTCAGCCTCTGTTTGAATGAGTCGACTCTTTTGCTTTAGGGGTCGACTCTTTTTAGCAAAATCCTTAACTTTTGTAATATTTCTTCAATCTTCTTCAATGTTTTCTGATTCGCTCTCAAATGCACGTTGATTTTGAGCTTTCCCGTAAGAGTACGGGTGTCGATCAAAGTATAAACTGGCAAGGACCGGTATCGTTCTCCCAAAGGATCGAGCCAAATATAGGCGTGGCACAAGTCGAAACAAACAACAAATGGGATGAATTAATGAATTGCTTAGCAAATTGGAATTATACTAAAAATAAGACTGAAAATTGATTTTGTGGTGAAAGACTGTGAACTATTCAAATATGCGAACTACAAGCAAAATAGAAGGCAATTAAGCTAAATTTGAGACAATTAATAAAGGGCTTGGATGCAATTGATTCCATCTACCAAATCTCTACAAGGTCTTCAATGGAGTTTTGTTTAACTTAAGTCAAGGTTCATTCCGTGGAACCTTAACCCGGAAGATTTCGACCATAAACGTTTGAATTCAAGCTCAATTGAGTGTAGATTATTGTTTCATTATAGAAATCTTAGAGACAAATCCTCAATTGTGCAATTCCTATACCAATTACATGTTTTATGTGTCTACAACTCAATTGAAACAAGAATTGGAGAAAACATAGGATAAATCATTGGAATTCATATACCTCCATTGAAGCCCTTGCAAATCCTTAGTAGATTTCCACAATTACATCCAAGAGAAGTCTAGCTACTCGATTCCATAGAAGAAAGCATGAAGAATTGATAATTGCTCATTAATTGATGAAGAAAAATAGTGTTTGGTAGCTAAGAAAAACAAAGAAAATACAAGAAAATGCAAGAAAATACAAAACAAACCCACTTTCTCTCTCTACATCTCGTTCTAACTGAAAATCTAGCCTAAAAATGAAGTTAGATCCAAAAATCGCGTCATTTTCTGGAGATATAGGCAAAAAATACACTCATGGAGCGCGGGGACCATACATATGGTCCAAAATACCGTACGTACAATCAAAATACAGTATGTACGGACTTCGTACGGTGCCCAATACGCTGAAAACAGCCTTTTGAAGTTCAAAATTTTGGCAGACTGTACGTACGGTTGCACCACCATACGTACGATGAAAACCAGCGTACGTACGGTTGGCGAAGCCTACCGTACGGTCAACTTATTTTGATAGATTTTCAAAAGTTATATGAAATCGATACGTTATGGATTCCGGTAGCCTTTATGGTTTGGGAGATATGGCCCTCCAAAGTTTCAGCTCTGCGTTCTTTAACTGGTTGTACCACAGCTTTAACAGCTTGTACATTGACAGCATCCTTTTGAAAAACACACTTTTCTTTCATTCGAAATGCGCCCGAAACCCTCCACATTAAGCTCAAAACCTATACAAAGCAAAATATCTTTGTTAATACTAAAATCTAATTAAAGAGACATATAAACTCCTAAACTAAGGCTAACAAATAGCAAATTAAGATATTATAATTGTACTTTTAGAATGCAATCATCTTCAAGCTCTTCAAGAATCATCCAACTAAGGTTTCTAAGGCTTGAAAAAACTTCTTCAACGCATGTTGACTTCAAGAACACCTTCAACTCTTCAAGATGAAATCAATTCACTTTTGATTGCATTTAGAGTTCTTCAATCAACATCACTTCTTCCATTAATCCAAGTCTTCTTCAAAATCTTCAAGAGAGCTTCCAAGACTTCAATTGATCTTTCATGATTATTTGAACTTCTTCACTTTCTTTACTTGATCTTCATCAACTTGATTTCTTCTATAACTTCTTCCAAGACTTCAACATAATTTTCAATGAAGCTTCCAACTCTTGTGATTTCTTATCAATACTTTCAAGACATCTTCAAATCTTCCAAGGTGAGCTTCCATGTCTTGTAAGAGTCATCTAAATGAGGTTGTAACTATGAGATTGCTGAATGTATCAACTCATCATACTAATGCAATTCTTTGTAGCATGTATCGTACACAAAACAATATAATAGATAAAATGCATTTTTTCCCTTCATTTTTGGTGGGTTATTTTGGAAACCTTATGGTGTTACAGATGCATGGTTCTTTCATTTTGAACTAGAGAGACAAAGATAGCTAGCGACTAAGCAAAGTTGAAACCTTACCACATGAAAATATGCAATATATTTGACCAGAGATCTTTGAAAGTGATAACATATATACATTCATTTTAAAGTTGTCAGTAGCACATCTTACAAAAATTGTAATATCACTTCTATGTATATGACCATAATTCTTATCTTACAGCTACTGTATAAGATTGTACTCTTAATTGTCAGGGAAATATTTGCATAACTTTTGGATAACCAACAAATTACCTATAAGAACAATCATATGCAAAGCCTTTGTTCTCTCTTTGTCTTTCAATATAAAGCAAAAACTAATCTAACTACATCAACTCACCAACAAAACGATACATATATAATGCTTGTAATTTTTTAATTCGGTTATCATGAAAAGCAATAAGTAACAGCTAATTAACATAACAAAGCATATCAGTTTTTCAAACTATATTAGAGATACAGTTCATTGGGGCTATAGTACCTGTTGCCTATAGCCACCCCTGTTTTTTTTTTTTTTTTTTTTTTTTTTTTTTTGGGAGTAGGGGCTAAATTTTTTTTTTCGTCAAGTTATTTGAATAAAAGAATAAGAGAATCGTGAGTTAGAGGCATTCATAAAGGCACAATACCTACTAAATTGTATCTTCTACTGCTTATTTGCAACGACTTTTTATAATAGATGTTCAGGAACTTCTTTTTAGAATTGTTTCTAGTAATTGCATGAACTCATTCAGATTCTGTTTCATTACAAGAAATGTGAATTTTAGCTTGGTTGTTTTACTTTGTACTCTAAATATCTTAATTTTTATTTTGGTTGTTTTCTTTCGATTTTTTTTATTCTCTTCAGTTAAAAGGTGAAAAGTCATCCCTACTGAGGTTTTGGGTCTTCTTTTGATGGAAATTATTTTTTGTTCATTACTTGAATGTGATGCTTTGCTTTTCAATTTTTTTTTTTTTTTTTTGTATCATTACTAGCTTGTTACAATAGACCCAAAACTTGGATTAGATGATATAATACACTTCATGGCCAGCCAATGACAGCTAAATTCTGTGTTCTTTGTAGCTAACTTAGACTATCCAACTTTGAAGCTCTGCAATTAGCAACAAGGTAACACCTATTTCGTTTTTTCCTTTAAAGTAATATCTTTGTCATTTAGTTATGACATTCTACAATTTGTAGGAGTTACCAAATCTGTTCATTATGGGCTAATTATAGGGTTTAATTTGCTTTGTAGCAATCCTGGTGGCTATAGGTTTGAAATAACCTAAAAGTGGTAAATCTTGGTTGTATAATACCTGTTTAATATTGCCTCCCCTGATTTCTTTTATGGGATTAAGGGCTGAAAAAATTTCACACTGTTGCTGGGGTTTTGTCAAGTTACTTGAATCCAAGGATAACATAATTTTGTGTTGAAGGCACTCATTAAGACACAATACCTCCTGAATTGTACCTATTATTTCTTACTTACATTAACTTTTTTCAAATGGAAGATCAGGAATTTTTATCTATAATTCATTTTAGTGATTACATAAACTTATTCACATTCTATTTGTTGCCTTTTTAGAATAACTATTATGCCTAACCTCCAGAACAAAGTAAAAGGATTGCCTTTGAATCTTGATTACCTATCATAGTCTTTGAGTTGCGAATTTATCGTTTTGTTTCTGATGTACATTGTCTTTATTCCTAGAATAATATTTCAATTTTGTAGTTTGTTTAGTCTTTTATTTCTTAGTAAAATGGTCATGATTTTTAGATTTTCATATATATGCTCTATCATTGTTGTTGTTTTGATTGGTAATAAGTAATTATATATAACACTTCAGGTAAGAGTCAACTTATATAACTCTTATGGATAAGAGTTGGATTCACATAAGGAATAGGCTAGAGCCTGCATATATACAAGGGGTAAAAAGCTTCATTGTGTTTGCTTATGCTAAAAAGGCTCCTGAGTCAAAGATATATTATCCATGTAAGAGATGTCATAACCGTAGATACGAGACACAGAATGGGGTAAAAGAGCATCTCATTATGCATGGGTTTGATACAACATATACGAGATGGACAATTCATAGGGAGCCTTCATCAGTTGGTGAAAATGAAGTCAATGTAAATCAAGAACCTAATGCTACAAATGATATGTTTGGATTGGTACATGATGCATTTGGAGTACCGAGGCAGTATATTGAATTTAACGACAATTAAAGACATGAAAGTACAAGTTTGGGGCCTGATGAGGAAATAAAGAAATTTTTCAAACTACCAGAAGATGCAGAGCATGAGTTGTACCCAAGTTGCAAAAAATTCACAACTCTCTCTTTTATTGTTCGGTTGTTACACATAAAGGTGCTCAATGGATGGACCGATACATCATTTGATATGTTACTTGAGCTATTGAAAGAGGCATTTCCAGAGGGTGAAACCTTGCCGAAGTCATATTATGAAGCAAAGAAGTTCAATGAGGCCTTAGGCTTTACTTATAACAAAATTGACGCATGTCCTAATGATTGCATATTGTATTGGAAAGACAAAGAAGGGCTTCAGAACTGTGCCTTTTGTGGAACATCAAGATATAAAGAATGTAAAGTCCAATTAGATGATGGAACAACCAAAGCAACAAAAGTTCCTGTCAAACAAGTAAGGCATTTTCCTTTGAAGCCAAGGCTCCAAAGGTTGTTCATGTCATCAAAACTGCTTCACTCATGAAATGGCATGCAGAGGAACGTAATGATGATGAGATATTAAGGCACCCAGCTGATTAACTTGCTTGGAAAACATTTGATAAACATCATAAAGATTTTGCTTTTGATAGTCGAAATGTTAGACTTCGATTAGCAGCTGATGGTTTTAACCTGTTTAGGACAATGAGCATTGCTCATAGCACCTGGCTGTTGTGTTGATGCTATATAATTTGCCACCTTGGTTGTGCATGAAACAACCATATTTCATATTATCTTTGCTTATTGATGGCCCTAGTGCACCCAGAAATGATATTGATGTATATTTGTAACCTTTAATTGAGGAATTGAATGAATTATGGACTGAAGGCATACTTATGATGCATCAAGCAACGAGATGTTTCGTATGCATGCAGCATTATGGTGGACCATAAGTGATTTTCCTGCCTATGCTATTTTATCTGGATGGAGCACGAAAGGAGCCTTGGCTTGTCCTTGTTGTAATATGCAGACTCGTTCTCGTTAGTGAAAACATGGCAGGAAGTATTGTTATACTGGCCACCGACGGTTCTTAGATCAAGGACATAAGTTTCGAAATGATGCAGTATGTTTTGATGGAACTATTGAAATTCAGCAAATGCAACCTCAATTATCTGGTGTTGACATTTTCAAACAAGTCGAACTAATAGTGAATAAATTTGGAAAGGGTAAGACAAAGGGGAATCAATCTGTTTCAAAAAAGAGAAAAAGAGGAGATGTTAAGGATACTGATAACATGCGAAATCATAATTGGAGAAAGAAAAGCATATTTTTTCAATTACCATGTTGGAAGAATAATTTAATTCACCACAATCTTGATGTTATGCATATTGAGAAGAATGTGTGTGAAAGCATACTTTGGACTTTACTAGATGTTGTGGGAACAACGAAAGACAATTTAAAGGCTCGTCGTAACCTTCAAGCCATGGGTCTTCGAATGACACTCCACCCTCAACAAAGGCCAAATGGTAAAATAATTCTACCACCAGCTTGCTTTACAATGAATAGAGGGCACAAAGATACATTTTGTAAAGTGCTAAAAGATGTGAAAGTGCTTGATGGTTACGCATCGAATATCTCACGTCCTACACATCTCAAAGAGAGAACTATTTCAAGGCTTAAGAGCCATGACTGTCATATTCTAATGCAGCAACTATTGCCACTAGCTGTGAGAAGAGCACTGCCTAAGAATGTTAGTAAGACATTGATTGAGCTATGCACATTTTTCAGGCAATTATGTTCAAAAATCATGCATCCGAACGACTTTGGGCATCTTCAAGAACAAATTAAATTGACACTTTGTCATCTTGAGAAGATTTTTCCTCCTTCCTTCTTTGACATCATGGAGCATCTACCAGTTCATTTAGCTGAAGAGGCAAGTATTGCCGGACCAGTGCATTACCGATGGATGTACTCTATCGAGAGGTATATCTTAATGCATGAATTTTTTAGTACTATATCATTAGTAATACTAGGCACAATAGCTCATCTTTCACCTACTCAATCTGATTTCATATGCTTGTAGGTATTTACTTACACTTAAAAAGTATGTGCGTAATCAGAGCCATCTAGAGGGCTCTAATGCAGAAGGGTATTTGGCAGAAGAATGCTTGACATTTTGTACTAGGTATTTGAATGATGTTGAGACAAAATTAACGCGGCCCATAAGAAATTACGAGGGTGACCTAACAAGTCTTCGCTTAGGGAAAGGGAAACTTTTCCTCCTTGATAACATTGAATGAGAGCAGGCACATAGATATGTGCTAGCGAACTCTAATGCAATTGCCCCATTCCGAGAGTAAGAAACTTACTAAATAGAATATTCAAATTTCTTTTTGCTTACGTAACATGTATAATATAATGTGTTATACAAATTGCCTATGCAGGAAACATCTTCTACTGCTTAAATCTGATAATCCTCACTTACATGAGCGTAACCTTATGAGAAAGCACAATGAAAAATTTCACGGGTGATTTAAAGAGCATGTAAGTCGTATACACTTTTAGAATAGCACTTACATTAATTATTAGTGAAGATTATATATAACCTTTTATATGTTGAATCAAATATAGATCCGGCACTTGCAACGAACAAAAAATGGTTACATATCAGATGAAGTCAAAATGTTATCTTTAGCACCTGACAAATGGGCAAGAAGATACACTGGTTATGTTACAAATGGGTTCAGGTTTCACACTAAGCAGCGAGAGGCGAGATTAAGTACCCAAAACAGTGGAGTATTGTTGACTGCAAACATGCAAAGTTATGCCAGTTCAAGAGATAAACATCCAATTGCTGGAGAAGTCATTTTCTATGGTGTGTTAACAGACATCATAGAGTTACGTTACTCTAATGACTTCAAGTTTGTGTTATTCAAATGTAATTGGGTGGATAACAAGGTTGGGAAAAAACAAAATGAGTTTAAATTCACACTCGTGAATTTCAAACATCTTTTGTATAAGCAAAATCGATTGTCCGATGAACCACTTATCCTTGCATCCAAAGCGCAACAAGTTTGGTATGTACAAGACCCCATGGAAGAAGACTGGCATGTAGTTGTCAAGCTGACTCCTAGAGATTTGTATAATATGTATGGGAAAGAGTTTGCAGAAGATCCAATAACATGTCCCCAAGTCGAGACATATAGTGAACAACAATTGGATGATACCACATTCACTCGCGAAGAGGATGTGATTTGGGTTAGGCCTGATGTAAATGGAACAACAATTGATGTCGATATAGGTAATGATGATGCTGATATAGAAGATAGTAGTGATGAGGACGATGATTTGGATGATATTGGTGATGAGGAAGATGATGTGGATGATAGTGGTGATGAGGAAGATGATATGGATGACGACGATTATGATGATGACAGCAATGATGATGATGATTAGTTCATTTTTTCTATGTAGTTCCATTTTTTCTTATTTTTGGTAAATGTTATTATTACAGAAATTTGGTTCATCACTATATGTCTTTTTATTTGGTTCTCATATTTGAGTATTTACATCTTTCTATCCATTCAATAAGTATTTATAATTTTTTTTAATGTTATATAGATCACTATGGGACGAAAGAAGTCATGTTGGCCAATTGGATCCATGGCATGTACTTCGCAGCCACCACCTGCCAGTACTCAACCCCAACCACCACCTGCCAGTACTCACTTGCAACCCAATGTCCCTATCCAGACTCATTCAAAACAGAATCCATCAGTAGGTAATGAATTTTGTGCCTAATACTTGAATTCAGAACAGATTGCAGTAGGTAATGAATTTTTTTTTTTAATATATACTTGAATTCAGAACAGAATCCATCAGTAGGTAATGAATTTTTTTTTTTTTAATACTTGAATTCAGAACAGATTGCAGCAGGTAATGAATTTTTTTGTTTTTAATATATACTTGAATTCAGAACAGAATCCATCAGCAGGTAATGAATTTTTTTTTTAATACTTGAATTCAGAACAGATTGCAGCAGGTAATGAATTTTTTTGTTTTTAATATATACTTGAATTCATAACAGAATCCATTATCTGTAGCAGGTAATGAATTTTTTTTTTTTTAATACTTGAATTCATAACAGAATCCATCATCTGCAGCAGGTAATGAATTTTCTTTTTTAATACTTGAATTCAAAACAGAATCCAAATAGAATCCATCATCTGCAGCTGGTAATGAATTTTTTTTTTAATACTTGAATTCAGAACAGAATCCATCATCTGCAGCAGGTAATGAATTTTTTTTTTAATACTTGAATTCAGAACAGAATCCATTCTGTAGCAGGTAATGAATTTTTTTTTAATACTTGAATTCAGAATAGAATCCATCATCAGGTAATGAATTTTTTTTTTTAATACTTAAATTCAGAACAGAATCCATTATGCAGCAGGTAATGAATTTTTTTTTAATACTTGAATTTAGAACAGAATCCATCATCAGGTAATGAATTTTTTTTTTATTACTTGAATTCATAACAGAATCCATGATCTGCTGCAGGTAATGAATATTTTGTTTTAATACTTGAATTTTTTACAGCATGATTTTCTCATGACATAGCTAACTGCTTATTATAGTTTTGTTTATATTTCTTTCTCTTTTGAAAATTTTATGTTACTTACAAATTTCATCATTAATTATTTGAATAGGTAGCAGATCAACCCATGGGTCAACTTCTAATCGAAGGAGAGGCCCTGCTCATCCCTATCATATGTGGGGCTCGGAGGATGAAAAGCTACATGTTGAGCTTGATGACCTAAATTAACCTATTGGACCAACTGCAGCTAAATTACAAAGTCAACTAGGCATTATAGCTCGGAATGAAGCTTTCACACCCTTAATTTACAATGACTAGAGGGCTGCGGATTTGGCTTCATACAAGGAACGGATATGGGATGATGTTAAGGTAATGGAATGTCAGTAGTATATATATGTTGGACCTCTTGAGGCTCTTTTTAATGGTCCAACAATGATTCTTGTAAATAGTAAAAGAGTTTCTAGTTATAAAATAATCTGAATTATTTTCATTTTTTTTTTCTCATTGTGTAGAAGAACACTGATGTTTCGGATGCTTACAAACATAATTATTTGATGTCGATTGGGAGGAAATGGAAGGATTGGAAAGATAAGTTGAAAAAAGACTACTACAATATCTATGATACTGATGAAGAGCGCTTGGCAAATTGTCCTGAGAGGGTGGATCCGAATCAATGGAAAGTTCTTATTAAGTTTTGGGGAAGTCGTATGGCAAAGGTATTTATAGATATTGTTTGAAGTTAGTCTAAATAGAAGTAATTAATATTTGCAAGTATTCCATTATTTCTTATTCACTTCATAGTACATTCAAAGCCTAGTGAACTTATCTATTATTTGTATCATTATTATTATTATGCATGTTAAGAGTTAATTTTTCTGCCTTACAAAAGATTTTCTGTAATAGGAACGAAGTAATACCAATCGTGCCAATCGTGAAAAACAGACAATGTGTCATACAAGTGGGAGAAAGGCCCATTGTCAAGTGCGAAATGAGGTAAATGTCTAGTTAGTAAGAAGTATTGTTGAATATTGGTATACATTATAATCTAACAAACAATGGGATATGTTTTCGTTGTACTTACTAATGAAGGTCTTCAAGAAAATTGGGGAGCACCCCGATCGAATAAAGGTGTATATAATAACACATACAAGGAAGAATGGAGCTCCAATTGATGATGTAGCAGCTGAAGCCATTGTAGGTGTAATATAGTGCATTTCCATAATAAATTATCTATTTGTGATATCGTAACTAACTTTATCTTTTCTATATTTAGTCTCGTTTGGATGAGCAATTGTCTCAGGTGCCCGAGTCTTCACAGACCCCTGCTTTTCGTGAAAAAGTATTCACTGACGTTTTGGGGCCCGATGACCATGGTCGTGTGCGTACATTTGGATTGGGTGCTTGTCCGTCTTAGGTGTTTGGGACAAGATTCCATCAACCTCAAAAGCAACATGTTGACATGGATAGGTTGAGGGAAGAGGTCCGTGAAGAGGTATTCACAGAGTTTGGTGATAGGTTTACTCGTCTAGAGCGTAAGTGTGAAAAATTGCAGGCGCATGTGGAATCTATGGGATATCCAATGCCTGAATTTTCAGATGCACCAGCGCCAATGCCTGAACATGCTGGACAGGTAACTTCTAGCTTTAAATAACATGATGACTTATAATAATTAGTGTTTACAAAATTGATAGACTGTGACATTTGAAGTAGGAGGATACAACTTTTGATTTCAGCATGTACAATTATATGAAACTAAATTGAACATAACATAAGGATATTTTGTTGGCCCAAGAAGGCAACCCAAGAGGAGGGGTGAATTGGGTTTTATAGAATTTATATCAAGTTTTGGTTGCATATTTGCCCATACCGTCCGTCAGAAATATAGTCGTTACTGTCTGGGGGTCGACTCTTTTTATAATGAGTCGACTTTTTTTGCATTTCAGCAGATTTTTCAAGACACTATCCAAATGAGTTGACTCTTTTTCTCTAGCAGTCGACTCTTTTAAGCAGTCTTCAGAATTTTTGTTCTCTGTTGAAATGAGTCGACTCTTTTTACATCAGAAGTCGCCTCTTTTAAGTTTCCAGCAGATTTACAGCCTCTGTTTGAATGAGTCGACTCTTTTTACTTGAGGGGTCAACTCTTTTAGGAGAATCCTTAGCTTTTTGCAATATTTCTTCAATCTTTGTCAATATCTTCAAGCTCTTTAAGAATCACCCAAATAAGCTTTTTAAAGCTTGCAAACACTTCTTCAAGGCTTGATGACTCCAAGAACATCTTCAATTCATTCTAGATGAATTTTCTCCATTTTCATTACTTGTAGAGCTCTTCCATCTTCATTGCTTCATCTATTGATCCAAGTCTTCTTCAAAATCTTCAAGAGAGCTTCCAAGACTTAAGATCTTCATTTCTTCAACTGATTTTCTATTCTTCTTTGAACATCTTCATTTCTAGATTTCTTCTAGAATTCTTCAATCAATATAACTTCTTCATAGACTTTAACAAGTCTTCCAAGAAAGCTTTCCAAGTCTTGTAATTTCTTCCATACCTTCAAGTCATCTTCAAATCTTCTAATAAAGCTTCCATATCTTTGAGTCGGTCTCTTCTTCTTCTAGTCTTTCAAGATATCTTCAAGTTCTCAAAGTCTCCAATCTTTTCAATCAAGACTTTGATCATTTTCCTTCTTCTTCCTTGATATCCATCATCTTGAAATATCTTCATTCTCTTATAAGATCACCATTGTTGAATGTGTCATCTCATCAAGCTTTTCATTCTTCATTCTAATCTTTGCATCATGAATCCTCCATTTTGATAAGCTTCAAGTTAAGATCTATTTAATAACTACTCTGCACACTAAGTAGAATTATTAGATCATTAAACTATGTTTTGTTATCATCAAAATCAAGGCATTGACTCAACATATTTTACATATATGGAACTAATGAAAGGATTTAGTAGATTGAAACACAGTTAATAAGACCCCAAACATTGATTAATAAACTAGAAAATTTTCCAATAAGATCTGTTGAACCAATGCTGAAAAAAAAACAAAAGTTGCAAATTCGCGATTGTACAGTCAGCAAAATCGCAGTTTACGAAAATGGCTATAACTCCCTCTAGAAAACTCAAATTGATGCATCGTTTTTTTTGTTGAAAACTAGATTCATTGACATTTCAAATATGTGTGTCTCAACTATTGGAACTCTCCTAATAAAGTCAGATTTCACTGCAAAGTTACCCAAAAAATGACGACTGCACATTTCCCCTGTTTTCTTTTGAATGCTGAAAACTCAGTTCCAATGCCTTGTGAACCTAATTGAGTTAGGCTTGGGGCCTACGAAGACCTCCGTGTTAGTCATTTTTTTTCCTTTTGAGCTGGTACCTGATAGTAAAAAAATGAAACACAATTTGAAGTCTTGCTTGCATTTAAGAAACTAAATGCAGCTTTTGAAGTATCAAAGCAAATCTGTCTTCTAGTTATATTATGCATGGAAGTTGTGTCACATGGTTACAGCTTTGTTAGTTGTGAGAGTGTGGAATATAACTTATCATAATTGATTCCAACTATGTCCACAATCAAATTGTAGTTAACTTTGGAAGGGAGGTTTTCCATCACCACTAGGGGTTCTGTCTAGTTGTTTCCCATGTGAGCAAGGATGTCCGCACAAGGGATGGAAGGCTTGGTTAATGTCATTTGAATGTCTGTGGATTTTCTCCAAAGACATTTGTAAATTCATGTTAATGTTTTCAAAAACCTTTAAGTTTTTGTCTTTCCAAATTATCCATAGGGTAGATACAAAAACAATGTTTTAGTTTATATTAGCAAAGGAAGTTTTTTATTTCGAAGATTTCTTTCCAACTTCCAAATCCAATCCCACTTAGCAGAAGAGTTGGTGTGGCCTCTTAACAATTTAAAAGCAGCATTGCTAGTAAAAGTACTAGTAATTTTACCTTCCCATTGGGGTTCATCCGAGAAGATAGCAAAAGAAGGAAGCTTAATTTTCAATATATCCTCTTCCTCATTTTCAAGTATGCTTTTCCCCCTTTTAAATCTAACATTATTATTTTTTGAGTGTTTTTATGCATAATATGTCACTTATAGTATAGTTATAGCGAGAGAAATATCGGGGAATTGTTCGAAGTGGCTTAATAATTTGTTTCGATGGCTGATTGACTGTTTCTTGGTTAAAGACTAAAAAGGAACTTTCCTAGGTTAATGGATGTTATAAAAAGATCAATATTGTCATGAAATCATCCTCTAACATAAGTATTTGAATAAATTTTTGGAAATTATACTCTAACCTTGCCTAATTTTCATTGCCATAGGTTCCAAGCACATCTAGTTCTGATCACCACCAAAATGAAGAGCAAATGACTTCACAAGTACTTGAGGTGAGGCAATGTTTAAATTGAATGGTTATGCTTGGCAGGTACACCTCTTTCCTTGGAAGTTTTTGAAGTCAAATGCTGATAATAACGTCTTAATCAATATTAGTAGTTGGCCTTAATTGCAGTTTTCAATTTTTTCATGTGATTGTTTTTTATATAATTAACTTTGTCAATTTGGTTTCTCTATAAGGTCGGAACTAAAGTACATTTATTTAGTTCTAAATTTCCAAGAGAAGTCGTGGCAGAAGGAATTATAATTTCTATCAACCCAGTCAAAGAAGTAGGTGGGCTAAAATTAGGGCCAGAATTTTGTGAAGTACTAATTGAGAAGGCGATAAAACCTCGTCAATATTTGGTGAGACGCCATCAAGGTGCCATTACAGTTGGAGAAGCCATTAACAAATGTGTCGCTTGGCGATTTGTTAATATATTGTACATTAACCTCACATCTTACTTTTGTCTCATTTTTAATGCTCAACAATATCCACATGCAGCTAAATCTACACCCTTTCTTGCATAGAGGTTGAGAGGAGATAGATGGATGATCATATAGACAACTATGGAGCTTCACACGATGGAAATTTATTTTTGGACTTATCACATTTTGTATTTATCCACATTTCGGAATGATTGGTGATGTTGAACTCTTGTCATGGAACTTATCAAATTGGTATATAACTTATTTTGCTATGTTAATACTTCGATCTGTAAAATATTCTGATTTTTGAAATTTGAATTAATGTACGTATGACATTTTTTGGGACACATTTGTTGATATTGTGGATGGATTTACTTATAATATTTGAGTGCACGACAGCTTTTGCTCAATGATGAGATTTAATTATATAATTAAGTTTCATGTTATGTATTCGAGATGCAATCATGTATACAGGTTTTATATAGGTGATGAAGTGACAAGTAAAAACATAACATTTTAGTGCCGGATATATCTAAACAAATTTGAACTTTTAGCGGCAGTACACTAACTGCCATAAAAGATGGTGCTAAAAGGGTGAAATATCAAAGCTTTTAATCGTGGTAATGTACCTACATTAACGGCGGTTATATCTACAGTCACAAATAGGACATCACAATAAAGGCAGTATCAAACCGCCCCAATATCAATCTGTACTGGCAGTAATCGATAATCGTCGCTACTTTTATCTTAGCCGTCAATTCCAGTTGCAGCGGTTAGAAACCGCCATTCAAACCGCCGTTTTTCTTTGCGGCGGTTGTAGAACTGCCAGAGTATTATTCCCGACACCCACTTAGACGTCTGTTGATATTTTCGTCGTCTAACCGCTGTTATATCTTTTGGTGGTGGTTATTACATTTTAGTGGCAGTTATTTACCGCCTCTAAAACTCTCTTTTGGCGTAGTGACTATTGCTTTGCTAGCTAGATAGCCTCCTCACAACAAAGATCTTAGCATAGTGAATTGATATTCAGCAAAGTTGATTGAAAGTGGAGCATTAATGTTCAATATGTCCACCAAAACAGTTAGCCAACATATATTATGTGATTTCATTTCCATTATCTAGGAATTCCCAATTCCCACAAAGAAAGTTCTTCACTCACTCCACATTGAAAATCACAGGTTGCAACCAATTATAAACTCCATTTAGCTTTAAAAACAGGCAAAAGAAAATTTTCAGTCTTGAGAATCACTTGCACATTTTCCAAAGACCCCATCAACTTTGTAATGTCAATTACCGACAAATAATTGAAACGCCAGCCAAGTTTACACGCTACAAAATTACAAACGCCGCAATACCTGAGGAAATACACAAATCTACATCAAACGAATGACGCTGACCTTGAAACCTGAGACAAAGCATCTTCAAATTGTTCTTCGTCTGCCTTGTCAGCAATCAAGCTCGGTGGAATGAAAGAGCTGAAGACCGGTTCCATGACCGGATTTTCCTTCAGTTCACGGCAAGCAACTTCAAGAGCTGTGGCTTGAAAGAAACGGTAGAATTTCTTCCTACAGACGAAGGCAAAGATCAACGATAGTATTGGAAGCGGAATCACGAGTGGAGCATAATGGAACAACTTAATTCCAAAGTAACCAAACATGGTAACTTGGTATAACAACAAAGCTGCCACAATGCGCGCATTTATGTGAGGCCACATCCTCCCATAGCTCTCATAAGAAGGAACATAAACTTTGAGTACCTATTATAGGAAGGAAAAACAAAATACAAATGAAAACTGATTAGGTTCAAATGCACTTTTAGTATAAGAACTAATAGAATATTTGTTCGCAACTGGGATAATAATACGCTGAATAGAGAAGCTTAGAACAGCACACATAGGAACTAATTCAAATGCCAATTGTCAAGTATTATGAGACAGATTACATAGCATTAAACTTTATGGAGAAAGAGGATTTAGGCACCGGAGTATAGCTAAAAAATAAAAGTGAACAACTCAGAATGGCGACAAATTGCTTCAAGAGAAAACGATATTCTGAGCAAGATCAATATCATTCCACCCTTTTGGGGGTCAAATTTCCATTTTAGTGCCTTTTTGTTTATTTATTATTTTTTTTTTTTTTTGCCTTTTAGAATATTTGCTTTAATTTATGATTTTGACTATCGATTCTTCTAGAACGTTTCCTCTAGTCTCTAATATCCAAATTTAAGTGTACACAGAATTCGATATTTTTCATAATTTTGTTATTTTCTTGGTTTCAGCCTTAATTTCTGCAATTAGTATTGGGGTTTTGTTTTCCTTATACATACAATGTAAAAGCTTTTGCCCTAGACAGTTTTTGAGTATTGAATGATAGAGTTATTTCAAAATATTAATTTCTCTTCTATTATTGTGTTTTGTTTAAATTGACAATTCACTTATTTATGCTTATATACAATATAGATAAGCTTTCCTAATAGTTTCATCTAATAAGAATTATAACTCTAGATGTGCGAAAAAAGAGTTACGGGACTTGCCTGATTCCGAAGAACAAGCCAACCAAGGCCGAAATATAGCGCACCGAATGGAATGATGATCGGAGCTATAACAGAGTAGCAAAGGACAATTGTGACGATCAGCATATCACTCGGTATCCTAGTTGCGAAGCCAAGATCTCCTGGAGTCCAAGCTTCTTTCAGTTCGGCTTCAGTCTTGCAAAGATACTTCTTCTTTAAATGGTAAACGATTAAAGGAACTATTCGAGACAGCTCCAGCCCATAGCCAACAAAGAACCTGAGTTTAATAGAATTAATGAACTCAATTCACTTGTCATGTTGATAGAAATATGTCTATAACGCTATTATTCCAAAAGAAGAAACCAAATAAGCATAAGAACATATAATCCTTAACGAGGAGGGGCGAAAATTAAAAAAACATTTTCTTCACTTCAGGACACAATTAATTAAACATTTATCATGGAATCTACACATGCAACAAATGAACAAATTCATATTTCTAAACAATCACAATTTGGCTGACATAATTTGCTTGAGAAATAGATAAATGACCAACATAGCAAGAGTTCTACGGTGACATTTCAAGTGTTTCACATTCAAACATCCTTGAATGTGGAGTCTGTACGTGCAATATACAATATGTTCAGTAACCTATATATTTCGAAGACAACGGAAATTTATTCATGACATCTTGGTGAACAAAATTTACCAAACATTAGAAACAAGAAAAAAGAAAAAGTGATCTTACTTCAGGGCCACATAGGTCAGGAAGAAAGTTGCATTGGAGGGTAGGCTTCTAGCTAGTAACTTAACAATGGAGTTCGGATCCTTCTCAATGCTCTTCATGGAATCGAACAGGGTTCCGCCCCCAGTAACCCCAATGAAAACATTAAAAACAGTGAAATAAAAGTATTTTCCTGAGGCAGCCCTTTCTGCATGACTTTGCGAAGGAATGCCCTCGGCCTCGGACAGAAACAACAGAAACTTCGGCAGCAAAGCCAGAAACACAATAAGGACAATCTGAGGCAGGTAAGCTTCCAACACAGTCTTAATTGCAACCAAATCAATTACTGGCTTCAAAAATGGGACAAATTTCTGTAGATTTTGCAGTGTTGTGAGTGCAGAGATGAACCCCATCGGAATCATGTAAAAGAGTATGGTCAAAGCAACAACAACATAAATAGCATACTGCCTAATCTGCCTCTCGAAAACATTCTTAGGGAGATTAGTCCATATGAGCTGGCGCGGCTCTGGAGCATCCGTGACAGTCCAGGTGTCGACCATTCGAGCATGTAGGCTCTGAGCTGCAGAAGCTGCAGTTACCCTGTGGGTGAAGAAGACCAAAGCTGAAGCTTGCTGTTTGTCTCTGAGAGTGGCCTTTTGCTCAGCTTCTAGTTTTGGGATCAATTCATTGATTTTCTCATTGTAGTACTCTATGGAATCAACTTTTTTACCAATGAGGCCAAGAAAACCAGTTTTATTGGTGGGTCTAATCCCTTCAGGTTTGCCATCTTTCTTGGACTCTGCATATATGGCTTCAGCTCGTGCAAGCTTCTTTTTGTACCCTTCCAACTCTTCCCAAAGTTTGTTAGCCTGGAAATTTCGAACAATATGAGGCTGTACATTAGTTTTAATTTAATGGATTGGAAAACCTGTTTGGTTATAATTCCGTTTTCGTTTTTTTTTTTTCTTCATGTTTTCAAAAACAAAAAATTGAGAACTTTTCTTGCTTCCAAAAACAAAAGAATAGGACCATAAGAAGCACCATTGTTTTTACATTGTTTCACATTTTCAAATGAAAAAGGTTTTAAAAACTTAAAAATCATCTTCTTCTTTTTTCCTAAAATTGAAGTGTTTTTTAAAAAAATTTCAAAAAGAATTTCCAAAACTAGTTGACCAAACACGATTTTGGCAAAAATAATTTTAGAAACTAGTTTGTCAAATGTGAATTTTAGAAAACGAAAATACAATCCGAAACTCTAACCGTTTAGTGTATATTATGCAACATAAAACTGATTTCAAGGAAGCATATTACGGACAAAATGATTGGTAGAAGATAATTAATAATTAAATTATAATAAAAAAAATGAAAAACAGTAAAAAACAAAAAGCAGTAAAACACATTGAAGTGCGAGGCACGTCAATTAGATACCTCTTTGTTGTTTGTGACCACCATTGATCTGTAAAATGTATCCGGATAGATTGTTCTGAAATATGAGTCAACGTGTTCCTTCATAGTTTGACCTTCGGGCAGAGGAGGTATATCTCTTACTAGAACAGCAAATTGTTCAGCTCTCACTTCAGGAGACATTAAAGCGGCAGCTCTCAGACCAGAAACATGATTGTATGCCTTCCACAAGAGGTAATATGAAACAAAAGAAACCCAGTAGGTGGCTAGCAGGAATGCCCATAACCTGGGACTGTTTTCCTGTTATCCATGAAGAAAGAACCAGAAAGGAACACGCAGATAAGTAAGCAGACAATTTTGAAACAATGCAGGACACGTGACGTAAATATATATTTTATATTTTTTTTATCTTATATATAAATATTTTATTTAAAGATAGTAAAAAAATTGCAAGATAATCTAGATTAAAATTAAAAAGCATGTATTCTATAACTTAAATATTAAATTAGAAATAAATATATATTGGCTTTAATTTTACAATTAAATTTCAAATTATTTTGTTTACACTTAAGTGTCTCCAAATCATGTCTGATACTAAAAAACAATTAAAAAACTATATGACAATGTTCGACACGGGCACAAAATATTCCTAGAAGTATACATACTTTACCAATATATAAAATGGTGAGGTGATGCAACTTACTTCAACATGTCCCATGGATAGTTTGTCAAGGTCATTGAAAGTCCCGTCGCTGGTGCTACTGTCGGACATGACACTTTTATCAGTGGCAGGAGAACTGGGAGCAGCACAAGCCCAGTTAAAACCAATATTCCCAACACTGAAACAGATGGGCAGGAAAATGAAATTTTAGAACTGCTACACATTACGTCCAATACCAGAAAAATACATAGTCAGCTTTAGGGGGAAATGGAAATAAAAGAAAAAGAAATGTGATAGAAAATACAAAGGAAAGTGATTTTTTTTTTGGTTTGATTTTATAAAGAAAATTAAAAATAATAATAAAATAACTATCTATAAAAAAATAATAAATAAAAGAAAAAAATAAAAAAAAAGTGATAAGAAAGTTTTGACTTCTCTTTTCTTTCTTTCCTTAAGTATGGTAATGATAACAACCCAAAAATAAAAATAAAAAACTATTTAGATGAGTACACACTAAGTTCAGACAATTCGGCTGTTCAGGTAGGCGAATCGCCCATCAGTAGTGGATCACAGGTAAATCCTACTCAAATTCGCTGATTGACTTAGCCAAGTTCGTGAATTACTTACTAATTATATTTTGAACCACTAATAAACTGACCATATGGTGAGCGTATGGTGAGGAGAACCACACCAAAACGTGTATATTTTTTATAACCATTGAAACCACTATGGAATCATCTTTAGAATCATTGAACCCACTCAGTGGCGGCTCAACCCATTTTGGGGCCCAAGGCTAAAAAAATTTACGAAACTTTTTATATTTTTAATATTGTTATTAAAAAATTTATTTCAAATATTCAATTCTAAAAGATTTTTCAACAAATTGTACTATCTCGCCAACAATTTTTAAAGGTATTCAAATAAAAATAGAGTACTATTGTACAATACAAAGAAAGTATTAAAGTAGGAAAAGTCATTAGGAAAAAATTCTGTAAGAGAGAGCAAAGAAAATTTCTATAAAACTACAAGTGTAAGAGTAGTTAAATAAGTCTCATATTAGCAAACGACCTTCATCAATGTAAATTATCAGAAAATTATTAATAGAGTAATCATACAAGTTCACTTCTATGATTAATATCTATAAGAACAAGATTAAACAATAAAGATTGAACATATATAATAGGAAAATCAAACAAAAATTTGATAAAATTGAATAATTTAAGAAATAGATATAGAGAGAGGTTTAGAGTTCTAGACTTTTTAACTTCTTTACTTCTTAGTTCTTAGAGAGAAAGAGTCATTTAGGGTTAGGATTTTTGACTTGTCTTATCTTGAAAAAGTGATAATCATCAATATATTTATTTTAGGTCTAAACTTTGTAATAATCATCAATTTAGCTAGTTAGTGTATTTAGTTTTAGGCCTTTTTTTTTATCTAGTCTAAAGTTGTTTATAAAAAAAAAAAACTATAAAATTCATTCTACAAGATAACTATAAAATATAATATCTTAAAAAATTAAGGCTCTAAAAAATTGGAGGCGTTAGGCGACCACGTCATTTGTCTTACACTCACTGATAGAATGTGTATATTTTTTATATGAGCTAAGTCGATGAGTAAGAAAAAAAAATTAGTATATTTTTGTATTACATTCATTATTCTTTTTACATTTTTTTTTTTTTGGTATTAAGTAGGTTTTCCATTAAAAATCTTGAATTTTAGTAGTAAAAGTTGGTAGTACCTTACAATTAAATATTTACGCGAGTCGAGGTGCTTGTGTATATAGGGCTTCAACTACTGTATAGTCCGTATACATTTTTTTTCTTTAAATTGTAAATGGATAGTTAATGCTTCGGCCTTTGCTATTTCATTTTATTTTTTATACGAAACCTCGCGGAAGTCAATTGGCCTTTGCAGATCTTTTTGTTTAAATAATAGTAGAAATATATAAAAATTCTCCTTTGTTTATGATTTGAGGAGTTCAAATTAGTTTGCCGACTTATGAGAAATAGGTGATGGATGTGATAAGTGTAAATTTTTTAGTTTTTTAAAACTCTAGCTTCTGAATGCCACCACTAACGAAAATTCCAAGATTAGCCACTTCAAGCAAATGACGGATTTTGAAACTAATAATTCCTCCCTTTGCCTTCTTATTTGCAATTTGTTGATAGGAGATTTTTTTATGAGATGTATCCATACAATTCTGTTCACTATATACTATTAAGAACTTTGCTGTCACTTACAAGTTAAACCGCAATAATCTAATAAATACTTTCTATGACACTTCTACATAACCATATATTGGCTGACCTCTTTTTGCTTCCTAAGACCCCTAAATTGATATGAAAAATTGCTAATCCTACACAAATCTGATTCGTGAACGTCACCACCACACAAACAGTACACAGAGATTGAAAACGACAGTAATTATTGAGAAAAATCAACCTTTGTCACAATATAACTATAGAAGATAACAGCTTGAAAAATAACAAAAACAAATTTTAGAAAATAATGTTTTAAATTCTACAAACAAATCCACTTTTTTTTCTTTTTTTTTTTTATACTAAAACTGTTTGGTGTCCATTTTAAGCAGAACACCACATTCATATCCACATGTATAGATTGCTCTTACCAAATCCATCTAACAGAAGCTACCCAAAATCAATTATACAGAAACAAACAAAAATAAAATATACCCACATAACGTTTTTGCAAATATAAGAGATAAATAACATATATATACATATATATATGCATAGAGTGAATTAGAGTGAGAACAGAGAGAAACCAGTGCTCATGAAGACGAAATAGACAGCAGAATCCACACCGGACATGGCGATAATGTCTTGCTCGGTGGAAGAGAGTGCCTCTCGAATCCAGGCAAAAGGGTTCCGGGTCCTCGACCCACCCTCCCACGGATCCAACCCCCTGAGGATCCGGTTCGGATAGTACACCACGTTGTTCGCCGGCTTTCTCGACAGCCATGTGAACAATAGCATCAGCACCACGAATATCAGAAATGACGTCCCGAGAGACGTCAGGAAAGAACTGAAATCCATATGGGTACTCTCTCACTAAATCTCACACACTCTCTCTTTCTCTCTCTCTAAAATGAAACAACACACAATCTCTATATGTCTCTCTGACTCTCACAGTTCTGTTTTTGATGGAGGGGGAGTCTAAGGACCATGAAAACGAGCCGTTAATGTAGAAGAAAGTAACCGTTGAGGTGGGATATTAAAGAAGAGAAAAGGAGTTGGAGAGAGGATTGGTTGTTAGGATTCAAAGTTGCAAACATGTCTGGCTCAGGAAGAGAAAATGTCTATGTATCTATCTATGATGGATTCCATTAGCTGTTCTTAGAAGAATGTGGGGTTACAGATATATTTCTTTAATGTTTGTCTTCTCTTAATACAAATTGAGAGAGAAAACAAGGTCAGTGAAGCAAAGCGCATTAGATGGAAGAGGGACATGGAGGAGAGAGACCGATGGAAGATAGTGGAGTCGAATGATTAAAATGCCCTATGATCTAACTGTCAACTTTTTCTATCTGACGGTATTGCCCATGAACATGTTGGGTTGGCTGGTACATGTGAAGCCAATTCGGTTTTGAAAGTAAAATGCTAATCCCTATAAAATTTATACAGAAATTTTATGATGATAGTTTGACAGTAATATTTTTATAATTAAGATTTATCATAATTAATATTTTATTTTAAAATAAATAATTCTTAATTTTTTTTTACGTTTTTTTTTTTGCTAAATAAAAAAGATTGAAAGGTGAGTTAATAAGAATTTTCATAAGATTGGGGTGATAATAAGAGTTTTCACTAATTATAGAATGTTTAGTTTGAGTTATAGCTATTTACTTATGAGAGGCGAGTCAATCCCCCATTGAAGTACAAAGAGCATCTAATTCATGCAATTACCATTACAAAACGAGTTCGAATATGCGACCGTCTAGAGATTCAGTTATATCGCGGTGATAAATCTTTATGTAAATTTTTTTTAGTTGTACAGCTTTCTCAATATTGAAAAGTTACGGTATTAGGTTGGCAGTGGACAGTCTAAGTACTCGTTTGTTTTGCGGAATAAAAGTATGACCTTATTCCTCATTTGATTAAGCAAGAGGAAACTTAAATAAGAAATTTGAACATAGTTTCTTTGTCTCGTATATACACTTGGATTAAATAATTTTACCGAAATAGTCAGATAAGCAATATGAGAATTCAGGATTGTAGGTTAAATTACTATATTTTCTTTAATCAGATTTGTAATCCTAAAATTTTGGTGTCTCGAGATTCCTTATTCGCCTATATATTCTATCTAGCAAAACTAACTTCAATTTTGGTCATCGTAAGTGAAACTTTTTTCATCGAAACCAACCTGAGACTAATTTTATTTAGCTGTGTAATGTTTATTGTGATTTAAATCGCATCGATTTATCCGCTGTGGGGGCATTTAGATGCAAAAATAGCATGACCTAGCCAACTAGCTGTAAGTCTAAATCAATGGAGTAACGTTGTATCATAAGAATCATTTCAGTAGGGCCATTACACATAAGTTCTCGTAAATCTGGCCTTCGTGGGCTAAAACTAAAGCCGAAGTTGTCCGAGTCTCACACAAGAAAAGAGGGCCACATGGCTTTTGATTTGAGTAACAGAGGCATAGCTGGGTCTCCACGTGTTATACATGTATATTAGTATATACATACGTCTCAGCTAAAATAACTTCAACCGTGATTCCTGTTTCAAATGTGTTAAGCCCATGACTGACGACTGAACCACTGTTCACATAAATTATATAAATATCATTTATAAAAGTTGGTTACAAGAGAATGTAAAGAAGAATTCAACTTGAATCTTCATTCTTAGCATGAGAATTAGTAACTTATCGCTCCTTGTGGTTTTTATATATTTATTTCTATTAACTGAGGTCTCAAAAAATCCATCCCAACAACAACAAAGGAACCCTAAGGACAATATAACATTGATAAAATGATATTTTAAGGACAGAAAGTTGCTAGCTCCACAACCATGCATTATTATCACTGTATTTTTTTTTTTTTTGTTGGGTCTGACTGATCACTGTATTCACATTCTCCTCTCTCCCGAGGTGAGGTATTGGACCCATCCATACCAAAAAGGGCTATGAATAAAAAGTTTTAAAAAAATAAAAATAAAAAAGACAGAGGGTATGCATAGTTTTAAATTCTAACTATACAAGTGGGTTAGGAGGCCATTCCATCTTGCCCGATCAAAATTACCGACTTTAATATTGGGTCTAAGAAACTTTGGCTCTAAAACACTTTTGATTGGGCAAGATGGTCACACAATGTCTTAATAGCCACCTGAACTCTCTGCATTGTTAGAAGTGTCCCTAGTTTATGTATATATATACATAAATTTGTGAATTCAACCTTTTCCGCTATGAATTTAGGAATTTTTAATAGCTTATTTCGAACTTGGGGAGGGAAGGGAATGAAAGGGAAGGATAGGGAAAAGAATAAAGGAAAAATAGTTTTTCTTTTCTGATTGGTTTTGTAAATAAAATAAAAGGAAAGTGGAGAGAAAAGAGAAAGAATGATTTAAAATGTTCTCTCCCTCTTCCCTTCTATTTCTCTCCTAAGTAAAATCAAATAGGGAAATAAAAGCAAACAGTAATTATTTCTTCATTTCCCTTCTCTTTCCTAAGTTCCAAAGAGATTATAAGTAGAAAAGGATTGGAAATAAAACACTAAAAGTGAACTTGTGTTTGCTAGTAGGTACAACATTCAAGTCAATTGTCTCCAACAGAATTTGTCCCATGGAGGAACAGTTTACCCTTGTTGCATATTGCTTAAAGAGAGCTGAGAGTAAAAATCTAAAAGTATTTAAGTGTCTCCACATTTTGGACCAACTAACAATATTCTATCATTGTGTCACCAAAAACTTGATGGTTGCACTAGCTATGATGGTTTTGGCGGTTGATTAAGCAGGCTCATTTGATGGGTAGTCTCAAGAACCTATGTGCTCTTACTCTCTTCTAGCATGCGTGAACCTTTGGAGTTCAATGCAAATGCCCTAAAACTGTCACTTGTAATCGTCACTTATCATGCATGAACCCTCAGAGTTGAAATTTGCTCCTATTTTCTGCTCATTTAGTTTTTGACCCTCATCTTGAATGTATGCCATTCAGAAAGAGAGCAGACTTCATAATATCTCTCTATTATTTTTATTTTTATTTATTAGATAGTGTTCACATTTTTAACTGATTACTTGTTAGCACCCCATTTTGGCCACTCGGCGATCTCCGACCCGATCGAAAGTACTTTCAAACCAACACAAATATACTCAAGTCCAAACCGGCTTTCCAGATCCAATCCAGTCTATCAACTGCCTCGAGGACCCGCTAGGCCCACTAGAGGCAAAATGACTAAAATGCCCCTGTTGCATTAGTCAGTCCAATCCAGACTGGCACGTTTTCCATAAGGCGATAAGTCCATTCAAAACCAAAGTCAAATCCATTTATCCAGTCATTCGAGAAAGTTGTAAGTACCCCATTTTTGACCGCTCGGCAGTCTACGCTCCGTCCAGACTTGTACTCAAGTCAATATGGATATATTCCAATCGAAACCAACTTTCTAAGTCCAAATCTCGTCTGTCCATCGCTTCACTGGCCCACTAGGCCCAAATAGAGGCAAAACGACCAAAATGCCCTTAGGGGGCATTGTCGTTTCCAATTCCAACTCCAACTCCTTTCTCGAGACAGTTGATTCCTCGAGACAGTAAATCTTTTCCAAATCAGGCACATCTTTCCGAAGACGATAAGATCCCTTTCCAATTACAACCCCTCTCTCGAGACAGTTGATTCCTCGAGACGGTAAATCTATTCCAAATCAAGTACGTCTTTCCAAAGAAGATAAGACCCCTTTCCAATTCCAATTCCTCTCTCTAGACAGTTTATTCCTCGAGACGGTCCGACACTTTTTTCGAAAAAAATCTCTTCGAAACGGTAAGTGCCTTTAAACCTATCGACCGGGACAAGACCCCAAGTCCCTTAGATGGTAGAACGGTCCACCTTTGGCGCCTGCTAGCCCGCCAATGCAGAAATGTCTGTTTAGCCACGTCTTCCGAGAAAATTGACTTCTCAGGCCCTAAGTCCCTTTAGCAGCTTACCAAGATCAGGCAGTCTCGGGAATGATCGCGAATCGTCAAAATAGCGGAAATACTCGCAAACATCGCAACCGTCAGAGTAGCGAAAATACTCGCAAACAAGTCGATATAGGAAATTGCCAACAAACCCCTATATCACACGACCGCCGTCAGAGTGGCAGAAACACTCAAAACCCAGGTCAACACCAGTGCCTGCTAGCCCACTTCGGTGAAAAATAACCAAACTGCCCCTTGGGCCTTTTTCAACATGTTTCTCGAGACCATACCTGAGTCTTCAGAACGGTAAGTCTAACGTTTCAAGATTGTCTTAAAAGCAATTTGGCAAGATTAGGTGCCTTCTAGTCAATTTCAGGCCAATTTCGAGACATTCCGGTCAAGATGACCATTTTACCCCTAGGCATTCGAATGCCCCGGGAACCACACCAGCTCTGGGTATCAAACCGGTAACCTCTTGAGATTACTTCTTATAGTATTCTCAACCTTCTGTTACCTTCCCGAATCATTCCGAGTCAATTCCGGCAAATCTGGTGCAAAATGATCGTTTTGCCCCTGGTGGGCCAGTCGCCTTTTCTGACCATACCGGCTCTAGGTATCAAACTGGTTAACCTTTTGAGAATGCTTTTTATAGTATTCTCAACCTTTCTTTATCCTTTTGGATCATTCCGAGTCAGTTTCGACAAACCCGGTGCAAAATGACCGTTTTGCCCCTGGTGGGCCGGTCGCCTTTTCTGACCACATCGGCTCTGGGTATCAAACCGGCAACCTTTGGGAACATTCTGAATAATGTTTCCAAATCCCAAGTCTTCTTCCAGGACAGTCCGAGTTTGTCCCGGCAGCTTCCCAATCCGATTGACCGTTTTGCCCCTAAAGGCCCGATCAACCCTTCCGACACATCTTGTCCTCATTTTTTAAGTCAAAAACCTCCGAAACACTATTTTAAGTGTTGCTGCTCATTTTCGGCCTTCCGGGTCATTCCCGGCCTCTTCAAAACATTTCCGGACTTTCCAAAGTCACTCCTAGTGAAGTCAGGCTGAAAATTGCATGGTAGTCACTAGTACAGGCGCCCAAATCTAGTCAAAGATACGTTGCTTGTCAACTTATAAACCTTCCTAACTAGCTGGCGCCACTCCTAGTGGCACCAAGAGGAAAATTAGCCTAGCGCCACTGCAACAGGCATCAGGTCTATCCCATCTCTACAAATACAGAGCCTCCTCTAGCGTAAAAGAGGTCCGCAAACTTAGTTTAAAAACCCTAAAATTCGATATACAGAGCTGGAACACTTGAAAAAAACCCTAGGTTCTCTAGGTTTTCCAAACCCTAGCCACTATACACAAACCCTAAGCCTCATATATACTCATACACACCCCTACACACATATACACTAACCTCCAACCCTCCTTTGAAGACTTGAAAAGCTGCAAACCGAAGCCTTGAAGATTAAAGACAAGCCCTCGAAGATCAAGACTGAAGTGAAGCGAAGACCGAAGAAAGCGAGGCACGCAAAATAAACAAGACACAAGGTAGGTTTTCTATTTACGTTTCTGCACTTCCCCCCACTCTCTTCTCTCTCTTAACCCACTTGGGTTTTCTCTATTTTAATCTCCTATCTCTTTCCCCCCCTTTCTTTGCATGCTTAAAACAAGGGGACTCCTGGTCCATGTGTAGGATTAGACTATTGGAGAGTCACCGTGTCGGGGGCTTTCCTTTAGGCTAACAGGAGACCACGTGGGTTCGGCCCCCTTGATTATGTGATGAAGCCATAGCCTTGTATGTTCACGACCCCAAATTTGCATTGTGCATATCATTATCTTGCATTCTTCCAAAAATCATTTTCAAACTCGTTTTCAAAGCTTGCATTAAACTTATTTTCAAAATTGCATCAAAATCTCCTTTTTCAAAACTTGTTTTCAAAATCACAATCCAAGGGTGATTCTAGCCTTTACATGGCTAGGATTGCTTTAGGAAAGTGTTACATTCAAAGTGACCAATATAGTCCATATTTTCAACCCTTGTTGTTTTCAAAACCACTTTCTTAAAGTGGTTCTAACTTTCTTATGGTTAGAATCGCTTTAAGAAAGTGAGACGTTTTCATACTTTCCAAAAAACTCTCTTTTCAAAAATCTCTTCCTAAAAATCTCTTTTCCAACATGCTTTCCTAAAACTGTCCTTTCCAAAGTTGTTTTCAAAAACTCCCTCTAAAAATCTATTTTTCAAAACTCTCTTTTTCAACTCCTTTCCAAAATCCTCTCTTCAAAATTCACTTTCTAAAAACACTCCCTAAATTCACTTTCCTAAAAACTCTCTCCAATAATCTCCTTCCAAAAATCTTTCTCAAAAACTCTCTTCCCAAAATCTTCCCTCTAGAAAGTCCTCTCCAGGATTTCCTTCCAAAAACTTATTTTAAAAAAAATGCACTTTTCAAAAACTCTTTCCTTAGAGCCCAAGTCAAGCCCTAGAGCTAACAATTAGGAAATCCTAATTTTCTTCCCAAAAAAAAAAAAACATGATTTTCAAACTTGCCTTAAAACTTAGGTTTCCAAAACCTCTTGTTTTCACATCCAAACTATACACATTTCCAAAACCTCTTTTCTACGTCAAAACTATAGCCTTCCAAGTCTAGGGTTTCTAAAACTTTCCCTTTCCAAATCCTTGTCAAATCAAATCTTCCCCTTTAGGAAACTAGATCTTATCCTCTGTTTTTTGGAAACAAAATCAAGCCTTCCCTTTTAAAAACAAAATCTAATCCCTTCCTAATCTAAAGCCTTCCTAATCTTCTACTTTCCTAAATCTTAAGTTTCCAAAACTTGAACTTGAAAATCTTTCCTAAATTTTAAAACTCAACTTCCACATCTTTCCTAATTCAACCCTTTCCTAATTCTACCCCTTTCCAAATCTTAACTTTCCAAATCCAAGTTTTCAAATCTTTCCTAAACCCAACCTTTCCTAATATCAAGGTTTTCTAAAACTCAAACTCTAAAACTTTCTAAATCCTAAACTTTCTAAATTCAAAACTTTCAAACTCTAAAGTTTTCTAAAATTCTAAACTTTTCTAAATTTCAAATCTTTCCAAATCTAAAACTTTCTAAACTTAAAACTTTCTTACTTTCTAAACTTAAAACTTTCTTACTTTCAAAACTTCCCTATTTCAAAACATTTCAAATTCGAAACTTTCTTATTTTGAAAACTTTCTAAATTCGAAACTTTCTTAAGTTAAAACTTTCCTAAATCAAAATTTTCCTAAAGTGAAACCTTTCCTTTTTCAAAATTTTCTTAATTCAAAACTTTCCTAAGTTAAAACTTTCTTAATTCCAAAACTTTCCTAAGTTGAAACTTTCTTAATTCAAAATTTTCCTAGGTTGAAACTTTCCTAATTCCAAAACTTTCCTAATTCGAAACTTTCCTAAAACGAAACTTTCCTAAAATGAAACTTTCCTCATTCGAACCTTTCCTAATTCTAATCTTTCTCCAATCTTCCAAGTCCAACATTTGAGTCCAATCTTTCTTAATCTCAAGTCCTTTCTAAATCCTCTCTTTCCTAAGTCTAGGTTTTCTAAAACCAAGTCTTTGAAAATCAAATCTTTTCAAATCTTCCAATCAAGGTTCAATCTTTCAATCTTTCAATCCAATTTCCAATACAATCTCTTTATTCTAATCAACTCTTCTATTTTCAATCGGACTCTTGTCCAAACTACGACTGACCTGATTCCTCCAAAGGTATACGTAGGCAATCCTCATGGGTACGATCACAACATTTTTCAAATCTCAAATTCCACAACATGTTTTAAATTTCTATTTCTATAGTTTCTTTCCAATCTCCAATCCCACAACATTTTTCAAGTTTCTAATTCCATAACTCTTTTCAAATCTCTTTTCAATTCCAATTTCAAATCTCTTCTAAAATCAAATCAAATTCTTCTTTTCAAATCTATTTCCAAATCGGTTCTCTTTTCTTACACTTGCATATCATTCATCATGTTAGTTTCTTTTCAAACATTGTTTTTCAAAGTGGATAGGATTGAACAATAGTTAATTAAAGACTCTCTTAGGTGAATCTAGGGTAGATTGACATGTAGGTACCGAAAAGGCAGTGTAGGGTGATGGCTAAGTGCGTCTTCCCTACACGTAACCAACCTCCGAACTTAGGTCACTGTTTTCAAAAGACCAAAAACGGAGTTATTTTTAAAAAAGGGCTAAATGTTTTCCAAAGGTTGCCAAACAACCTGTTTTTTTTAAAAACCCTCTCTCGAGGTGATATTTTCAAAATCGTTTTTCAAAAACCCTAAGTGTAGTTTTCGGATTATGCTTAGTTTTTAGGTGACCTAACTCACCTTAATCAAGTTAGGTGGTGACTCCAAATCTTTTCTAAGAGCCCTTTATTCAAACCAATTTTCAATTCAAACCTAGTCGCACTCATTCTTCTAGGAGGGTGAGTTCTAACGAGAGAGTACAGTATTTTTTCCGCTTGTGTGAGTATTTCTCGAGTGCGAAAAATTTGGGCGCGACAAAAGTTTATCCCTCATTGACGGTAAAATCATTCAATCCAGCACGGCACAATCATCGAGAAGGTTTATTCCTCGAATCGATAAAGCCCCTTTCACACTCATCTCTGGAAAGTACCTAAGTCCCCCAAATGAAAGAGCAGTTCATTTTTAGCACCGACTAGCCTGCCAATGTAAAATGTTTGCTAATCCAGCACATTCTTTGAGAAAGCACAACACATCAAGAACGGAAGACCATCCAAGCCCGGCACGTTCTTCGAAAAAGTTGATCCTTCTAGAATGGAAGACCGTCCCAGTCTAGTACGACCTTAGAGAAAATTTATCCCTCAAAGCGGTAAGACCCTTTCAAGCATGTCCACTGAGAAAGTACCAATTCCTAGGACAGAAATCCAAACCAAATCCAGACCGATCAACACTGACGCCTGCTAGCCCGTCCCGGTAAAAAATAACCATTTTGCCCCTAGCAAGCTTGGCACGTTCCTGGAGAAAACACAAAGTCCTCAAAATAGTAAGACCACCCTCCAGAGCCTTTCTTAGACGGTCCTGCATGTTCAGTGCCATCCAGTCAACCCTAATCCTTTTCCCAGAGGTTCCTCGATCAAAATGACCGCTTTGCCCCTAGGCATCCAAATGCGGTAGAAAATCACATAGGCTCTGGGTATCAAACCAGCAATACCCTAGTCAACTCTAGTAAACCCCAGTTAACTCTGGTCAACTCGGTCAACCCCAATCAATCTTGGTCAACCCTAGAACTCCCGGGATGAGGTGACCACCATTCGGTCACTCTCTTTAACTATATTGGCTCTGGGAATCAAACTGGCAACCTCCAGGACACTTTTTAGAGTATTCCTTTCTATTTCTAGCCAAGCGCCGCCGTCCGGCACCTTTCCTTTTCGAACCATAACCTCCTTGCTCCACTTCAAGTAAAGTATGACCTGTCTTTAGCCGTGCGCCACTATAACAACCTAGAATCAATTACGAATCGATCAGCCCTGTAACCAGCCTTTTTTCAAGCCAAAATTAAATGACCATGCGCCACTCATATTGCGCACAGCTAAACTCAAAGCTTGCGCCACTGTGAGTGGGGCACAACCCCCCTAAAATTGCACTATAAATACAGACCTCCCCCATCTCTATTTAGGGTCAGAAAAATTACTCATAAACTCTCCCATTCTATTCCAGACAACTCCCGAAGCCCTTTCTCTTTCTCTCCAAGTCCCACTGGCCGAGCCCGAGTCTGAACTCTCGAAACCCTAGCTTCCAAGTTCCACCGAAGGTCCACCTCGCTGCCTAAAAGCTACCAAAACCTTCCCAAACCAAAGGCCTGAGCCTCCACCAAAGAAAGAAGCAACGAGATAAGGTAATTCCCATTTTACTTTTCTATACTCCCCCACTTTCTCTTCTCTCTCCAATCCCGCTTGGTTTCCTCTCTTTTTTAATTCCTTATCTCTAAAACCCCTTTTCTTGCATGCTTGAAAACAAAAAGACGTTAAGTCCATGTCGAGAGTGAACAAAAGGAGATTAATGATCAGGACTCTCTTCTTGGCCCTCACTTGCTTCACGGCATGGCCTTAGGGCCCTCTTGCAATGTGGTGATACTTAAACCTTGTATGTTTCATTTCGCTACTATCGTCAAATTGCATTTACATTCCTGTCATTCCTTTACCCTTTAAAAACCATTTTCTAAAGTAGTTTTCTTAAAACCACAATTCTAGGCGGATCCTAACCCTTTATGGTTAGAGTTTTTCTAGAAAAGTGTGACATTTTAAACAGCTTCCATTAGCCTACATTTGTTTCTTTTTAAACTCGTTCTCAGAATGATCCTAGTCTTTTCATGATTAGGGTTGTTCCAAGAAATGTGTGACATTCAAAATAACCCGAAAATATCTACATGTTTGGCTTCGCGCCTTTATCATTTTTCAAAGCCAGGAGCCTAAAGCAATTCTAACTTTTCAATGGCTAGAATAGCTTTAGGCAAAGTGCAATATTCACCTGGATGTCTAAAATCTAAGTTAGGGTTTCGGGCCTTAAAACATATTTTTAAAAGACTCGGTTTTCGAACCATTTCCAAAATTCATATCTGTTAAACCCTAAAAGTCTAATCCTAGGAAAATCTCATTTTTGCCAACTTAGAAACCTTCCATTTTTAAGCCAAAATCCTACCATTTTCAAACCCTCAAAATCCTTCATTTCCAAATCAATCGAAACTTCCCTTTTCCAAACTTTATTTTTCAATCAAATTAAAACCTTCCATTTCAAATCCCTCAAATCGTTCTGTTTTCAAAATCTTTCAAATTTAAACCTAATTTAACTCCTTCCATTTTGGAAAGAATCCAAACTTGCCATTTTCAAAATCAAATCTTTTCAAAACAAATCAAATCTTCTCAAATCTCAATCTTCTTGAAAAGGAAACATTTCAAAATCAAAACAAATCTTCCGGAAAAGGAAACATTTCAAAATCAAATCTTCCTAAAAAGGAAACATTTTCAAAAGCCAATCTTTTCAAATCAACTCAAATCTTTTCAAATCTTAATCTTCCTGAAAAGGAAACATTTCGAAATCAAATCAAACCTTCCTAAAGAGGAAACATTTCAAAATTTCAATCTTCTTGAAAAGGAAACACTTTCAAACTCAAACTTTCCTGAAAAGTAAACTTTCTAAAAATGAAAACTTTCTAGAAATAGGAACCCATTTCAAAATTTCAACTCTTTTGGACTCTTGTCCAAACTACGATTGACCTGATCCTCTTTAAGGATATACGTAGGCAACCCTTCATGAGGTGCGGTCATAAACTTTCTCAAATTTCCAATTCCATCTCTTTTTCAAATTTTGTTTTCAAAAGTTTTCTAAGTGGATAGTATTAAACATAGGTAACCGGGGAGTTATAATTAGGTGAGTAAAAGGTGATTAGACATATAGGTACCGCAAGGGCGGAATAGGGTGATAGTGTTAGAACATCTTCCCTACACGTAACCAACCCCCTGACTTAAGAATTTCTATTTCAAAGACCAAAACCGGAGTCAATTTTCAAAAGGGTTTTCCAATGTTTTTAGGGTTGTTAAGCAACCCTACTTTTTAAAACCCTCTCATGAGGACGTTTTTAAAAAACAAAACCTTTTCCAAAATCTAAGTTTAACCCTCAGGTTTTACTTGGCGTAGATGACCTAGCACATCTTTAAATATATTAAGTGGCGACTTCAAAAACCTTTTCAAAAAGCCCTTATCAATTTTATTTAAAAAATTTAAATCCCGTCGCATTCGTCCTCCTAGGAGGACGAGTTCTAACAAAAGAGCACCGTACCAAATTCCCACCCTTAGGCCAAGAAAGAGAGAGGAGGGTCCGACGTCCATAAACGGGGCACGACATTACTCCCTCAAGCTCTTGTAGGGCTATTGTCTATACAAACCGAATAAAAGTCATACATTTAGTGAATGATAGCCGGTTACAAGAACTATGAAAAATATCAAAAGTGGACTTGAGAGGCAGTATAGGCATTGTCGTGCCCCGATTTTTAACTAAGTCCTCTTGGCTTGGGAAAAAGCATAGTACTCTCTCTGTTAGAACTTGCCCTCCTAAAAAAACAAGTATGACGGGAGTTTAAACTTGAAAACTTTATTTGATTCAGAGCTTTTTGGAAAATTTGAGAGTCGCCACCTAACATAGTTAAATATGTGCAAGGTCACCTAAAACTAAGTATAATTCGAAGACTAAACTTAGCTTTTTACAAAATACTTTGAAAATGTCCTTCTTATGAAGGTTTTTGAAAAATAGGTTTTTTGGCAACCTTTTAAAAATATTTGTAAAGCCTTTTTAGAAAACGTGACTCTAGTTTTAGTCTTCGAAATAGAAATCTATGGTCCGAGGGTTGTTACATGTAAAGAAGATATCCTAAGATCATCACCTTACTCTGCCCTTTCGGTACCTACATTTCTAATCACACTTAATTCACTCGCTCGAATCACCGGTTACTAATAGTCCACTTGTATCCACTTCATAGTTTTGAAAATGAAATTTAGTCAGTACTTTTTGGATGAATGATACATGATGCATGTTTTTTAAAAGATCTTTGAAAATTTAAAAATTTTGAAATGTGACTTGAAGTAGAAATTTTGATTGAGAGAGCGTTTTGAAAATGGACATTTGACTTAGAAAAATGGTTATAACCACATCATTTTAGGTTACCTACATATCTCATTTGACGAGAATCAGATAATTCGTAGTTTAGGCTAGGGCTCGATTGAAAATGGACTAATGGGAGTCGTGAATGCTTTTTTAAACTTTGAATTCAAGAGTTTTGACTTGAAATGGAACTTGAGAGTTTGAAAATGTCTTTGGACATAGAACTTGAAAGATTTTTGAAATGTTTTGAAGATGCCTTTGAAATAAAACTTAAATTTTTTTTTTTTTAACAATTCAAGGGACTTTTGGAAGATTTTTGAAACTTGAACTCAAGAGAGTTTTGGAATGTTTTCGAAAATAACTCACGTAAGTTTGAAAATGTTTTTGGAAGCTTGATTAGAGATTTTTGAAATGTTTTTGAAGTCACTCAAGGGAGTGTTGGAATGTTCTTGTTTTGAAAATCTTGGAAATGGAGTTTGGATTGGAAGAAATTTCTTGTAAACTTGTCTTTGAAAGGCTTTTGAAAATCATTTTTTATATACCTTATGAAAGGTATCTTGAATATCTCATCACCTTTGAGAGGTTAACTAATGAATAGCTAAACTCCTTCAAGGCTATGACTTTTTAAAAAAAATTTGAAAAAGTGGCTAGAAACTTCCCTTAGTTTTTTATATCTTTAAGGTTATAAAACCCTACTTGATATCTCAACTTCCTTGAACGACCTTCACTATGTAAGAAATAAGATTACTTCAAGGGTGTAACTCTTGAAATTCATTTTTGAAATTGCTGGGCGGAGGCCTGGAGGGCCAAGTCCAACATCCTACCGCATGTGCGCAGTCGAGACGTGGCACTACCGGTTGTGAAGGTATAAGGAAATAAAGTTGTACCTTCACTAACAGCAATTGCTTTTGGTGCAGTAGTAAGCGCTTGATCCTGAAAATAATTGCTGACTCAATGCCTTGATTTTGATTATAACAAAATTTGGTTTAATGATCTAATAATTCTACTTAAGTGTGCAGATTAATTATTAGATTTCTATCATGACTTAAAGCTTATCACAATGGAGAATTTGTGATGCAAATATTAGAATGAAGGTTGATAAGCATGATGAGAGAACATATTCAGCAAAGCTAATCTTATAAGAGAATGAAGGAATTTTAAGATGATGAAAATCTTGAATTGAAGATTGATAAGCATGAAGAAATGGCATATTCAATAATGGTGATCTTATAAAGAATGAAGAAATATCAAAATGATAGATGTCAAGGAAGAAGATTGAAAATGCTCAAAACCTTGAATAAGAAGAAGAAGCCATATCTATTGAAAAATCCTCAAAAATTAGTTGAAACACGAAGATCTTAAGTCCTAGAAGCTCTCTTGAAGATCTTGGTGAAGATTTGAATCAATGGATGAAGCAATGGTGATTGAAGAGCTCTACAAGTAATCAAATTGGAGCTAATTCTTCTAGAAGGAATTAAAGTTGTTCTTGAAGTCATCAAGCCTTGAAAAAATATTTGCATGCCTCAAAAAGCTTATTTGGATGATCCTTCAAAAGATTGGAGATTTTAGAGAACAATGGAGAAAACCTGCAAAAACAAGTTTTCTGGTGAAAAGAGTCGACCCCTCGAGTTTCAATAGTCGACTCATTCAAACAGAGGTTGAAAATTCTAATTAAAACCAAAAAAGTCAACCCCTCACTCTAAAAGAGTTGATTCATTCAAAAAGAGAGTTGATTTTGCAGTCTTAGATAAAAAAGAGTCAACTCATTGAGACAGAGAGTTGAAATTTGAGAATCAGCAAAAAGAGTCAACCCCTGCAGCAAAAGAGTCGACTCATTTGGACAGAGCCTTGAAAAATCTGCTGAAACATAAAAAGAGTCGACCCCTACAACAAAAGAGTCGACTCATTTATGACAATGACTCTATTTTTTAACGTTATGCTCTGTCGTTCTTGCATCAAATGGTCTCCCATCCACTACCAACAGCTAGAATCAATCCATGGCTATAAATACAAGATTTACATAGCTTCTAAACATAAGGAATAATGATTATACCTACTATATCAAAAGAAAAAAAGCTAAAAATCTGTTGTGCCCTCACTGCTACATTTTTTTGCTGAGTAATTAAGGTTATCTATTGAGCTATTCTTGTTTATCTACTCATTAGGAGAGTTATTATTTGTAAAACATTCATTCATTTCACTTGGGTGGGTTTGTAAACCTGTGAGTTTGAGTGTTCTTGGGTATAAACACTTGTAAGTTTGAGTGAAACTTGAACAAAATCACTTGTAAGTTTGAGAGAAGCTTGGACAAAATCTCTTGAGTTATGAGAGCTTGGGGAAGAGCTCTTGTAAGAGTGAGCCGGACACTTGTAACAAAACTAGTAGCTGTGTAAAGGACTTTACATAGTGGAATACCTTCGAAAGGATCGAAGAAGAAAGGACGTAGGCAAGGTTGGCCGAACCTCTATAAATCTGGTGCTCTTCTTTTCTTACTTTGTTTTGCTTATTTGCTTACTATACTTGCTTGCATTCTGTTCCATTATTTGTTTGATTGATTTATACTTAGATTAATTATTATCAAAATACATAAATTGTTTTCAGCTGCATTATTTGATATAAATTCTATAAAACCCAATTCACCCCCCCTCTTGGATTGCTTTCTTGGGCCAACATATTGTTCTATAAAAATCATCTTGATTAGAAGGTGTTTGAGGAAGGTTTGTAGTTAGAGTCTTGAAGCCAACTAACCATGGTTGGGATGATTTAGGGTTAACCAACTAGGGTTAGGTTAACCTAGGGTTAATGTGACCTAAGGTGAACTAACTAAGGTTAGGTTAACCTAGGGTTTGGTTGGCCTAAGATTAACTAACTAAGGTTAGGTTAACCTAGGGTTTAGTTGACCTAGGGTTAACGAACTAAGGTTAGGTTGACCTAGGGTTTGGTTGACCTAAGGTTAACTAACTAAGGTTAAGTTAACATAGAGTTTACTTGACCTAGGCTTAACTAACTTGGGTAAGGTCAATCTAAGGTAAGACAACTAGGGTCAAGTTAACCTAGGGTTTCGGAAGAAGGTTTTGAACTAGGGTTTGGACCTAGTGGTTTTGGAGAGTGGTTTATGCATGAAACTTGAAAGGATATTTTGAAAACCATTTTTAGGAAAACCACTCAAATGAGTGTTGGGTTCATATGGTTGGCATTTGGAAACCATTCAAGAGAGAGTTGCCTTAGAACCATTACAACCATTAACTCAAGAGAGTAAAAGCTTTAAAAATCAATATGTAAATAGTGGTTTTTGGTAAGCCATTTTTATGAAAACTAAGTGGAATGAACTTTTGAGAGCCTCTCTTAAAGATAGTTATTTTGAAAACCACTTGTAGGATAGTAGAAAACCACTTTAGTGGGTTTACGGTTCTTATGGCCGTTATAGGGATACCACTCGAGAGACGATTCTATGGGGACCATTCCAACCACACAACTCAAGAGAGTAAAACTTTAAAAATTAACATGGAATACAACACTTTGAAAACCACTTTTGATGAAAACTTAAGAGAATATAGATTTTGGAAAGAGCCTTTTGAGAGGTTGTTTTGAAATCATTTTTATACAAAAATCCAAGAGAGCTACATGGAAATACAAAGAAGGTGGTTAGGGCTTGGGAAACTAAGGTTTAGTCATAGACTTCAAGAAACTAACTCTTAAAACCATTTTTAGGGAAATACTTGAATATGGAGTTTGAGAAAGACATAAAATAAAAATAGTGAGAGTTATTGGAAAATGATGATGAACATGAAAATAAAGCCAAACATGTAATACATAGATATAGTAACCATATGCAAAGGGGGTCATGAAATCATACAAGGCTAAAAGGTCATAACACATTCCAAGGGGCTTATAGTCCATATCATGATAAGGTAGTCTAAAGGGAGAACTCCCACTCGATGGCTTCCCTAAAGCTTCCCCTAGGCATGGACCTAAGATCCTCTTATTCAAGCAAACAAGAAAGGGGGATAGAAAATGGGATGTAAAACAGAGAATAGCCTAAGTAGGCTATGAGAGAGAAGAGAAGAGTGGGGATAGCAAAATGTTAATAGAAATACTACCTTGTCTTCACAACTTCTTCAAGCTTCAAGGGAGAGCTTTGCTTGAGCTTTGAAGGGTCTTTAATGGCCTTGAAGTAGGATGAAAACGGCTTGAGTCTTGCTTTTTAGGCTTTATGGATGAAGTTTATAGGCTTCAGGTGAGTGGAATCTAGCTTAGATGCTTGGTGGGTTGAAATAGGTGGAGTATTTAGGATTTTTTGATGTTCTGGGTGTATTTCAACAGGGCTTCGCCATTGTTTTTAGCTCCAGAATACGCAAGGGGGTGGCCTACTATTTTTAGGCAAAAGCCTTGGGCCCTAGCACATATGCTACATGTACTTAGGCAAACTTTGCCCTAGCGCATGTAACACATGTGCCAATACTGTGTCTGTGGTTAACTGCCACATGGCACTCTTTATAATACGCCAGCTTGGGCTACAAGGCAAGTTTTGTCCAATTTGATAATTTTTTGGGCACATGTAGCATATGCTCTACCGTTAGGAACTCTTATGCCAACTTTACCTCAATATGTGTGCAAACAAGGGAAGATCCCAAGAAATCGGTCATATTCACGATGCTCCTCTACTGTTTCTCATAAATCGGGAGCCTTCAGAAAGCTCTAAAGGATTCCAAATGACGGAGATATGTCATCAGAAAGCGCGCACAAAAATAAGCTTTTCAAAGCGTCTATGAAACGCTCTGATGGTTGCTAAAAGTAGTAGTTTTCGAGTCACATGATCGTGGCTTTTGAGAAGCGACCTCTTCGATCGAACCATATCGATGGGAGGTCTTCCAGATAAATTTTAGGGAATTTTTTAATTTACGCATTTCTCAAGTCACTTGATGGTACATTGTAATCAAGGAATTGAAAAAAAAAAACCCTGGTGGAGCGTTTACTTCAGGTAGCAATCTTTCCAATCAAGTTGTGTTGATAGAAAGACCTCTGGAAAGACATTTGAGAGTTTTCTAATTTACACATTTCTCAAGTCATTCGATGGTGCATTTTAATTAGGGAATCGAAGAAAAAAAAAATCCCAGCAAAGCGTCTACCAAACGCTCCGGGAAGCTTCTATTGACTTATAGATGTTTCGAGTCAAGGGACCTACCTAGAAATAGACAGGGAGCTCATTCAGTGTATCCTGATGTGTGCTAGTTTGGTACCTAGAGCCGAAGTGGTTTGGGAAGTGCCCGGGCCACTAGGGGTAAAATGGTCATTTTGATCGGAGTTGACCGAAATTGAGATGAAGTTGGCTTTATTGGCATCTTGAACGTGCCAGACTGTCAATGGATAGTCAAAGAAGGTGGACTTATTGTCTCAAGGACATAGTACTTCTACAGGAACTGCCAGGGTGCCCAAAGACCAATTTGATTATTTTTCCCCATGTCAGGCTAGCGGATGCTGGTGCTGACATGGGTTTACCAGTGCTTTCGTCACTTTGACGGTTGTGACGAGTTAGTTCCCGGAGGTCTCCCTTTTCTTCGATGAATGTGTCATAGCCAAGAGGCGTATTCGGTCCCGTGACTCTGGGTGGTTTAATGGCAAAACTGGTGCCAACCTGGTGAGTGTTCTCGTCACTTCAACGACTTAAAGGTTTATGAGTGTTTCCATCACTCCAAAAGTGTGGTGTTGATTTCAGAGAGTGCCTGATCTCAGAAAGTTATCGAATGCCAAGGGGTATAACGCACATTCTACATTAACGGGTTAACAGGCGCCAAAAGTGAACTATTTAAAGTTTATAAGTGTTTTCGTCACTCTAACGGTGGCGATTGGTTCTAAAACTACCCGATCTTAGAAAGCTGCCTATAATGGTGTTGGTTTCGACGACCGTCTAGTCTTGGAAAGCTACTTGAAACGCCTAGGGGTGGTTTGGTCATCAGGCTTCAGCTGGGCCTATAGGGTCTGGGAAGCAACCAATTGACTAGATTGGAGTTTGAAAAGTCGGTTTGGGCTTCGATAGTGTTGCGAAGTTTTACTAGAGTGTTGATTTGGGCTGGAGATTGCCGAACAGGCAAAAATAGGATGCTTACAGGCTTAGGAGGAGCAGCTGCTTCTCTCAAAATTTGAAATTCTCATTTTACCCCATAATTCTCAAAGTTTTCCTAAAATTTATAAATTGGCCCCTCAATTTTGTAAAAACTCCATTTTTAACCATAATATTAGTAATGTTTTCCAATTTTTCTCCCAAAAATTTGAAAATTTTCCCTTCAAGTTTTAAAAACTTTATTTTTACTTAAATGTTAGAAATATTTCCAGTTTATCCCCTTAAAATTTTTAAATGGTCTCCCTTTTATCTTCCCAAACAATTAAATTATGCACCACATGAAACACAAGTATGACAGTTTTCACTCATAAAACCTAACTAAAATCATACTTATCTTCTTCCTCTTCTTCTTCTTTTTCTTCTTCTTTTGTTTCCTCTGAAAAATGAGAAACTTAGATTTTTCTAGCAACTCAGACAGAATGTCATAAAACTTGCATAATGCTGCTTTTTGACCTAAATTCCAACAATCATTGAAGTCATGGATATATATAGCATATTCCAACATTTGCATAAGAAGCATGTGATGATGTGACAATTTGTTTACAGCCCCTATCAGAAAAGGCTCAGGAGAAACGTTCCTATTTAGGTATAAAAAGATAAAAGGTGAAGATGCTGCTTTTCAAGCATAGATGGGTTCCGCCGGTGAATGATGTGTTCTGTCGGTGATCAACCCTTTCCTCTGGCCATCCTTGTACCTCTAATCGTTGGCTCCCATCATCATCTTTAATATCTCCCCTAGTCTTTTGTTGCTGTTTTTCTTCCTCTGTTTTTGCTTCCTCTTTCCATTCTGCTTTGTTTTGGCCATCCATTTTTGCCCTGCTTCATTATTGGCCTCAGTTGTCATTCCTTTTTTATCTTTAGCTTTCATTACTTTTTGATCCTCTATCATTGGTCTGATTATTCAAAGCTCAATGAAGAAAACAACAAGCATTTTACTATTTTTGTGGAAAACCTGCCTATTAAGATGAACCCATTGTGGCTATTTAAACTATTTCAGAAAGTTGGTAATGTGGTGGATATTTTCATTCCTAACAAGGTCAAAAGAAGAAGTCAAGCTCGTTTTGGATTTGTAAGGTATGTTACGAGGAATGAAGTCTTGGCTGCAATAAAAATGTATAATGGAGTTTGGTTGCTAGAGTTTAGGCTCCATGTCTAACTTGCTCTGTATGGTTGGAACAATAGGTAATTTCATAATGGTGGTGGTTCAATGATCTCTGCACCTAAGAATAAACACACAGCTACTAAGTCAACTGGGACCATCAATTTGGCAAATATGCAAGCTTTCAGAGACAATAGGAGTTATAAGCAAGCTTTATCAAGATTACCTATGTCAAAGAAAGCTGAGGTAACTAATAGAAAGGAAATGATGGAAGCTATAGACATTGATGAAGAATGGATCAAGAATTGTGTAATTGGTTTACCAAAGGATCCTAAAAGCATGTTAGGGATTGAGGAGGCAATGACGAGAGAAGGAGTGTTCAACATCAAGCTAAGCTACCATGGAGAGTATAAAATGTTGATTCAATTCTTTAGTAAAGAGGAAAAAATAGTTTTCTTAATGATGGCAGGGAGTGCCTTTATCAGTGGTTTTTCACATTATACGAATGGTCATACAAGGAATTTTATTTCTTTAGAAGAGTTTGGATTCTCATTCAAGGAGTTCCCCTACATGCTTGGAATGCTATAAATTTTAGCATGATAGATAACCACTGGGGTGAGGTTCTAATGGTGGACTATAGAACAACTTCAAGGACTGATCTGGATGTTGGTAGAATGTTTATCCAATTTGAGTCACCTTTCCCTATCATGGATAGCTTAAAACTCAAGATGGGCCCGTATCCATACATGGAATAGCTTGGCATAAATGGCTTCTCGTCCTATGTCAGTGAAGGTCCAAGGGTCTACTTTCCAGTCCATGTTCCTCAGCAAGGAGAACTTCCTATTCCAAACTGGTTGAAGATGATGATGACATGGCATTCCCTGTGTTGGCAGCACCAAGTAAATGCGACCCGCCATGATCTTGGCGGAATACCCGTGAGGCGACTATGCACCAAGCAATAGTCCCGCCAAACTCAAACACCAAGGCATAAGATTATGCGCTTGTCGAATCCATCCTAATGTCTACTCTCTTTTAAGCACGGACCTCTGATGCTCAAATAAGCATGAAGCGATAGGCCATTCTCAAATTCACAACGACAAGCAATAGCGCCAGTCCCTCTATGGCCATGTGTAACTAGACATTCCAAGCATCACCCGCTAGGCACCACGTAAATAGCGCTTCACGTCAAGGTTGAGGACCACTTCAACTGATCATTGTGCCCCACGACACCAATGCTAGCCAAACCAAGCGGCCGTGTGCACAAGCGTGAACCCAATGCGCAAGACATGCAAGTGTGCACACCGAGGTCCAATCCGTCATGGCCCCACCACTTTATAATTATGGCGTAGCGGGTCGAATGCCACAACCCCTTCCTCGACGCCAATGCCCAACATTTGCCCCACCAGGCACAATGCCGCCCATGTAGCCCCTTGACTTCTCAGCCCTGCCACAGCCGGCCCCCAAGTCTGTCCCTTGGGGGACTCACTTGAATGCTGTCCCTTTCGGTAGCACCAGGGGGTGGTAGAGTCAACACCATGCCCCCCCCTTATAATAGCATTCTGAGCCATCTCCAAACTGATAGGAAGAAACATCCTACCCCCTCGAGGAGTCATAATCCATAAATCCAATAAATATGGCGAGATTGCCATGCCACCGGCAAATCATGCTCAGACATGCCCCACGCCGAGGTCCCTCGCGGCCCCAGACGTGCCACGGGTGGCAACCCGTGACACCTAGCCACGTGGCTGATTCTCAACCTGACACTTGTCCACAGTTATTGAAGAACACTATTATTGGCATGATTAGCAGGCATGCTGAAACGCATGCTGAAATGCCTATTAATTCATATAAGGCTTTCAAAGTTACAACTCCTAAGTAGGCAAATATGTTGGACTTAGCAGTAGCTATCTTGGAAGAGGTGGAGGTTAATCCACAACCTCAACCATCACCTAATTCATTGACGATTGGAGGGAACCCCATTTTTTAAAGTTCCCCTAGGCAACATTTTTCAAAGGATATGGTAGGAGGTAGTGGGGCTGCTGAGACATTAGAGGAAGTTAAGGATGCATAGGAGTAATCCCACAATTTAGTTAAATTAATGATCTCAGAAGGTACCACATCATCTAGGATCTCTAGTGAGCCTTTGCCCATCCTTACAGCTGAGATAGCCCACTAGATCCCCGCTCTTCTGGGCCTAGTACACTCCCCCTAGCTGACAACCATTAACCTCTGGTCCAGGTAGAAGCCTGACAGTTCTCTACCCAGCTTCCTCATTATTATCAAACCCATATTAAGGCCCCCCCTTGAGAAGTTTAGCTAAGACTTTTAGCTCTAAGAGTCACTGCAAAAAGAAAAAAAGGATTGTGATGTTATATGGGCATGGTACTAAGTTTGGCAAATGTTCAGAAGGTTAAAAAAGGCTACAGATAAGGGAAATGACTCTTCCTCTTCTTCCTTACCTTCTGAGAATATTAGAAATCAAAATGTCATTCTACTCAAGGATCTTGAATCAGTAGAAAGTGAAGTAGTGGAGACCATTAAAATTGGCAATATGTTAGGATTAAACTTGAAAGGCAAGGAGAAGGAGATTAGTAATCTTATTAAGGCTAAAGAATGGAATTCCAAATGTAAGTTGAAAGGGGCATCAAGTAGGCCTTAATCCTGCTTGTGTGCATCCAAGGGTGTCTAAAAGATGTTTCCAAATGAAAATTCTTACTTGAAATGTCAAGGGTTTCGGTAGAGAGGAGAAAAGAAGAATGGTCAAGCAGGTATGTAAGAAAAAGGATACTGATATGGTGCTTCTACAAGAGACAAAATGGACTTCCTGTTATGACAAAAAAGTTAGATTAGTATGGGGGGGCGGGTAACATTGGATGAGAGGTTATGGACTGGGAAGGCCTTTTTGGAGGTCTACTCTACATCTGGAACACTGATAAGCTTAAGATTGAAGACCAGAGTATTCACAAGAATTTTATTGTGCTAGTTTGTCAGTTTGCTAATAAAGTTAAGTGTGTTCTTGCTAATATTTATGCTCCTCCTAATGAGGAAAGGAGAGGGCTCTGGAAATTATTGTTAGATGTTAAAAGGTCTCTCAACTTACCTTGGTGCTTTGGTGGGAATTTTAATGAAATCCTAAAAATTGGAGAAATGTCTAGCTGTAATTGGGTGGCCTATGGGATGAAAGCTTTTCAGTCTTTCCTGGATAAAGCTGCAATCCATGATCTACCATTGATAGGTAGGAAACATACTTAGTTAAATCTACAGTCCAAAGAAACTTGGAGTACGCTTGGCAGTTCCTAGTGTGTGATGAATAAATAAAAGCTTTCAAGTGCTCACAGTGGGGGCTTTCTAGGCTCTGGTCTGACCATAATCCCAAATTCCTGTTAGATGAGGTAGTTGATTGGGGTCCAAAGCCCTTCAAAGTTTTTGATGCTTGGCTTAAAAAGAAGTCATTCAAAACATTAGTTCATAATAAATGGACTACTGCTGATTTCAGAGGTTGGGCAGGTTTTGTGCTTTATAAAAAAACTTCAAACCATAAAGGGTAAAATAGAAGCTTGGAATTCTGAAGTATATGGCAACATTTTTGAATTAGTAAAGCTCCTGGACAATGCAGACAAGCAATCTACGGCTAATCCAGGCAATGAATTTGTCAAAATTATCAAAAGAAACCTGATCAAGAAGCTGTGGAAAGTCTATAGGGATGTTGAAAGTCTCTAAAGGCAGAAATCAAGAATGATATGGTTGCAGAAAGGGGATGCAAACACTAGTTTCTTCCATGTTGTTGCTAACAAAAGGTTCAAAAGGAACTACATTGGGGCTATTGATTGTCATGGGCTTTAGCAACTGATCCAAACAGCATAAAATGTGAAGAATTCAACTTTTTTAGGAAGGTATAACTTTGAAGGTCATTTTCCTAGACCTGTTCTTCAAGGTGATCCCCTAAAAATGCTAAGCATGGAGAGTACAGAGATGCTGGTGGAAACTTTTTCTAAAGAGGAAGTGCTACAAGCACTAGGCAGTTGTGATGGAAGCAAAGCCCCAGGCCCTAATGGATTTAATTTCAAGTTTATCAAGAATTTCTGGAGGCTTCTCAAACCTAAAATCATAGCTTTTTTCTCAAAATTTCATACCAATAGCAAATTAGCTAAAGGTATCAATTCTTCCTTCATCACTTTGATACCAAAATCTGATACTCCAGATTCTTTCCATCACTATAGACCTATTAGCCTAGTTGGATCAATGTACAAGTTATTAGCTAAATGTTTAGCTAATAGACTTAGATTGGTGATGAATGAAATAATAGGGGAATCTGAAAATGCTTTAATAAAAGGTAGGAATATTGCATATGGAGTCCTTGTTACAATTGAAACACTCAATGAGTGAAAAGTCAGAAAATTCAAGGGAGTTGCTCTAAAGCTTGATTTTCAAATATCTTATGATTCCTTAAACTGGGATTTCTTGCTGGATTTAATGGATAATACAGGATTCAGTTGTAAGTGGTGTAGCTGGATAAAGGAGTGTATCTCCTTAATTAGTATATCTGTGCTTGTGAATCGGTCTCTAACCAAGGAATTCAGCTTAGAAAGGGGTCTTAGACAGGGTGATCCCATTTCCCCTTTCCTTTTTAGTATTGCAATTGAAGGATTTAATCTTCTACTCAACAAAGCCACTCAACTGAACTTGGTTAAAGGAATCAAAATAGGGAGGGATGAAGTTCCTGTTACTCATCTATAGTATGCAGATGATACTATCTGTTTTAATGCAGCAGAGTTTTCTGAGTTGAGCAATCTGGTGTTTTGAAATCTTATCTGGGCTCAAGATAAATTTTAATAAAAGTTGTGTCTTTGGTGTTGGGGTGGATTATCAGAATTTAAACAAGGTAGCAGCCTTATTTTCCTGTACAACAAACAAGTTACCTCTGAGTTATCTTGGGCTGCCTGTAGGATCTTAAGCTCTTGGATAATTGGAAATGAGTTATTGAGAAATTTAAATTGACTCTGTCAAAATGGAAGAGATCTCAATTATCTATTGGGGGAAGGATCACTCTACTAAAATCCACCCTTTCTAATCTTCCTTTATATTTTTTCATCTATGTTCAGAATGCCAGTGAAAGACAGAGTTTTGATTGAAAAACTTATGAGGAGTTTCTTATGGGGTGAAAAGCTCAATAAGAAGAAATTGCATCTAGTTAAATGGGATACAGTTACTCAAAGAAAAAATCATGGAGGCCTTGGTATAAAATCCATCCAACTTATGAATAAGGCACTACTAGCAAAATGGTGGTGGAGCTTTAGGTATGAGAAAAATGTCTTATGGAGAATAGTTATCTGCAGCACGTATGGTTTGGACAGTTCCAGGTGGCTGCCATACGTGTCCTCTTACTCAAAGTTATCTGGCATTTGGAAAGGGATATCTCATACTAGGACTTGAACTAAGACCTCCAACAATGTTATAAAAGAAAACCTATTTGTCAACATTGGTTCTGGGCTAAATACTAATTTCTGGCTTGAACCTTGGATGCAACACCTTCAGAACCAAGCCTTGAACCATGCTCATTGCAGAAAGAAAATCTCAAAGCTATTTCCAAATCTCTTCTCCTTGTCTCTCAACAAACAAGAACTTATTGGTGATGTGCATCAAGTAGAAGGTCCTGATAGATGGAGTCTTAAATTCAAGAGGGAGCTTACAGCCTGGGAAATTGAGGAACTCAGGAATCTCATCTGTATGATTGATTCTTGCATTCCATTCCCAAACAAAGGTGATTGTTTGTGTTGAAATGCTGATCCTTCTAAGGCCTTTACAGTTAATTCTTTTTATAAAGCTGCAGAAAAGGCAAAGGGACTTCCACCGTATCCATTTCCTTCTATATGGAAAAATGTTGCTTCACTTAAGATTCAAGTATTTGGATGGCTGGCCCTGTAAGGAAGAATTTGCACTTCAAATTTGCTAGTCCACAGGGTGTAATCCCAGCTGTTTCTATTTCATATTGCCCTCTTTGTGCTAAGGAAGGTGAAGATCTTGATCATCTTTTATTGAGATGCAAGGCGGTGGGGAATGCAATGGGTATCTCCTCCTTCTTTGGCTGATATGGCTTGCTAGTGGTATGGGATCAAAATGCAAAACCTGGACAAGGTGATTTGGAGGGCACTCTTCCTAGCACTTACATGGTTTATCTGGCTGCAAAGGAACAATATAGTTTTCAATGGAGCTTCTCTGGACTATCAGAAAATCATTTATTCTATCAAACAGCAGCTAGAGTTTTGGATTAAAGCAAAATCAGGATGTTTTGATTTTAGTGTAATGAATTTTATGTTCAATTTAGTAGGGGTTAGAAGTCTTAAGGGTGTTTTGGATTAAAGCAAAATCAGGATGTTTTGATTTTAGTGTAATGGATTTTATGTTGAATTTAGTAGGGGTTAGAAATCTTAAGGGTGTTGGGTGATTACTGTATATTGGCGTCTTGTCAACTATTTTTTCCTTTGGGTTAGTTTGATCTGATTTGGTTTTATCCATCTCAGTGATGCCTGCTTCTGTACTTTTTATCTGTTCAATATAACTTTTTTTTACTGATCAAAAAAAAAAAAAAAATGGTCTCCCTTTTTCTATTTTTACCTTCCATTTGAGAAATATTTTTCTAATTTGTACCCTTAAAATTTTTTAGTGGTCCTCTTTTATAGTTATTTTGCTTTGAATATAATACATTATATATATGAAGTCTTCCTTTGAATGCAAAAGTAATTTTTTTAAGGTTGTGATTAAATTTCTGATTTCGCCATTTTCCTGGAGAAAGATGGTGATCACGCCATTCAACTCAAGCTTTTCCGAGATAATTAGTCATGGCGTCCGTAACTCCTCTAGCATGAGCAGTTACTATTTCAGTTATGCAGTTTCCAGCAATCTAAATGCTTAAGAAAAATCCATGGCTGCCTATTTTACGTCATATTCAAACAACAAAAGTTTCAGAAGTTTCAAAGTGAAGATGATCAATCAATTCTTCATGAGTTTCTCTCATTATTTTGATCTTTAAGAAAGAGTACATAGGAACAACAAAAGACGTCGAGACTATCCCTTCAAGGGTTATTCACTGAAAATATTAGAACCATGCTCACATACTGGGAAAATAAGATTAGAGGTGGCATATATATCTGCCTACACAATAGAACTTTTAATGAATTCCATGACATGAAGCCCTTGTTCAACAGGAAAGACCTTTGTTTCAGCAAACCCTGTTTTTTTTGCTAAATCATCAAATTCAGCTATCGTTCGCTCCTTAGCGCCAATGATCACGGCCATCATGACAAAGTCTAAAGTTACTGCATTCAACGATTCAGCGTTGTTGCCTACTGCGTGAGGGATAGCAAACTCAACAACTATAACCTTTCCACTCTCAGGTAAAGCCTTCCAGCAATTTCTCAGCAACATTAGGCAGTGATTATCGTCCCAGTCATGTAGCACGAACTGCAAGTATTTAAATTAAGTTGCAGGTAAATAAATTCTTAAAACCACGATATAAACTACATTTACAAATTCAAAACTCGTTTTGTGCAACCAAAAAAAAAAAAAAAAATGAGGCACATGCAAAAACACAGACACACACTGTTTGCAAATAAAACACAGTACAGTGTATATTTTCTCATGGAAGATATTACATATATATTATTGTTGATGCTCCATATTTTTCTATTAAGTACTGCAAAATTAAATATGTTTAGGATTGTTCTATAGTTCACGTTAAATATCCTATATAAACTTTGAACATATATGATCAAACCATGCATATCCTTTTTTTCCCCCTTTCATGGCTTGCAAAAATTTTCTTTCAAGCCCCCACCCTCTAGTAAGAGATTTTCTCTGGGTACTGTTGGGAAAAGGGTTTCTATCTAGAAGGGTATGGAAATGCCGTGTTAAAGTAGTTAAGGGTCCATTTATTGTTTTCCATTGTGAAAAAGGAACATTGACAAACAAACTTTTTTTCATATGGAGGAACATTGTGAAAGGCCACTATTTTGACTAAATTGGTTGCATATGGACTGCTCATCGATGAGCCTAATGTACACCAACTCAATGATTTTGGTACCGTTATAGAGGGTTTTCATATAAAGTACCGTTATCTTGCAATCTCAGCCATTGAAAATAAAAAATAGGTGACTATTGGAGAAGATCTTTGAAAAAAATAAAGATGATTTTGGTAATAAAAACAATTACAACAAATATAATCTGTAATTACATAAATGTGAACCGCAGTTACCACAAATATGATCTATTTTTACCACAATAAGATCACATAGTGCCATATCTATCATTACATTAAGCAATAATCGTGATCAATCCAAGTGATAACTACGTTTAGTTCAAATAGTAACTATCCTCACGGTACCAAAACCATTCCCTATAATTGAGTTGTTTTCAGTCTGATTCCGTAATGGTAACAAGGAGATGCTATTGATGAAGTTTATAAGTAGAAATGGGGTGCAATCGAAATGAGTAAGGAAAGAACAAACCTTCATCAAAATCGTTTGTGCATTTGGAAGTGATTCAAACATATCTCCAGCAACATGCACTACACCTGCCAAAAAATAGGATTTCAGGTTAATATAATTGGATAAATTTGTCATGACATCAGATTTTCAAGGAAGGTGAATCATGTGCTTGATTTAGTTAATGTAGATTGAATTCGGTTTTTGAGATTTTTTTAGTGTAGTTGTTAATTTAAGAATGCTTTTGTTTTGAATTCCAAACCCAGAGCGATTGTAATGTGAATGATGATCATATGAAAATTTTGGGCTTTAGACAATATATGACCTTTGATGTCTCCTTTCAAATGCTTTTTAATTGAAAAATTATTACCGTCATATCAAATTTTCTTTATCAAAACTGAAAAAAAAAATGTAAGAGAATATGAAATTATATTATATATTTAAAAGTTAGAGAACGTGAATAAGTAAAAGAATATAAAAAAAATTAATATTTAATTTTATTTTCTTTTCCTTCATATTTTTTTTTAATAAACTAATTTAGTCTCCATTTTAGAGCAGGAACACTGATATTGTGTCTCAAGCTCTGCTGAATAAAAAAAAGCACGAATTCCTACATAGGCCTCAGGCACGTGATGGTATGTACATAGATACACAATCAGTGGCAGAAGGCATCCAATCTTTTATGAAACCTCTCTAATCTAATATTATATATATATATATATAATGTCGTAGCAAGATCTATTATACTATTACATTTCACAATTTAAAATCTTTTTCAAATCTTATTCAATAGAATATTAAAATAAAAAAGGTTATACAGGTATAAAATTTATACAGAATTTATTACTAGAATGATATTATTGGAGAAGAGACGCTCACTTAAAAACAAAATACTTATCATCGTAAGTCTTATTTATAAAAATTCTACTACCACATCATTATTACGATGGAATTTTTTGAAATAATAGCATTTTAGTAAAATTTTTTAATATAAAATGACCAATACACGGTACAGGTCCTTTATTTTTTTGGCGTCACAACCGAATATGTTTGTTGAGAGAGAGAGAGAGAGAGAGAGAGAGATTATAACTAACCAGGGTAGATGACAGCATCAGCAATAACATGAGGCAAATCAAAGTTTATTCCATTGATGTGTGGAAAGAAGGAAACTATCTTCCCAAGTGAAGTACCATTGCCACCTCCTACATCCATCAATTGTTTCACTTCTTCAAAACCACTGTAAACCTTCAACACCGTATCGAGCAACATTTTTGAAAGGCCTGCCATCTCCTCATTAAACTTTCCGCTCAAGCCTGGATGCTCAGCAAGATACTCAAAGAAATTCAGTCCATGAGCCTTGTAAAATGGCGAGCACCCCGGCTCAAGAACAGCATCCTTAACCCTGTAAAGACTGGCCAAAACTTCTTTTTCGCAGACCCTAAGAGCCAGAGGGGCAAGAGAATCTCCATCGGAGTTAGTCACTAGGCTACGCGACACCATTGTCAAACCATAAGTCCTTTCTTGCCGAGTCTCTCCATTGGCGCAAGGTGGTCGTGGAGAGCTTGAAAGGATTGAATTTATGCTGAGCATTCTTAGAATCCTCTCCAAGGCAATGGCTGCTGCTTCTGTATTGGTTGTTGGAATCTTTGAAACTATCTCGGCTGAAGAGAGTTGAGCTTCAGGCCCTGAATCGCTGATGATGTTGAAGACGTTTAGCTCAATGGCAGCTCTAATAGCCATTTGAGTGCCTATGAAGCTCCCAATGCCCCATATTGGGAGTTTTTGTGAGCATTCTTGGCCTGCCATGTTTTCTTATGTTTTGGGTGAGCAAGGGTGTACCGATTACGAGAAAGGAGACGATACTTATAGACTGGGATATTTTTTAAACGTAATGCGTTGTTTGGTACTTGAGGTGAGAATGGAAAAGGAAAGAAATATTACTTTTTCCCTTGTTTGATTTGACATCCGAACTGACATTTGGTTCTGGTTTATTAATAGATTGGTTCGGTTCTAAATCTAAAAAATGTTTACCTGATCTATTTAGTTTAGTTCTGTGTTTTGCATTTTTTAGACTCAAATCGAATTGAGAACCGACCTAAGAATCAAACCGATATATATTTTATACCTGCCATTAAATCATGGTTATTTGTGCTTAATTATTATTGATTGTATTTATATGTTATTTTTTATTTTTTAAAAAAATTAAGAATGCTAGACCAATCCTATTATTTTATTTTTTTGAATAAATAAGTTAAATAAAATACAATAAAAGTGAAATCAACCCGACCCGACCCGACCTGAGGCATGAAACCTAATCAAGTTGGTTCGGTTCGGTTCTATTGAATGATCAATTTAGTTTTTAGTCTAAAAATCTAAAACCTATTAAGATTGAATCGATTGTGGGTTTAGCTTGGGTCCGACCATACACACCCCTAAAGTATCAAACACATCCTAAGTTGGGTAATAGGTAGAAACAATACAAGTTAATTGAAAAAACCCAACAAAAACCATAGAAAAATGCCATTCTTCAAGAAAATTTTTGCAAAAATACCAAAAAGCTAGTATGATGAGTGTTTTGTTTTAAAAGCAAAATGCTCTCCCATTCAGCCACGTCATTTCGCACAAACATTCTTTATAAATTTATAATTGTATAGCATAGCCTAAGACCAAATATTGCAAGGATCCTATGATATTGCAAATACTAAACGATGGCCTTCGCAGGATCTTTTGGCTTCTTTACTCAATTTTTGGTGGTTTTCATCTCATATAAAATAGAACATAAAAAAATAAAATAAAACTTTATTAGTTGCTGCCAAATGAGATCGCAAGCCGTTTAGGTATCAGCCTCTGTGAGAAGTTCGAAAGTTTCAAGCATTTGGAATTTTTTTTTTTTTTTTGGTGATTACCTTACAAGACTGAAAGAATCAAAGGAAATGCCATCAAAAAATATAACATTCCTTCTAATCTTTAGTACTTCATTTTCAAGCTACATCTATGAGGAAGCAATTTCTGTATAAATATTTGTCATTTTATTTCAATTGAGGATAACGCTGGCTGATGGGTTTCATTTTAGCTTCTGGACTAGAATATAAACGTGAGGTGAGAAATAGTTGAGATTTTGAACTTAACCATGGAGAGAATTTTCCATAGTTACCAAAAAACTCAACAAGGGAAACATGTTTACCGCATAAGTTTGAAACTTGTTAAAATTTTGTGAAAATATTTCAAAACGTTTCAGATGCTTTTAGAATGCTTAATGGAAACTTTAAAATAATTAAGGAAAAACTGAAAAAAGAAAACAAAAAACAAAAAAACTAATTAAAAACTTGAGATAATCACTTTTATACACTTTTTTAAAGCTCCAACTAAGCATTCATCATATTTTATAAAAGTATCCGTTGAAGTATTCATATAAGTTTCCATTAGATATTTTAAAGGTTTTTATTTTTTAATTTTGCGAAACCTTCTTGCTAAGAATTCTATTAGGTTTCCCATTTGGTTCTTAATAGTTCTCTGCTTCCTATTTTTCCTAAGGTATTTTGGCTGCATTTCTCTTTCCGCTTGTCCCAGGGTTTCCGTTTCCCCTTCTTATTTTTGTAATTATGAATTTTACATAGGCCAAATTGAAGTTATTTGTCAAATCAAACTCAGTCATTAGATTGGAACGTTTACACCTATTGTTTTTTATTGTGAAAGAAATGTACAATCTAGAGTTTGTCAAGACTCAAATGGATTTTGAGTTGGGAGATCTAGAGTCATCCAAATAGATTTTGCTAGCCGCCGAGTAGTTGGGTTGTGACTATTTTACTCACGGATTAGCAGGGTTGTGATGCTTACGTTCAAAGCTTGAAAACATCATAGTAAGTATGGACAATCGTTCAAATATATTTCTAATTGCTCATTGAAAGAGACTTGTAAATCCTAATTTTCAACACCCAAGCACATGGACAATGACTTTCTTCTAGAAATAATCTTTGAATTAGAATCTCTATTAATATTGCGTTGTCTCTAACAGTATAAAACTTTCAGATGAGCCGAACCGGACTGGATAAATTGTCAGAACCCAACTACGCAGAGGCATAAAATAACTGAAAACAATAAATTAGGATGAAAACATGGTCCATCCGTCTAAAGCTCCGCATCCTGCCTGGATCAACTATGCCCAATATAAACTTAAACTATACTACAATTTAAGCTTAATTTTGTTTAATCAAAGTTATACTTAAAGTTCTTGAGCTCCAGTTGGTCCTTAAACTTACTAAATAGAAACATAAAAGCTTTTGATATTGCTTTTAAGAAGCCCTTAGTAGGGATGTAAATTTGGTCCGAGATCCATGGGCGCCCAAGCCCACAAGGCCAAAGTCTGGCCTCAGCCCAACTTGTGCCTAGCCCAATCCCCTATGGATCGACCTGGGCCTTACCCTTGGTAGCCCGACCACAACCCAAACTTGACCCTAAGTCCTCTCAAAAGTCCGCCCAAATTATAAATTTATAAGTAATAATATATTTTTATATAATTAATAATTTATATAGATTTACGTTAATCAATATTCCCTTGGGGTTAGCCGAACTTAGAGACTCCTGTCTTTTCTTTTTTTATTTTTTTGGCTAAATAAAATAAGATTTTACTATCAAATAAAGAAGAATATACAATGAGACTCAAGAAATAAACCCAATGGGGGAGCAAAACTAGATTTGGATTCTCTCCATTTATGATTTAGAATAGAGATCTTCATTTCATTATCAATAGACTAGATATAATCTTATCACTTGTGTTACAAAAATTACGTCTTTTTGTATTAAATTTATTTCCTCATATATAATTATAAAATCATTTATTTTTAAATAAACTTCAAGTCAATTCATCTGAACTCTTCATTTTTATGTTAAGTAATGTGTCAACACTTTAATTAATAGGATAAAAATCTTCATTCTAAATCATGAAATAAAGAGAATCGAAATCCAGTAAAACCATATCCAATGGTCTAACACACACTCCAAAAAGGTGACATCAAGTTCTAACTTACTATGCAAAGAAAGCCCTCTCATGATGGTGAGACAGAAAAAGAAAAAAAAAAAAAAAACGCAACACCCAGACTAGAGAAAAGCTTTCACAACCAAAACAACCAACAAAAAGTAATTCTCACATACCCGGAGAGACTAAGTAAACACTTTTGGCAGTTTTTTCAAATGTGAACTGATCTTCGGTGTGCGAGCGAGATTACTTGCTTTCTTCTTGCTTCCTTAATAATTTTTATTTTATCTACACAATGTGAACTTATTCATGTTTGAATTCCTAGATGACTCCTCCCTCGAGTTAAAAAAAAGTTTTATAAGATGGATTAGATTTCTTCCCATCTGCATTTGTCATAGATTGACAAGGTGCACTATCTATGTCATAAGAAGAAAGAACATTGAAAATTTTCTTTTCGTTTTATTCTCCAGATGAAGTAATTTCCACTTTGTCATCCGTTGCGAATATAACTTCTCCAACCTGCCAATATTTTATCTTTGAGAAACCTTCATGTTTCATTTTCGAGTTTTGGTTATAATTTGTCAACAGAAAATGACATTCTTTTAAATTTTTATACCAAATTTTACACCAAAATAATGTGACAATGATAATTTTACAATTAATAAATATGTTGGTGAGTTCTTTATTTTAAAGTGACAGACCACAATTTAACCACATCATTCTGATGGTAAATTTTATATGAATATTTTAATTGTATAGCATTATCTTTGTCAACCAGTCATACAGCATGCTATTTGATTCTAGCATGCCATTTCCTAGTATGCTTGTGCTTCACCTTGTTCAATTTTATGTTTATCTCCCACTTGTGAATTAGTGCATTTTTCTTTTTATCTCATCTTTTTCACACTTCTATTTAAATTTAAAGCAAGTATTGTGCGGGGGAGTTTCTTCTTGCAAGTTGTAACCAATTGATCTAGAGCTTGAGCACAGCGGGAGGTCACTGTTACCTACAAAACTATCAAGGGGTGAGCACTAACTGACTGAGATTGTTCCACCGGAGGCACTTCATAACTTAAGTTTGTTAGGGACTTAGTTCACGAAGTAAAGAGAGAGACTGAGTATGAAGAGTAGACCTTTTTGCCGATTTTTTTTACCTTACCTCCCCTCAGCCTTCACATGCAGCTTTATTGTATTACACCGGTCTTTCTAGTAGTGACCCAGCTCGTTAAGCATGTCCCCCACTTCAGTGGGTGATGGGTCAGTACCTTAGAAGTGGGGTGCGAGACCCTAACTGTAGGTGCAAGCCTGACCCACCCACTTCCTCATACCTTCGAGAGAGTAGGCAAAGTGGATCTCCCCTCAAATGACTAGTTTGACTTGGTCAACATGATCTACAGGTAGCAAGTCTGATGCCACCTAGTCTTCTTGTGCAGAAATTACTCCCTTAAGTATCAATATAATTTGGGTTGATTAATTCAACCAATCTTGGATGATTTTTTCTCCCATGCGCCTATATTTCACCTTTGGAAAGCCTCACTACTAAAAATGCCACTTTTTGCGACGGTTGCTTTTCAATCGCAAAAAGTGGCATTTGCCATGGAAGATTTGCCGTCGCAAATGCCGTCACAAAAACTCGTATTTGCGACGGCATTGTTGCGATGGCTAATCTCTCGTGGTAAATGATGGTTTTAACAACAGCATTTTTGCGACGGTCATGTTCCATCGCAAAAGGTTAGCATTTGCCACGGGCTTTTTGTGATGGCGTTACCCATTGCAAATATTTATCAAAACGACGTCGATTTGGTCCTAGGATTTCCCACTTTCCTTTCCCCCTTTTCTCTCACTCAAACAAAAGCCCTAAGGGCCTGATTTGAGAGAACTAGCTACCAACCCCCATCCTTCTCGTTCTCCTCCTCCTCCTCCTCTGCTGCCTCCTCCAGCAGCACCTCCAGCTGCTGTTCTCCTCCATAGCTGCTGCCGTTACCGCTTCTGCAACCACTGATGCCGCCGTTGCCTCTACCGCTGCCGCCGCCGCTGCTGCTGCCTCTTCCTCCTCCGCCGCCACTGTTCTCCTGTCGTCGCCTCCAGCAGCACCTCCAGCCGTCGTTCCCCCAGCCGTTCTCCTCCATAGCTGTTGCCGCTGCTGCTTCTGCCGCCACTAGTTCTACCCCCTGAATTTTTGCCATCCTTTATTAGATAGCAGGTTTATTATCCCACATATACTCACATTGAAGGGTATCTTTGATTTTTTCTTTTTTGTCCTTAAATGTTGGCGATTTTCATTTTTGATGTTACAGCTGCTACTCCTTCCAAAATCAAATGATACTGCACAGTTATCCTAGGTATTTAGGCATGAGGTCCTTTTAGTGCTATAGAATAGAAACTTGTGAATGTTGTTGTCTAGTGATTGTTCCCCTCTTTTGTTCCTTTCTAGATTGAGACAGAGAAACTTTCAGCTCATCTTATGGAAGCAGAAATGAACAAGAGATTGGTAAGATATAGTAATCTTAGTCTCGATTATTATTTAGCTCTGACAAACTGAAGTTTAATTTTTTCCCCTGATACTTGGATGAATTACAAATCCTACATTTTCTTTATTAGTTCTGATTTGTTTAAAGATTGCATTTATTTTGTGCTGCTTACTATTTATGCAAGTTCAAATGATTCTATTTCCCTTGGAATTTTTGTTTTGTCTCCATTGTTGCAAAAGAAAGGTTCATTAATTTATAAGGGAAAAGCGACCTTTCATCATTTAAAAAAAATTAGGAATGAAATGTTATATATGTTTGGCAGATTTTCCAAGCACTATGTTTACTGAGGAAAACACGAGCAAATTTATCACAGTAAAGGATTCAACTGAAGGCCCAGAACGAATAGCACTAACACGGGGCAGAGCATCCATGACCATTTTGATGGTGATTCTGCTTTTGCAGAGGCAGAGCACCCAAGACCATCACATGATAGAAACTAGTCTTGAGAGGTGCAAAACTACAAGATCCCAAACGTAAAAAAATTTTTACTTGAAGATGCCATATTACATGACTTAGTGAAGTAGTTTTTGTTTTGTACATGACTTAAAACATCAGCCATTTAGAACCTTCTGCCACTAAAATGAGAAATTACAAGTTAGATTTCCTTCTTAATTATGCTTAAGAAAGTGCACATCAAACTCCTTGGTTTATAGTTGACATATAATAATCAATGAAACACTATGGGCTCCTTGTTGTAAACAGATTTTTTTCTTGCTGGCACTGTCACAATGCTGACATGGATGAGTGCTCTAATGAGGGCTAACATTTTTATGAGTGCTCTGAATACTTGCAGGTTAGATGGCAATGGTGCCATGGCTGGCATTGGCTTTGGTTCCATGGCAATGGTGTTGTAGCAAGTATGATCTATTACCTATCAACTAATCTCATGTATGCAAAAAAAAAAAAAAAAAAGGAAAGACACGAAAATAGAACAGGAAATAGAACTAAAGATATCTCCAGGCACACACATCAGTTTCTCCAAGTTATTGGTTTCTTCAAGAGATGGAACCTGTTCTAATAGTTTCTTCAATGTTAGGTTTATTAGATTACCCACTGACAAACGTTTCAATTTCAGTGAAGATTTTTTTTCATGGGTTTGTGATGATATGCTTTAAAAAAGCTTTAGTTTTTGTGTCTTCAAATACTCAGTTGATGTTTCATCCGTTTGGGTCTCTATGTTTTTATTAGTTGAAGACATCCATAAAGCAAAAATTTCACTCCAGCTAATTTGTTAAAATCGCAGAGAGCTACATATCTGTGCTTCCAAACGAATGGAGGAAATTGGGGGATCCTATAGTTATAGTAGGTTAATACACGATCTATACTTCTTAATGGTAAAATACTTTCACATATAGCTATATTAAATAAGAATTGTTTTTATATAATTTTCAACGAGATCATAAAATACGTAGATTGTAAGAAATCCATTAGAATAATTTACACGGAGTTCCCCAGTTCTAGGAAGGGAGAGTAGAAACTATGATAAAATATATAAAGTAAAAATAAATGAACACATTTAATAAAAAAAATTTTCATATCTGAATTTTCTGAATATCTTGATTGTGGTGGTGGGTCTTACATTATTTCATGCTCTTTTTTACTGATTTGCAGTGCTTACACCACCTCATGAGGGCCAGTGAAGACGGTCGGTCCCAGCTGTATCAATCTCCTTTCTTAAGGTGAGAATGGAATTCTTGCATGAAAGGGATTTTGCTTTTTCATTACTTAATCACCAAATCCTTCTTTTAAATGCATCCTTAATGTTGTGGTGGATAAAAGAAATGAAATTACTCTTGTTATTTGGTTGTTAAGGGAAAGTGGTGGGTAAAAGAAACTAAAAAAAAATAACTAAAGAAACCATACCTTTACATTGTTATTGATAAACGCCTATTCATTTTTTTCTTATTTTCCTAATGTAACCAAACAAGAGCATAGAATTTTGAATCTTACATAATTCTTCTTTTCCGTTCTCTTTTCCTTTTCTTTTTCTTTTTCTTTTTCCTAATAAATTTGGGTTTCAAACATATTGTAAGAGTTAAGACATTTAATAAAATTTTCTGAATTTTCTAGGAAATGGAACAAATTTTGCAATATCTGTGTCCTGCTACAACTTTGAACCTTATATGTAAGGTCATTAAGGACTTGAAATGTTTTTAGTTAGTGTTTCACACTTCCAAAATAAATTACGTATTTTGAAGTGTTTCGATCCTATAAATTGCATATGCTCACCCTTCAGGTTCTCTATATGTTCATTTTTTAGTCAAATTCTTAAAAGTTTGAAATGTTTTAAAAGGCCTTTATTGACAAGTTACCTATTGGCAGGCATCCTACTCAAATTTGCCAGATACCACATTCAAGGTACTCTTTAGACTAGAGTTTATGAAAATTTTGCATGGGAAGAACCATTTTAACTTGGATTGTTATAATGACATAACTGGCATTACATGCATGATATATAAGCATGGGGTCTATCTAATTACTAGTCGTTCCATAAATGCTTACTGCTTGAAAGCCTCAAAGTCCCACAATAGATTAGAGAGGATCATCCCACTGACAACTTTGTTTTATTTGTTTTTTTCGTTAATCACACACACACACACACACACACACACATATATATATATATATTGTTTAACTAATTGTATTATTATTATTTTATTTTTATTCAAGTTATTTTGAAGAAATAAGCCGTTGTTCATGATCGGGATTGATAGAGTGCCTAGACAATGAATGTTTTTCAGTAATTTTTGATGTATTGATGTTGAATTTGTGTAATTTTGATTAAAAAAACTAGTTTGCATGGTTTGATGCATCGATGTTGGTTTATTTTATGTTTTTGCATTTTGAATGTATGGATGATGCAGATTACTATTATATATTACATATTCTTTTTATATTTTGGATGTATGCATTTATGGTCCAATGCCTCGATCTATAGTTTGGTGTATTTATTGATTTATGTAATTATATTGTCAATGAGATTTATCTATTGATTTACAAGAATTATAAGAATTACAAGGTTTACAGGAATTACAAAAAATTCAATTTAAAAAAAAAAATTAAAATATAGACAGAGTATTTGCGACAGCAAACAGCAGTCACAAAAGAGTTACGTAAGTCAGGAGTTTTTGTGATGATTACACACCTATCACAAAAACATGCTTTTGCGACGGCTTTTCCCGTCGCAAATAAGTATATAGTCGTCGCAAAAACTAGTATTTGCGATGGCATTTGAGACGGCCCTTCCTATCACAAAAAATCTATATTGGCGTCGGGCATTTGTGACGGCTAGTTTGCTGTCGTAAAAAACCTAACCGTTGCAAAAAACTTTTGTGACCCCCCCTTTTGCAACGGCCAATCTCCCATCACAAAAGACCTTTTGCGATCTCTAATAAACCTTTTGCAATTGCAAGTTGCCGTCACAAAAAGTCCGATTTTTAGTAGTGCCTATATGGATCATTTTTTTTGTTATAATTTGCCCGCCCTTGTTAACCAAGACTCATTTCCCAATGTTTTTTTTTTTTCAATCGATCGTTGAAGGGTGGGATCGAGCATGGCCAAGCCAGATCGATTGCAGTTCACCTGCGTTGCAGATCTTTTTTTTCATGTTTTAGTCCTCTTCATTCGGTAGAAGCTGCCACGCATAATCCAACACAAAAAAATGCAGCCTCAAAGCTGAAAATTCTAGTTTCCAGACAAATTTTGTTTAAAGACTATCACATAAGGGTTTAGTTGACGTACATTTGTTTGATGACCCTCAAATTCTCTTATCATCAGATCAAATCCTTACCTTTATGCTCAAAGAGCTAACAGGTGATTGCACAACTTCGCATCAAGTAATATTTTTAATTTTTTTTGGCATTAGAAGAGCATCATGTATACAAGTTAGAGTTAGTATTAATCGTGAGAGGCGTTGTTTTTCACTGGGCTAACCCCACTCCTCGTAATCAAGTAAATTATGTTGGCTAAGTTGGGTTTGATCAGATGCATAAGGCGTAGATCAAATGCAATAACCTTGTCATGGCTGGCGACGAGTAAAATAGCACTCCTATATGCTTTTCATTATTTCTAATCCTTAATTTTGAACTTAATTTGAGTTTTCCTTTTTTTTTTTCTTTTTTGCTTTTTCTTTTTTCTTCAAAGTGCCTCTTTGATCAAATGTTTGGTAGTGTGTATTTTGTTATTGTTTTTTACCTACAGAGTTTTAGCCTTCTTATGTTGATCGGGTGCTGAATGAGTCAATCAAGCAAATATCACTATTAGCTGAAGGAACCCACTTAAAGAAATCGATAAGCACTTAATGTTCATTTTCTTGTGCTTCTGTTTTCTTTTTCTTTTTTTTTTTTTTCAGTTTTGTTTAATAGTGAGAGGTTGCAAAATACAATTAATTAGCAATTTTTCTATACTTAAATTCCAAATATAAATGAATGTGAAGTCCATCTCAAAATATTAGAGAGTTTGTTAAGCAGGCCGATTGTTAAAGTAAGCACATGCTTCTATTTTAAATCTTTAACACAGCCAAATTAGAAGACCAAAAAACAAAAAGAATTTTCTTATAACGTAGCGCGCTATGCGCACAAGCTAAATGACTGTATTTGTGGTCCTCCTCGCAAACTATTGCAATCAACTTATTGGAGATCATATAAAAACAATTTTTTTTTCATTTCATTAATCTGTGATTTTGCAGATATTCTCTATTATAACTGTTGGAATTAATTTGAGCCCAAATGCTCTCTGAAGTAACCCCAGTTTATCACCAAGTCAAGTGGTCAAAACTTGAGACCTGATGTCTACTCCCTCTAAGGTCTCAATTTCGAAATATCTTAGATGTTGGTAATTTTTTGGGTTACTCTTAAGGTCTTTGGCTCGGCGGTTATTCTGTTTATATAAAACGAAAGGATTATACGGATCTCGTGATTAGTGATGATGTGCATAAACTAGCTGGATACATAGTTATTAAAAAAAAAATTAAGTTCTATTATTTTCATAAGCCTGATTATTGCCATAAGTCAAGACTAAAAGACGGTAAAAATTGTCTATCCGTACAAGCTATGGCAATTTGTGCAGACTTCTATCATCCGGACAAGCTATAGCAAGTTGTGCAAGACTTCTATCACCGTTACAGGTTCATTTATTGTATTTTATATTTAAGTTAAATCAGTATAGATGTTTTTGCGTGTTCTTTTTGTCTTTTTAGTTACACGGTGTCTAGATCTTCAACTAATTATTCTTTAGAATTCATGCAAGGCAGCCTTTCATTATAGCTGAATTAAAAAAAAAAATCTAGTGGGACAATCATTAATCACCATCCAAGATATTTTTTTTTAATCAATTATAGGGTTGACTTACATATATATGTATAATCTATGAAAAATATTATTCTTTCAAAAAATTTATACACAAAATTTTATTAAAATAATGTGATGATGACATTTTTATAATTAATAATTATTATTATGATTATTTTATTTTAAAATAAAAGACTTATATTCAATCACATCACTTTATACAAGAATTCTATATAAATTTTTAATATATATGATGGGTGAATTATAGTGATGGCATATTTATTCCACTTGAAACTATATGAACCAAATTAATTTTGCAAAATTAATTTTTGCCATTTAATTTTGCAAAAGTCCACAACAGGTCGAATTGATAACAGTGGTTGTTAAAACTAAACGAAAAATCATCACATGTAATGCACACGAGGGGCATATTCGTAAACGCACCATGCCCTTATCTTTCCCTCTCATCTTCCCTCTTCCCGTGCTTCACCAGCAATTGATCTTCATCAAATAAAATTTTATTTTTTGTCCAAATTATATGTAGTCATATACACACTTATATATACATATATACATACACATATATAAACAAACATCCATGGAAATTTTGAACAGAGAAGGGGGTGGCGGGTGAAGGGATGGAGGGTGGCAGGAAGGGTTGGGTTAGGGGGGTAGTTCTGGGTTTGGGTGGATTAGGGAGAATTGGGTTAGGGCTGGGGCTCATCGAGGGACGGAGAGGAAGGGTTGCAACGAGGCTCTAGGGTAGGTAGAGGGTGGTCGGAGAAGGCGGGGGAAGGAGGGGGAGGGGTTACGAGGGAAGGTGAGGAGGGTTGCTATGGGTCAGGGGAGGGAGACGAGGAAGGAGGGAGGAGGGTGGAGGGGAAGAAGAGGGGGGCTGATGTGGGTTGGGCAGTGTGGCAGTAGGGGGTGGACAAGGACGAGGGCGAGGAGCAGTGCAGTCGTGTGTGGGGGAGGAGGACAGGGAGGACGGGGAGGTTTGGCTGCTAGTGCGTAGGGGAGGGAGCAGGGTGAGGAGAGAGAACAAACTTAGAAGAAATAAAATAAATGAGAAAACTAGTTGGCCGGAAAAGTTCGCCGAAAAAGATATTGTAGTCAGAGAGAGGTGAAATAATCATTATGCCCCTCACATGCACGTCACGTGATTTTCGTCCCAATAATTGATGTTCATTATCAATTGGGCTTATTGTACATATTTTGTAAAATTAAAAAATGAAGGTAATTAAAATTATAAAAACCAAATTGAAATTGAAAGTAAATTAGAAGGACCATTAGTATAATTTGTCCATATATACTCATAATGTACATAGTTTTATATACAATATATAAAAGAGTTTTTAAAAAAATAACTATTTAAGGGTGGTATTTATAAATAAAAAAATTTCGAGGCAAATTGATGAATATTTCTAAAAGTGTATATGTGGGCATAAAGGCTTGATTCTCATTAAATAAATGGGCTTGCCATGAAAGACAAGTCTGACCTGCAAAAAAGCAAGCCCAATAGCAATAAAGACAAGCTCAAGAGCCTTGAAAGGCCCCAACCTTGAATAGACCCAATCTAACCAGGAATAGGCTCCTAAAGGGTGGTCCTATTCCATCTCGGACTAAAGAAAGATAAATCCAAAGATAGCAGGATAAAAGAGCAACTGGTAGGAGTAGGATTTTAGAAGACTTATAAATAAGGTAAAGCGAAGAATAGCAAGGTACTTGTAATTGTGATGTGAACTAGAATAGACTTCTTTTAATTATTTCTTATTAAGCTTGTTTGACTTAATATGAGGTCGACGCATTCTCACCTTTGTTTGATTCTTGTAGGCTCTTCAGTATTCATCTTTGAAGTTCGCCATGCAGATCTAAGCACACGAAAAATTTCATTCACAATATACAAAATAGGGCAAATTGACAAATTTCTAAAACTATTAAGTCAAAATATAATTTTGAAAAAGTTGACGGGGCAACTGCCTCCTCTGAGTTTTAATTTGCTCTGTCCTTGACTATTCACATAAAATATGTAAATTTCATATATTGTATTTATAATAACTAACCACAAAGGGAATAAGGGGGGATAAAACTTGAAAATTAAAACCTTGTGCTTAGGCTGAAGACAGGACGACCACTGGTCACCACTCATGCCTTGCTTATTCAACACTCTCAGATGTTTTTCTTACCTTGACATCAATATTTTGAAATTTCCAAGAATTACTGGAAGATTGACAATTTGACATTGTTTACCCCACCACCAACTACCGTTCTAATAATAGCACCAAATGCTGGGTTTTCACACCAACATGGTTCCTAATTCTTGTGTCACCCTTTTAGGGTCAAACGTATAAACATTAGGGATAAAGGTGTCTTTTGCCTTTTCACTCTGGAGTTTTTTTTTCTTTTCATGAGATTTCGTTTTCATTTTGTAGAGTGAATGACCAATACAAAGTTGTAGACATCTACCAATTAAGATTTTAATGACATAGATAGCATGCCAAATTTTGAATTGTCATATGTTCTCAAAAGAACATCATCTTCTCTCCAAAGCAGATAAGATGGAAATTAATACTTGGGTGTTTATTTTTTACTTTACTAAAACAGCATAAAAAAAAAATCTTTTTTGGGAGAATTTGGCTTTAGATGTCATTTAAAATCTTAGATTCAAAATGAAAGGGTTTAGCCAATGGTAGTGGCGCCCTCACTCCTACTTGTGATCATGGGTTCAACTCATCCTCTCTTTTCCTCAGAATTTTGGCCCTCTATTGTACCAACAAAATCTAAAATTCGAAGTTCTTTACAACTCTACCAAAAAGTCATTAAGTTATTAATTCCCACATACTTGAAACCTCCAACTCATCTCCCCAAATCTGTTTTGGAACCCCAAAATTTATAAATTTTTAAACCTGCTCTCAAGAACTAATTTGTTTAAGACCCTAACAAAAAAAAAAAAAAACAAAAAAAAGAAGTACAAAACCCAATCTGAAACTTCTGAACCCTAGCTATATTTTTAATAAAAGGAAGTATTTAAGCCCCAGGGCTTACATCCATGACCTTAGATAACTATTGCTAAATAATGTCAATAGGATAGTTTTGTCTCTCTAAATTTTTTTTTACTGCCTCTTATTATGACGAGGGCAATTAAATTGGGTCTGCTATCAAGTGTGAACTACTTGAAAAGCTATTTAATTAATACTTTTCTTTTTTTTTTTTTTACAGCATAACAACAATTAAAAGAATTTCATGATATGTTTAATGGAAAATGTTATACGTAATTATATTTCTCAATCTCTTTTTCCACTCTGAACACAAGTGAATGTATCAATATGAATTCATTACTATGGATCCCACATCATCTAGTAGTGGAAATTAGATAGAAAAAAGAGATTAACATATAACACTACTCATGTTTAATACATATTTATGAATGACCTTTACGCGTTTGTCAATAAAAGCAAATGAAGACTTGCATTGAAAGCAAATGTTCAACATCCATAGGCATTGGCAAAGTGGCATACCTTCATCCCAGGCCAGACCCTAGCACTAATTGTCTTAGCAAAGCACCAGATAGACAAAATCAAACAGGCTGTTGGTCTTGCCCCTGTTCCTATAAATTACAACTCCTCTCTACCCCATTCTCAACATGCATTTGAAAACCTATCATCTTGATAATTACCATTGTATATATATATATATATATATCTACAATGGAATGGAATAAGTTAGCTACAATCCTGCTGGTTTTTTCCATGGTTGTGGCACTAGCAGATCAATCTAAAGAGAGCAATGTAAAAGCCCAATGCATGTCGGAGTGCTACTTCGAATGCTTACAGATTAAGATTTTTACAGTGAGTGAATGCAAGAACCAGTGCAGCAATGCTTGCGGCAGTGCTGCTCGGGGCGTAGCTGAAGGAGGAGGTTCCAAGAAAAGCAGAGGAAGAGAATCATCATCCGAACAAAATGAAGAAGAAACTCATGCCTGCTCGAGAGCTGTTGACGTTGTTGTTGTTTTTGCTCATTAATTCTTTGAAAGAGATTTCGAGTTAATGCATCATTTTAACTCTTAGAGTTCCCTTTTGTTGTTGTATATCGAATGAGAGTTGCAAATTCTGGATGCGTAGGTGTGTTTGATTTCTATGTGAAAACAAATTAGCAAGTAATGCTAGAAAAACAAAATTTTCCGTAGACTTTTTATACAAATGTTGTGGCTATTTGTGATCTTTTTTAACTTTTTTTTTCTTTTAGTTATGCAGTCAAGGGTGTCTGAGACAGTTTATAAGCACTTTAACTAAGTTCCTCACTATTTTGTTCAAATTAGACTATCGACACCACAATTAGTAGATTCATGAGGGATAAATTTCTTATAGATCTGCTCCAAAGGGTTGCCAAGTTTCTATATGTGATCCTTTCATTTCAAATTTAAAACCACCATTTTGACTCATAATTTTAAAAGTATATATGATTGCAACATCATTCTCGTAAAATTCTCTGTAAGAAATTTTTTAAAAATTGAAGTTTTCTAAATAAATTAATAGAAGTTGAGGGATGATATAGAAATAGAAATTTTAAATAAAAAAATTTTGGTAAAATTAGAGCATTTTACTTTAAAATAAAAAATACTCATCAATATGACTGTTAAATACAAAAATGCCAGTGCTACCTATTTCTATGGAATTTTTTGTATAATTTTTTTATAAGATTAAAATTTGTACTAAATGTATACGATTCTTGAACCAGAAAATTGCGAACTTCCATGTCCCGGTGTCTCATTCAACCATTGTGACTATAGAACCATTTATAATCTTACACACAAGTGCATAAAAACAATAGAACAAAACTATTTGAAATGGTTAGGTCACCAAAATATCTAGTTTGTTACGGCAATAAGCCCCTTTCCACTGTTTAAAAAATGTCAATTGGTATTGAAAGTTTACATGGCACAGCCACGGCCTTTTTACACCATAATTTCTTACCTCTAAGACAAGAAAATGAATTCAAAATTTGTTTATTTAATGTGGATTATATCGCATTTTGTAGCGGTGGAGTCAGGAAAAATTTATTCAAGGGACAACCATAATTACACCTCACTAAAAAAAATTTTTAATCAACATAAAGGCCCTTGAATTCGGTATATATATAATCTATGTAAGCTTATATATTTAATATGTAAAAGGTTAAGAGGGTATTTATAAATTTTCACTGGGCAAATTGAAAAACATCTCTAAACTTTTATGTGGAAATAAAATTTTTAAAATTTTAAAGGGATAACTGCCCCCTATGGGCCTAACGTGGCTAGGGGCCTAACATGGCTCTGACATTAATATTGTGTTTGGTACGTAATCTAAAGTAGCACTGACATTAATCTTGTGTTTAGACGTCAAAAAATGTGTTGAGAAAATATGATAATTGTAGCATTATTCTTTTAGAATTAGATCCTATACCAATTAATAGTTATACGTTTTGGAAAGCGGTACCCAACCTCACTTTTCACATGATAGTTGTTGATTGTAGCTCATTTTCAGTATAAACAACTATTCTCGTTTGCTTGCGCAAAAGTTCAGGACAAGCAATCCCAAGTTCCCAACATGGCTTTATTTTATACGCATAGCTTTTATTGAGGAATTTAACATTGGAGTTCAAATTATAAAATTATTATTTTTTTCAAATTTGTAATCTCGGAATTTAATATCATGGAATTCCTTTTCACGTCCTGCAAAAAAAAGCATAATGTGAGCTACGCATGTTTCATTATTCCACCCATATTTCTCTTAAAAAATAAAAATATTTTGACTATTTCGATAGAAGCAAATAAAAATCTTATTCCTTGCTTGTTATATAATATGTTTCGATATAAACAAATAAAAATCTTATTCCTTACTTGTTATATCATATCATGTCAAGATAAGACATCTAGTTTAAAAATACACATATATGAAGACATTGGAGTGCACCATCCAGGCTGAAGAAGCAGGTGAAGTGGCAGCTACAGCTCGATTCTTTATCCGTAGGCTCTGAATTGCAAGCAAACCATCAAATTCATGAAGAACATGAAGAAATTGGGGTGTTCTTGAAGTTCTTTTTCGGTTCTCGACATAAATTGGAATTGTGCAGGGGTATAACAAATATATGAAAACAAAAACTAGGATGGCCGTACCTGCCATCCCCCTTCCATTCATTGATAATAATTATTTGAACAAGGTCATCACCCTAATTACAAAAAAGTACAAAAAAATAAAAAATAAAAAATAACAAGGTTGTGTAATGACCTTATTCCCTTCCCATTGTTACCGTAATCTTAGCAGGAAAGTTGCAAACTGGTGAGTGAACAAAAAAAAGGAGAAAAAGAGAGAGAGAGAGTAGATCATATCTCTATTCTGCAGTAAAAATTTCACTCAGTCTTCATGATGTGAAGTGGCATGAATCATTTACAGTCTAATTGTACAACTTGCCTGGACTGTGAGAAAGGCCCCGAATCGCCTCTATAGCCAGAAAGAACCACATCGCGGTTCTCATCTTTCAAAACAATGGCTGTGACCCAAAGCAGACATCTCTAGTGGCCAATTATATGGACACAAATCGACAATTCAGTGAAATCTGTCAGGAAACGAAAACAGGAGGTGCCACAGGTTCAATCTATTCAACGACTTTTAGGAGTTTCTTTCCGTCATCTAAAGTTGCAGCAGTGAGCCCGACCCCGAGCCAAATTGTCCCATAGGCAAATCATCTGTCTAGGGGATTGATAATGTGCCGTGTAATAATCCTCCATGCACCCATACTGACAAAACTTCCAGTTGTGGGAGTATTGGACAGGTGTGGAGCTGTTGAACTGCTCAACCCACATTCCCATGCTCACATCCTCCATCTTGAACAGCTGCCACAACAAAGGAACACAACATGTTTCAGTAACAAAGGCCGAATTCTTCACGGAAAATAAAATATAAATATATAAGGTTTCTGGGGTTACAAACCCGTAGGCGTCGATTGACATGCTGAGAGATGATGAATTTAGCAATATCACTGGATATTATGTATCCGGGCCCATTGGCATAAGGAGGATATACTGCTCCTGGCCATTCCTGTTATATCAGACAAACACCCATCAGATATGTAAAGCACAAAAAATCTTACTCATCCTTGTCGGAAATCATGTTCCATCTAAATGAAGTTCGGATGCATCCTTTGATTGATGTAAATGGTCTAAGCAGATCCTCATTGCTGAATGTTCAGTACTCACATGATAAATGTGACTTTAAGCTTTCATAGAATCCTACCTCATAAGTGACTGCCCATTTCCCACTTCTAAGAGGCCTATGCAAGAGATTGAGATTGCCCATGTAAAGGGACCGTTTAGGTGAGATGCCTTCAATTTCTTTCAAGACAGTCTCCACTCTAACAAATGTATCATCATCACATTTCATTATGTGAGCAGCTGTCACATTTTGAACCTGCATGGTAAATATTTGCTCTGCTTAAGGGGATAGTGTACTGCTCAAAGTATCAGCCAGTCTAGAAAAACAAATAACTCTCGGAAAATAAAAGAACACTAGAAGATGGAAGTAACTTACCCCATACTCGCAGATGGCAATTGTTTTAAGAACCACAAGCTCATAGCGATCCATAAATGGCAAAATCACAATATCACCAAAGTAAGCAGCTTCTTTCTTTAGAACTGCGTTCACCTCCTTCCTCGGATTCTGCATGTTGATCTTTCAAATGAGTAATCCTCAAATAGAAACATACAAACTAAAGGTTGATACATTTAAAATAAATAACCCAATGACCACTATAGAAGCATGTTAGAGATTAGAAAAGGTAGCAAACATACAAACATTAATCTTTTTAACAAATCATAAAACATACCTGAAACTAATTAGTTTTAGAGTAAAACATATGCATTCTATACATGTATCATATGTTTTTCATTAAATTTTGTTTGTTCAAAGTGCAAAAAACCTTTATGGAAAATTCATATTTTAAGCAAGATTCAAAGTAAGCACAGACAGAAAACTTATAGATAGAATCCATTAGGTACAACTCATATCATTATTCATATATTATGCAAAGAATACAAAATTTTCTAGTTTTTAACGTGCATCAGATTATACCACTTTGGGAAACAGGTAAACGAAACGGCACAAGGACCGGAAGCAAGAAGCATGGCCTCAGAAAGGAATTTGTGGAATGGGCATCCTGTGTTCCATTTACCAATGAAAAAAAATATAGAACGCACACTTTTCTAACAATGTGCATTTTTAACTAGATAAAAGAAGAAAGAGAATAAAACCACCATAACTGATGTTTCTGGATAACTCAATTTTGTGGAAACCTCTCAAATAACACCCTACGAAATGCATTCTCAACTGTGTTTTCCATTTTTTTATCATTCAGAATACAGTAAAATATTTTCTGAGACATGAACTAAACACACTCGGTGCAGATAGTTCGGACTTCGGAGGTGAAAAACAGAAAACAGAACAGAATCTATCATCAATCATATTCTCTTGAGAAAAAATTTTCTAAACTCAATCTTTTGACACCCTCTCAGAGAAAACCATACGAGATGGATTCTCAATTTGTTTCTTCTTACAATTCCAAGTTTTCTGAGATGCTGACACAGACTTGGTAGTTAGTTTAAATGTGACAAACTGCATGAAAGAAGTGTCGTTAGAACCACAAAATGGACTCAAGCAACTCGCTTTTTTTTTTTAAGCATTGACATGATTTTGTAAGAAAGAAGACAAAAGTAGGACATGCAAAGTTTTTAATTTTCTTTCACAAGGAATGGAAAGGTTCAAAATTTTCTTCACAGAAATATTGCTCCCAAAAGAGTGGTGCCACACTTTTTAGAATGGTTTTAAGCTTAATATGATATGCGTATATATATGTAAACTATCAAAATTCCAATTAAGGTTAAAAAAATATTAAATGGGATATCAGATCATAAGAGGACATCATGTACCGTTATTTGTACAATACGCATGCAGACAGGAGAAGAGGCATGTCCTAGCCCAACCTCACAGAGAGTGGATGTCATAAAATACCTTCCTCATCAAACCCATCTAACTTGCAGCTATCATTGAGGCTCATAAGAGCTGCATATAACTCAACCCATAGTGATTTTCTCCCAACTAGGATTCGTAAAACTAATTACATTCATCTTAAATGTCATATATTCAGCTAAAGGTATAACTTTTTGACTATATTCTAGTGTATTTATTTCTTGAAACAACCAACCTTACTTCCTATCGTAACCTTGGATTCATGCTAAGTTCTTAGCTTATTACATAATGGGGCCAAAACTAAAGCTTTTGGACACACTAATTTTGTTTGTACCTTCCGCCATTCCATTATGTAGCATACCTCATCTAGTCATGGTTCTGAAAAATTCTCCTAATAGTTTGATTAAAATGACGCAATCATTAAGTTCATAGCAATTGAGAAGCAAAGCTCCACTTCAGCCACCTGGCACAGATTCTATAGGCAACATCCACCTTGTCCACTTATATGAAAATGCTTAAAACTGGAAAATCTCCCAACAATCGATATAACTGGAATATTCTATTCGATAACATGTTATAAATCATAATGGCTAAGCTAAAACATCACCCAGTAAGTTCAGTTGCACATTGAGCTTGGATTTTAGGAATATTGTAACAATTTTTATGTTGGGCTGCAGAAGAGAGTGATGATGTCGACAGTTTTGTTTTTTCTGACTTACACATATTTGTTCTGGTTTATTAGGTCTAGGGGGTTTAAATAAATGTCCAAGTTTTAGTCTTACCTCGCATCCATAGATCCATAATTAATGGCTGCCCAAGTTTACTTGGCTTCCAAGCCAGAATCTTCTATTTTCTCTATTTTTGGAGAAAAGCTAGAGTCTTCTATATATAAGGATGTACACACTTTATTTGAAAGCATTCAACAGAGACACCTTTCGAAGCTATTTTTTTTTTTATTTTTTTGTTATGTAGATCCATCTCTTCTTGTTAAGTGCTAGTGACTAGAAACCTAGGTGAGGTTGCTTAAGCTTTTCCCTTCTATTCTTTTCTTCTCTATCTTCTTTTTTTATCTTTCAAGTTCCCGAGTCACTTACACTATTCATTCTTTTGGTACTCTCTACATCAATGTTTGATAAACTCCTTAAGCTATCCCTCTTTCATCAGATCTCTTCTCAGGGTCTGTTTGGTACGGCTTATTTCAAGCTTTTTTGGCTTGGTTTATTTAGCTTATAAATAAAAAGGCCAACTTTTTTCAGCTTTTTTGCTTTTCTGCTAGTCTTATCTTATAAAAGCAAAAAAGCTGAAAAATTTTAGTTTTTTGCTTATAAGCCAAAAAAGCAAAAAAAAAAAATAATAAAAGCTAAAAAAAAAAAAAAAAGATGTACCAAAAGGGCCCTCAATTATCTTTCACCATCAATTCTCTACCATCTTTCATCCTTAACTGATTAAACTCTTGCAGTAAAGGTGTCCTACATCAAATTTGGTATAAGAGCTTAAGCTTTCATCTGTATGACCACACAACATGGGAGATCTTATGTGATTTGCGTCAGCTTTTGGAAACTTAGAGAATGTTATCTACAGTTTGTTTTGGGGTGGGTCAGGGCAAGGAAAGCCCATAGGTCTAGGATTCTAAAAGGTTAAGCTGTACACATGGACATTGAAAGGGGTGAAGTTTGTTTGGCTTTAAAAATGTTAGCCTACAGAATTTCACAGGTAGACAGCGACGAAGACAAAGACAAAGAAAGAGGAGAAGAAAAGAGAAGAGCACTAGAGTCTTCATACGGCAAGACCCACGGACCTGTACTACCACCAGTGTGTCAGCAAATCTAGAAATTAGTAAAATTCCCTTAACTCCTAAAAACAAATTAAACATCAGCTAAAATGACCAGCAGCATAGCCACTTGAAGTAATGAAAAATAAGAACCTAAATAATACCATGGATGTCTTAATATTCATGGGACCCATGGAATGTTTTTTATTTTTTTTAGGATTCAGGGTCCTATCATCATTCCTTGGCTATTCATTGGCTATGGCATCATTACAGCCTTATAATAATGGATAGGCAAAAAAAGATGATAGCTTATCAAATCATTCAAACAACTAAACAATCTAGTCAAAACATTAGCATCAGAGAAAAATCAGAGAAGGGCAAAAGTGTGTTCATCTAAAAGCTCTAGCATTAATGCAATATTCCTCCTACATAGTTGTTTGAAATCAAAACCATGTAAAATAGTTACAAATGAAAGCCTATAACCAACCCCGGTCTAACATGCTGGACATTCAATACAAGAGAAACAAAATTCAATTACAAAGGTCAAAGTTGAGGCAGATAAAGATACTATCTGCAGCAAAGAGTTCTAGCCAAAATCATTACTTTGCTTTGGTAAAAAATTCCCAAGAAGTGGGTAGTGCAAGACACAACCAGAGCAGCTCAAGGAAATAAATAAGCCGGGTGGCATAGTGCATGATCCAAATCAATCGAAGGATATGGATCTTAAACAATTCATTCCTACCAATGATTGTCATCATTCAAATAGCGAGAGTTGTCTTGCTAACATCATTGCTGACACTAGATAAAGAAAAGGTAAAGCCTTGTCATTTCAAAGTGGCAACCACACGGAGTTAAAGATTTAAGACATTTATAATCTTCAATATGTTCTAGTGATACTACATTTATGCTAATGGTTATTTCTACAATTAGGTTATTCGGTAATTTTACTTTTATGTTGTAAAGTGAGCTGCCATTTGTGGATTTTGTTTTGGCATACTTATTAACTCGGATCAGGTTTAACAGGACATGTCGTAAAAGTAAAGGCTAATATCCATGTCCAAAGAACACTACAAAAAGATTAAACCCACCATCTAACACTCCATCACTTTAGTATTTCCTCATATTTACAGGTAAATATTTATTTAAACATTCGAAAGCTAAAATAACACAGGAACCTTACCAATGCAACAAAGAAACGAACTACTACATTCGACGACTTGATTGCTGGAGATTGCATCCAAGTTTTCCTAACTGCCATGCGCTCCGCAAAATGATTGGTCGCAGAGAGTACCCCAACAAAAACTCGAATAGGACTCTTGGGCAAAGGGTGAGCTTTCCATTTTGCAGACATTTCTAGTACTCTTTGGGGTGAGAAGCTTGGATGAGAGGTTGGTAGAGACGTAGCATAAACTGAATGAACATCCACATCACCTTTAATTGCCAATCCAGTAGCATCTTCAAGTGTGAAGCCCTGAACAATAGCAAAAATATGGTCAGAAAGACCATTTCCAGGCTCATATAAGAGAAAATAGACTAGAAAACAATGACACGCCAGACAGCTGAACAAAAAACTACCAATTATAAAAATTGTTGTGATAAGAGATACCCCATACTATCTATGTCAACAAGAAGATAATCACAAAATGATGTACCATACAAAAGCATACTCCAAACCCAGATCAACAAAAGCATGTGATCTACAAATACCATCACTACAGAACATCTTCTTTCATGCAAGCGTTATACATGATACCATCACTACAGAACAAATAATGGAAATGAAATCTATAAATATTCTTCCTTTCCGCTTAATTTCATGTCTCCGAAACCAATCTAAATAACTCAATAAGTATATAGCATAGATGGTTGAGTCATTTGATTATCCAGCTGGTCATATAACTATGCCCTATGTAGCATGGACTTGAGTACGGTTATCGGGGCGGGGTATGTGTCTAAGTGTTAGATTCATTAAATTCCCATATCCAAGGACATGGGGACAAGGAAAAATATACATATTTCTTAACATAATTCTTTTATTTTATAGGATAAAATAGCTTTTACAATGTGCTATAAAACATTTAATGCATAATATGCAAGTTTTAAACTCGAATTACTAAACATCTTTGTTGATTGAATATCCAACAATACATGTCGGATACTTATCCCATACTCATACTCTTACCCAAGTGTTGAGTATCCAACACAAGTACTTTATATATATCAGAAGAGTCCAGGTAACATAGATTGAGCCCAACAAATCCAAGGATAAGTCCATCATATAAATCTCAGGTTTGAGAGAGTAAAAAATGCAGGCATGAGTTTTCAGGTCATAAGAATACTTCTTCATCTTAGGTAACATACCGTCCTATATGGGAATGAAGTCACGTGCCGACCCCCTACATTAATATGGTATCCATCAACACCAGCACGCACAGTCAGGATAAACAATCTACCCTCCACAAAAGGAAATGGCCATGTCACTTCCGGTTTTTGTGGACGACCAATGAATCGATTGAACCATGAGGTTGTCTTGGACTCTTTCGAATCTACTATATCATTCCGGATCCATTTTTCACATCTCACATGTCCATCAACTGCCAAAGGTAACAAAACGGGAATTTATCATTCAATTGGCATAAGAAAAAAAATCACAGGGTTTAAAAAGCGCCAACACTTTACGAGCACATAATAGTTCACATCCATCTAAGAATAAAACACACAGCACAGAAGTAAAATGGTCAAGCCATTCAGCAAAACGACCACCATGTAAAAGCAATAGTTTACAAAATCCAAATTTGACAAAGAAGGGGAAAAATAAACAGGTAGAAAAAATAAAAATAAAAATAAAAATAAAAAACAAAGTGGGTCAATTACCAGAGCAAGCAACATCATCTTCAGATACCAATTTGGTTACAACCAGTGCAATAAGTTGCCAAGGTTAAATTAATAATAAATATAAGATAGTCACCAAAATATTTGACATAATGGTCTACAAGAACTTCATACAAGAGAGCCAAGACATAGCCCCATTTAAAACATGTTGCTGTAAAAGACCCCAAGTCAAACACGCGATAAAAGCAGCAAAACCTTTTCAGGAACAGGACCACTTATAACACATGGGAGAAATAGTAACCCTACTTATTCTAATTTATATCAGCAATTCCAAGTGTTTACTTAAATAGTCTTGTTACCACAATAAAGAATAAATAATGAAGCCATGAGCCTGAAATTTAAAGCAAGAAAAAGAAGAAAACAGGACTCACATCAATTCAATCCAAGTTCAAAACATTACAGTACAGAATATAAATTTCCAGATCATGACCAGAGAAATCCAGCAAACTGATCTTCTCACATTTTGACAATGTAAGTCCAAAATTGGCAATCAATGTACAACTTAATGTTAGAAGTTATGTAATGAATCTTTTCTTGTTTTTCATTTTACTACATTATTTTGAGTCCTACATAATTTCACAACCAGCTAAAGCTAAAGTTCCATTAAAGAGCGTTTCCACGGGGTAGAACCTCCTTATCAGGGAAACAGCCCGGATCACCAGCTAAGGCCCCTAAATGACCGCTCAGTGATAAAGGAGGTAGGGGTGCAGCCGTGCAGAGACAACCAGGAGGTTTAAGTAGTTTCAAGCATGTTTCCGGAAAGTTTTATGGAAGTTAACTCTGGCAAAAACACTCAAATCCAAATTCATTGAAAAGTAATTGCTGTTTCTGAAGTGTAAACGCATATCCTAAGAAGCAAGGACATGGTCATGCAACATGGACATGATATGACAATAACACGCCAACACGGTGATTTTTAAAAAAAATGCAAAACACGATACGGCGGGAACATCACAAGAATATGTATTTTATGACATATATATAGAAATATTTTTCTCAAAGATAATGAAATAATAGAACGTACCACTAACTAAAATTAAAGGCCATGTATTCCATAGCTTAAACATGAAATTAGGGATAAAAATGCATTATTTTTATTTTGCAATAAGATCCTAAGTTATTTTCTTCATACTTACAATATGTTTCACGTGTGTCTAAGTGATGGATAAGTGTGTCTAAGAGATGGACACGTGTATCCCGCAAGTGTCCACAACATGTACAATTTCAAAAAAAATTAAAAAAATAACAGGACACGTCTGCAGGTGTATTTGACACGTTTCGGGGAGTGTCCAGTGAGTCTCGTGTCCAATGGAGGTACCTTACTAGACGTGTCCAGGCTTCTTAGTTCATATCAGAAACTCATAGGTCTCAGATCTCGATTACCAGGCTCCTTATACATACCAGTTTAATATCACTGTTTTGCACATTTCCTTGGTAAAAACAGGAAAAAGATGAATCCCATGCTGGGCCTTCTTCATCTTATTTTTCTTTAGAAACGATGGTCCCTTTGCTAGGGCAGATTGCTGTGGGCAGAGCCCAGGCAATGAGGCGATGGAGTTGCTCAAGCATTGCAACAGAAAATTGGAAGTTGGGATGTCTTTGGGGCATGGCGTGGAACCAGGTAATGATATCCAGGAGGTCTCTGATAGGGGAATTGACAAGATAAAGGGAGGTAGTAAAACTGGTCCTTTTTGTTAGCTGTCAGCAGATGGCACACCTCGAAGCAACGTATGGGCAGAGGATATAGGGTTTGGTTATGGTAATGAGATGGAATTGGTTTGTGTTAATGATGGGGATGTGATGCATTATGAGGTAGGTGAACTTTTTTGTCAACCCATTACTTTGATTGATCCTTCGGATGCTTTGGTGGAGGAGGGAAGCAAGGAGGATGATTTTCTGGAGCAGTCAGAGGTTTCAGATTGGGCGATGAAGTGTATTAACGGTTTTAGTAAATTTTCGGGGGTTTCCTTTGTGGGTTTTGAACATGAAGTGATGCAGCTCTTGGGGCCATTGAAGAGAGATGGCGGAGCAGTACGGTGAAAAGGGGTCCTCAAAGATCTAAGGGGGCCAAAATGAGATCAGACAGGGAACTACGTAACTTGGTGTGCACTGTTAACTATGATGGGAGCAATAGAGGGGAGGGTGGGAGTGGGGGAAGGCAGGCAAACGAGATTTCTTTTTGTTCTTCATGAAGATTAAAATTATTAGTTGGAACGTGCGTGGGCCGGAGCCAAACGTTCTACGATTAAAGTTCTGATAAAAGATTAGAACCCGGATGTGGTGTGTATTCAAGAAACTTAAATGGAGGATATTAATGATAGGGTTGTGAGGAGCTTATGGGGTGGTCGTTTTGTGGGCTAGGAGGCCGTAAAGGCTCTTGGGAATGCTAGTGGGATTCTTCTTCTTATGCTAGTGGGTTCATGAAGATTTCAGTTGGGTGTTCTCACAAGTGTATAGGCTGGTGGAGGATTCTAGGATAGTTGACTTGTGGGAAGAGTTGGTGGGAGTGGTGTTTCGTTGGGATGCTCCTTGGTGCTTAACGTTGTCAAATTTCCGTTGGAAAGGTTGGGGTGTTCTCAATTGTACAGACCTATAAGGGAGTTTTCTAATATACTGATGAGCTCGGGCTTATGGACTTGCCTCTTACATGTGGTTTTTTTTACTCGGTCTAATAATCATGATGTGCCTTCTTTGTTCAGAATTGATAGATTCCTGGTGTCAACTAAGTGGGAGGATCATTTTTCAGAGGTGTCTCAAAGTCTTCCCCCAAGGCTAGTTTCAGATCATTTTCCCATAATTCTTGATTGTCGCGGTATTAGGAAGGGGAAAAGTCCATTCGGATTTGAGAATATGTGGTTACAAGTAGAAAAATTTGTGGATAAAGGTAAAGGGTAGTGGGATAGTAATGATGTCTCGGGTTCTCCAAGTTTGGTTCTAGCAAAGAAGTTGAAACTTTTGAAGGGAGATTTGAAACATTAGAACAGAGTGGAATTTGGTAATTTGGGTATTCAAAAAGCTAGTCCTTAAGATATTCAAGCTCTTGATGGGTTAGATGAGGTGAGAGTACTATCAGAAGGAGACTGTTGTAAAGAAAGAAGAGTTCAGTAATATTGCGAAGATGGAGGAGACTAGTTGGAGGCAAAAATCTCGACAATTGTGATTGCAAGAGAGGGACAAGAATACTCGTTTTTTTCATAAGATGGCTAATGCTTGCAGCAGATGCAATTTAATTGGGAAGATTCAGGTAGGGGAATCAATGTTGTCTAATAAGGAAGCTATTAGAGGCGAGATTATAGCTTTTTATAAGGATTTGTTTTGTGAGTCCTCGAACTGGAGGCCAAGTCTGGAGGGGGGTGGAATTGAGTCATAGCTCTAGTGACGAGAGATCTTCGTTGGAACGTCCGTTCTCAAAGGAGGAGGTTGTTACAGCCTTGAATTCTTTAAATAGTGATAAAGCACCAGGGCACAACAGGATGACTTTAGCTTTTTTCCAGCATTGTTGGAGTATATTTAAGGATGAGGTTATGGGAATCTTCGCATATTTTTTTGAGAATGCTGTCTTTGAAAAGAGTCTTAATGCTTCTTTTGTGGCTCTCATCCCAAAGAAAGGAGGTGCAGATAATATTAGAGACTTTCGACCGATTAGCTTGCTTTGTGGTGCATATAAACTGTTGACTAAAGTGTTGGCAATTCGTTTGAAAGAGGTGGTGGGAAAGATAGTGTCAAATCTCCAAAATGCTTTTGTGGGGGGATAGACAAACTTTGGATGCTGTGTTAGTGGCTAATGAGAGTCTTGACTCTAGGCACAGGAGTGGGAGGTCGGGACAGATTTACAAGCTGGACATTGAGAAGGCTTGCGATCATATCAACTGGGATTTTCTGTTGTGGATCATGGACAAGATGGGGTTTGGAGCAAGTTTGAGGAGGTGGATTCGCTTTTGTATGTCTACGGTGAAATTCTCGATTTTGGCCAATGGTTCTCCGGCAGGTTTCTTCCAGTCTCACAGAGGTCTGTGTCAGGGGAATTCGCTTTCTCCTTTGCATTTTATTTCAGGAACGAAAGTCCTTAGTTGTATGATGAGAAAAGCAATTACGGGAATTTTCTAGAAAGTTTTGAGGTGAGCAGAGTGGTTGGTCAACCAGTTTCAATATCCCATTTGCTTTATGCAAATGACACTTTGATTTTTTGTGGGGCGAATGAACAAGAATTAGGGTACCTAAGGAGTGTTCTGCTTTGTTTTAAGGCAGAGTCTAGCTTGAAAGTGAATATTGCAAAATCATCCTTGATTCCTATAGGAGAGGTGCTAAATGTGGAGGCTCTAGTTGCTGTTTTTGGGTGTAAGGTGGAATGTTTGCCTACGGCTTGTCTGGGCTTACCTCTTGGTTCTTCTTTTAAAGCCAAGTCTGTTTGGGATAGGATCATTGAGAGATTTCATAGAAGGTTGGCGGGGTGGAAAAGACAATATTTATCCGAATGAGGGAGGCTTAAATTGATCAAGAGTACTCTCTTGAGTTTGCCAACATACTTTATGTCTCTTTTTACCATTTCGGTCTCAGTTGCTAAGAGACTTGAGAAGTTGCAAAGAGATTTTCTATTGGGCGGTATAGGGAAAGAGTTCAAGTATCACCTTGTTGATTGGAAGACTATGTGCTCTCCTCTAAGAGTAGGTGGGTTGGGGATCCGTAGGCTTGTGGTTTTCAATCAAGCTTTTTTGGGGAAGTGGTTGAGGAGATATGATTGTGATAGGGCTAGATTTTGGAGGAGGGTAGTGTTTTCGAAATATGGGGGTAATTGGGAAGATTGGTCGCGCAACAACTCTATGCTTCTCATGGGAAAGGTTAGTAGAAGGGTATTAGGAACATGGACAGTTTTCATGTTTTTTGGAGACAAATTCAGTGTGTGGTGGGTAATGGTGCTAGAATTTAGTTTTGGAGTCACTGATGGTGCAAGGATGAGAGTCTTGAGGTTTTGTTCCCTACTCTAGTTAGGATAGCCAACGATAGAGATGCAGCAGTAGGTGATTACCTAGTTAGTGATGCTGATCATATTTTTTGGGACATGCTTTTGGAAGAGATCTTAATGATTGGGAAGGGGAGGAAATGATTGCTCTCTTGGGTTTTCTTCATGGCTTCTCTCATGGAGGAGAAGGCACTGACTCAATTAAATGGTTGGGTTATGGTATGGGAGCTTTTAAGGTGAAATCTTTTTTTAAGCTCCTTCAAGGTTAGCAAATTTCTTTTTTTCCTTGGAAAGGAATTTGGGTCTCCAAGGCTCTTTCCAAGGTGGCTTTTTTTGCTTAAACGGTGTCTCATAGTAAAATCCTCACCATTGACAATCTCATTAGAAGGCAGCATATTATTGTTTATTGGTGTTGCATGTGTAAGACTGATGGGAAATCAGTAGATCACCTTCTTATTCACTGTGGTGTGGCTTTTGGGGTATGGGCTTTGATTTTGGGATGGTTTGGTATTGAGTGGGTGCTCCCCAAGCATGTATCGAATCTCTTGCTCTCTTGGAGGGTGCGAAAGTTGGTAGGAGAAGGAAAAAGGCATCGTTGTTGGCGCCTTTGGCTCTAATGTGAATTATTTGGTGTGAACACAATAGAACTTTTGAAGGAACTGAAACTTCTATTGTACATATTAAAAGTAGATTTTTGTGCTTTTTGTATAGTTGATTCAAGGGTTCTGTAGATCCTTCCCTGAACCAATTTTTAGACTTTATGGAGTTTTGTGATTAATTCCATTTGCATAGAAGGCTTAGGCTTTGCTTAGTTTCTTCCTGTACGGGTGGCACTCCCTTTCTGCCTACTTCTTTTAATACTAATTTTACTTATCAAAAAAAAAAAAAAAAAATCAAGTGTTTGACAAATGTCCTGCGTAACTTACAGGCTATAATATATAAGAAAAATATTAGCTTCAAACAATGCTCTAACAAAGACTCAAAGTTCAAGACATGAGTTTCAAGAATATATAATCCTAATTTATGTGCACCGTGCATTCCAATTTCCATTTGAGGCACTACTCAAACCAAGCCTCAAAAAAAACCATGCCGACTGGTAACACGATGGCTATCTCCTCTCAAAAATTCACAATCCTAAGAATCTCCTGGTGACTAGAAAATCAATCAGCAACTTCTTCCTATTATCACTTCTGAATCATGTTCTTAAAACTTTTTATTATTCTTTATAGTTGTCAAAATTTGTAAATGCTTGGGAAGGGGAGGGAATGATTATAAACAGAAAAAGAAAAGCCAAAAATGAAAACAAAAACTCTTACCAAGCATATCATCGTCGTTCTTGGATGGTAAACCATCACACCTTTGAGCTGTCCCCCATTGCATCCTATAGCAGGTATTGTGCTCAATGACAGATTGATGACTCCAATCTCCTCTTAGTCTAGGATTCAGATGCATAATCTTTGGTGGATCCTCCCCAACAACTGACTTTAACCCTTGCAATTCAACCATAAATTGTGAAACCAAGACCGAGCCATCACCCCTCCTCATTTTTGCAAGCTGTGGCACGTACTCACGATGTGCATAATGGGGTGTTCCCACCACCGTAATGGAAGAACCTGCAGCAAGCCCACAAGGAAGGAACATGATGCTGTCTCCCCTAGCTAATTCTACACCACTCACCGATACCCATGAAGGACAAGACTCTGGCTTCCCGTCAAGTATAGAACTCTGGCTTATATCCTTCTCATCAATTTTATCCACATCTTCCCATGCCTTCAAGCCTAATGTCCAAGCCTCATGTGCCATTCTTTCTAATACAGACAAATCAATTGTCCTATTCCTCCGCCTCATAATCTCACCAGTTATTCGACCATAACGATGCTGGAGAGGCTTTATTGGTGGGGATTCTCCTTTCTCCTCTTTCAATGGCTCCTTGCTTGGCATCACAGGCGCATTTTGGTTTTTGTTATCTTCTAATCTCCTATGAAATGTATCCTTATAGACAGCACCAAAAAAAGGTTTGCTCAAGTCTCCATTTTCAGCATCCCCAATTTTATCCAAACCCACATAAGTATCATCACCACTCAACACTGAAGCAATCTCTAAAAAATGGGGGAACTTGAAGGAAATAAAAATCAAGTACAATGCAGCCATACCGAACAAAAGATGTGACAGTTTGAACCTCCTCGCACCAGGAAGTTCACTTTTTGGCCTCTTCATCATCTAAATACCAAAAACAAACCTCAATTCTTCATAGAACCCAAATATGACTACAGCCCATTGCCATGAAGCACAAAAATACCAAGGTAAACACAACAATACAATAAATATGCGGAACAGAGGCGTCGCAATCTTCAACCCAAAACCAACTTCAATCTACCAGTTCAGATCAATAATCCCCCAAATTTCATCAGAACTAACCAGTAGTATTGAAGAGAAAATTGGGTTTATAGTGATGGCAGAAAAGATAGATCTGAAAAAGCTTGAATCAATCAAAGAAATTACCTTTCACCAACCAAAATTGTCACCATTCAACGACACATTATCAGGTGAAAATTCTGAAGACACACCAAATAGCATATCCTGGATGAAAAATTCAATGATAAGGCAATCGCAATAGCATGATTTGATCAACGACTGAGAAATTTCACCAGCATTCTTCAGACAGCTCCGATCATTGCCGAAATCCACCCTAACCTTTGTACAGACAATAAATATATATATATATATATACGAAAGGATAGAAGGACATTGTAAAGCAATAATTTCATCTGTATAAAGGTAAATAAACCCTAGTTTTTTTTAATCGCTCAAATAAAATAAAATGGTAAATAACCTTAACTTAAATTTTAATTTCTTCTATATAAGTTCTCTTAATATTTAAAAAAACATCAATTTAGTCTAATTTTTTAAAATCAGTTAAAAAATTAAATATTAATTATATTTTAGCCTTCTAAACTATAACTTAATATGATTTTATTCGCATTCAATTAAAAATAATTACATTTTTATCATCATAAAATTTAAAATTAAAAATTTATTTGGTCAAAGTTTTATACTAATATCTAAAACAATAGAAAAAAATGATTTCATGGCTATAAAATATTATAAATCATTTCAAAAAATCTAAAAAAATTAACAGAATGATTCATAAAAATTTTCTTTTGTGGGCCACCAATTATTAGCCCCAACAATATTAAGGAGATTTTAAAACTACGCATATGTTGAACAAGGACAAAAAAATTTTATATTGTATTTGATAAAAAATACTACAAGTGTTCAATTTATTATTTATTTTTGGTTAATAGCATTAATATGAATTTAAATTCTTATAATTTATGGGTAAACTGTAACGATTTTTATTTTAGCAGAAAAATTAAAACTAAATCATAGTTGAGAGGCTCAAAGCGTAACTAATTTTTAATTTTTCTAACTTATTTTAAAATAAGGGATCATATTGACTTATTTTTAAAAGTTAGAGACCTAATATAAAAAAATTAAAATTTAAAGATAATATTAAAATTTGAGATGAGATTAGAGGGACAAAATAATTACTTACCTTAAAATAAAAAATAAAAAAGGCAAAGCAGAGGAAAACAGTGATCTACAAACGTGCACGCATGTAATTATGTGTATATCTTGGCTCTTAGTGAAAAGAAACTCCAAATTTTGGTATCGTACGTAAAAAAAAATGTAATTATTTGTCTAACCCTTCACTGAAACAAACTCAAAATTTTTGTGCCAAAACTTGAAAAAGGAAAAGAATTGGGTTCATGAAGAAAAGTCAATTTTACATTTTGACCTCAAAACTAAGCAAAATTCTGGTTTTTAATGTTTATTCATGAATGATGTCCACTTTTTAACGTTTTCCCAACGTTGTTTGCTTGTTGTCTGCGTAGGAATCAATAAATAAATAGATATTATATGTTGGGTAAATTATACTAACAACCTGAGGTTTTGTAAAATGTAAAATATTACTCCTGATATATTAAAAATTACTTTGAACTCCCTGTCAGAGTTTGTTTGAAAACGATTATAACTGGATTTGTTAAATTACATTTCTACCCTTACTTATTTAAAGCTTATTGTAATGAAAAAATCCAACTATTAGTTAAATAAAACATCATTTTCTTCTCTCTCTCTTCTCCATCTCTCTCATCTTTCATCCTACACCAATCAAACCAAACCAAGCAACCCACCACCATAGTTAACTGCCATGGCAGACTATCACAATGAAACAAAACAATCAAATTGCTCTCATTTTCTCTCTTCCCCGTTCTGTCTCTCCACCTCTGGGCGCATTGCCCTTCGTCCTTCCCTTTTCCCTTTCCCTTTCCTCTTCCCCCATTGGTCCGGTATTGACGCTGACCATGGTTCACCTGGTTCAGCCCCAATCACTACCCCCTTTTCTTGCTCTTTTCTCTTCCCCCAAAATTGCCATGTCAATCTTCGAACCCAGATTGCTGAAACCAAATCGCCAAACCTCAATAACCCAAATCATCGAGTCTCAAACCTCCATGGCTACAATCCCAAAACTTTATTGTCGAACCCAACCTCCATGGCCACAAACTCACCACAACACTGGCCACAGTGACCACCATCAAACAATTTCGAAAACCCACTTCGCTTTACAAGGTATCCAATAAGGGTTTGTTGAATTCCACGCACGCAAAATGGATTGAACATAGCACAACCCATTGAATAAGTCGGCCGATTGGGGAGAGAGAGAGAGAGAGAGAGAGAGAGTCGATGGTTGTGAATTTGTGGAGAAAGGGAAGGTAACGGCTACGATATAATTTCATTATAAAGTACGAGCTTTGTTCTAGCCTCCGATTGCCACTCTCGACGTTGTTAAAGCCTTGATTGGATTTGATCCATCATTTCTGGTCATTGTGCTCATAGGGTTTCGTTGGAGGTGATGGTGAACTGCGACAGGGGGCCAAGGGTTAGTGTGGCGGAACTAGGTGCGTTCACTTTGTGGGGTGGTTGTGATGTGGAGTAGGATGCCATAGCCCCTAAACTACCACTAAGGTAGTGGTGGTATTGTTGGCCAGTGGTGGCAAACACTATGAGAGAGAGAGAGAGTTATGGGGTGATAACTATTGTGGCGATAGCACTGCAAATGTGTCTTCTCTGAATGAGTCTTCACGGTAGGAAAGAGAATGAGATCGGAGAGGCGATGGTGGGCCCAATTCACTGGGGCTGTGAAGTTGGTTGATGGTGGCAATGTGAGGCTACGAGAGAGAGAGAGAGAGAGAGAGAAAGAGGGAGAGAAACCCGTAGGGGCTGGAAATGGCGAGGGTAAGGGATAAGAGAGATGAGAGATATTAGTTTTTTTATGTAATTTGTTTTATGTTTATTATATTACCAAGGGCAGTTTAGGAAATTTAAAATGTTCACTTTTGACTATGTAACTCGGTTAGTCAACCAACGCCCTTAATGGGAAGGCTTAATTTGTTATAAAATTTTAAAAGTAAGAGTGATCAGTGTAATTACATTCTGTAAAATATCAAGGATGGTCAGTATAATTTACCTTATATGTTTGTAGTCCGAAAAAGTGATGGCTGATTAGTCGGCACAAACATTTTATAATTCAAAATATTGGCCTCTCAAAACATAGAATTTTTTTTTAAAAATAAGTCAACACATTGAATTTTCTCTTTTATTTATTTATTTGTTTGTTTATATTGTAGATAGGCTAGGGTGAGTCGTGCTTTACTAATATGTTTTTGAGTTTTCTCTAGAATTTATAAAAATTTATTCTCTATCTATGTTTCTCCTGAAGAATTGAAAATGGCTGAAAGTAATTTTTAAAGTTTAGATAGGGACAAAAATCCTATTGTAAGGGAAGGTAAGCAAGGTGATAAGACTCCTCAACCACGTCCTCCCTACTAGTTTGGAAAACGACTAAAAACGTTTGTTAATTTTAAAAATGGCTAAAAAAATTTTGTAAAAGGAGGTGACTCAGGTGAGCGAGTTGAAACTCAGACCATCCTTTTAAGTGACTTGCTTATGTTTAAAAAATGTATGTGTTGTTGCCTATTCTACAAGGCCAGCGGTTGATATGTATCTTAATGCACAATGCTCTTGTGACTTTAAGGTAAGGGTAAATATTGGTTGATTCGTGCTGATTTCACGTCACTTCAAATTCGGGTGAGGCTTATACTATATATAACGTTTATTGCGTCTAAAATTAAATTTCAAACTCGTCCAATACAAATATTAGATGTTGAGACTGGCCCAAGCTATTCATTTAGTCTTAAAAAAATACAAATTGAAAATAAATGATGTGTTAATTAAAGTAATATTTTTATTAATTAAAAGTAAATGTCAAAATCTTGTAACTAATGTTTTTAATAAAAATTTTTCTTTTCTATAAACAAAACTAAATAACATAAAATTTAAATACCTATTTTATATTAAACTATATAAATATATTACTCTAAATGTATTTTGGTTTAGGTTGGACTGAATTGGATTTTAAACACAATTTTCAAACCTATTGATTAGCATATTCAGATTTAAAAAAATTCTTAAACCCTATAAATAATGGGATGGGCTTAGCACACCATTAAGTCCATAACCACCGGTACTTCAATGCCTAAAAAGGTTAGATATACCAACTTTGCTCACGTATTATGAAAATGTTATTTTCATGTCAATGAAAGAATAACCTATTAATAAAAAACAAAAAATATATATTACAAGATTATTTGTATGGGTTAACAAGTCTAATTTTTTTTTTTTTTTTTTTACAGAACAGTGTTACACAAGCAATATAAGTATAGGGAATTTACAATTATAACTGTTCCACATCGAACCCCTTCCCATGGTTTGTCCCAATCCTCAATGAAGCTGCTAATCGTCTCCACAATTTGCCCCATTAATACTCAACCGAGGTTTTTAACAAAAACAAAAAAAAAATGTTCAAACAAAATCCTTGTTAGGCAACATCTAATCGCCGTTCTTGTCACACTACCGGGTTTCTCTCTTTCTCCGGCTACCATTGTAACCTCCTCTCTCTCTCTCTCTCTCTCTCTCTCTCTCTATACATGTGGCACTGGCACCCGTCCAAGATCCCCATTCTGTGTGTTTCCAATTTTTTTTTTGAAAGGATAGTTGCTTTGGAAGTTTTCAACCACCTAGCTGAAATAAAATAATTCTGCGATATTTTATATAAATTAAGATGTGTCAACCTAAAGAAAAAGAAACGATATAAAATTGCTTGTACTTGTTGGATTTTTACAGGCAACCAAATAAAAATAATGAAATTTAAGCGGAATGCCAATATATTTTTCTCTCAATTTTTAGACCAATGAAAAAAAGACACAAAGAATTAGACTTCTATTACCTCATTTTTCTCTTCACTTGTTTTTTTTTTTTTTTTTTTTCTCCCAACAAATTTTAAAACCAAACAAAGGATAAAGGATCATTATTATATATGTATACAGCTAAGGAAAAGAAGAATCCTTACAAAATTGAACCAAATAAAAATATTTAGTACTCTGTAACATCATCTAACCTTATTCCACTAAATTGAACTTCATCTAACGGAGCAACGATCATTGTGTCGAATAAAAAAACGTCACGTTGTGCGTTGTGCTTTAGGAGCACTCACTAACTTCTGCAAAGCTTGGCATGCTTTAGGGGCACTCAATAAATTCTCCAAAGCTTGTGCTTTCTCTACTATATTAAGGACATGTTTGGTAAAGCTTAAAAATCAAGTTTATTTTAATCTTGTTAGTAAAAAAGTTAAGTTTTTTTTAATTTTTTTATTTTTCTGATATTAGTTTAGATAAAAATAAATAAAAAAACAAAAAAAAAGTCAAAAAGTTAACTTTTGTTGACTTTTTTACTTATAAGCTTATCAAAAAGCTAACTCATAAACAGTATCAAATATGCCCAAAAAGACCGAGTGAACAGTAAGTCTAAGCTTTTTTGCCCATTTTGAAGGATTTTGCCCGTGTCTTTTTCATTCTTTTGAACTCTTTTACCACTACATTGCAGACTTCTGGGTCTACGTACTGTGCACAATGCGATCCCGAATTTGCCCTTGTTTTCTTCCTTTATTCCGGCGCTGTTGTGGCGTGTTGTTGTGGAGGGAGGCGTCGTTTCTCACCTGCCATTCTGACTCCTTGGCATCCGTGTGTGGTGGAGAGCAATCCACCTCCTGCGCACTCTCACATCGGTCGAAGCTGCTGAAAAAGCAAGGAGAAAGGAACTTAAATTAAAGACTCCCTCTGTACGTCATCCCTCTCTCTCTCAGCTCTTAAAATCTCTAACACTAACCTAAAACTATCTCCATTCATCTTTCGTTTCCTTTTTCTTCTCTTTGCTTTTCTTTATTTATCATGTCATCATCAGTAAAGATCTTCAAATCGAAATCTACATTAAAATCAAACGGAAAGCCCTTGATTTTGGAAGCCATCAGAGCAACGAAAGAGCTTTGAAGAATCATTATACTAATTTATGCTGACATCTAAGAAATTTGATTTGTTCTAATCGTGGGTTTTGTTGATTTTGTATGTTCGTATATTTTTTCTCAGCACGTACTCGATTTGTAAGCGTGGGTTTTGTTTCGATTTAGCATGAACTTGGTTTTGTGGATGTTGTTTATTCGAATATTTGCCCCGGTACTTATTCGATTTTAGTTAATTTGGTATATAAATTGCGATCGTCTATTTCTTCTTATTATTGTCATGAAGAAACAAGATCTTGATTTATGAAAAAAAATAGATATTTGTTATTTGGGTTCTTCTTTCCTTTGAATGCTTGTTTTTTTCATTTATATTAAATCTTTCTTTCTGATGGCATTTTATGGTGTTTTTTTCGCTTCTGCAGCTCTTCGTTCTCTGTTTTGTTAGGTTTGTTTCTCCTGTTCATTTGGGTTTGTGATAAGCATTTTTGGTATTTAATGCTTCATATTTAATTTGAGGGTTTTTCTCTTCACTGGAGAGTTCACAATTTCTTTGATTATTTTTAATTTCATTAAGTCCTTGTGGTTCAGGTTTTCTACGTGTTTTGGAGGAGTGATTATTTTGCTTTGGCCATTGTTGGTGATTATTTTAGAAGAGTGACTATTTTTATTGTGTGTTTTGTATGTGGTTCAGTTCCTGTTCCCATCATAGGTGATTATTTTGCTTTGAAACAATTGCTTTGATTATTTTCAGTTTGTGTTTTAGAAGAGTCGATGGTGAATTTTATAGGACTTTAAAATCAGATCACACATGCACCTATAATGGGCTGCAAAAGAATTCCCCGGTCCAATGATGGGAATACATTTTTGTTTGGATCTCTATTATATTTATGCTTACGGAATCCCATAATGATGCTGACAACCAAGCAACACCACCATTAAGGTTGAATAACGTTTTTTTTTTTTTTGAATCTAAAGCTCCTCTAAACTTATAAGAGGTAAATTCTCTTGGTATAAATGAGCACACATTGGAGCTGTTCGATTTTTGAGCACACATTAAGCACATTGGGTCTCAATTTGTTACAGAAGTCCTTTGGGTCTTTTGTGTATAAAAAAGCTTAACTAATCACCCATCTTCGCTTGTTTAGCTAATCACCCATTTAATTTGTTTTATTATTGGGTGCGCTTCACTTTTTGCATTATTTCTATCTCTAAGTACTAAGAATATCGTATATAGTTAAAGTGTGATTTTGTGGATTTATGATATTATTTTTTTTAGAAATTAAGAAAACCATTAGAAGAAATAGTTGAGAAGCTTCAGATTTTTTAGGCAATTTTTTATTATATTTTTGTAATTTTATAATTATTTATAATTTATTTATGAAATCACGATTTGATGCAATTGAACTTGTAACCGTGGTCCCTTGACAGTCCGTACCTCAAAATATTTCTGTTTCTCAAAACATTCGTGTTTCAAAACATTCGATTCTCATTTTCAACTGTGTTTTGTTTTTGACGCCATAGTGATTGATTTTAATGGCATTGGTTAAGTAGCCCCAAAATCTAATATTTTTGTACTCGTGTTTATGGGTTTTAGGCTTACTCGGTGTCACGAGCTGCCCTTCAAGGCCGGGTTCATGCCCTCATTTTCCAGTCTCGTGTCAACTCTACTATGTTTGTACATATTGTATAGAGTGTAGGAATGTAAGTTTGGAGTCGGATGTACGCGTAGATTTTCCCATGTCAAGGTGTGCGGCATCCAAGTTAGTTGTGTCCTAGCCCTATCGAGAGGAGGATAGTAAGGTGAGTCCAAGTCCCTACTTGTCGGTTGTTGGCTAACTAAACTCCCCACCTAATTGTAGTCTGGAATTGCTTTGTATATGCAATAAAAGTGATCTTATTGCTTGTAAATTGTGTGCCCATTGCCTTCGTTGTTGCTTTAAACGTTCTTAGCTTGTTACTTCCAAATTGCTTACTTGTGCACCTTCGGGTGTGTGTGTTGGCTTTCATTTGCGAGGTGCCCATTTGGCTGACTTGTCTGGTGCCGCCCACGACAAGTGCCACACGGCCTAACCCACTTGAAAGTGTTGGACCGTGACACTCGGGCACCTCAACTAGTAGTATCAAGTATATGGCTATCAGAAGTCTAGAAAAATATGAATTTTAATATCATTTCAAACCACAATATTTCAGCACAAAATGCAATCACCAGTTTGTTATCTGAGATATCTGCTCTCTTACATTGAACCCCAGTTACTTTTTCTATGTAATTGCTCTACTTTCTTTTCTTCTTTTTGGTTTCCTGCTTCTACCCTTGATAACAAATACTAATGACAGTTAATGAGATATTTTTGTTCCTTTTATTAAATCTCAACCTACCACTAGACCTAAGATTACAAAATGTCACTCCCTATATAAGACTTAATTATGTATACTTATCATTTTTATTTATTTGGCATTTAATAGTAACCACTATGATGAGTGATTTGAGAACCCTATTAATTTTAAAAATTGCATAAGCTATCTTATTCTTCTTGGATGGTTATTATAATTTGTTTTTTCTTTTTTCCTAATGTTATTAAATTTTTGCTGACAATCTTATTATCACATCAGTAATATACAATATACATTAATGGTAATAATAATGTCATTTGCTATTCAATATTTGTCTTTCAACTCATCCTAACACCAATTCACTACACGAGGCTCCGGCTAGTGCCTTGTGTAGAGTCTGGAAGGTTCAGGTTTATGCAAATTAAATGGTAATTGACTCTTTTATTATTATCATTATTATTTTATACCTGAAGATGTAGATTCAACTATGAAATAAAAGTAATGGGATAAGAGATTGTTGTAGACATTTTCTAATAACATGGTCTGCTTATCTGTAACCTAATTAGCGGTTAATTAAAACCATCCGAAAAAAAGGGGTTATCCAGGACCAAAAAAAAGTATATTAGTTTTTTATGTCATTAATAAACATTACAAATAATATTTACTTTTATTTGTGATATTAATATTGTCATCTCCAAATTTTAGACACAGACTTCTTAGCCTAGATGCCTTGTTATATGATAATTTAACAGGCTTTAGATTCCTCTATTCCCATTAGCAACAAAAGAAATATTTTTAAATATCTATTGCTTTTCATCATAAGAGTAATCTATACGTAATTTTATTTCTTATCCCGTTTTTCTTACTTAGATTAGTTGTTAACACACATTCATATATAACTGAACTTTATTAACATCTGCATCTCAAACAAGTACAGAAATTATCCAAAGAAAAGTGCAGAAGTAGAGTAAAACCATGATTTTAACTCTTTAACACGATCATTGTTCTATATCCTGGCCGTATTGTCTTGTAGTTCATTGCCAAAATGCTTCAATCTTAGAGAATTATTTCCAAAACTTGCAGACTATACGTAGGGCCGGTATGAATGGCGTGTTGCCAACATCAGCTAGTCTCAAGGGCAGCCATTGAATCAGTCTTATAGTTATAGCAATTCAATGGCCATAAAAGGCCTAAACACCAATGGATGGCCTCTCCTCTAAGCAGGTCCCCTGAACTTTGTGAACATGTTTAGCACTTGGAAAATTGCACTCGTAGTTAATATGTAAAACCATTGCTTGATGCGATGGAGTAAGTCCCAAGTAACTACGATGGCTAAGAAAATGCCCCATATGATGAACATGAGTGAGCTGAGCCGATTTGGAACAAAGACAGAGACTAGTGAAACAGGTGAGAGAGCTCCAAAGATGGAAATGACATGCTTGATCAAGATTCGTGAGTAGATTAGGCTCATCACTTTCACTTGATATTGTTGTTTCATAGCTAGTGTCAAGCCGTAAATGAATAGTGGTACCATGAAAAGAGTCATCTTTGTATGGTGTGTTTTGAATGGAGAATCATCTTTATTCTGGTACTTAATTTGGATTAGGGCAATCACCAATCCATTCAACGAGAAGTACACACCATGGCATGCTTTGGATGAGATGAATAGTCGCACCCATGCAGGAAATTAAGAAAAATACGATTAGGACTTCAAAACTAAAACTTATAACTATTTTAGGGTTATAGTTTAGGCTCTAGAATATGTGTGTGTTGTTTGTTAGTGTCTCCTAATTTTAGTGCAAGAATGCAATTACCAAAAGTTAGAGGTTGCCAAATAGAGAAAATTTGAGCGCTAGTGATCTTATAATTAGTAGAGCAAAAATAAATTTCTTGATAACTACATTATTCTGTATATAAATTCTTTATGAATTAGCTGATTTTATAGCATATTACCCTACCATAAGTAGGTGGAATTGGATAGAGAAAAAGACATGTAAAAAGAAAATTACTTTTATTTACAACATCATGCAACTTATCAAAACATAATAGCTCTTCATCTTTGAAAGATAGGCAAAGTAGTTTGCCATCCTTAAGTGAATCGGGTTATGAGTTTATTTGTACAATACTCCTTTCGAATACCACCCATTCGGCGTCACATTTTATTACTGGTGCAATCCACATGGGACTAACAAGTTGAAGGGATTGGACGCTCAAGGCCCAAATTTTTTTTATTAGAAATGATGTAAGTAATGCCTCTCTCTCTCTCTCTCTATCTCTTTGTTTTTGCTTTTGTTTCGCCAAACAATAAGATATAAATCAATGATATAACAATTTAAATATTCATATAAGTCCAAAAACCACCTCTCTCTCTCTCTCTCTCTCTCTCTCTCTCTCTAAATCAATAATATAACAATTTAAATTTCATACAAGTTCAACAGCCACCTCAATCACCTTTTCCATGGGTAAGAACTTAAGGTCTCAGTAACCAAAACATGTACTTACATGATTACACCAGCAATCAAACATCCTTGATCCATGTACATTTTGGCAATATATATCGAAATGAAAGAAAAAAAAGGACAGGAAGTGATATTAAGAAATGCAAAGAAAAACCCAACAAACAAAACTCCATACAAAGAAACTCTAAAATATTCTAATGCTTCATTTGAAACCTGAATTTTTTATTAAAAAAGTAAAAGAAAAGAAAAACATGATGAAAAATAAAACAAAATTATTCTTTTATTTTGTTTAATTTTTCTTCACATTTTTTTTTTTTACCAAAAATTCAAATTTCAAACGGAGCGTTTAAGACTCCTGGAGGAGATCAGTAGAATGAATAAGCCAAAGGGAGCCTTCCTGTTGATTAGCTATTTTCTGGTCAAGGCCAACTAATTGCAATGGCAAAATTAATAGCACCTATTCACACAACTATGTGATTGAAGCCATTCAACTCTATCCTGAAAAATATTAAACAAAAACCAATGCAATTGAACCCTATTTTCACTCTCTTATTTGAAAACTCGCATTCAAAACAAAAACATTTTTCTTAATTAGAAATTCTTTAAAATATATTGTGGTAACCATCTAGAAACTCATTCTCATAATTTTCAGTGTTTTTATACTGTCAAATCTAATTATTTGACAATAATATATAATTTTTTTTAATAAAAATCTATATATATTGTGTAGTATTGATATTTAATTTGATCTTACAAGTATTCTAAATACTTTACATTTTTTAAATAGTTTTTAATATATTTTGTTTGATAATACTTTATTTAATTTTATATTACTATACCTAGCGTTTTCTGCTTCTCATAATTTTTATAAGTCACGTTTCACACTTCTGTTTTCTGTATCGGTTCACTTTCACTCTGCTGGCAACTATGCCCTTTCCTTAAAAATGTTCCTCTAGGCCATGTCTGAAGACTTAACCCCCATTATGGGTCAAAATTCAGAATTATAGGAGGAGAGTGGGTACCTAAGCCAAAGGCTTAAGCACTTCCGCATCTACCGTATGTTTTGATTTGCACAAACCAACCATACAAACTGAACTGACAGGAAATACATTTTGAGTTCACAAAAAAGAAAAAAATGAAGGGAGCAACCAAAAATAAACAATATATTCTCATATTTTATAATCCATGGCTAAGGGAATGTTTGGACATAACTTATTTTACTATCTCATAATTTGTTTTTAAAATGTTATTTGGCTCACCCTCAAATAAGCCACTTAAAAAGGTTGTTTCCCAATTTTCCACTTAAAAAGCCATTTATAGAGTTAAAACATTTTTATCAAATGTCACTTAAACAAGTGGCTTGTGAAAATAACTTATAAGCAGCAGTGCAGCACAAGCTAAGGCCAAATTTGCAAGGAATGAAAAATAAAAAATAAAACGAAAGAAGAAGATATATATATATATATATATATATATATAGGTATAAGTTAGGGATGTCAATTGGGTCAGGCCGGGCCGTGGTCCCCCAGGCTTGGGCAGAGTTTTGCAAGCTTTCTCCATTTTGTTGGGGACTGCAGAATTTCTCATTACCTGACGATAGTGTATACGCATACTATCAAAAATTATGATCTGATTAGCATAACCTAATCTACGTGATTAGAATCATACATTCGAGATCTCTCTGGTTTGATCCCGAATAACAAGTATCAGCAACAAGCACAAATCGACAAGCTCGAACTCAACCTTCGGACTTCTGCTGTATTTCTTGTACACGCCTTGTTCTACCGAGAGTGGGCTCACCGCTGCTAGGGTTTCTCTTTCTCACAAAAACAAGTATATCTCAATTACAAGCAAAGTATAACGCTAGCAGCTCTTAGAGTGCGTATATATAAAAGCTACAACAGGAACAATAGAATCAGTATAACTAGGGTTTCCTACGCAAATAAGGATTCCTAATCCAACCAAGATTAATTCTTATTTACGTAAATTATAATTTATATCATTAATGAATTATAATTACACTCCCTGTTACACTAGGAATTATATTTCGAGCTCTATATTATTAAATGCTTATTTATCTCCCCACGTTAAGATTACAGATATTCGTCTATTAAATTAAATTACTGACAATTAAATTTAATAGACTTATTTAATACTTTGAGACCTTCCACTTAACTTATTTGATATGTCGAATTTATAATCCACCTGCAGGGTTTGACATAATCAAAACTTATAAACTTCCTCAAGGGGGTATCATCAATCCCTATACGGGGACGTGGATTCCATCAATAATAAATATTTACCATGCACATAATGTTATTGTCCAACTCATTGAGTTTATTGCCCCACAAAGAATCTCACTCTTCTGCGAATCAAAACAATAAACACTACATGCACGTGTCTATTTATTATATCAGGATTAAGAGCATATGCATTCATAATAATTATGAGGTATTAACTGTTTTATATAGTCAGTATAAAAACAATTATCTTAACACGGTCCTGTTTAATACACATAAAGTGTACTAGTGTAGGTAGTTAGAACTATACCGTTCTCTATAGTCAAGACAAACATATTAAAACCTTGTACTACAGTCCTACTGATAGTGTGTCCAGTTCCATCTAATACTGTGAACGATAAGCTTATATTCCATAAGAACCGATGATCTGATCTTCCGTGTGTAAGCCGTACTCTACACACCAAATCATTTACTGTATATAATAGGAGACACACATACATAATCATTGAATAAATAACGCAATGCAAACATTGCTCATACAGATTCTCATTAAAATGGAATAACTAATTTATTAATAAATACTAAAACCATTACACGAAACATATTTTTTAGTATAAATTTCTAACATTGGACCGAGTCAAAATGTGAAAGGGAAGGCCCAAGCCCAGCCCACGGCCCTAGGGACGGGCTTGGGCTCTGGCTTGGGCCTCCAGCTTTTTGGGCTGGTCTTTGGGCCAAGCCTCTTTGGCCTATTTTTTTTTTTTTTTGTAGCATTATGTTTTTAAAACTAATAAATTTAGTTATAATAAATTATACACTATGATTCTATGAATTAGAAATGTATTTGTAAGCTTATATATATTTAATTTCTTTGAAACTATGTAAAAACTTTACACTTACATTTATTATATAATTAATAAGAATTACTAAGATAAATTATTTATACAATTACATTTATAAAATTAATGAATGTGCTAAAAAAAAATAAATTTGAAAAGAGGGAGTCATGGGTATGGGTGGGAGGGTTTAAAAAAAAATTCAAATTGAATTTGAAAGGAAAGAGCTGTTAGGGGGGTTCACGGACTTACGGACAGGCTTGAGCTCGAGCTTCAAGCTTGCAGGTTGGGCTTCTAGTAGGGGGGCCAGGCCCGCCCATAGAGTGCTTAGGTTTGGGCAGAGCTAGGCCTAAGTTAGGCTCGGGCCTTGGACGGCCCATGGGCCTCAGACCAAATTTACCTCCCTAGTATAAACTATAACCGAAAACTCTAAATTCTAACATCTGATTTTGCATACAAAGTTTTTTCTAAGAGAAATTATTGGATTTTCTTGGAACACCACGTTATCCCTCCTCCTTTCACATTGCAATAAATCATCCTCTAACAAGTATCCTGGAGACTCGCATAATAAGAAATAAGTCATTGCATTATAAGAGGAGAATGATGAGAGATCACGTGGTACTTCCACACAACCCCAAAATCTTTCCCAAAAAGGAAAGTTTGCAATAAACGCAAAAGACAAAAAAGAAACATCCATATGTTATGTAAGTTCATACTCCAAGTGAGTGAATCAACTCAACTAACCTCATATTGCGAAGACGATGATGACCAGCGCCCCTGCGACAATCAACCCTACCACTCATCATTCTTCCTAGATGCTTCAATTCAACTCAAACTCCGTTCAGCTTCTCTACATAAACACAGCTGCGATGCCCTCTATATATATATATATATATCAAAACTTTTTTTTTTCCTTTGGTTATTTGTCTCACTTAAGAAAATATTGAGTACAACGGTAATGTTATGTCATCATGCTGATGAATCGCTCTCAAATGTGTACTACAATTAAGCTTCCCCTCAAAAGTATGGGTATCAACCGATAGTGTCCGGTATCATTCTTTCCCAAAGGATCACACCCAATATAGGCAACACATGTAAGCAAAACAACCAACCAATTAGGTCAAATTAGTGAATTACTTAACGAATTGAAACTAACTAAAAATAGGACCGAAAATTCTTGTATGGTGAGAGGTTGAAGATTACTACACTAAACTAATTATACTTGAAAATTGAAGGCAATTATACTAAATTTAAAACAATTAATAAAGGGTTTGGACACAATAGATTAAATCTACCAAGTCTCTACGAGTTTCTCAATGGAGGAATTTATAACTCAAATTAAGGATTCACTCCGCAGAACCTTAATTCGGAAGATTTAGACTATGTAAGCGGAGATTCATGCTCAATTGGTTGTAATTGATGATCAATTGCTAAGATTCTTAGATGCAAATCTTAATTTGTGTAATACCTATACCAATTGTGTAATTGTGCATAAAAATTACTAAAAGTGATTATGCATCCAAGTTTTCTAAGGAATTACAATACAATTGATATGAATTTGAATGAGTTCATAAGATAGAACATTGATGCATATATATCTCCATTGAAGACCTTGAAGATCCTTGATAGATCTTCTCAATTGCATCCAATGGGGAGCCTAGCTACTTGATTCCATAGAAGAAACCATGAAGAATTGATAATTGCTCATTAATTGATGAAGGAAATAGTGTTTGGTTACAAAGAAAAGCTAAGAAAATACAAGAAAATATATAACAAACCCACTTTCTCTTTCTACAGTACGTCCTAACAGAAAATCTATTCAAAAGATGAAGTTCGATCCAAAAATTGGGTCATTTTCCAAAGATATAGCTGAAAAATATGCACAGGGAGCTCCGGGACCTTATGTACGGTCTAAAATACCATACGTACGGTCAAAATACTATACGTATGGACTTTGTACGATGCCAAATATGCTGAATACAGCCTTCTGAAGTTTAGAATTTTGGCAGACTGTACGTACGGTGAACAGTACCGTACGTACTGTTGAACTACAGTACGTATGGTTGGCTTTCACCATACGTACGGTAAGCCACCATACGTACGGTCAACTTATTTTGATAGATTTTTAAAAGTTATTTAAAATCGATATATTATGGATTTCGGTAGCCTTTTTGGTTTGGGAGATATGACGCTCCAAAGTTTCAGCTCTGCGTTCTTCAACTAGTTGTACCATAGCTTTAACAGCTTGTACCTTGACAGCATCATCTTGAAAAATACATTCTCCTTTCATCCGAAATGCACCCGAAACCCCTCACATTAAGCTCAAAACCTATAAAAAGCAAACTAACTTAGTTAATATTAAAATCTACTTAAAGAAGCATATAAACTCCTAAACTAAGGTTAACAATAGGCAAATTAAGATATTATAATTGCACTTTTAGAGTGCAATTAGATGACATGGTATAACAAGTCAATGATACATGACCATATAAGTGTTTGTAATCCTAATCACTTTGTTTTAGGCTGAAAAATTTACATTTTAAATTCAACATTACTAATAATTAGGATTTTCATGATTATGTGATTCTAAGTAATTGACTTATTGTATCACGTTAACATGATAACGTGGCACCACTATTGTACTCAATATTTTCTCGTCTCACTTGATCATTTGTCAATAAGGAATCTATTAGCTTTCCACTACTATTTTTTTTGGATCTCATCTTATGTCGTAACTTATGACTTTTTTGACTTAAGTTTGGCTGATCATAAAATTAACTTAAAAAAATCGCTTATCTTTAACGCAATTTTTTAAATTAATAATTTAAAAAAATAAAATTTTAAAAGTAAATTATAACTTATAAACTATCCATCTAAATTCCCCTAAACATATCTTGTCAGCCAGCTATTTGTTTTTGGGGCCTAACGTAATGCTCTTTCTTTGTTTGGTACGGTAGCTTCTCTATATAAGATTTTTTTTTACTGCTATTTCTTTTGGTAATTTATGCCAATGACATTTGCCAATTTAGGACGGCAAGAAATAATCGAAACGAAACGTTCCGCCAAGTTCTGGATTCCAAAATCGTAGACCCCATCCAATCATTCGGTACTCGAGTGGTGATCATTACCTAACCCAAACTAAACCGGAAGCCAGCTCTTATATATTTTCACATGATTTTAAAAGAAGTATGATTAATTATCATGTCTCAATGTTATTTGTATGATTGTATTTTGTGTAGACATACTTCTACAAAGCATTATTGTATAATAAGTCATTTTGCATAGAATAAAGGTAAAATATTGTAATAAATAAGCTAAGTTTTATGTAAAGTAATAAAAATCAATTGATCTGACCCAAATTTTCTCGGATTGAGTTGATTCCATTCTACGCTTGGGCCATTTCAATTCTACACTCGTGTTAGCTGGGCTCTTTATCTAAAAATTGAGAACTGATAAAAATCAATTCAGTTCTAACCCGAAGATCTATGCACACTTGTACCTCACTTGGCCATTAGTCAATTTCTCCTCTCAATTGGTCACATTTGGTGATTTGTGTCTTGGGACCTGATCATCAGTCAAAAGCTCCACTTTCTTTTTTTGCTATTTCTTTTAGTAATTTATGTTGAATGATCTCATTAATGTACTGTTATCTCTTTTGGTAATTTGTGTTTTCACTTGACAAATTTTTCACGATTGACAGAAAGAGACAAAGCGCACTGTGATTTCTTTTGGTAATTTATGTCCCAACTATACAAGTCCATTGGATGTATCGATGTTCGACATGAACAAGTGTTTCACCTCATTTTCATCTTTGGTGGGACCCTGATTTCCTGAATCTAGTCAAGTTTTACTGCTGTCAAAAAGTTATATATTATCACTCTATTTTTATATCGTTTCTTATTTTATTTAAAATATCAAGGCTTATTATTATATAGAGCGTGTCGAGATACATTGCTCTTAAAAAGTTTAGTTTCATATTTCTTAAGCATTTTCTTGGAACATTTTTTAAAGTATTTCAACCGTTAGACTATTTCTGAACAAAATCACATCGCTAAAACTGTTAAGTGGCTTTGATTTTTTTTTTCTTTTTTGTAAATATGATCTCTACACTAACACTCATGGAATAGTAACTCTATATTTTTTGGAAGGATATTTGATTTGAAAGTTTTCAAGCATCTGGCTGAAATAATATACTTCTGCCATATTTTACATAAATTATGAAATAGGTCCTTCCAAAGGATCCGAAACAATGACTTTCTATTGCTATGTTTTGAGTTGTTAAGGAAAAGAAAAAATAGAAGATATAAACTCCTTGTACTTGTTGTATTTTTATAGGCAACCAAATAAAAATAATGAATTTTTAGCGGAATGCCAATACATTTTCTTCTCAATTTTTTAGACTGGTAAAAAATAAGCAAAGAATTATGCTTCTATCACCTCATTTCTCTATTCATTTCTTTTTCCTTTCATTTCCCTTTCTGTCAACAAATTCTAAAAGCAAACAGAGCTTAAAGGATCATTATTATGTACAGCTAAGGAAAAGAAGTTCCCCTACTATATTGAACTTATTAGACATAATTGGATTAAGCAAAGAAAGACTTTCTTGCTCAAAAGGAACAAAAATGTATGTGAAACACGAGGTTTGAAGTGTCTTTTTTTTTTTTTTTTAACTATTATTATCTACTGTTGGCAACTAAACATTAGACTTTCATGATGCATGCTACAACAAATATTAACTATTGCTACAAAATTAATTGTGATAAAATGAAATTTGTCACAAAAGGTACACTTATTATGACGAAAATTTGTTTTGTCGCAATAAGCCAGAGGTAGAAATAAAATTGTTACAAACAAAATTTTCATCACAATAGTTTGTCACAATAAGTTCAAAATTGTGAAAAATAAATTTCGTCACAGGAGTTTATCACAACTACTATGACCGAGACTTTTCCTGGTAGTGGGAACAAATAATTGTTACAAAAATATCTTGTCACAATAAATTCGTGACAATAAATTTTTTTTTTTTGCATTTAGTGACAAACCTCTTTGTCATAATCAGTAGCATGTATTGATTCGAACTAGTTTGTTGCAAAAAGCTGTTTTTCATAAAAATAGTGACAAAAATAATTCGTCACAATAGGTTTTCTTTATTATGAGAAATATTTTTGTCACAATAAAGTTCTGTTAACTTTAGTTACAAAAAAATATTCATCACTATAAATTGGTAACAATAAATATTGAAGTGTAATGTAGAGTGACAAAACACTTGGTCACAATAGGTGTATGTTAGTTATTACAAAATTATGTTTGTCACGACAAATATACATATTATGATGAAATTACATTTTATAGCAATAAATCTTATATGAGGCAATAATTATGACCAAATATATTTTGTCACAATAGTTTATTGCACCAACGTGGTTTAATATTTGTTACAAAATAATATCATCACGATAAATATTCACATTGGAATGATGGTGATGAAATATTTTATCACTATAATTAACCATTATTGATATGAAATGTACAAAAAATACCAATTTAGGACAACTTATTCAATTATTATTTTTGTATATGACATATACAAGAGTGGCCATCAGCCCAACTGCTCGTTAAGTCTATCTAGCCTAGCCCAACTGCTTTTACGTAATGCATATATGTCTATACTATATTTACTTTTTATTTGAAGGCAAAAAAATAAATAATGTGTAGAAGGTAATGTAGCATGGTTTGAACTTGAAACCTAATTGGTTTGCAAAATGCATTGACACCAATTGGGCTTCTAATTGATTTTTTTAATAATTATTTGTATTTTTTAATTTAAAATTTACCACTTCAGCAAGAATGGGCCGGGTGAGCTTGGGCATCATAATTCTTAATTCAACTTGGAATTAAGATTTTAGGCTTGAATTGAGCTAGTAGGGGTTTGGGCCACAAAATTTTATTATAGTTTTGCCTAGGCTGGATCCACAACCACCTCTAATGCATTGTGACAAATTTATAGATATTATCACAATAATTTTTGTAGTTATAATGTATCTTTTGTTAGGGGTGTACAAAAGAACCGAAAAACCATTGAACTAAAGCAACTTAAACCAACTCAAATTGATTCAAATTGATTCTATGAAAGGATCAGTTCAGTTCTGGGTTCAAAATTTTAGAACCGATAAAGATTTGGTTGATTCTTAGTTTAGCACGGACTCAACCCAATCCGATCCATGCATATTCCACCACTTGTTATGCTCTAATTTTTGTAAGCTACTCAAACGATTGAAACAAATTTTCACAAATTATACCTATAGAAAGAACAAACTTTATCCTTCCTTCAAACTTGAAATCATTTTCCCTTCCCCACTTATCAGTTCACTTGTTCTCGCTTTCAATCTTTTTTAATATTTATTCTTTAGCATCAACCAGTTGTAGCATATCTTTGGACTCACACTAGAAATGGCTAAAATTACTAAATTCATATATTCTATATGTTAACCGTCCTTTTCTAATGGCAAGTAAATTATGATAAAATGAAAAAAGAAAAAATTGGTAAGTAATAAAAAGAAAATATAATATATTTTTTATTTATTAGTAAATTAGACATGAAAATAAAACCTGAAAGAATAATTAGGTGGAAAAATTCATTAGAGAAAAAGAATACTTAATTCTAAGTTCTTTTTGTTGTGACTCAAAGGGTGGTTTTTTGTTTACCTATGAAATAAGTGAAACAAAAGTATAATTTTTTTGCCAAAATAATTATAGTTATTGTTCAAATAATGTATATTCTTTTAAGCTTCTAAACTTTTATAATAAAGAAATATATTGAATCAACGATTAAGAAATGGAATAATCAAATTATACTTCTTTAAATTTCTTCTATTTTAAAATAAAAAAAAACATTTTAGTCACATTTTACCTGCTTGATTGAGTAGGATTATCACTCAAAACCACGTAAGTAATGTAAAATCCTTAATTTTAATCATTGTATATTGGGAAGGCATGGGAAATTCAACTTTTCCTATATCTTCTTCCCTCCCTCGCGGGTAAAAAATTAACTTCATTGTGAAGGTTTTTCAAAATTTTCCCTCTTTCCCGTTGAGCCCTAACTTTGCAGCCCCAAATTTGTTTGTTATCCTCTCTCTTCCTGTCTCTACCCCTCCCCCTCCCCCTCCCCGTCCCCCGTCCCCCTCCCCCTCCCCCCCCCCTCCAATGGTAGAGCAAACTACCTGCCATCGACGCACCTCCTCGCCGTCGACCCATCACCCTGCCTCTGTTTCCATCACTACCACCCTTGCTGTGAGGACCTAGTTTTAGTCACAACGATTACCCCTGGAAGTTCTTTGCGAAAGAAGTCACCTCCTTTGTTGGTATGTTCATCATCCTTTATTGGAATATGTCTAACGAACTGATTAATCATATTTGGGATTCCATGGATTTTTGTTCTTTTTCGTTGATACTTGAGTTTCTTGCTTTGCACATTTGTTTTAAAAAATCCAGAATAATAATAGCGTCAATAGACAAATTAATTGAACCTTTGACTATGTGCATCTGATTGTAAAACTCAATTTCTTGCTGAACACTACAGTAGTTAGAGGTGGAAGTTGTAAGGTCTTCTTGGCATGGTAGCACTGTGGGCACAACACCTTTATTCCTTATTAGGCTCGTGTTATTTGTTTTTCTCCTTGAATCTAGTTTGGACAGTATAATCTAAAAAATTGTTCTCTTCTTAGAATAGATATCCTTGTATGATGTGTCTGATCAATAAGGATGCAGAAACTAAGATGTGGATAAAGATGGAGGTTAAATGCAAAGCAAGGAGAATTATATAGAAAATTTAGTACTGAGAAGATTCATGATTATCACTTGGGATAATTTGAGTTTCAGTAGTATATGTATTCATATATGCATACTTGATACTCAAAGAGTACAATAGTGTTTACTGATACACTTCAATTAGTACATAAAAAATAAGGAAAAATGACTTCTAAATGAACCCCGATCTTTCTCTCACTTGAACCCAACATTGGTTCCAGTACAACTCATTACCGAAACCATTTCCTTGTTGCCATCTTTGCATCACCTATGCCACCACTCACCTACCCATCCAAGCCCAAAGACTGTTCCCCCCAAGTCTCTCAAGATCAAAATTAGCCACTTCCTTTAACTCAACTACCATTGTAACATAGGCCATCCTTAACCACGAGAATCGCTCAAACATAAGACAAGGTAAAAGTTGTCACTACTAATTCTTCTCTTTGTAAAAAATTTCTCACTGACTTAAAGCCAAACTAGAATGGGTCTGCTCATGGCTTCACTCAACTAAACTCTATGAAAAAACATTGAAATTGAGTTGAAGAACTAGGCATTTTATGATGAAATGATAATTGTATTTGGAAGTTTTTTTTCCCAGATTTTTGGAAATAAGTTCATTATTGATGTTTTCAGGGAATGAGTTAGGTTCTGGGATAATTGGGCTTGGCTGTGCCCTATTTTTATAATCCATAGCCAGACTAGCAAGTCAGGGTTTAGAGAATCAGACGAGTTCAATCTACCTGAAGGTTGCAAATTGAACTCTAACCTATTCTGTTAATTGGTCATTGAAACTTGAAAATCTTTACTCTATTGTGTTTATTATGGTTTGGGTAGGTATTGATATTAGATTCTTTTGAATTTGGCTTAATTTGGAGTAATCATTATATAATCCTTTTTGAGAATATTACTTCTATGCTTTTTTTTTTTTTAATCTTTGAACTCAATTGGGTTTGTGATTTTTGGTGGTAATTTACCCAGTTTTGTTGCCTATGCAAGCCGGCATATATACAATAGCTATTTCAATTTGAAAATGTACTAGCTATGGTGATAATAATGTGTTCATGGTAATTTTTGGAGCTAGTGTGGATTGGGATCTTGGTGGGTGTTTGAGTTTGATGATTTGAGATGTGTTATTTCTAACACATCGGTAATAACAATGTCACTGTAAAACAATGGCTAACGCTATATCCAATTTGGAAATCTGCTACCTAAGTGTTGGTTGTTTCTCTAGTGGGAGTGACACAACAATGATGTCACTATCCACTAGCTTGTATGGTGGCTGGTTTAGTCTATATGGGATTTAGGCAATATGTTTTGAACTGGTTCAATTTCTATGTTATTCTCTTCAACAATCTTATTCTCTTCTGTTTTGTTTAAACTTTTGTAAATTGAAAAAAAATTCTTCTAAGAAGTCTTATAAAATATTATACCATATTATGACAGTTGTTTGTTTCTCACCAACATGCACCGTGTTGTGCTTCTCCATATGATTTACCACTCCTCGTAGTTTATATTCTCCAAATGATTTACCACTCATCATAGTTAATATTCTCTTATTTTGTCTACAGTTGGCTACATTACCAGCTATCTTTAGCTTGTTTGATTTCGATAATTATTATTGGTTGGAAAGATCCTCCTTTGTTGTAGTTTTCTTGACGGTAGTTTTATTGAATTGTTATCACATATTCCTTTACCAACCCCAAGAGATGAATCTGTGACTCATTTAAGTTTTGAAACCAGAGCAGCCACGTATCCCCAGTCTCTCAGGTTTGATTTGTCAATCAAGGGGAGATTTCAGAGTTTGGCTTGTTCAAATAAATGGGCTACATTGTGTAGTCCAATTTTGAAATTTAAGAATGGGCTTTGTGTCTTTGATTTGTAGGAGTTAGAGGTAGTACATATTTCTTCTTTATTGGAATGTTATGTAATGGTTAGGAAGTTGTCAGAGAGAATGTGTTGATATCATATCATGTTTCTAAACTATGCAGGATGGAGCTTCTTTATGAAACACTTATCATGTATTGGCTCACAGTTGTATGTTTTAGAGTTAACTAAATTTAATTTTTTTTGCAGGTAGTTGGGACCTCTGATTTGACGGCGAAGTTGAAAAGAAAGCAAATCTTCCTTCCAGCCTTTCATCAAAGATTTTTGATTTATTATGTTGCTATCTACATGATTTCTCTCTTCATGTTCGCACTGTTTTAATTAATTTAGCGAGTGAAGTAAGATACTTTGAATGACTAGGGTGTTTGACTATTTCATGCAAACTAGCTTTGTATTTTTTGAATTTCTGATTAGATTTGAACTAATTCGTTGGAATACTTATTTTAATCCTCATGGTTTATACTTGCTGTGTATTTTTTTCATATTGAGAGTATTGATTGGATTTGATGAATAAATTTATCAAATTGCTATTTCTGTGAACATATTGAAATAGCAATCCCATAAAGTTTTTCATAAAATCCAATAAAATAATTGCAGGCTTGTTTTGGAAAAATGGATATATCACTAAAGGCGGTATGCATAGGGCTTTGGTGACAAATAGTTGTCACATAGCCTTTTGAACTTTATTTTTGTCACAAAATATTTAAATGGAAGCCAAAAATAAATATATCATCACAAAGGTTTTGTCATCATGCATTTTATGACAAATAAATTTGTCATCATAACTAGGTCTATTGTGACAAATTAATCTATCACTATAAATAGACTTTTGGTGACAAAACAATTTTGTTGCATAATCCTAACTTATTGTGACAACTTGGGTTTGTCACCTGAACACATACATATTGCAACAAAAGCACTTGTCACCATAAATATTCATGTTATGACAAAAATGTTTTGTCAAAAAAATTAATCCTATTGTGACAATTTTTGCTTAGAAAATATTGTGATGAAAATTTTTCATGATAATATCTTCCTACGGAACGTACTTCTTGTGACGAAAAAGGTAAATGGTGACAAAATAATTTCTTTATTGTGATGAAATATCTTGTCACTATTTGTGTTGTTATTGTGAAAAACAACTTTCATCACTATATTTATATGATTATTGTAACGAGTTGCTATTTTTGTCATAATAGACTTATCATGACTAGCTCATTGTGACGAGCTTGTGACCATTTTTTCATCACAATTAACCTTTTGTGACGTAAATTTGATTTTTTGTGACAAATTTTTTTAACGAAAGCCTGCAAGTTGTCGTGTTAATAGAGTAAAGTCATTGTGTCTGATAAAATAAGACCACTATGTGCTCTAAGAGCACTGAAAGCTTCTCCAGAGCTTGGCATGCTTTCATGTAATTCATATTATTTATATGGCTGATCAGAATTCAAAAAGAATAAAAAAAAATTAAATCCATCAACCTCATAGCTCTCATTAATCTTGGAAACTAAAAACTGTGAATTTAATATCATTTCATAATAATAATGTTTTCAGCACAACATGCATTCATCAGTTTCTTATTTGAGATATTTACTCACCTACATTGAAGCCCAGGAACTTCTCCTACGCAATTGCTCTTTTATTTTATTTTTTTTCTGCTGGTTTTTACCCTCAATAGCAAATATTAATGATAGTTGATGAGAAACTTTTGTTCCTTTCATGATATGAAATCTCAACCTACCCCTAGACCTAAGATTACCAAATGTCATTCCCTATAAGAATTATATATATTACTTTATCATTTTTACTTGGCACTTAACAGTAACGACTCTGATGGTTGATTTGCGAGTCCCAGTTAATTTTAAAAATTGCATATAGGCTATCTTATTCTTCGTGGAAGGTTATTATAATTTTTTTTTCTATTTCCCTAATGTTATTAAAATTTTGCTATAACAATCTTATTCTCATTAGCAGCAAAAGAAATAATTTTGAACGTCTACTGCTTTAATTTTGTAAGAGTAATTCTATTTTTTATCGCTAATTTTTCTTACTTGACTTCTTGTTAACACACATTTATATATAATAGAGTTTTACTCAGCATCTGCATCTCAAACAAGTACAGAAATTACCCAAGGCCAAGTAAAAGTAGAGTAACACGGACGATTTTCATTACCAAAAATGAAAAAGGAAAAAAGGAGTAACACACGACAATTTTTAACTTTTAACACAATCCGTAATTCTGTATCCTCCGGTCTTATATGTCATTGCAAAATGCTCGAATCTTAGATGATTATTTCCAAAAGATGCAGATTGTACGTAGGGGATCAATGGCATATTGCCAGCACCAGCAAGTCTCAAGGCAGCCACTGAATTATTCTAATGGCCGTAGAGGCCTAAAAACCGATGGCTGGCTGCTCCTCTGACCTCTAGTCCCGGTCCCATGAGCCTTGTGAACATGTTTAGCACTTGGAATATTGCACTCATAATTAATTTGTAAAGCCATTTCGGTCCCAAGTCACTACGGTTGACATGAGCGAGCTGAGCCAGTTTGGAACATAGATCGAGACCAGCGAAACTGAAGAGAGAGCTCCAAAGAAGAAATGACATGCCTGATCAAGATACGAGAGGAGATTGTTGGATTTTTCTTTTGTATTCTTTTGTAGCTTGTATCGTTAAAAGACAAGTGAGTGTGTTTCGGTTTGTATTGTTAAAAAATAAGTGGGTGTGTTTAGACTTGTTTCACATCAAAAGTTTATAAAACATTCTTTTTCTTTATAAAGCTTTGCTTAACTTGGATTTGGACAATTAGCTAGGAATGTAAATTTAACCTAATTTAAAAAGCCTGTCTAATTTATACATAATAGTTTTTTTTTTATATAATGAATAATTTATAAATTTACTTTAATCAATACTTTATATTTACATATTTGTGTATAATTTTTATAAGTTGGCTCATTCTCTAACTTATGTTCACCATTATCAATTACCAATTATTAATTAAGCAAGTATGTTTATATAATTAATAATTTATATAAATTTACATTAATTAATACTTTATAAGTTTAATCATTTATATTTTTTTTGTATTTTATAAGTTGACTAATTTTTTAATTTAATTTAACCGTTATTAATTAATGATTATTAATTACTATGTATAAACTAATTGCTAATTTAAAAAACAAACATTAAACTTAAAAACTAAAATCTAAAATAAAAAAATTGACTCAGCCCTCCCAAAAGCTCAAACCCACCTTAAAGCCGTAAACTAGGCTTGGGCTGACCCGAAAATTGGCAAGAGCCGACAAAACCCTAGTTGAAATGAGCTGGGCGGGCCAAATTGACATGTGAACAGTCTGAAAACCATTCAATGAGAAGTATGCACCATGGCATGCTTTGGATGAAATGAATCGCCGCCTGCTTGTGGGAAATTAAGATATAAAAAGGTAACTGACTTTTGAGTACGCTAAGTCGAACAATTATTTATGGGTCTCGAACACGTGCTCGATTTATGGAAAGAGATACGTCTGCTTCTATTAATTGGGCACATATGTCCCTTTCTCCTTGGAACTATGAAATAATATTTTTGTACTAATTAAGCAAATTCCACATTCAAATTTGTTAATTCCCGCGTTTGCCTTCAACTAGACATCCTAGCAGAGAACAATTATTATTCAATAAGAAGGTAATACTACTATCACTCACATTCAAGAGTTACTATGCGTAACCTATCTAATACACGGGTGAAAATCATAGATAATATATGTAATGATAACACAAATGACAAGTACGGTTAGTCGGCCCCTCTACGGACAGACCAGATCAGCTCGGTTCACATATCCAGCTCAGGCCCCCTCCCTCTTAGATCAGGTCCATTGACAGAAAGAGCGGCAGAGCTCGAGCGATACGCTGGACGGCGGCTTGAAGGCACTCCGAGATTCTCGCCTGGTAAATAGCCCCCACAATCCCATGATTAGAATGGTTCCCCCATAAACGGGGGCATGATCCATGGAACCTAAAATCAAGGCACGATATATCTCCACGAAGTGGGAGGCATGGTCCGGGGCACGATTAACTGATTCACGAAGGTGCCCACGATTCAAGCCAACGCTCCTATAAAGGGAACAGTCCTCACCTCCAAGAAGGTACGATTTTTACACCACCCTAGATACGGCAATTTTGTCCATCTTTTCCTGAGCCTAACTTTGGCATCGGAGTGTCTTTGGCAGGCACCATACCGGTGTTCCAGATAAGGGGACTTATCACACCAGCAAGTTGCACCAATAATTGGGAAAGACGTACCAGTTCATCGCATCATCAGTTGGCGCCGTTTGTGAGAATGACACTTCGATCTTTTCACGGTCTTGACCCGATCCGGTGCTGCAACAACTAGGGAAGGTAGAGAGATGGAGGAACAAAGCACCGCCAGAATCGCTGCTTTGGAGCAGCAGATCATGGAGATGATGGCAACTATGAACCAACTCCAGTCCCGGAATCAAGAGTTGGAGAGGAGATTGCCTCCCCCGCCGGAGGCTCCAGGGACGGTAGGCCCGCCGCTACTAGAGGACCCACCATTACCTGCGGACCAGCCGACGGCAAGAAACCAAGGAAGCGACGCCGGTGAAGGAGCAGAAAACCCAGCGCCTCTAGGGGAGAACCCTCTTCCAAAGGGGCTCGGGTTTCACGCTGACGAAGCCTAGAGCCACGCCGACCGGTCCAAAGCCCCAACCGTGGTTCTCCCGGAACACATTGCCGAGACTCAACCAATATGGGACGAACAGTTGAAGGAAATGCAGGCTAAATTGGCTGGGGTGATAGCAGCGCTGAAAGAAAAGGGCCCCAGCATGGTAGAAGAGCTGGTAAGCCGGATAGACACGCCGTTTACACCAACGGTGATGAGGGTGCCCTTGCCCCCGAAGTTCAAAATGCCCACAATAGAGTCCTTTGATGGCACCAAGGATCCCCTGGATCATCTCGAGACGTACAAGGCCTTGATGGACCTTCAAGCGGTCCCCGATGAAATCATGTGCAGAGCATTTCCTACCACCCTTAAGGGTCCAGCAAGGATTTGGTTCCACAGGCTCTCCCCTGGGACAATCAATAAATTCGTGGACCTGAGCAGGTTGTTCGTTAGCCATTACATCGGAGGACAGAGGCAGAGGAGGCCTTCCACCTCCCTGTTCAACATTAAGCAGCGCGAGAAGGAGACCTTGTGAGAATTCGTCACCTGCTTCAACCAAGAGACCCTTTATGTAGATGACCTGGACCAGAAAGTGGCGATGGCGGCTTTCATTGCAGGGGTCAGGACTCCCAAGTTCCTGTTCTCCCTGGCCAAGGAGGCGCCCAAAACCATGGCTGCGCTAATGCTCCGAGTGTAAAAATACATGAATGCAGAGGACACACTCAGAGCCAGGGAAGACCAGGAGGGCGTCACAACCGGTTTGGACAAGAAGAGGACGGCGGAGGAAAAGAAAGACGACAGAACAGTAAAGACCCCGCGAGTGGCAGAGCAGAAGCCAAGGGGAGAGAGCAATAGGACCAAGCAGGCCAGGTATAACCAGTACTTCACCCCATTAAACACTTCTCTGGATCAAGTGCTCTACGAAATCAAGGGAGATACGGCACTAAGGTGGCCCGGAAGGATGAGAACTCCACCAGAGAAAAGGCCGACCAATAAGTGGTGCCGCTTTCACCAAGACCACGGGCACGACACAGAAGACTGTTACGACCTCAAGCAGCAGATCGAACACCTAATCAAGCAAGGGAAGTTAGGCAGGTACATAGCGGGGGGCAGACGTGACGAAAGGCGAGAGCCGGCACCGAGACCGGCCCAGCAAAAAAGCCCAGAAAGGGGAAGGCTAAACCAGCAGCCTATGGGCGAGATTAGGGTCATTTCTGGTGGGTTTGCAGGCGGGGGAGAGTCGTCATTAGCAAGGAAGCGACATACAAGGGATGCGCGAAACCAGAGGGAAGTAATGTCCGTAGATCGGTCATCCAAAAAATCACGGGCTGAACATGATCCCATCACGTTCACAGACGATGAGGCTGGGGCCCTATGCCAACCTCATGATGACCCCCTAGTCATATCGGCTGTCGTGTCAAATTTCGTAATCCGTCAGGTCCTGGTAGACAGCGGCAGCTCGGCGGATATTCTCTTCCTAAAAGCCTTTGAACAACTGAAGGTCAGCAGAGAGCAACTACAACCGGTTAACTCCCCCCTTGTCGGTTTCACTGGAGACAGAGTTACACCTCTAGGCTCCATCGTTCTACCGGTCACGCTAGGATCAGTGCCCAAACAGGCTACCAAGATGGTAACTTTCCTAGTAGTAGATTGCCCGTTAGCTTATAACATCATCATTGGCAGAACAGCCCTCAATGAGTTCAAAGCCATCCCATCAACCTACCATTTAAAAGTCAAGTTCCCCATATCCCAAGGAGTTGGGGAAGCCAGAGGTGACCAGCAGACCGCCAGAGAATGCTATATGGCGTCCCTTAAGGGGGAAACCCGGGAGGCTATGTTAATTGAAGAATTGGAAGTTCGTGATGAGGAGGAAATCAGGAGGGGGGAACCAGTGGAAGAGCTCGAGGAGGTAGTGGTCGGGGAGCACGACCAAACCCAGACAGTAAAAATCGGAACAGCAGCTCCTGAAGAATTCAAGGAAAAGTTGAGGTCCTTCCTCAGGCATCACGCCAATGTTTTTGCCTGGTCTCATGAGGATATGTCGGGAATTGATACCCAAATTATTGCCTATCACCTAAACATAGACCCGACGGCAAAACCGGTCAGACAAAAAAGGAGGTTATTCGCCCCGGAACGCAACGAAGCTGTAGCGGACGAAGTTGAGAAACTGACCATCGCAGGCTTCATAAAAGAAGCCCAATACCCGACCTAGCTATCTAATGTGGTGATGGTCAAAAAGGCAAATGAAAAGTGGAGAATGTGCGTGGATTTCACAGATCTGAACAGAGCGTGTCCCAAAGATAGCTTCCCCCTCCCCATGATAGATCAACTGGTGGACTCGACGGCAGGGTACGAAATGTTGACCTTCATGGACGCTTTCTCAGGATACAACCAAATAAAAATGGCTGAGCATGATCAGGAAAACACAGCGTTCGTGACCGACAGAGGACTGTATTGTTATAAGGTAATGCCTTTCGGCCTCAAAAACGCCGGGGCAACCTACCAAAGGCTTGTGAACTGAATGTTCAGCAGTCAGATCGGGAGGAATATGGAAGTCTATGTCGATGATATGCTAGTAAAGAGCAAGCGAGCCATCAACCACCTAGCCGACTTGGAGGAGACGTTCAAAAACCTACGAGCCTACAAAACAAAATTAAACCCTGCCAAGTGTGCCTTCGGAGTAGCGTCAGGCAAGTTCCTAGGGTTCATGGTTTCCAACCGAGGGATAGAGGCTAATCTCGAGAAAATCAGCGCAGTGTTAGACATGCAGTCCCCAACATCCACCAAGGAAGTCCAAAGGCTGGCTGGCAGAATAGCAGTGCTGAACAGATTCATCTCCAGATCAACAGATAAGTGCCTCCCTTTCTTTAAAGTTCTGCGTAAAGCTTTTGAGTGGACTCCCCAATGTGAACAGGCTTTCAAGCAACTCAAAGGATATCTGAGTTCAGTACCACTGCTGAACAGAACCATAGAAGGAGAAGAGCTCTACCTATACCTCGCCGTATCAGAAACAGCGGTGAGCTCTGCCCTGGTCAGGCAAGAGGAAGGGGTCCAAAAGCCCGTCTACTTCACCAGCAGGGCTTTGAGGGGCGCAGAAGAGCGATACCCCATGATGGAGCTGTTAGCCCTTGCACTCGTGACCTCAGCAAGAAGATTGAGGCCATACTTTCAGGCGCACACTATAGTTGTCCTGACCGATCAGCCATTGAAAAAGGTCCTTCACAAGCCGGAGACGTCGGGTAGACTAGTCAAATGGTCCATAAAGCTCAGCCAGTTCGACATTCAGTACAGACCAAGGCAGGCCATCAAGGGGCAAGCCATAGCAGATTTCATCGCTGAGTTCACCCCTCCCACAATTTGCCCAAATGACGACTCCTCGCAGCCACAGTGGGTACTTAATGTAGACGGTTCCTCAACGGACAAAGCAGGAGGCGTCGGGATCGTGCTTGTCACCACTGAAGGATACAAGCTCGAATATGTTGTTAAGTTCAAATTCCCGGCATCCAACAATGAGGCTGAATACGAGGCCTTGATTGCTAGTCTCCAACTGGCTCGGCGAATGGGGGCAGAACATGTCTTGAGACGAAGTGACTCTCAACTTGTGGTAGAACAGGTCAAAGGAGAATACGAGGCCAGGGGAGACAAAATGCAAAAGTATTGCGACACTACAAGAAAATGGGCCATTTGCGACGAAGTTTTTTGCGACGGCTTCATTGCCGTCGCAAATACCATCATTTGTGACGGCAAAGTTTCCGTCGCAAAAACATTTCATTGGTGACGGCCTTGTTGCGACGACAGTCATTCCCGTCGCAAAAACTATTGCAAAACAGCATCGTTTAATTTGTCAAATGCAACCACCTTTAACTCGTCGGTGCCTATTACGACGGGACGAGGCCCTCACAAATGTATTTGAATTAAACAGTATAGTTTAGTTCAAAACGACGTCGTTTTGAGTCTTCCATTTCCAAGATTTCATTCCATTCCCTCTTGTTCCCTCGCACAATTTGGAACCCCGGGCCTAGCCCCTTTCCCTTCCTCCCCGAAGGCTCCCCTCTATGACGCCGCTCGCTCGCTCTCTCTCTCTCTCTCTCTCTCTCTCTCTCTCTCTCTCTCTCTCTCTCTCTCGCTCTCTCTCATTCCCTATTTTGCAAACCCTAGGCTGGCTCTCCCATTCCTCATTGTTGCCGCCAAAGCTGCCACCGGAGCCACCACCTAAAGCAACTGTAGCCACCATCGAAACCCACTGTTGCTGCCACCACTAAAGCCCATCGCTGCTACCACGGAAAGCCACCGCAAGCACCATCAGAAGCCATCGTTGCCACCACTCAAGCCCATCTCTTCTTTAACTGTAAGTCCTCTGGCATCACTTCTCTCTATCTCTCTCGTTCCGCATTTTGCAAGCCCTAAGTTCTTGTTTCTTGTTGTTCCGTGTTGAGTGAAACCCTAAGTTCTTTCTCTAGCTTCCAACTAAGGTTACGAATTTTAACACAATTTTTTCTTAAATGATGCTGGTAATTGTAATAGTCGCAGAATGATTGTATTTGTATGTGTACTTATATTCGTGTTGGGATAGTCGAAGATTGATTGTACGTATTCCTATGTTTGTGTTTGGTTAGTCCACCACCTGCTCGTGAAAATTCCCTAATAAAATGCTAATTAAGCTCAACACAACAGTCAATGTGATCACTCTTTTCCCACTCCTCTTTTTATACTTCCTGAGCCAATAGCTAGTAACCCTTAACCTTTGTGCCTGCTAAAGATTTATTGTCCCTTTTCTGTGTTTCATTCCTATGTTGTTGTCCTCTCCAACATGTATGGCAGCTGCAAAATCAGACATCTTCAATCTTTATGTGATATTTGTGTTTGCACTTGTAAATCCATTACTCTTTAACACCTTAAATTGACTGTTCACTTTCTAGTTTCTGAGATGGATTGAGAGATTGAGAAGTTACTGCTCTTCGAAACCTAGGAGAATGTCTATGGATTGTTCATGAATTTTGCATGCTTTATGTTTGATTTTTGATCTAAGAGATGGTACCCAATTGCCCTTTTTTCCTCAATGTTTTTGTATAGTTCAAGTTGGAGACACTAAATTTTTTTTTTCTTATTTTCAGAACTTGTGGTTGAAAATTTTGCAGTTTTGTCCTTTGGTCCTGTTTCTCATGATCATAATGATTGAATATGTGGACTGAATAATAGGAAGGCAACTGGGTATTCATGTGAAGAGAATATACAATTGTGTGCATATGATGTGAGAATTTGACATTGGGTATCGGAAATCAAACCCTCATGTTTCTCTTGTGCTGTAGTCATCCAAACACTGTCTTCTCTCAATCGATGCACAGTGAGATACTTTCAAGGTGTAATGAGTAATTTTTGATTTGGTCCTGCCATTGACATGCAGATGTTGATAATATAGAAGGGGGAGTCTTTTAGTCAAATTCAGTTTCATGGAGGCTCCGGCGAGACAGCAGAGCTTCCGTAGGAAGAAGATGACCAAGCACTTAACAGGGAAACGAGAGGATACCCATTTGCATTCTACAGCAAGAGCAGGGAATTTGGAAGTGGCTTTGGAAATACTCACTAATAGTGGAGATGAAGAGTTGAAGGAGTTGTTATCCAAGAAGAATCAATCCGACGAAACCGCCCTTTATGTTGCTGCTAAATATGGTTATTTTGATTTGGTGAAGGAGATGATAAATTATTATGATATTGCATCTGCAGGTATCAAATCTAAAAGTGGGTATGATGCCTTCCACATTGCTGCCAAGCAAGGAGACTTGGGTAAGTCTACAAAGAATGTCTATATTTTTTCCCCATTTGTGAAATTTAAGTCTATCTTTTAGTGAACTTCGATTCAATCTTATCTCAGATGTAATTCATCATACATAATAATTGGGAATGAACACGAAGGCCGCTGATTGTTGTGACAATATTCACACAAGTCATTATATATATATGATTTATTCTCAGGGTTGAAATATTCTCATAAATTTCACTTTTTAACATGTTGCAGAGATATTGAAGATACTCATGGATGCCCGTTCTGACCTTTCGATGACATTTGATCAATCCAACACCACCGCATTACACACTGCTGCGGCACAAGGCCATATCGAAGTGGTTAATTTCCTGTTGGAAAAGAGAAGCAGCCTGGCCACCATAACACGAAACAACGGTAAAACTGCCTTGCAGTCTTCTGCAAGAAATGGGCATTTGGAGGTTGTGAAGGCCCTCTTGAGAAAAGAACCTGAAATTGCAATGAGGAATAATAAGAGGGGGCAGATGGCTCTGCACATGGCAATGAAGGGGCAGAGTGTTGAGGTGGTTAATAAGCTTATTGAGTTAGATGCTGCTTTGATAAAAATGGTTGACAGCAACGGCAACACTCCACTGCACATAGCAATCCGAAAGGGCCGTGCACAGGTAAATAACATAAGGTTAGCCATTGAAGACTTATGAAATCATGTAACCACTATCAATTCATGAGGGATGGGTGCAATAAGAGTTTACTTTAGATAATTGAATGATGCGTACCAAATGCTTTAGCACCATAACTTAATAACATAAAAGAAAGAACTGATCAAGCTTAACATCATATTTAAGTGACTGCGTATAGGTCAAGGAGATTTCAAACTCTTGCAATTGCCCCTATAATGATGGTGAATCAATTCGGATATCTCTTTGAGCTGCTTCCTTGAAATTTTTTTTTCTTCTAATTGTCCTTTTCTTTCATGGTTTTTGGTTACTCATTCTCACTCAATTACTATCTTATTAAGAGGAGGCACTGAAGTAGTGATTGGCAATCACTGAATACCCACTAGAAGAGCATGTCTAACATTTTCTTGAAAAAACTGAAGGAGTTCCTCTTGGCAACCAGATTAAAACACCAGCTTATACCTCAAGAGAAATGAGTCTTAGGTGTATCTCATGGTTTTATTGATATCCATATAGAAAAATGTCAAGTAATCCTATTTTGTCCTGTCAAAAGTACATATGAAAAGAATCTGACATGTCTAATTCTGCATTTGCACTCCATCAAAATCTGATGTGAGATGTCATGCCAGATTCTGCATTTGTGTATACACGATGGATTAGGAAGCTCCTGCAATATGAATCAGTCCATTATTCCAATAGAAGTGTAATGGAGTCTTGTGTGTCTATCATAAGCCCGATCTGCATGGCAATAACTAAAGAACTAGAGTTGCTTAAAGAAGATTCAGTTGCTTTATAAAGTTGTAAGTCCTTGTGAATCTCTGACATGTTTTTCTGCAGATTGTTAAGGCACTCTTGAATCATGAGGGAATCGACAAAGAAGCCATTAATAAATCAGGAGAAACTGCTCTCGACACAGCTGCCAAAATGGGGCATTCAGAAATTGCAGTTACCCTACAGGTGTATGGAGTGCAGAGTGCAAAATCCATGAAGCCAATGCCTACAAAAAATACAGCTAGAGAACTAAAACAAACCGTGAGTGACATAAAACATGGGGTGCACAACCAGCTTGAGCACACACGCCAAACATGAAAGTGTGTACAAGGTATAGCGAAGAGGCTTGACAAAATGCATGAGGAAGGGCTCAACAATGCTATAGACTCCACCACAGTTGTTGCTGTTCTCAGTGCCACTGTTGCCTTCGCTGCCATTTTTGTTGTCCCTGGCCAGTATGCTGATGACCCCACAAGTCTTTCTCCTGGACAATCTCTAGGAGAAGCACGTGTTGCTTCAGAAACCTTCTTCAAGATATTCTTCATATTTGACTCACTTGCACTCTTCATATCTTTGGCTGTTGTGGTGGTTCAGACATCGGTTGTAGCTGTAGAGAGGAAGGCTAAGAAGCAAATGATGGCTGTTATCAACAAGCTCATATGGTTGACTTGTGTGCTTGTGTCGGTGGCTTTCATTGCTATGTCCTATATTGTTGTAGGGAATTCTAGGAGGTGGTTGGTTGTTGGAGTGACAGTAATAGGTTCAATTATAATGGTAGCAACATTGGGGACAATGTGTTATTGGGTGATTATGCATCGATTTGAGGCTTCCAATTTGAGGAGCATTTGCAGGTCGGCAAGGAGTAGCACGTCGCAGTCAGGGTCTATGTCAGTGATGTCAGATTCAGAGATTCTGACCAATGAGTATAAAAAAACTCTATGCAATTTTCTTAACAATGATTGTTTGATGCAGCCAAGTAGTTACTGGCCAAGTATTTCCACATCCCTTCCAATTGTTCCGGCATCTAATAGGGTGAGTTCATCATTCCTTTTTCTTTTTTTTTTTTTCTGTTCTTTATTTCTTACGCAAATAAATTTGAAGAGAATATGCCTACTCATTGCATTATGGCTCAAAGGCAAAATTTACGAAAGAAGTGAATTTTCATGTTGAATGGTTCTTAGCCATATATGTATCATAATGTTGCACTTGTTGCAAATTTTGCTTGTTTGTGCGTCGTAATCACATCTTCAGCATTTGCATGTTTATTATTCCTAACAAATTTATTAAGCGATAACATGGATGGTACTGGAGAAATGAGATCATTTGGCTTATTTAATTTTTCTCTCATAAACCATGATGGAATTTTGATACTCCTTTGGTAAGATGGAGGTTGGAGATGAAATAGGTATTTGTAAAGAATAAATCAACAATTCTAATATGGTCATTCCTGCATGCATATATATATATATATATAGATAATTATTTGTTGAACCATGCAAGGTATCCCTAGAATTTCGGTCGTAATTGATATGCTACATTCTTGTGATCTTGTTTTCAGAACAAAAGGAAAGCTGCTTGAAAGCTTTGGAGATAGTACTTGGTCAGACCTTTCACTTCAAGAAGTGTCGTCCTCGTCCAAAGACTATTGTCAGACTTACGAAGTTTCTCATGTACCAGAAATGTGATTATAATGTGTGATTTGGTTTGAGATATATATGGTTGTGAGGTTTATGCTTTATGTTTGCTTTGCTGTTGAGGAGTTGCTTAAGAAATGCTACGAATTGATGGTGGATTCTTGAGATGAAATGCTTGGATAAATGTTTAATAGATATTTTGATTAACTTTGTTAAATACTTTTGTAAGCATTTGGATTTGAATGAATGCATGGATTTTGTTTATTTGGATCATGTTAAATGTACATCTTATAAGGTGGAACAACAAATTACAAAAATTATTTATAATTTATATACAAAAGTGATTTTTTTTAAAAAGAGTATTAGCGACGGCATTATAACTGTCGCTAAAAATGAGATACCTGTCGCTAAAACAGTGTCTTTGTGTGTAGACTTGTTGCGACGGTTAGTAATCACCAAAAAGTATTGATGTCGGTATTTAATCAACTTAAAAATACTTTAGCGACGGCGTAGCAGCGGTCGCAAAAAAAGTACTCCGACGAAGAGTATTTGCGACGGTGTTCTTGCCGTCGCAAATGGTGCCCCGTGCCGTCGCTCAACCGTCGCAAAAACTATTTGCGACGCCCGTATTTTCGTCGCCGAAAATGCCGTCGCATCGCCGACGCAAATACTCATTTGCGACGGTGAGTGGGCTTTTTGCGACGGTTTTATGCCGTTGCGAATACTCCATTTTCTAGTAGTGCGAGATGGCCAGAAATTTGGTGAGAAAATTTCCCGAAGTGCTTCTCGAAAGAGTACCAAGGGCGCAGAACGAGGAGGCAGATCGGTTGGCCAGGATCGCATCATCCCAGGAAGACGACCCTAGAGTACCCATGGAAGTACTGGATTCGCCAAGCATTCGGAAGCCCGAGATATTACAGGCAGAACAAGAGGCGAAATGGGCAACACCAATCAGGAACTACTTGGAAAAGGGGTCCCTACCAGCGGATAAAGTTGAAGCAAGAAGGATCCAATATAGGGCTAGCAGATACGCCCTGATGAACAACGTTGTGTACAAAAGGGGACACACCATGCCCTGGTTAAGGTGCGCCGGAAAAGCAGAAGCAGATTACATCATGAGAGAGGTACACAAAGGGGTCTGCGGCAATCACTCAGGAGGGAGATCCTTGGCTAAGAAGATTCTCAGAGCAGCCTACTACTGGCCCACAATGGAAAAAGACGCCCAGGAGTTTGTAAGAAGATGCGATAAATGCCAAAGATTCTCTAACATCCCAAGGCAATCAGCCCAGGAATTAACATCGATTCAGAGCCCGTGGCCTTTTGCCCAGTGGGGCATAGATATAGTGGGTACTCTACCCTTGGGGAAAGGCCAAACCAGGTTCGCGGTGATAGCAGTTGACTACTTCACAAAATGGGCGGAGGCGGAGGCTGTCGCCACAATCACTGAGCAGAAGATGAAGAATTTCCTATGGAAAAAACATCATATGCAGATTCGGCATCCCGAAGGTGGTTGTCACAGACAATGGAAAACAGTTCAAAGGCGGTCAGTTCGATCAGATGTGTTCAGACCTCCAGATCAGCCACCACTACTCTTCTCCGGAGCATCCCCAAGCCAATGGCCAAGTTGAAGTCACCAACCGGACACTATTCAAAAGCATCAAGACAAGGCTGGAGCAGGCAAAAGGTTTATGGGCAGAAGAGCTTCCCAATATCTTGTGGGCCTACAGAACAACAGAAAGGGTTGCAACAGGGCGCACCCCCTTCTCTTTGACTTTTGGATCTGAGGCGGTCATCCCGGTGGAGGTAGGCCTCCATAGCCCCAGGGTTGAGCATTTCGAAGCAGAGGCTAACAGGGAGGCCCTAGAAGTAAGCCTAGACCTACTTGAAGAGAAAAGGATACATGCAGCTATGAGGATGGCTGCTTACCAACAAAGGATGCGCAGATATCATGATGCGAGAGTAAAACCCAGAACGTTCGAAGCAGGAGATTTGGTTCTTAAGAGGGTCAATCAGTCTACTAGAAAGCCTAGCGACGGCAAACTCGGGCCAAATTGGGAAGGCCCGTACACAGTTAAAGGGTTTTCTAGGAAAGGGACCTACTGGCTAATTGGGGTCGACGGTAAGGAGCTCCCCAACCCTTGGCATGCTGAGCACCTGAGAAAATACTATGTATGATGTAACGAGCAACCGGCAATGAAAAGTCTTTTTTATGACCTTCAGAACCAATGTCCACCCGCAGAATTGTAGAAGCCCAACTGGTCAGTCCTAAGGCTGACCAGCAAAGCCGAAAGGCCAATAAAGCTACCAAGCCCAACTGGTCAGTCCTAAGGCTGACCAACAAAGCCGAAAGGCCAATAAGGCTACTAAGCCCAACTGGTCAGTCCTAAGGCTGACCAGCAAAGCCGAAAGGCCAATAAGGCTACTAAGCCCAACTAGTTAGTCCTAAGACTGACCAGCAAAGCCGAAAGGCCAAGCCGAAAGGCCAATAAGGCTACTAAGCCTAACTAGTCAGTCCTAAGGCCGACCAGCAAAGCCGAAAGGCCAATAAGGCTACTAAGCCCAATTGGTCAGTCCTAAGGTTGACCAGCCAAACCGAAAGGCCAATAAGGCTACTAAGCCCAACTGGTCAGTCCTAAAGCTGACCAGCAAAGCCGAAAGGCCAATAAGGCTACTAAGCCCAACTGGTCAGTCCTAAGGCTGACCAACAAAGTCGAAAGGCCAATAAGGCTACTAAGCCCAACTGGTCAGTCCTAAGGCTGACCAGCAAAGCCGAAAGGCCAATAAGGCTACTAAGCCCAATCGGTCAGTCCTAAGGCTGACCAGCAAAGCCGAAAGGCCAATAAGGCTACTAAGCCCAACCGGTTAGTCCTAAGGCTGACCAGCAAAGCCAAAAGGCCAATAAGGCTACTAAGCCCAACTGGTCAGTCCTAAGCCTGACCAGCAAAGCCGAAAGGCTAACAAGGCTACTAAGCCCAACTGGTCAGTCCTAAGGCTGACCAGCAAAGCCGAAAGGCCAATAAGGCTACCAAGCCCAACTGGTCAGTCCTAAGGCTGACCAGCAAAGCCGAAAGGCCAATAAGGCTACTAAGCCCAACTAGTCAGTCCTAAAGTCGACCAGTAAAGTCGAAAGGTCAACAGGGCTAAGCCCAACTGGCCAGGACGACGGGCAAATGCCGTAAAGCCAACAAGGCCGCTAATCCCAACTGGCTAGCCCTAAGGCTGACCAGGCAGGCCAAGCGCTTGTAAAAATTACTAAGTCCAGCTGGGCAGTACCCAGATGTTACAGAGCAACCAGAGAACCATGACGCTACAAAGCCCTGCTGGCCAACTAGCCAAACCGGCCAGACCGGTCGGAGGCACCATAGTCACCGAACCTAATTAATCAGACATTCAAACTTGGAAACGCAGTTTATCAAAACGGCTTTTCATTGATTGAAGGCGGGTTACAAAAAAAAAAATGCGACTAGATGTTTTTACAAAGTGATCAGGACTGGGCTTCGTCTCCCTCCTCTGTCGCTGCGGTCTGGTCTTCCACGCCTGGCGCATTGGAAGTCATGTCGTCAGAGGGTTTCAGGGCAGAAAGATCGAGGTCTGGGAAGAGCTTCCTGGCCGCAACCTTAGCATCAACGAAACCTTCCATGTAGGCCTCGCTGAGTTCATCTTGAAAGGCCGCCCCAGCTCTGAACTCCTCTACGGCATTGTCCTGAGCACTTTTTAGCTGCCCCTCCAGCTCAGCGACCTTTGAAGTAAGGGACTCTTTGATTGCCTCGAAAGCCTGGGCATCGAATTCCAGAGCTTCCACCTTTTTCCTGAGCTCGAATACTTCGTCCAGCACGGCAGTCTTCTCTGCCTCTGCAACTGCCTGGGCTTCCTCAGCATCCTTGACCTTCTTCTCCAGGCCGCTAACAGATGTGGTCAAGGTCTCAATGACCTGCCCTTTCTTGGCGCACTCAGTTGTCCTCGCCTTCAGACGAGTGGACAGGCAAAGCACTTTCACATGGAGCTGCAGAAAAATTGCAGGGTCATTCAAAAAAAAAAAAAAAAAAAAAGAAAGGGGGGAGGGGGGTGGAACAAAAGAGATAGCTAGAGCTCTCACCTTTACAGCATCGAGGTTCATGCTCCTCGTCAGCTGGGCGTTGGTCCAGTCAACAAATGGCCCCACGTCCTCCATGCTGATGAATTGCTTCATCCTCTCCCAAGCAGCCTGGACGTCCTCTACAATGAGGGGCTCGCTTTGCAGAGTCTGGGTCTGAGCACCAGCTGTCACCTCGGCAGGAGGCGGGGGCATCCCAGTTCCAGCCCTGGAGGACTGACCAGCGTTAGAAGCCTTGGGTACTGCGGGAGTGCTGATCGCCGCAGGACCCTTGTCATGGGATTGCTCGATAGCCCTCCCTCCAGAGCTAGGCCTATGGCGTTTGCTAGGCCTCTCTCCAGCAGCCTTTGCCTTCTCCATTTCTTCAAATCTCTTTTTTGCAGAGGACCCCATGCTCCTCTTGTCGAAACCCATGTATGATCCTTGTCCTGCAAAGCACACGGGGCAAGAGTCAGTGCACTAGCATTAGAAGGCGGCCGCAAAAGACAGACCAGACTCACTCCTCTCAGCGCGAAGGGCTTCGATGGAAGGGTCTGGACCTAAGAGATAGTCTGCCAAACTCTCACCAGCCACAAGAGGGGCCCAGCTCTTGACCGGGTACTCCCTCACCCTCGCTAAACGGGCCTCCCTCGACTCGTCCTCCAATATAGGAAGGCGTGCTGAGTAAAAGAAAAAAGGATGATTGTTAGACCACTACCCAGAGAATGAGTCAGGCATAAAAGCACGAAAGACGCTTACCCTTCCTACCTGGTCTACCCCACTGCCTGGGTATGCGGGGGGTCTGGTCAGTCACATCCTCCCAGTGAGCGATCTCCATACCCTCGCCGTACACAAAAAAATACTTCTCCTTCCAGTGCTTGTGGGAGACCAGGAGATTGGTAATCAGAGTTGGCTGACTTTCCCTAGCCGAGAAGTAGTACCAGCCTAAGCTCTCGCTTTCGATTATCTTGTAGCAGAAAAAGAAATCTTCTGGGGTCAAGATTTCCTCCTTGTCAGTGGCGGCCTGCCACAGAGCAGCACAGCCTACCAGTATGCGCCAAGAATTGGGCATTAGCTGCCCAGGGGCCAGTCTAGCCCGATTCAGAACCCCTCTAATAGAAGGAGCGATGGGGAATCTTAGTCCCCCGGACAACGCACTCTCATACACAGCAATTTCGCCTGGGCAAGAGAAACACGCTCTGTCTTCGCTCCCTGGCACCCTGTAACTCATGGAGGGAGGAAATTGATAGACAGACCACAACTTTTGCACTTTTGCCCCATCTAGAATGGAGGCAAAGTGCCGAGCCTCATACCTACTTTCTGGAGCAGGGGACACTGTCCCTACCTCAGCCATGGCCATGGGGGCACTCTCAAAGGCGTCCACAATGGCCACGGGACTCCTCACCCTCCTGGGCCTCGCCTCTTGAGTAATCTCCTCAAGGTCTGCCCCAGAGTAGTTCACCGAGGCATTGGATGCCTCGTCTGGTCTTACCCTATCTAGGTCCATGGAGGCAGTATGCTCAAAGCCGCTCGACAGGTTGATTGGCAGTGGGTTCATGACGAAAAGTCTCAAAAACTGCTCTGGATGCCTCAAGGATACCCCAGTATACCGACTCAACAAAGGGGGGATTACCTACGAACCCTAGGGGATATGAGGCCCTAATCCTCCACTCGTAGTACCAAATAGCCTTCTGTAGGAGCCAAAACATAAACACTAACACTACGTACCTTGATGGGTATGGATTTAAGAAGTGATTTTGGAACCCCTCCGAACAACCAACAACAGTGAGAAGAACGACGAAGGGAGAGAGACAACGAGCACAGTCGTATGATTGGGAAGAAATGTGTAGAGTAAGGGGCTCTTTTTGGCGAACCGCCAAGGTTTTATAAGCCCCCTCTATTCGAAATCAACGGTGTAGATTGGCCCGAAGCTCTCAGATCAAACGAGCAGTGCAATTGATGTCTAATCGACATACAGGGCAAACCACATGAGGCCACGTGGCAGAAAGGCCAACAGTCGCGTCGATCCACCTGGCATAGTAATCATGACGGTTATGCAGCGCCATAAATACGCCTGTTCGACGGCGCTCGGTGACTCTTCAAAATTCCCATGGGCAGACCTTTGGAATTTCCATAGGCCGACCTGGGCTGCCTAGGGAATTGGGGGCATCTGATAACACAAATGACAAGTACAGTTGGTCGGCCCCTCTGCGGACAGACCAGACCAGCTCGGTTTACATATCCAGCTCAGGCCCCCTCCCTCCTAGATCAGGTCCATTAACAGAAAGAGCGGCAGAGCTCGAGCGATACGCTGGACGGCGGCTTGAAGGTACTCCGAGATTCTCGCCTGGTAAATAGCCCTCACGATCCCATGATTAGAATGGTTCCCCCATAAACGGGGGCATGATCCATGGAGCCTAAAATCAAGGCACGATATATCCCCACGAAGTGGGAGGTATGGTCGGGGGCACGATTAACTGACCCACGAAGGTGCCCACGATTCAAGCCAACGCTCCTATAAAGGGAACAGTCCTCACCTCCAAGAAGGTACGATTTTTACACCACCCTAGATACGGCAATTCTGTCCATCTTTTCCTGAGCCTAACTTTGGCATCGGAGTGTCTTTGGCAGGCACCACACCGGTGTTCCAAATAAGGGGACTTATCACACCAACAAGTTGCACCAGGAATTGAGAAAGACGTACCAGTTCATTGCATCATTATGTAATATTTCAAAAATTTGGGTGCTAGCTAGCTACCAAATTTTCTTTTCCTAGCTCATCATAATACCACGAGTTCTATCACTGGATAGAGACCCATCTAAGAATGGAGAATAAAAATCAAATAGAGTAGAATGAAACCCCACAAACTGAATTTGATAATGTTTTTAAAATTTGTATGTAATAGACTTTTGACATCTAATTATCTAGGCTAGAAACTTCCATGTATATGCCAACAAACCTTTCAAGTCCCCAATAGCCCTAACATGATGGACATTTAAAATTTAAAAGAAACCCAAAAATAGGACCAGTGTGAACATAAAGAACTTTGAAAAATATACTGTTAGAGAAGCAATTTCCCTCTCTTAGACTGAAATTTGTTGAGTTTTCTTACATTCGAAGTTATTTTTGCTATCTATGTTTATGTTAGTTGCAACGTGTGGAATGAATAAATATCTACAATACACAAATTCAAAAATTATGTTCAATTTGACAAATTTCTCCCTCGATCCCCCCCCCCCCCCCCCCCCCCTCCCCACCCCCCCCCCCCCCCCCCCCCCCCCCCCCCCCCCCCCCCCCCCCGCGTCTCTCCAATGCTCTCCGAACATACACCCCAAAAAAATGAACAAGATGTAATGGTCCATCGTCGTTTTGTGAGTTTCCCTCCTTGTGCATTATGTTGCTGCTCTCCCATGTTCCTGTGATGGGGTTATCGTTCTCTTTTTAGGGTTAATTCCATGCAGACCTTCTCAGATTTGGTCTTTAAGCAACTAGACCTAAAACATTGCCAAAATAGACTTTTGGCCTCCTAAGGTTTTGCATAGCTACACCTAGACCCCGATCATTACTCTCAGCTGACGTAGTCTGTTTGTTAACCAGATTGACTAGTTCAATTGACCACTATGCCAAACATGCCCTTATATTGTGAGAGCAATGGGAAAGCTATTGTTCAATTAGATGATTCTCTCTCTCTCTCTCTCTCTCTCTCTCTCTCTCATAAATAGAGAATTAGATCAAAAGCAATTACGTCTTTTCATAGAAGAAGATAAAGCTGTTAAAAATCAGTTTTGTTGCTAATCAGTTCTTGTTGATTAGGGGAAGTTACAACTGAACAACAGCTTAGCTACCGCATCCGAAATGGAAGGAAATTAGCTGTATAAGTAGGTTCTAGAGAACCATCAGGGGGATTGAAAAACTTGTATCTAAAATTCTCCTATTGTATCACTTTCTTGCTTCAATAAGATTTCAGAGCACTTGAGGCTCTGTTTTGTTCGTATTGCATTCTTTTTCTTCGTAATTCATCATTTGGTATCAGAGCAATCATAATTTCAGTGAAAGTTACTTGTTTTCTTTCAATTGAAGGAAAGCTTTGTGTGGGTTTGCTTCTTCCTAGCTAGTAGTTTTGTGGGTTTGTATCATTTGCTATCAGAGAAGGAACTCTTAGCATTGGTCAAGGCAATAGGGAAATAGAGGCATTATCTTTTGGGAAGACATTTCAAGGTGAGAACCGATCACTTCAGTTCCAAGTTTTTAATGGAGCAAAGAGTGACTACATTGATGCAGCAGAAATGGTTAGCCAAATTGATGGGGTATGACTATGAGATATTGCCAGTGCCAACTAGAATCTGGACTGATGTGTCAATGGACTTCACAGAAGGCCTCCCTACTTCTAACAGCAAAAATGTGATCACGGTGGTTGTAGATAGACTTTCTAAGTATGCCCATTTTGTTTCTTTATCTCATCAATACTCAGCAGCTACTATGGCCCACGCTTTTATGAATACAGTCTTCAAGCTCATGGATTACCAGCTACGATTGTCAGTGATTGAGACCCCATTTTCACCAGTCAATTCTAGGAGGAGATATTCAGAATTCAGGGCACTGAGTTGTGTATGAGTTCTTCCTACCACTCCCCAACGGCTGGGCAAACAGAGGTTATCAATCGTTGTCTTGAGACTTACTTACGATGTATGGCAGGTGAGAGACCAAAGTCTTGGGGAAAAGGTTGTCCTTAGCCGAATGGTGGTATAATACCACTTACCATGTTTCGACAAGGCAAACTCCATATGAATCTGTTTATGGGCAAGCCCCGCCTACATTGAAGGACTATGTTCCTGGATATTCAAAAGTGGCCGCTGCAGACTCATTACTCAGTGATAGAACTAAGTTGCTCAAGGAACTCAGGGAGCATTTGCAGCTGGCCCAACATCGAATGAAATAATTGCTGGATTAGAAATGAACTGACAGAAGTTTTGAAGTAGGGGAATGGGTGTTTCTAAGGCTGCAACCCTTCAAACAATGTTCTGTGGCATTCAGAAAACACGCGAAACTGGCTCCAAAATTCTTTAAACCATTTCAGGTCTTGCAACGGATTGGTTCAGTAGCTTATAAACTCGTCCTACCCGAGCATTCCAAAATTCGTCTAGTGTTCCATGTGTCGTTACTTAAAAAGAAGATTGGGGATCAGATAACAATTCAGCCGGAGTAACCACCAATTGGACAGGAAGCGGAGGTGACTATACAACCAGTAGCAGTTTTGGATCGAAGGATGGTTAAAAAGAATAATTTTCCTACTACCCAGGTGCTTATACATTGGTCAAATTCCCTTCCAGAGGAAGCTACTTAGGGAGGATTTTTACAAACTGCAGAAACGCTATCCTGACTTTGCGCCTTGAGGTCAAGTCTCGTCAAGGGAATGGAATGATGAAGGGCAGAATAAATAAAGAGAGAATTAGATCAAGGGCACTTACATCTTTTCATAAAAGATGATAAAGCTATGAGAAATCAGTTTTGTTGTTAATCAGTTCTTGTTGGTTAGGGAAAGTTACAACTGAACAACAACTCAGCAACCGCATCCGAAATGGAGGGAAATTAGTTGTATAAGTAGGTGCTAGAGAAACATTAGGGGGACTGAAAAACTTGTTTCTAAAATTGTACTATTGTGTCACTTTCTTGCTTCAATAAGATTTCAAAGCACTTGCGGAGGGTCCGTTTGGTAATGCTGTCAATTTTTGTTTTTTGCTGTGTGTTTTTGTTTTTTGTTTTTACTATGTGTTTTTTGTGGTTTGATGACGAGCGTTTATAGGTTATCATTGTGCCAATAATACTAAACCAATGTTTTTTGTAAGAGAAAATACACCCATTTTAGTGTTTTTAGTTTTATTTTTTCAAATTTTGTAAAAAACTAAAAAAAAAAATTTAAACAAACGGCGTTTTTTATTTTTTTTGAAAAAAAAACAAAAAACAAAAACAAAAAACGTTACCAATTTATTTTCTTTTTCTTCGTAATTCATCACCATCACAGCCCTCAACTGAGTCAACTCTTTATTCGCCGCCGCGACTGTTGTCGCGACAACCACTAGGGAAAACTAACTATATGCCATTAGAATCTTTGAGCACCCATATATACCTCAACTTAGATCAACCCAACAATAGTAGCAATAACAAAGCATGCCTCTCTCTCTCTCTCTCTCTCTCTCTCTCTCATTTTAAACTTACAATCCTGCAACCCCCTTCCTACTCCCATAACCGAACGCATCAACCTATCCTACCCCATCCACCAATAGTCGATCACCACCAATGGCCATGCACCAATGATTGTACTCTAAAAGTGCAATCAAGATTCTTAATTAGTTCATTGTTAGGATTAAAATCAGTTTATTTATGTTGTTTTTGTTAAGAATTTATACTAAAATATTTACTTTGTCTAATGGCTTTAGTATGTATTAATAAATTAGTTATTCTATTTTAGTAAAAATCTGTGTAAGCAATGTTTGCCTTACATTATTTATTTAATTATTATGCATGTGTGTCTCTTATTCTATATAGTAGATGATTTGGTGTAGAGTACAGCTTACACGAAAGATCACATCATCGATTCTTATGGAATATAAGCTTATCGTTCATAGTCTTAGATGGAATTGGACACACCATCAGTAGGACTGTAGTACAAGATTTTAATAGATATGTCTTGACTATGAGCAACGGTATAGTTTGAACTCCTTGCACTAGTACACTTTGTGTGTATAAGCATTTAAATGGAAGGTCTCAAGAAATTAAATAAATCTATTAAATTTAATTGTCAGTAATTTAATTTAATAGATAGATATCTGTGATCTTAACGTGGAGAGATAAATAAGCATTTAATAATATGGAGTTCGAAATATAATTTTTAGTATGACAGAGAGTACAATTATAATTCATTAGTGGTATAAATTATAATTTCATAAATGGGGGTTAATCCTGGTTGGATTAGGAATCCTTATTTGCGTAGGAAGTTCTAGTCATACTAATCCTATGAATCTTATTGTAGCCTCTATTCATACACACTCTAAGAGCAGCTAGAATTACACTTACTCATAATTAAGAGATACACGTTTTTGTCAGAAAAAGAAATCTTGACAGTTGCGAGCTCACTCTCTCTGGAGTAATGAGTGTATGAGAGTTACAGCAGAACTCCAAAGGTTGAGTTCGAATAGTTGATTCATACTTGTTGCTGTTGCTTGCTGTTCGAGATCAAAATAGAAGGATTTTAAAGTTTATACATGATATTATTTAGGATCAAACCAGAGAGATCTCGAAGGTATGATTCTAATCACGTAGATTAGTCTTTACTAATCAGATTAGAATTTTTGATATTATGCGTATTCACTATAGTCGAGTAGTGAGAAATTCTGTAGTCCCTAATAGTTTTAATCCTACCTTATGACTAACTTAGTTTGTTTGGTGTAAACATGATTCCCATGCTGAAAAGGACAAATATGAATGAAAAGAAGAGAGAGCATTCGAACGCTAGAGAGCCCATTTGAACGGTGCATTCGAGTGCAACGAAAGATCATTTGAACAAAACGTCATGGTGTTCGAATGGTTCCTTAGGCGTCAGAAAATATAGATATATGATTTCCTGTTAGAATCAGGTTCGATACACGTCTGGAACTTCTATTGCAGGTTTTTTCGTCTGAAATGTGTTCAAAGACTGTTCGAATGGTGCTCTCAAACAATGGTTAGTGCATTTGAATGAGTCACAAAAATCTAAAAAAATAGAAGCCTATAAAAGCCTGGACTAAAGTTATTTTTAGGGTTGTTGTCTTTCTACGAGTTTTAGGTTTTAGAGAGCTTTTCCATAGATCTTGCATAGTTTTCTATAGTTCTTCTCAATACCCAGCCATCTAGAGTATCCAACTAACCAAAACATCTCAGTCTTCTAATCTCCAGCACAGTGCCTAAGCCTTCTGAAAATCAACTCGAGGCAATTAACTTCAACTCAACTAGCAAGTCACCACAGCTCCTAGAGAAGATCCTAAACTATTTACATCCCTCATTGATAAGAGATTAAACTATATATTCTGCTCTTAAACTGCTCCCCTCAGTTAATAGAGCCAGCCCCAACAGCCTGAGCCATGATCTTGCCCTCCATAACCAATAAGAAACGGAGAATGGAGCAATGACCCACCCTCAACCTCCCCAATCAACTTTGAATAACTTTTCCAAACCATGAAAACTAGGGCAATGGCCCATCCAACATCTCACATTCAATTTCAAACCAATTAACCCATTCAAGAAGAACCGACTAAAGACGTTTGACCTCCCAATACCTCAGAGTTTTCAAAAAAAAAAAAAAAAGGACCTCACTCCCTCCAAAAATTAACTTAAGACAGTAAGAAAACCCAACATTTAGAGCTCCAACATCCAATGCAAAATCCCTCCCAGAATCCTTCCAACTCTGATTCTGATGATGGCCTTGGTTCCAGTTACCTTGGCCTCCTCGTCGACCTCGTCCTCTTTGGTTTCCTCTTCCTTGAGATTTTGAGTTGGCTGTGTTGCTGTGCAGAATTCTGTTGAAATCCGCGGCCTGTAGTCCCGTATGCGTACGTGTACTTTATATGCTATGCTTGCTGTATTTCGTTTAGTGAGTGTATTATCGAGTGTAGCGATGGGCTTCCTGAGCTTTGGACGACCTCTTCTCATCCTCTGTTGCGAGGCTTCGCCGATTGCATTTGTTCTTCGTGCTCTCGGATACTGGCCATATGTTCAGCGAGCCTCGTACCTTGCTATTTGCTCAATGTGAATTCTAGTGTGTTCATCAATTATTGCTTGAGCCTTTCTTTCAGCTGTTGCAGCAGCCTCGTCAGCAGCGAAATATTCCCTCTGGCGATTTGCAGCTTCTTCAATAGCAGCACTAGCTTCGGCGACTTGCCGTTGAACCTCTTCGGCATAAAAATTTTCAGCTGGTATGGCAGAGACGCGTTTGAATTCACGGATTGCAGCAGATACCCGCGATGTGAGAGCTTCCCATGCCGACATGTCTACGCCTGCAGCCCTTCCAGTGTCGGTGGCTATAAATGCCGTCCCTTCATAGCAAGCTCAATATTTCCTTGCGGTTAAAAATACTCAGTACCAAGCCCCTCATAGAAGAACTGTGGATGACAATGTCAACCAACTCACCAACAATGTGAGAGGGGTAACTAATAAGGTGGATAGGCAAGAACAAAAGCTTGACTAACACACTAAAATATTGGAGGACATTTAAAAGAACATGACTATCATGTCACAAGCTTTGACATAAGAAGTATCGGGAAGATTTTCGGCCCAACCCCAACCTAACCCGACTAGGCAAATCCCTATAACTGAACTAAGGAATGATCATCAGTCTAATCATAAGCAAGTTCATGCAATCACAACCCTCAGGAGTGGAATTGTCATTGAAAAAATCATTTCACCTAGAAAGGAACTCCCTAGGGTTAGTAATGAGGGGAAGGGAGTTGAGAGAGAGAGAGTGTGTGAGTGAGTGAACCATGAGAACGAGAAAAATAGAGTGAGATTTGAGTCGGCCTTAAAGCCTTTTAGTGTATCCAAAGATAAGGGTATTAATGCTATGAAACATGCTCCATTCCCTCATATATTACTTAAACCTAAAGACGAGCTTTTGAATTTTGAAATCTATGAGTTGTTTAAGCAGGTGAGAGTAAATATCCCTCTTTTGGATGTAATCAAGCAGAATCCTTCTTATGCCAAGTTTTTAAAACAATTGTGTATAATCAAGCATAGCCTTCATGTGCAAAAGGAGGTTCTTTTACCTGAACATGTGAGTGCTATCATCTAGCAAAATGTGCCTCCCAAATACAAGGATCCTAGATGCCTTACCATGTCTTGTGTTATTGGGAAGCATAAAATTAGACAAGCCTTGCTTGATCTAGGGGCTAGTGTGAACCTACTTTCGTATGTGGTGTATGAACAATAGGTCTTGGTGAGCTTAAACCTACTAGTATTGCCCTTCAGCTTGCACCAATCTTTTCGAATACCTAGGGAAGTGGTGGAGGATGTGTTGGTCCAACTAGACAAGTTTTATTTTCTGGTTGACTTTGTTATCTTAGACGCACCTATCATTAAGAAAGCCAGCACTATCATCTCGGTTATTTTAGGTTGCCCATTCCTTCTAACTTCTAATGCTTTGATCAATTGTAGAAGTGGTGATATAAAGCTTTCATTTTGTAATATGACTTCAGACTTGAATATTTTTAACACTGGCCAATCCTTGGGAGTGGGGTTTAGTGATGATGCGATCTATGGATTGAATATGGTACAAACACGTGTATATGATCCATTTGAATTCTCTGATGTACTTAGCTCTTTAAAAACGTATTTTCATGATCTTCACGAGCCTCAAAGTAATGAGAATTCTCAACTTGCACATGGTTCTTTGGTGAACCCATCATAAGTGTTAGTCTTGATAAAAGGCATGTCCACTTGAGGGCCATGCATTGGGTTGGTATTGAGTGACCTCCTAGTCAAGCTTTTAATCCGTGTAGTGTATTATAGTAGAGTAGTTTAGTCTAGCGTTAGTTTAGGTTTCTATTATTTTATAGGTTTTAAGTTCTTCCCTTGTTGGCAGGGGGGTGTTTGTTGACATCCCATTTTTGTTCCTACTTCCCTAGTTTGTACTTCTTTGACTTTGTTTTCATGCATTGAGGATATTGTATGACTTTAGTTTTGTTGGGGGGAAGGGGGGGAGGAGGATAAGTAGTTTTGTTTTTGGTTTTTTTTTTTTTTAGTTTTGTTTTGTTGGAAAAAAAATTATTTTATGTGTTTTCGCTTTTCTATACTTCAAACCTTGTCATGTTTTATGGATCAATTTTCTATGTTCTTTTACACTTATTATCTTTTGGACACTTGGATTCTTCGGTATGGGTTTGAGTACTCGCTCCGAAAACTACAAAATGGAGTTAGTATCCCGCAAGAGTACAGGGGTCGCGATGAAATATAAACCGGTAATCCGGTATCGTCCTCTCCCAAGGGACCTAGCCAAATATAGGCTCTAGCACTCAACTCACACTAACCTAGCGTAGGATTGAATTGCAATTATGTGGGGAATTGGATCTAAAATAAAAGGACCGAAAATCTTTAGATTTTTTTATGGGGTTTTGATTTACTAAACTAGTGCAATGAAAATTAAAGCAATTAACTAGGCAATTGATTTAAATGTAAAGCAATTAAAATGAAAAACTTGGATATGGTTGATTCAATTCACCAATTCACAACAAGAATTTCAATAAATAATTTTTATAACTCAAATCAAGAATCACACCGTGGATTCTTGATTCGAAATATTTTGACCATAAAACCTTGAGTTCATGTTTAGTTGAGTGTAGAGATTAAACTAATTAATACAACCCTAGAAGCAAACCTTATAAATGTGCAAAATTTATACCAATTGTTGAATTGTGCATAAATATTACCAAATGGGTTATGAATCTAAGTTTTTGAATAAATCCAACACCCAATCAAATAGAACTATACAAATCTATAAATAAAACTTTGAAGTTAATGAGTCCCCATTGAAATACTTGAAAATCCTTGGTGGATCTTCACAATCACACCCAAGAGATGTTTAGCTACTAGAATTAATAATAAAGAGCATAAATGAATGTAAATCTAACATGGTAAATCTAACATTAAACTATGTAAAACTAGTATTTGGTTACTAAGAAAGTGAGAGAAAATGGTAAGAAAATGAGAGAAAATACATTACAATGAAAGAAAGTTAAAATTTGTACTCCTACATTAACATTACAAACATAAATCTAAGCTAAAAATATACAAAAACATAAAAACCAACCTTGAAGAAGCCTCTCATACCGCCCCCTTGGCTACTACAAATCCAAAAAATCTTCCTATCCCTTCTTTTTTTCGAACCACACAGCTTTTAAGCTCCAGATCTATCTCGACCGATCGATCGGCACTGTTCACCGATCGAACGGTAATTGTAGCGTTCGATCGGTCAATTCACTGTTTTTACTGTTCACGGATACTGTTCAACGATCGATCGGGTGATCGATCGAGCACTGTTCATGATCAATCGGGTACTATTCACGATTGATCAGTTACTGTTCACCGATCGATCGGCCGATCAATCGGTAAAACACTCTCTCTGAAGTTTACCAAACCAATTGATTATAGCTCTTGACGAGCTTTCCATTGTGAGACCTTTGTGTTCAATGTTCATTATGAGTGTATGATTGGTGAGATTTAGATCAAAGTATAAATGATATAATTGCATAAATTAGAGACATTTGAGTTATATATCATTGCTAGTACACTCTTATATGATTCTTTCTTGGATATTTTATGCCTTAACCTTAAATGATTCACAATCTACGGTGAATTGAGAATTATCTCGAGTAAATTATGTATGTCTCATATACTCTTATTATCTTTAATATGATATGAATCGATGTTCGTGGGTACCATCACTAAAAATTCTCGGGAGACACTACTCGTCCATTAGGGGTTTAAAATTTTAGTACATACACTAAATGCACTCGTGACTTTTATGAAAGTGAAGATTACCCTTTCTTTTTAGTATTTTGCTAGGGACTAGCAAAAAGCTAGTTTGGGGGGTGTGATTGTACTCTAAAAGTACAATCAGAATCCCTTAATAAGTTCATTATTAGACTTAGAATAGGTTTATTTATGTTGTTGTAGTCCTAACGTATCACTAATTTAATTTGTTTGGTGTAAACAAGATTCCCGCGCTAAAAAGGACAAATATAGACAAAAAGAAGAGAGAGCGTTCGAACGCTAGGATTCTCGTGCTAAAAAGGAAAAATGTGGACAAAGAGAAGAGAGAGCGTTCGAACAGAACGTCAAGACGTTTGAATGGTGTCCTAGGCATCAGAAAATACAGAGGCATAACTTTTCATCAGAATCAAGTTCGATACACATCAAAAAATTTTGCAATTGGTTTTTTCGTCTAAAGTGTGTTCGAATTGTGGTTAGTGCGTGTGAATGGGTTGCAAAAATCTGCAAAAATAGAAGCCTATAAAAGCTGAGATTGACGTTGTTTTTAGGAGGGTTGTCTTTCTATGAGTTATAGGTTTTAGAGAGCAGTTTTAGACAACAGTTTTAGAGAGCTTTTCCATAGAGTTTACATAGTTTTCTATAGTTCTTCTAAATTCCTGTAATCGGATCTAGTCTTTCAAAATAATTTCAATATATATTTGCATATTTATCATGGCGATGAGTGGCTAAATTTTATCTTAGGATCAATTATGAAAATCAATTGAAGATCTTGGATGAACAATGGAAGTATTGATTTTCAATGTTAAGTCTTCTTCTTTTTAATTCTTTGAAATCAAAATTCTAGATATTTATAGAAACTTAGATGTTTGATTGTGCTTGGTAATATTTATGTACAAATCCTAGTTTGGTATATTTATTGCATAAGTCGATGATATATATCTTTGACTTGAAACCTGATTTATTCTAGACTTAATTGTTAAAGAATAAAAAAATTTTATCGCTAAATCTTACAAATCAAAAACTCATGACACAATCAATAATTTGAGTTATCAAAAGTCTCTATTGAAATTTCGAATGAAGCAATTGATTGGAACAATTGGTCTTGAGGCTTTCTTTATTTGATTTAAAATCGTTTTCACGGTTTAGTTCATATTACAACAACTCTTCAAAAGTAAAGATTTTTTGTAGTTTAACTATTTTATGTTTTCTGAGAGAAGTAATACACCCTTTTTCGCATTCTTGCCAAATTTCCCGTGGACTCGACCCTAGACTCACCAAGTTTATATTGTTTTGCCATCCTATACTTGGAATTATCTAAGCATCTTTTGAAGACACCAATTGGTGCAAATCAATCAAGAAACCATTTGACTAAACAATATATAGCGTTTCCCATGTCACTGAGTTCTATGAACGTTTGTGCTAAAATACATTGTGTTAGAGTCTAAATGTCTAGTACTTTTCATAATCATTTGATTAGTTGCTAAAACACAAGCATACATGTATATCTAAATGTTATTCAACGTCTGTATCTTACAACATTATATTACCACATATGCATCACAAACAAGTACAGAAATTATCCAAAGAAAAGAACAGAAGTAGAATTGCCAAAAATGCTTAATTCTTAAGAGGATTATTGCAAGAACAAACCTACCATGCGTAGGGTATGGGCTTATTGCCAACGCGAGAGTAAATGCATAATGCTACCACATAAAGATAAAGATGACATGGTTGGTCAAGATGCAAGGGTAGAGTCCGTTCGTCACTTGCACTTGAGTTTGCAATTTTAGAACTACTGTCAAGCCGTAAATGAATAGTGCTACCACATAAAGATTTATTTTTGTAGGATGCATTTCAAATGGAGAATCATCCTTGTTTTGGTCCTTTATTTGGACGAGAGCGATCATCAATCCATTTAATGATAAGTGTGCAATATGGCGTGCTTCTGATGAAATAATTCGTGACGCTAACCTTGCAGGAAATTAAGATAAAAATGGTTTACATTTTAAAATTAAAACCTATAACCATCTAGAATTATAGTTCCATTCAACGATAAGTGTGCACTATGGCGTGCTTCTGATGAAATGATTCGTGACGCCGACCTTGCAGGAAATTAAGATAAAAATGGTTTGTATTTCAAAATTAAAACCTATAACCATCTAGAATTATAGTTTGAGGTCTTTGGGAAGGTGATAGAACAATTCTGCACAAATAAGATTGAGGTGAAGTTACTGGAATATGTGGGTGTGTTGTTTGTGTCTGTGTCTCCTAATTTAAGTGCTTGAAATCAATTACTAGCTAAAAGTTAGCAAATTAGAAGTGTAAGTGACTAATTGTTATAATTAAACATAAAGGTGTTGAAGTAAAATTTGATGTAAAAACTAGTTGGTTAATTTTTTTTTTAGTGGTGGCTCCTATGGCCCCTTTCTACAAACCAATGTGATTAATCTCATACCGTACCGACTGGTACGTACCGTACTAGTCTTAAGCCGATATAAATAAATGGTAGTATCGTACCGACTAAAGTACAAGCTAATACCGAAAAATACTGGTGATACCAGCCAATACCAATAGTACCAAGAATACCAGACGATACTGATTTTATATAATTTATTTTAAAATAATTTAATTTTGTTCTCTTTTAATGATAATTGTTAATTAAAATTTATTTTAGGCATATATTAGATAATAATATGTCTTTTAAGTATTTTTAAATATATATTTGGGTTGGATAACATGTTTACATTATATTAAAACCTTTAACATTTTCAATATATATATATATATATATTTTTATAGCATATAATATTTATAGCGATAAATTCGAGACAGTACCCGGTATTGCATCGGTATCTGTACGTACTATACCAATAACAAAAATGATATTTTGACCGGTACGAGATTGACAACTATGCTACAAATCTTTCTATAATATAAGGGAAGCTCAAAGAACTTTATTCACATGCTTGAGATCATCCCCTTTCCTCTCACAAGTAAACACCTACATGGTTTCACAATGAAATTCTCAAAATAGGAGCAAATGTGTGAAAATGCAAAAAAACAACCCAATTACAAAATCCAAAAGAATTTTAGTGTATTAACAGGGCAAAAGTAAATTTTTTTGTATCAGAACAAAGGGGATAGTTACCATAAGTTATTTCTACCACAAGAGGACATTATTCAGTGCTTCTGAAGTGTCACGTGATTTTACTCTTTCTTTTACATATGATGGGTGCCCCACCTATTAGTGTTAGGTATGATATTTGACGCCATCACTGCGTGAGAGTAGTGGAGCAAAGATAACGTAGAATATTATAGAAGCATCAAACAATTTTTCATCCACAAGAGACTATAAAGCTAGGACAAAAGTCTAGTGGTTAGATAGTACCAAAAATCAATTGTAATTCTTATTAGATTTTGCCATGCATTTCACATTTTTTCTTAATACTCTCTTTATTCTACCATAAATTCATGGTATTGGTATAATAAAAATGCCACATGTCATAATACAATAGAAATGACTACTGAAAACTCAATATTACATAACTATTAGACTTTTTTCCATTAAGCTGAAGCTTGGAAGCTCAAGACCTAACTTTTCTCTAAGAAAAATAATGTAACTTTTATTCTTTTATTTTATTGGCCAATCAGTAAAAAACAAAATCGTTCATATAAAGAGAAATACAATAAATTCAACATTCATTTCTCTAAGAAATCTAATAACAAACAAAACTCTATGCAATGCCAAAGCAGAGAAACGTATTGAAAATATCTTTCAACTCATAGAGGGGAGCAGACTGAACAAGCTGGAGGCAGTCTGTCGCTTCTTTTATTTTTTTCCTGGGTTGTAACATTCCTCTTTACACTGCCGGTATGCGTGATCAGTTTAAGTAACTATGCTACAGGTAAAGCCCTTTTCTCATTCCACTTTTGTGAAGACAAAATTAATTATTTTTGGAGTGTCATATCATTCTTATTCTACTTTTCACATAATAGTAAGGTCATTTTGCTAGACGAAAACTCACTTCGTATGAGAGTAGGAGTAAGAGCACATAGTGCTCCAAGATCACTGAATAATCTCTTTGTCAAGAGGCTAAAGGAGCACAAAAAAAATTTTTTTTTTTTTGGTTTAGCGATCAGGGATGTTCGGATCAGTTTGTATGTGTCTTGACTGAATCGCTTGTGACTAACTCTTGAATTTGACAAGAGTCAAACTCTTGATCTCCCTTTAAAAAACTAAAAATCATGACCAATTGAGCTAACCTAATTGGATGGAGCCCAAAACTTTTAACCCACTATTGTGCAGGCCAAGCAACCCCACCTTGTAAAAAAATTCATCGAGGACCAATAATGACTTTCTCTAGGTTAAAATTTTGCAGCCTCTTAGAGCCTTATTGCTACCAGCACCTATCCAACTTAGATAATTCTGTGATCGAACTCTATCTTAAAAAATTATTACAAAAATTAGGTGATTGAAAATAACAATTTTTTAAAAATCCAAAAATTTTTGGGTCCAAGCCACCAAACGAGGAAGAATACATTACATAAAAGGAAGTGAGATAACGTGGTGTTTTAAGAGAATGGAATAATTACTCTAAAAATCCTCAATGCTGTCTATCTTGACGACTCACCAACTTTATGGGTCAAAATTCAGGATATAAAGACAGTGGCCCGTGGGTACCTAAGCAAAAAGTTAAAGATCTTCTTCTTCGACAGAATGTTTTGATTTTGCAAAACCCGCCATACAACTGAACTGAGGACAGGACAGGAGATACTGTTTGAAGTTAGAAAATCTATTGATCAATAAAAGTTCAAGGAAAGAAAAAGTGAAGAAGATCAAAAGGAGAAGATCATGAGATGCATGTAAGTGATCTCTTGTGAGTTGTGAGTTTAGTTCTCACGATTCACCATTAATAGTGTTATATATATGCGTATTTATATATAAGCTGAAAGTGTACTAGGGTACAAGAATTTTATAAACCATGGCTAAGACTAAAATGAACAGCTCAAGTTGGAGGTAGTATGATTCCCCACAAGCTAAGGCCAAACTTACAAGAAATGAATATATGTATACATATATTTGTGTGTATATATGTATATGGAGACATCTAAGAAGCCTAGACTGAATAACTGTACACACAAAAGTCTCCTCAAAATGGACAATATGCAGTATTGGACTAAAAAACAAACATGAAAATTGAAGGTTGTCAATTTGTGATGCCACGTAAGCGAAGCCAACTTTCAAGAAATGAAGATAAATGCATACACACACATATAATGGATTAATTACACTAATAGTCGTTATATTTGAAGCTCAATCTCGATTTCATCCCTCTAATTTTAATTTCAACAAAAATACCCCTTAATATTATAATTTGTGTCTACTTGGTCTAATTGAAAACGGGAGTTAGCTAAATGGACAAAAAGTGATCATGTGGATGGCACAGGAGGGATAAAATGGTAAAATCACATAATTTCATACTCTCTCTCTCTCTCTCTCTCTCTCTCTCTCTCGCGCTTTTCTATGCTCTGTTTTTCTTTCACCCCCTCTCATGCTGGTCTCCTCCACCGCATCCCCTTCCCCCAACCCCCCAACAGTGATGCCCCACCTTCTAGTCCCTTTTCCGACTACCCTCCACCTACTCATCCACTGCCCCGCTACCTTCTACCCACCCACCCACCCACCCACAGCCCCACACACTCCCTCTAATCTTAACAGCCTCCTGTGTGTGTGTATATATGTATATCTATATATAAATGGTGAGGAGTGGAAGAAGTAGACCTGTTTTCTGTTGCACTTCAACACAGCCAGCCCCAACTTTTACCCAATTGATTGTATTGGGTTCAATTTTTAGAGAGAGAAACTTAATTGGGTTCAAGAATTTTCACTTTGTCTTTTTCTTGTTTTTTTTTTTCTCTTTCTGTATACATAATATGTGCAGTTTTAAAGATGGGCTTAAGTTACTAAATTTATATTGTGCAATGATTTTGTGACTCATTGGTTCTCTTCATCTTAATAATGTTTGCATATAGATTTTGTGAACTGATTGATTATCTTCATTATGTCTACTGCCTTTTTTTCTTCCTTTTTTTCTCTCTTTTTTTTTTTAATAAATGGATCAACTTTTCGTATGATGGTCTACATTTGGATTAATCAGATGTGAACATTATTGTCATCAAATTAAGCATTATGGATTCATGCTATAGAATGATATGAGCAGATTTTATAATAGACATATGACTCTCAATAATTCATGGTATAGGATATTGTCAACCAAGGAAAACTTTTAAAGGAAGGATTAACAAATTCAATGCATTATGAGGTATGGACTGGAAAGGTAGTGGGAGGATGCTGGGGTGGCGGGCTAGAGATTAGCTGGAGAAGAAAATAAGAAGAGACAGAAAAGAGAAGGAATGGGGCACTTTTACTAGTTTGCCCTTGAAAATTCCAAACGCGCAGAGCAGACAATCAATTTTGGTGAATTTTGCTAACGGACGTTTTTAATTGGACGTATTAGACACCAAATATAAAATTAAAGAATACTTTTGCTGAAATTAAAATTACAAGAACGAAATCGTGATTATATTTAAAGTGCACGACTACCAATGTAATTAGCCTTCTGTATATATTCATATAGAGAGAGAGAGAGAGAGAGATCTAAGAAGCCTAAACTGAGTAACTGTACACACAAACTTCTCTCCAGAACGGACAATTTGCAATGGACTCAAAAGCTGGAAAAGAAAGTTGAAGGTTGTGATGCCCCACAAGCTAAGGCCAAACTTACAAGAAATGAAGATATAGGCACATATATATACATATATGGAGACATCTAAGAAGCCTAAACTGAGTGACTGTACGTAAACATTCGAAACTCCAGGGTCCGACTCCGATCAAGAAAATTAAAAAAAAAAACTTGTTAACTAACCTCTTACTGTCAAGACGATGACTTCTACCCCATGATGATTAACTCCATGCTTCATCATTCTTCTTAAGCGCTTCAACCCAACTCAGTTGAGGAATAGACTTTTTATCAAATAGTGAGGGAGAACCTAATCTTTTTGAAGTTACATTGAGGGATCGACTTTTTGACGAAGCAGTACTGGAAGGAGGGACGCATCTTTTTTAGGAAACATTAAGGAATAGATACACCTTTTGATGAAACAGTGTAAGAGGAATGGATGTTTTCGAAGAAACATTGAGGATTAGAATAACATTGAAGAATAGACCTTTTGGTGAAGCAGTGTGGGAGGAATGGATCTTTTTGAAGAAACATTGAGGTACAGAATAACATTGAGAAATAGACTTTTTGATGCAACAGTGTGGAAGGAACGGATCTTTATGAAGAAGCAATGAGGAACGGAATCGGTTATTATTCGCATCACATGGAATAATAATTAGAGTAATACTATACAAATAAAATTAATATTCATACAGAATTTTGATAAAAAGTGACTTGGTTGTTTATGATTTTTTCAATTCTGTCAGCATTTGCGTGCATAAAAGCACTTTGCTTATATTTGAGTTTTGAGTTATATTTTAGCTAATTTGGTCACACTGAGTTGAAACTTTAGAAGGTTATATAGATCTCAATAAATAGAAGTCCTATCAGGATCCTTTATTTATAGATTTTGTACAACTTTTCGATTTATATGCCTATGCGTTTCAGGCATTCCAAAGGCTCGCCAATGCATTCAAACTCACGATAATACAGTGAGTTATGAATTTTGGCATTTTCTGATATGTTTTGGAGTTCAAATTTGTACCAAATTGGACTTACACTATATGTAGACTTCTTCTATTATAATAGTGGATACCATAATATAAACACAGATACATTGAGATATACAAAGAATACATCATGAGAGTATCCAAAGATTATTTACAGATCACTTAGAGAGCTTTATGCTGTGAAATTTTATTTAGAAGTATCTCTGAATATATTGATTTATTGTTTTCTACTTCAAGAGACATTGGTGGTGGATCTAGATCAATTCTTGGTGAATTTCAAAGGTGGTGTGACGATTCAACACTCGGTCTTGCATTGGAGAACCATACAGAGTGTCGCTGGTATGTAACTTTGTGATTAAGTTGATACAAGTTAGGAGGACATGTCTGCAAGTTTGCGGATTTCAACACCCAAGGCCCGTGAAATTCAGCTAGGGTTGGGGTTGTAAGTTGTTTATTTATATGTTGTTCTTGATAGTCACTGATTAGCTGATCTATAATTCTATGATCTTTTCCTGTCGGGTTTTCCAAATAAAAATCATGCGTCTTACATTGTATGATTGATTTTCATATTTAAGTTTGACATTCAACATTCTATGCCTAAAACCTAAATAATTAGAGTAATTAATTTGGTAAATTAATCCAAGAGATAAAGTCGTGTCTTGGGACAAAACAATTATTTCAATTGCTAGCTTGGAATGGGGTTTTTTTTTTTAATGAAAAAGGAGCTTAAAAAAAAGCATAGCAAAAAAAACTGATTTTAAAAAACTTGGATACGATATTTGGTAACATGATGAGAAGGTTGGCTTTTGTCATCGTTTTATGTTAAGACTAATTGGCACCAGCTTAAAGATTTTTGGGTTTTTTTAAAGCAAAAATGACTATACTACTCTCAAACTCTGATGGCTTTTGTTAGGGTATTGATGACTAATAAGGCTACGGTATATATTAATTTATTTTTGCCATTAACAACATTAATATAATTATAACTTGTAATCAAAGGCTAATATATATTAGCTTACGTTAAATTAAATTAAAGCCATGGAACCAACGCCCAATTAGGCTCTGTGTTCAAAAATTGTATTGCATAATCAAAAGCTAATAAAAGTTTGAATTGAACCCATTAATTTAATTGGTGTAGATAGTACTGATGCCACCCTAGCTGACCCATGGTTACTTGAATGGCCCATCCTTTATATGGTCCGAGATACATCAGGAATTTGATGCCCATGGACGGGGATGGAACCAAACAAGTCCTTCCTTAGGGGCATTGAACAAAGGTTGAGAAATAAGAATCAATGAGGGACTCCCTTAGTTACGAAGCCCAGCACGATTAAAGACATTTGAGTGCATTAAAGCCCAGATGTGAGAGGCAAGAGAGATATTCTTCTAGAAAAAAAGAGTCATTACCTCAGAGATTTTTGGCGACCACGTAGGCCAAGTGGCAGAGTGATCCTCAGAGAATCAACAAGGGACCACCATGTTCCTAAAATTAAACTTTTTATATCAAAATTTTCAAATGCATGTTTAAGCCTTAGGTTATCCAAAGTCCTATGATATTATAACCTTAGTTTAACTTTAACCTTGAGTTAAAAAATTTTAACTATTTTCTAAGTCTTAAGTCTAAATCAAGATGGTTTTCAAATTCCAATTTAAGTTCAGATGATTTCAAAATTTAATTCAAACTTTTCAAAACAAGTCTAAATTTCATTTCAAATCAAAGTTCAAATTAAACATTTTTCAAGTCAAATTCCAAAAATCTTAAAGTGTCTATTTTCAATCAAACCCCAAGTTCGAACTACGTCTGACTTGATTCCCAACAAAGGAATACGTAGGCAACTCTCATGGGTGCGATCACAACTTTTTTTCAAATTTTTAATTCCCTTTTTATCAAATTCTCTTTCTAAATTCTTTACATGCACTTACATATCATGCATCACATCATTCCTAAAGTGTTGACATAAATCTTTTTTTAAAATTTTCAAAATAGATATAATTGGATATTAGATAACCGAAGAATCTAAATGAGTGAAACTAGGGTGCAAAGACATGTAGATACCAGAAGGACGGAATAGGGTGATAGCCTAATGCATCTTCCCTATACATAACTAACCTCTAAATCTAGAATCACTGTTTTCGAAATACCAAAATAGAGTTATTTTTAAAAATTGCTTAAATCTTTTCAAAGGTTGTCAAAAAACCTATTTTTTTTTTTTAAAAAAAAAAAAAAAACTTCCCTTGGGGAAGTTTTTCCAAAATCTTTTCAAAAACCCTAAATTTAATCTTTAGATTGCATTTAGTTTTAGGTGACCTAACTCATCTTAACAAAGTTAGATGGCAACTCCAAATATTTTTTCAAAAACCCTTATTCAAGTCAATTTTTAATTCAAATTTAGTCGCACTCGTCCTTTTAGGAGGATAAGTTCTAACGAGAGAGTACAGAGTGTTTTCCACATATGTCTCGAGTGTAAAAAACCGAGATGCCACACAAGCATATAGTCAAGATTACTCTAGGAATACGCATAAGTAATTGGTAGATGGAATTACATTCTCAAAGAATCATGAAGTTTCCAAGGTTTGCTGCAGCTTAATAAATTTTGAACAAAGAAGGGAAAGTATCATTAGTAATTCAAATGAAGAGCTACCAGGCACTAGTGAGATTGATGTCTCAAGCCCATCAAGATCAAGCTCAAATTAACGCTATGAAGAAATAAGCCGCTTAAAAAGTCCAAGCCTGTATCATAGAATCTCTCTCAAAGAGGCAACTTATAGTCAGGAAGTCATCTTTGAAAAGCATAAGGGGTTAGTCAGGAAGGAGAAAGATAAGAAGCTTCAAAAGAAAAAATCCTTAATTGAATTGGGAATTAAGACTCAAAGAAAGAATACAATATCTTTGAAATCCAATCAGCAGCAGGAGAAGAGAGGATTACTGATTATGTCGTCTCTATCAACTGGAGATTTTAGGAACATGAACAAAGTAATACTTAAGAACCTTTAGGACTATTGCTCAACTGAGGCCACCGAAACAATCAAGATGGGAAAGGTTTTGGGTATCAATTTCAAAGGAAAAAAAGGAGGAGGTCAAAAGAATACTATTGCAATTGGAATGGAATGACTGTGAGAAATAACTTAAAAGAGAAGGAGGGTGTTGATTCTATGCCTTGATTTTGATGATAACAAAACATTATGTTATTTTTCTTATGAATTTACTTTATGTGCAGAAAGTATTTATTAATTTTATTCACACTTTGCTTAAGAATGATTATAATGAAGGATATGATTAGAAAATGGATTTGGAAGCTTAATTGAATTGGATGATTGATTGGTCAACCTTACAAGAAGTTTATTTGAATAATCTTATTTTCGAAGAAATTGAAGAGGCTAAAAGTGATCAACAAACATTGAAGAAATGAAGACAAGCTTTGGAGGCATATCATGGTGGATTGAAGAATTTGAAGATGGATGGAGGAACCTTACAAAGAAATTAATGGATCAATTTAATCTCATAGAGATTTAAGGTGCTCTATATGTTCAATTTTATTTGAAGCCAGAATTTTTAAGACTTGAAAATTCTGAAGCTATGAAGAAGGTTAAAGAACTATAGGATGTGTTGACACCTTTCAGAAGTGCTAACACCTTTGGACTTAAAGAGAGCTAACACCTTTGGCAAGTAGATGGACTTCACAAAGTACTAACACATTTTAAAGAAACTATCACATATACACGATTGCCTGCCTTGAAGATCTGGACTTAAAAAAGATATCGGCATTAACGAAAAGGAGGTCGGCAACAAGGGCTGACACATTCTACAATGTGACATGAGAAGATCTAGAGATCGGCAGAAAGTGTTGACACCTACATTAGAGGTGCTAACACCTAGGTTCTGCGAGAGCAGAAAAGAAGTTTAAAGTAGCAAGTGCTAACACTCAATATAAGAGTCGACACCTGAACGGAGTCTGGGCAGTAACAATAACTTTTTTGAATGTTTTGCAGAGATCATTTCGCATTAAATGCAGTCTTAGTTATTTCTAATGGCTAGATTTGATACAAAACTATAAATACAAGATCTCTAAAGCATATAAGCAGCAAGATACAAGATTATAAAGGCCATACATCAGATTCAAAGAGATACTCTGCACTTCACTAATATATTTTTCTTGTTCCTCATCTATGAGATTATTGATTGAGCTGCAATTTGCACATTTACTCTTGGTGAGAGTGCCCATTGTATTAAACTCCTTCATTATTGTTGGGTTTTATTCTGATCTATAAGTTTGAGTGTTCTTGGGCAAAAACACATGTAAGTTTGAGTAAATCTTGGACAAAATCACTTGGAGTTTGAGAGTTTAGTATAAACTCTTGTAAGAAATGAGCTGGGCACTTGGAGAATTAGCAAGCTATGTAAAGAGACTTTTACATAGTGGAGGATCCCCTTGAAGGAATCGAGAAAAAGAGAACGTAGGCAAAGGAAGGTTGAACTTCTGTAAAATCCCGGTGTCTTCTTTGCTCTGTTTTATTCTCTGCACTACATTATCTTGCCTTGCATTCTTATTTTGCGTTGAATCACTATTCCATTGATTTCATTTATTTTGCATATTGATTTTATTGCCTTAATTTTTGAAGACCTAATTCACCCCCCCCCCCCCCCCCCCCCGAATTTCTTGGGTTATTGTTTCGGGCCAACAGAGGGTATGGGGTTTGACTCTACCACTGAACCTCAGGTGTTCAATATGATAAATCAATAAAGGTAATTACTTGGAACGTAACAGGACTAGGGAAGGAACAAAAGAGGAGAAAGGTGATTTTTGGAAGAAAATTAAATATGATCATACTGCAAGAAACAAAATGGAACGATTGCAATGATAGGAAAATAAAATATTTAGGGGCAAGAACCTTTGCAATTAGGAAGCAGTGGATGCAGAGAGACTCTCAGGAGGTTTGTTAAGCATATGGGAGCCATAATTCTTTAATCTTGAAGTCAAGATAAAGGATAAACACTTCATCTTCCTTGTAAGAATGATCAATAAAGTCTTTAAAAGTGTCGTTCTGAATATTTATACGCCCAATAATGAAAATGAAAGAGTTGTACTACGGTCAAAATTGTTATCTCTAAGATCAAGCTGGAATATGCCATGGTGTGTAGGTGGAGACTTTAATGAAATTCTAAAAGTGGGGGAAAGATCTTCTTGTAGCAGATTAACAAAGTGGATGAGTTGCTTCAACAACTTTGTCAAGGATGCTGGATTATGAGATATTCCAATGGTAGGAAGAAACTTCACATGGTCAAACTTATAAATTATTTGGGTGTGGACCAGACTTGACATGTTCATTTTGTGTAATGAATGGTTGAATAAGTTCAATTGCTTCCAGTGGGGACTATAAAGGATGCTTTTAGACCATTGCCCAGTTTTACTTTCAGATGAAATTCAGGATTGGTGGCCAATGCTTCAAAACTTTTAAAGCTTGGTATTCTATGAAATCTTTTAATTTGACGTCTCAGGATGTATGGTAAAACACTAAATTATCAGGTTGGTCAGCTTATATGTTAGCAGGGAAGATGAAGGCCTTGAAGTTGAAGGTAAAAGAAATGGCAAAAAGTCAAGCTTAACTCCTGGGAAGGCAAGCTAAAGGATTTGGAGGCTGAATTGCATCAACTTGATCTATTGGGTGATGATCAAAGGAACTCTAAAGAACTGATTCAAAGAAGAAGAACCGTTAGGCATGATCTCTGGAAACATTACTTAAAGGAGGAAGCAATCTACAGGCAAAGATCCAGAAAGCTTTGGCTTCAGCAAGGAGATAAGAACACCAAGTACTTTCATTCTTCCATGAAAGCAAGATTCAGAAGAAATTATATTGGACAATTGATTGAAAATGGAATAGTGGTATCCAATCCAGTACATATTAAGGAATTAATATTCAATCACTTTCAAAAATGCTTTTATGAATATCTCAATAAAAGACCAATTTTAGAAGGGGAAGCAAAGAAAATATTAAGTTTGGTGAGGGGATCAGTTTTAGAGAATGGATTTGAAGAATCAAAAGTGTGGAATGCTCTGAATAACTGCAATGGTAACAAAGTTTCAGGCCCAGATGACTTCAAATTGAGCTTTTGGCAGAAGTTCTAGGATCTATCAAAGGATGATATTCTTAAGTTCATGGAAGAATTCCACTTAAATGGGAAACTTCTCAAAGGTATCAATACCTCTTTCATTGCATTAATTCATGAGACTGACTACCCTGATTCCCTAGCAAATTGTAGGCCTATTTCATTGATTTCCTCAATTTATAAGATACTAGCTAAAACCTTGTCCCTTAAAATGAGGACAGCAATGGAGGATATTATTAGTGAAAGTCAGACAACATCTGTTAAGGGAAGACAAATTCTTGATGGGGTGTTAATTGCTAATGAACAAATTGATTTTTAGAAGAGGAATAAGAGAAAAGGCATAATAATAAAGATTGACTTTGAGAGGGCCTTGGACTTAGTTAATTGGGATTTTCTATAGTAAATGATGGCAAAAATGGGTTTTGAAAGTGTCGCGCTTCAATTTTTCGCACTTGAAAAAATAAGTGAGAAAAACACAATACTCTATCGTTAGAACTCATCATTCTAGAAGGAGAAGTGCGACCACATTTGAATTAGAAAATTGATTTGAATAAGGGTTTTTAGAAAAGATTTGGAGTCACCACCTAACTTTGTTAAGGTGAGTTAGGTCGCCTAAAATTAAGTTCAATCCGAATATTAAACTTAGAATTTTTAAAAATGTTTTAAAATACTTCCTCAAGAAAGGATTTTTTTTTTTTTTTGTGGAGAAAATAGGTTGTTTGGCAACCTATGAAAAGATTTAAGCTTTTTTTTAAAATAACTTCATTTTTTGTCTTTGAAAATAGTAATTTTAGGTTCAGAGATTGGTTACGTATAGGGAAGATGTACAAAGCTATCACTCTATTCCGCCCTTGTGATACCTACATGCCTTTGCAATAAAAATTAATGCTTTAGTCCGCTTGTGTTTTTTAAATTGTATTTATATTCCATAAATTTTTAATATATAGGATAAGAATCTGAGTATTAACTATCGAAAATTCAGAAAATTTTAGAAGTTTTAAAAATTTTTATCTTGAACCTCTATCAAGAAAATTTCTGGGTCTACCCAGGGTACAACTTTTTCTTGGTCAACTTTTTAATTAGTTTTTTCAGATTTAGTAACTCTTTATTATGTTTAGCAACATAATAAAAATTTTGAATTTTGATTAAAAAAATAAATTAGTTAAAAATTTGAGTTTTAAACTATACCAAACAACGCTTTGATGTGTGATAAATTAAGAAGTGGGACCCATGTCCATTCATTGACAACGTATTGAGGTTTGTCAAATTAGGAGGTCAATTAGGTTCTTAAATAACTCATTCAAGTGCGTCAAACTAGGAGGTGAGACCTATACCAATTATCTTTTTAGAAAACGTATTACAGTCAGGGGCGGAGCCGGGCAGAGGGGCACTTGCCCCCTTAATTTTTCAGAAGTTCTAATTATGCCAATAACTTTTAGTATCATTTTTAATGTCCTTCCTCCAAAATTTGTAAGTGCCTTTTATATTTTTTAAAACTCTATATTGAGTTACAATTTTAAAAATGTCATTCAATTTGTATCTTTTAAAAATTAATGAATACTTCTCTTAAATACTTAATTTACTTCAAACACTTCTATATAGATTATATAATTATATAGAAGTCAAGTGTCGTATTATAGATTACAAAAATAATTCATTCTCACAAATTTTTTTTATGAAAAACTCCACTAGAATGATGTAGAAGTCACAATTTTAAAATTATGAGCCAAAATTGATGTTTTAATCTGAAATAAAAGGACCATAAAGAATCACATTATTTTATAAAAATTTTGAGCAAAAATTCTGGTTATATAGCACCATTTTCAAAAAAAAAAAAATTGACTTGTGAATAAATATTACACCTTCTGAAAAAAATTTGTGGCTCCACCACTTATTATAGTGTCAAATTAGGAGGTGAGACCCATATCCGTGGTTTGGGGTGATATTGATGTTTATCAATTTAGAATGTGAGCCCTTATCTGTATGCGTGACGTGTTAATATGAATGTGTTTTATGTGTGAGGCAATGCGTTTGGAGACTTTTTCTTCAAATGGAACCAACAAAGCTAGAATCAGAACGATTTCTGAAATGCACAAAGAAAATATTTTGTTGCATATGTTGTATGTGTGAGGCAATGCGTTTGGAGACTTTTTCTTCAAATGGAACCAACAAAGCTAGAATCAGAATGATTTCTAAAATGCACAAAGAAAATATTTTGTTACAAATGAAAAAGAAATTAAGGAATTGTTTATGTCTAAAATCATAATTATTGACATGAGCCTTTCACCAAAGATCTCACCATTTCCAAAGGGTGGTAACAAGTGGTTTTATGTGAGTTTTGGTTTGTTTAGTGCACCAAATTACTTGGTGCACTAAACTCTAAACCAAGTTAAGGCTTAGTCAACGTTGAATACTAAAATATGTTAGATTCAAGAAAAATGTTATTTTTCATAATTATAGTACAAAATTCTACACCAGAATGATGTGGCGATGGTAATTTTGTAATAAACATGTATTTTGATGAGTTCTTTATTTTAAAGTGATAGGTCCACAATTTAGCCACATCACTCTGATGATAAATTTTACATGAATTTTCTAATTGTATAGTATTACCCTAAATTTAAATATAAATACATTTACCGACACAACCATTGTAATTCTACGCAAAGAGCATTTGGTGGGTCGTAATCATTGACAAGAAAAGAATGGCATCTCCAGCACATACTCATACTCATGGCTGAATCAAGGTATGTTACTCCGCACAATCACATGCAACACCCTTTATATACGAGATATATATATATATATATATAAATCATGTATATCCATGTACTTATATGTCTTTCTTCCTTTACAATTTACTTGACTATATACGATGCCCCCTAGTGTTTTTTATGCTAAACTTCGCTTTCCACTTTGTGTTGACACGAGAGATTTTAAACGTCTACTGCTTTTAAAAATCGTTTGATCTGTAGCTAACACGCATTCATATATAACTGAAGTTTATTCAACATCTATATCCTGCAACATCATATTACCATAAATATATGCATCACAAGCAAGTACAGAAATTACCCTTAGAGTAGTACAGAAGCAGAATTACACGATGATTGTAAACTCTAAGACAATCTTTAAGTCCATGACTCTCGATCATATATTACGGAATAATAGTTCATCACCAAGATGCTCAAGTCATAGAGGATTATTCTGAAAACATGCATACTATAAGTAGGGTATTGGCTTCTTGCAACCACGAGCAAATCTCAAGGGCGGCCGCAGAGATCTAAACATTGATGCCTGGCTGCTCCACCAATCTAAGTCCCCTTAACCTCGTGTACATGTTGGACATGAGTTGGGAAACAGCACTCACGGTTAATTGATAAAACCATAGGCCGATGTAATGAAATAAGTCCCAAGCTACTACTATAGCTGAGACAATCCCCGACATGATGAACACGAGCAAGCTGAGCCAGTCGGGGACAAAGACCGAGACGAGAGAAGTTGCAGAGAGAAGTCCAAAGACGAAAATGACATGGTTTATCAAGATACGAAAGTAGATTTTGTTCATCACTTGCACTTGAGCTTGCAATTTCAGAACTAATGTCAGGCCGTAAATAAACAGCGCTGCCATGTAAAGATTCATGTTTGTGGGATGCTTTTTGAACGGGGAATCATTCTTGTTTTGATACTTTAGTTGGAGAAGAGCAATCATCAACCCATTCACCGTTAAGTATACAAAATGGCATGCTTCCGATGAAATGAGTCGTGGCACCGATCTTGCAAGAAAACTAAGATGAAAAATTGTTTAGACTCTAAAATTAAAAGTTACTACAATCTCGGAACTATATTTCAAGGTCTGTGGGAAGAAGGTGATCAGTGGCTGTGGAATATGTATGTTTTCTAATTTAAGTGCTTCAATGCAATTACTGAAAGTGAGCAATTACCAAAGAGAGAAAATTGAGCAGTGACCTTAGTTGTCAATCTAGCACTAGTTGCCATTCTAGTCACTGTACCGGTTTTGTCATTAGAAGAATACGAATTGTACCGGCACATCATATCGGGTTTTTCATTACAAATACTGTATATTTATGTAAAATATATATATTTATATTTATATTTATATTTATATTTTGCGTAAATCATAAAGGTATAAAATTGTTAACACAATCACACACGCACACGAAATAGAATACGAGAAATACAGTAAAGGAGACAGTTTAACGTAGTTCCCCAAACTCAGGTACGTCCACAGGAGCGAGAGCAAGAGTTTTTTCATACAATACGAGAATATATATACAAAAACCCTAATAAGAGTATTTAGTTTGTTTCTCTAAAATACCCTTATAACACTATACCATACCGCGGGGTTATGCCCTCGCACCCCCCTAAACCAACGGGCCTTCGGCCCAACCCACAGTTGGATCCCCTGAAGGGGGCAAATGCTTCCCTCCATTTCGCTCTGCTCGATACGCTTTGCTCTTCTCGTTACGCACCACTCCACTCAGTATCTGTCCACTCTTTCTAGGACTTATTGGTGTCTCTTCATATCAAATATACGAGCCACAAGTTTCAACAAAAATAAAACCTCATTTTAGCAAAAGATTACCAGGATCTATTGATTAATTTGACACAACTACGAGATTGAACCCTATCTTTAAAATAGAAAACAGATAATGATGTACCACTAAAAAATTCATACAGAATTACAATGGAGTGAGAGCCTTTTTATTGTGAAGTAAACGTCATCATGGTTTTCAACTGCAAAATGATCATTGTCATATCATTTTGTCGGATTCTTGTATAAATTTTTTTATAAAAATAGCATTTTTCCATAATAAAAAAAAATGTGTGATGAAAAATAACAGTTTCTAAAAAATCCTCAAGGCTAACCCTGAAGAATTACGCAATTTAAGGATCAAACTTCAGTATTACAGAAGGAGATTGGGTACCTAAGCAAAGGGTTAAAGCTCTTCTTCTACATCAACAGAATGATTTGATTTTGCACAAACCCGCATAAAACTGAACTGGGTACGGCAGATACGGTTTGCGGTAAGGAAAATTCATAGACAAGTAAAAGTGTAAAACCCTAAAGAAAAAAATGTGACGAGGAGCAAAAAAATATATATATAACAATAAAAAGAAGAAGAAGATGATGATCTTCATCATGGGATCAGGATCAACCATCTATGACCACATATGTGTATATATATATATGTGAAGATGGTGTACTTAGGTACAGAAATTTTAATTATAAACCATGGCTAAGAATAGAATGAGCTGCTCAGGTGGAAGGTCTTCACAAAAGTTAAGGCCAAACTTACAAGAGATGAAAACAGTTCCTTCACTCGGAAAGTATAGGTGGTGGCTACGAATGGTGATTTATACGCTCTTTGTCCTCGCCGGCCAGTCAGTTGTTGCACTATTGGGAAGATTGTACTATGATAAAGGCTGGATATCCAGTCCTCCACTTCCTATTCATGTCCCCGACCAAAATGGACAATTTGAAATGGACTCAAAATAAAACAACAAAACTTCGAAACGAACCCAAAAAAAAAAAAGTAAAAAGAAGAAGAAGAAAGAGTACATACTAATTAACTAACCTCTTATTAGAGTAAAGACGATGACCGGTACCCCTGTGGCGAATAACTCTACGACTCGTCATTCGTCCAAAGTGCTTCAACTAGTTAAGTTCAACCCTTACGTCGATAAGCTGCAGTGAAGCTACTCTATAACAGTAAGGGCTGGTTCTCCTGTTTGGTCACCACGAGTGAGATAAAATCGAGGAGGAGAAAAGGGTGTTGTAAGAGATATATATATATATATATAGATATATAGAGAGAGAGAGAGAGAGAGAGAGAAAAGGGTGTTGTAAGAGAGATATATATATATATATATATATATAGAGAGAGAGAGAGAGAGAGAGAGAGAAGGGTGTTGTAATTTGGTCACCACGAGTGAGATAAAAGAGAGGTGGAGAAAATGTTGTAAGAGACATATATATATAGAGAGAGAGAGAGAGAAGGGTGTTGTAAGAGATATGGACAGAGAGAGAGAAAAGGGTGTTGTAATTTGGTCACCACGAGTGAGATAAAAGAGAGTTGGAGAAAATGGTGCTGTAAGAGACATATAGAGACAGATAGAGAGAGAGAAGGTGTTGTAAGAGAAATGGGAGAGAGAGAGAGAGAGAGAGAGAGAGAGAAAAGGGTGTTGTAATTTGGTCACCACGAGTGAGATAAAAGAGAGGTGGAGAAAATGGTGTTGTAAGAGACATATAGAGACAGATAGAGAGAGAGAAGGGTGTTGAAAGAGATATATAGAGAGAGAGAGAGAGAAAAGGTGTTGTAATTTGGTCACCACGAGTGAGATAAAAGAGAGGTGGAGAAAATGGTGTGTTGTAAGAGACATACAGAGAGAGAGAGAAGGGTGTTGTAAGAGATGTAGAGAGAGAAAGAGAGAAAAGGGTGTTGTAATTTGGTCACCACGAGTGAGATAAAAAAGAGGAGGAGGAAAGGGTATTGTAAGAGACATAGAGAGAGAGAGAAAAGGGTGTTGTAGGAGAGAGAAAAAGGTGTTGTAATTTGGTCACCACGAGTGAGAGAAAAAGAGAGGAGGAGAAAGAGGAATGTTATACTGTCAGAAAATATAATTAAAATGATGTGATTGAGTCATAAGTCTATTATTTTAAAATAAAAAATTTATTAAAATATATTTTAATTATAAAATTATCAATGTCATATTATTTTAATTTAAAATTTTGTATAAAAATTTTAAAAAATAATATTTTTAAAAAAAAAAAAATGATGTCGTAAGAGCTACATAGAGGGAGAGAAAAGAGAAAAGGGTGCGTAAGAGCTGGAGAGAGAGAAAGGGGTGGTGTAAGGGACATAGAGAGAAAAAAGAGAGAGAAAACAGTGTTGTAAGAGATATAGAGAGAGTCGTAAGAGATATATATAGAGAGAGAAAAGAATGTTGTAAAAGAGAGAAAAGAAAAAAAGGGTGTTGTAAGAGATATAGAAAGAGAGAGTCATAAGAGATATATATAGAGGTAGAAAAGAATGTTAGAGAAAAGAAAAAAAGGGTGTTGTAAGAGATATAGAAAGAAAGAAAAGGAAAGAATGTTGTAAAAGAGAGAAAAGAAAAAAAAGAGTATTGTAAGAGATATGAAAGAGAGAAAAGAAAAAAATGTTGTAAGAGAGAGAAAAGAAAAAAAAGAGTGTTGTAAGAGTTATAGAAAGAGAGAAAAGAAAAGAATGTTGTAAAAGAGAGAAAAGAAAAAAAAGGGTGTTGTAAGAGATATAGAGAGAGAGAGTCGTCAGAGATATATATAGAGAGAGAAAAGAATGTTGTAAAAAAGAGAAAAGGGTGCTGTGAGAGGTATATAGAGAGAACAGAGAGTTGGCAGTTCCATGCGAATGTTTGACTGGGCTTCTCCCAGGTTTAGGTGAACAAGGGGAGAGAGGGGAGAGAGCGATTAGTCCCCCAAGTGTGGAAGAGAGGAGGCTGTTGTCAGAGACTTTTTAGAAAGAGAAAGTTGATATATCTCCCTCCCTTATTTGAATTTTCTCTATTTTATAAAATAAAATAAAAATTTTTATTTTATAATTAATAATTTAAATTTAAATTTATTACATGTTTTATTAAAATTATATTATTTTATATTAAAATTTATTTTCTTATATATAATTATAAAATTATTTATTTTTAAATAAATTTTAAGTCAATTTATTTAAATTTTTTATTTTTATATTAGTTGACGTGTCATCATCTCAATTAATGGAATGGAGATTTTCATTTCAATTCATAAAATGAAGAGAATTCAAATCCCTCCCTCTAAGACATAAAACGCTGGAGATTCAATGCAAACAGGCCGCCTGGCACCAAGAGTGTCACTCTAATTACGTGCATTTGGATCTGAACTTCATACTCTTCTCTCGACTTTTCTCTCCTCTTTAACCAGCTTTACCAGCTTCAGAAAGGAAGGGAATTTTTCAAACATTTATTATCGATATGGTTTTTATGAATAATAATTTAAAATAAATAAAAAATTTTAAGTAAAATAAAAAAAAGCAATGAAGTGTGATAATTTGATATTTCACTTATAAAAAAATATTACAATAACAGTGCATCAAAATTAAACTCAATAATCTCTTTCAATCAACTTTTCTCTCACCCCGCTTTTAACTCTCCAAGTAACTTGGGAATAGTAACTTGGGAATAATTTTTTTCAAATCAAACATTGCCGCTTTTCTGAATTCCTTTTTTTTTTTTTTTTTTTTTTCTCTAGTCTCTACTCACATTTGTTGGAACGGTTTTGCGGCAGGTGCCTAGGTTGCAGTAAGTGCTGTCACTGACGTGCTCCTGATGTGCCGTGTGGCCCATGACCACCACTCTAATTAAGTGCATCTCAGTCAATTCCAACCCAAAAACTCCTGTCTAGCCTTTCTCTCTCCTCGTTAATTAGCTTTATGATTCTCTCGCCTCCGTATTTATATATCTATTTGACAATCTCTCTCTCTCTAAAACATGGGTGACTCGATGACTGGGTGACTGTATGTAAATGGCCGGAGTGTTTCTCCGGTATAGCTTCAGATTAAAAATTAGTTCTGTAACATTAAGTTCAAATTTGAACCCAGGATAATTTCTCTATTCATCCTCCGGAGGAATTGATCTAGGGTTTATGTTTTAAAAATTTAATTTAATTTTGATGCATTACCAGTGTAATATATTTTTATACAAACAAAACATCAAATTACAACACCTTGTCACTTTTTTTATTTTGTTTAAATTTTTTATTCATATTAAATTATTATTTATAAAATCATATCAATAAAAAATGTTAAAAAAATTCTCTTCCTTTCTAAATCTCTTTCAAACTTTTTTTTTGTTTTTTGGTGAAGATAACCATCACAACACTTCAACCAATTGTTGTGCATCTTCTCTCGATTCTCTCTCTGCTAACTAGAGTTCTTGCTGAAAAAGGAGGATATCAATAAAAGTTTGGCTGCAAATGATGGTTGACAAGAGCTATTTATTCGGTTGGAGTTTCAATATACAAATGAATGATAAGAAATACAACATGTCTTTCTCAATATCTCAAGACACATGAAAAAAAAACTTTCACCATCAATATAAAGTTGTCAATTTCCATTCATTTTAAATTTTTTATTAAGAGACTAATGATATGTGAGAAGCTTTTCTATGTCCATTGTTGTATAGTTGCATAAATACGAAAGAATATGTGAATCACTTCATAGATTTAAAACTACCTAACATTAGCATCACAAAAGCAAAAGCTGAGCAATATACCAATTTCTTTTTTCCGCCTGATGAGCAATGTTCAATTACCCATCTCAAATTTTATATACGAAAAATGCTTGTACTGAATAGAGAGAGAGAGAGAGAGAGAGAGAGAGACGTGGGGACTATTCAAAGAGTTCTTTGACTGAATTATCATAATTCACAAGGAGAGAGAAGGAAGAAGGGTTTGAAAAGAAAACTAATTTTTTAACTTCCTTCGTTGATACGTTTTCTTAATTATTAAAAGTACAAAAAGGAATAGAAAAATTTTGTTAGAACAAAAATTTGTAAAAGAAAAAAAAAGTTAAATAATTGCATTCAAGGTATGATTAATATCACTTTTCTTAATACGATATTAGCTCCCATTAATTTTTAGAATCTAATGTATACTGGGTTAATGGTAAATCACCTTCAGGATATAATGGAGCTTATAAAATCTATAATTTTAACTGCGTGTTGTACACACAAAATCAGACCCGAATACCCTCTAATTATTAAGTTTGTCAAGAATCTGAATGTCTGTTTCTATAGAAATAGAGTTCAGAGATATGAGCAATAAAAACTAGAAAGAATATAAAACTGTAATGCCTTTTAATATGCAGAGAAGTTGCAAGAAAAATAGTGTGTATCTTTGTTTGCAAATCTATCATGTTTTTAGAAACATTTGGGTGTTTTTTTAGACTAGATGCGACTATTAGAATTTAAAAAATAACTAATTTCTAACAGTTACTTGTAGGTTTAAACACAGTCGTCGGATCACTCTTTTCTAATCTAATGGTGTAAATCGCACATATTCATTGTTTGATCAGATCATTCATCATATCTTTATGATCATATATGATTCTCACTATACGATCATTTTTGCTTTTGTACTAGTTATCTGATCGTTGATTATCATGATTGACAAAAATCAATAGTCTTGATCACACGTCACATGCGCAAGTGCCAAGTGCGCCACGCGACTCGTACGTGAGTCGTGCACGTGGTGCACATGCTCATACTTGAGTACTACACCCAATCATTGCTTTAAAATAATACATAGAAAGTTGTTGGCATTTATAAATGTCTTACAAAACTTCTCACTTTTCATTGTGAGATTCATTTAATAAGGTAATAAAAACTTTATTCAAAACTAGTTAAAACTATTTTGAAAAACTCCAAAACTACTACATATATTATATATTTTGAAAATATTGTCAACAATTTTAACGTTCATTATTG